>CAMTDV010000116.1:84358998-85558998 GCA_947069175.1 Scalesia atractyloides | reverse complement strand
GGTCCTTGTCACACAACGTGCTCCTTGTTTCAAGCTTCGACGTGATTGGTAGAACACCTAATACAGAGACCCGTAGCCCAAGTTATGATCATTTTCATGTATCACCCTTGGTAGCTTGATCATGGGCCTCCTGAAATGCGATGGCTTGATCTTCCACACTTGAGCCTGCATCATCTCCAGAGACTCAACCTTGCTTACAATGATTTTACTGATTCTCAACTTCCACATGAGATAGGCAGGGTTTCTAATAGTCTCATACATCTCAACATCTCTAATTGTGGGTTTACGGGTCAAGTTCCCACATATATTTCACACCTTCATAAATTGGTGTCCCTTGATCTCTCTTGGAATTGGAATTGTCTCGGCTTGAACCTTATGTTTTCATCAATCTGCTTCAAGATACTAGTGTTATGAAAGAACTTTCTCTTAGAGATGTTAACATCTCTATAGTTTTACCTAGTAATCTTAATATATCTTCTTTGAAATTGCTAAATCTTGGCTCCACTAGATTGCAAGGAAACCTGCCTCACAACACTTTCAATCTCCAATCTTTGGAAAAACTCGACTTGCCAGAAAACAGTTTTACAAGGCATATCCCTACAGAGATCTCACTTCTTCCCAAATTGGCTTCGCTTGATCTTTCTTTTACTAAGATTCATAATTTGCTAATTCAGCCTTGTATTTTCAGTATTCTCCTTATAAATTCTTCATTTATAACAGATCTTAGGCTTGTAGGTGTTAATATAGGTTGGGTTTTACCCACTCATCTTAACATTTCTTCTTCTCTAAGATCACTCGATCTTAGCTTGATTACATGATAACATCTTAAATCTTAAATATTTGGAACAACTTAACTTGTTAGGGTACAATAATATATCTGGTCCACTTCCCAAGGTTAACACAAGCACTAGCATCCCTCTCAGGTCGTTAGTTCTGTCAGGCACAAGGTTATCCGGAGAGGTACCATCATCAATTGTCCATCTCAAATCTTTAGTTTACTTATTTCTCTCACATTGTGGATTGAATGGTCCCTTCCCAAATCTATAGTCAACCTTAGGTACCTTGATTCTCTAGATTTATCATATAAAATGCTTTCTAGAACACTGCCACTTATAACAAGTAGGAATAACAAGGCAAACATAACGGAAATACATAAAATAAAGTTGGGTATGTTTCTAGTTCCACTCTAAGTAGATTTCTCAAGCATCATCATACGTTTCCTGTAACAGGTATTAAAGTATTCGTCAAGACAAAAGGGTCAGTGAGCATACAAGTTTGTACTACATAGCACAACTATAATATGTCTCAAATCTACATGGAAAATTATACACTATGTTACACCAAAGTGTCCAATAACGTGATCTTATCATCACAATGAGTAAGGCCGTATTGATTGAGTACTTAACAATGATCACATACGTCGGCGTGCTACTCCTGTAGCGCTATACATGTTAAGGGAGGCTTGCAAAGTTAATGAGAGATAGTATGCATGAAAGTATCCTAGCATGTATTAAACATATAGCATAACAAATCGCATGTTTAGGGATTGAGTGTTTCCATAAGATTGATTGTGTGTTTGTGATTATAATAGTCACACATGTTGCAACCCAAAGTGATTAAAATGTAAAATTGGTCAAGTATACTCACAGTTTGCGAAGATAAATCCACAAAGAGTGAGTGAACGCTTTGGAGGTTGGAATCGTCAAGTTACTCTAAAGGATAAACAAAGGTGTATGAGTATGATGAATTTGGAGTTTGATAATGGAAAGAATTCGTGAATTTATAAGTATGAAGAAAATTCATAAAAGTTTATCTTTCTTGAATACTTATTTGCACCATTTTAGTTAGTGTTTTTTTTATAATTTTTAATTTCATTGGAAGTCCAAAACAAGGGTCCAAGACTAAGACAAATTCCACCTTAACACATGACATTAACCAATATTTTGGTTGATATCATGGTTTGGTTTGGCAGTATAGTATATGTATATTACTAGTATAGTATAGTCATGTATTGTCAAGCATGAGTAGGATGAATCCTTTAACCCTATAGTTCACCAATGCACAAATCATCATATGGATGATTCAAACGGTCATGAATATAAGTACAAAATGTGAACTAATTTATCTAAGTCACCATGCAACCAAGTGAGTTCAACTAGACGAGTGCATTTCAAACATGTATAGTGTTTGAAGACCTGATGTAGTTTGTTCACTTTGTTTACTTGGTGACTTAAATTGTAGGAAAGATAACTATCTAACTAGCTAGGTAATCCTAGTTATAGAACTCAATTGTTCACATCATTCATCCTAACACAAATCTTACAACATTACAAGTAGAAGACTTGGTTTTATTTCTCTCACTATGGAGTTCACTTAGGGTCTTTCAAGCATAAAGAAAGAGGCATTTGAACCTCATGTTTTCCTTCTTTGTTCTCCTAGTAACTTTTAGTATATTGTTGATATTTGTTAAATGCAAAATTGAGCATATGGGTCACACTTGCTCTTTGATTTCTCCATATTCACTTCACATTTGTTGTATTTTGATTTTGGTTCTAGTTCATGAAACGTCACAAACGCAACATTCTGTCATTAAAGCAAACAAGAGGGTATCCAGTATAGCTGGCTTCAAGCAATCAAGCGCAATGCACCTAGTTGATTTAGGGTGGCTATGCATGTATCAAGCTAGTATATGCTCAAACCAATTAACATATTATATATATATATATATATATATATATATATATAAACATATTATATGTTAAAAAAATTGTAAGTTTTTTTCTCATGAAAATAACATATGGTAATTGCACAGAACCTCCTTTATTAATTAAAACACTTCATATCACAAAGATCTAATTGGTTCATATTAAAAACAAACAATATGAAATCGAAAGAATAAAAAGATTTTGTTTATAGATTATAAACACATTATGTTCTTTAACAACATAATTATTTTATAGGTGTCCATGTATATATCAGTTTTAAGAAGAATATTTTTAAGGGCATAGCCGGACAAAATGTTCTTATAAAAAATAATAGTAGTTTACTGGATAGGCAACGTACCCTTAGGACCAATGTTTTAAAAACATGTATTTTAATCGTATCGGATTAGACTTAGAAATGGTTCAATCGGTTGAACCGGGTTGTACCGTGTGGTTCAACCATGTTAACTAATTAACTCTATAAAACCATTTAATTTCAACTCAAAAAATAATCCAAAACTACATCATTCCATAATTAAAAAATATTCCAAAAGTTAATTCATAATCAAAAAGTTATCCAAAAGTTCATAAATTAACACCCATTATATAGCAATTAGCAAACACTATAACAATTAACAACATGAGTGATTGAACAAAAGTCAAAAGAAGATAAACCTGGATAACATGTTGAAGAACTTAATTTGAAAAACTCAATGATTTTCTATCTTTGAGCGAGGAAGAAGTTAAATTGATATGTATTGTCAATTGTGGGCGCTAAGTTTTACGCTTTAACTAAGAAGGTAAATAACCTTTTTTAGACACCTAAAAATTAAAAGTTCAAAATTTTGACCTTTGGCCCGGTATGAACTGGTACCGGTATACCGGTTTAAACTGGTAACCCAATTTACCGGCGGTACAACTTCTTTGACGTTCCTTAGTTTACCGGTATGATTCGTGCTGGCTAAGCATCCGGCATCCGGTTTAACTGGTTCAACTGGTTTTTAAAACGCTGCTTAGGACATACTTGACAGAGAAAGGATATCAAGGTAGAGTGGTGGAGCTAGCCCATTAATTTAGGGGTATCCCAAATTCTTTTTAATTGTGCTTGTCATACAATAATAAAAATATACGATAAAAAATTTAGTAAAACAAATACATAATAGATTTGTTCTCTTCTTTATTTCATAGCTTGAAATCCTTCCATCACGTCTTGTCTTTTACTTTATCAAAAGTTTCTTTTTCGATCGCACAAACCATAGCATTGTTCAAATATTCTGGGCCCATTCGATTGCGTAAATCTGTCTTGACAAGCTTCAATTTAGAAAAGCATATTTCAACGGTTGCGGCTGCAACCGGTAAAACCAAAGCTAGCTTCACTTCCCGACAAACTAAAGGACAAGAGTTATGTATTCCGGTTTCCACCATAAGACGAGTAAGATCACTTATTCCATTCAAGTTTGTTAATCTATCGTCATCGCTTATAGTGTGACGTTTTTGGTTACTCTCTTCGCAAAGCATTCAATAATATCCTTTTGTATCATTGGTGATGGCAATTTATTGTTTTTTGCGTTTCCCAATGTGTACTTACCAATTTTCGGGTGGTTAGTACTAAGCAACTTTAAAACCGAAAGAAAAATATCTTAAGAATTAGATTCTTCCGATTCATCATGGCCACAAAATGGTAAAGAATTTTCTAAATAGAATCTAGCATTCATAACAGAACCAAGTAATCGATAATAATTTGTAATCTTTTCTTTTTTAGTCAATCTGTTCGTCTTGTTTCATGAGATTGTGACATTTTTGTGTCGCCTTTAAATGATGACTATCAACTTTCCTGACATGTTCTTTTAAGTAATCCTTTTTACTCCAATCACAAAAGCCTTTGGAATTAGATGGCCATGTATCTCTTCCTCCTTGATTACCAACATCTTCTTTAAACAAGTAACAATATAAACAATATGCTTTGTCTACTTTAATACTATACTCTAATCACGTATAATCATTAAACCAATTTACAACAAAACGTATTTTTTCCCATAAAAGTCTATGTAAGGAATTCATGACCATTTGGTTGAAAAGCCCCTTTAACAAGATATGTCCATCTTATGTCATCTATTTGATTAGGGTGATAAAAGCAATAGGTGGCCTATCATAGGATTACTTGGACCAATATCAACATTTTCTTGCATATTATCATTCGTAGTATTCGGATTTGCATCAATGTCATCATTTGCTTTAGTATTATCATTGTCAACATTCAAAGTTGTTTCATTCGGATTTGTATCATCATCAACCCGATGTTCATTGATTTCTTCATATTTTCTTATGAAAGAGTTCCCAATTAAAGATTTTTTTTAGATTGTGGTTTCATCTTCACTTCGAAGAATTCAAGTATTCAACTCCCTAGTTTAACAACAAAAAATAGAGAAGTATAATATAGAAAATTAAAAAGTAGATTCTACATAAACTAAACATTTAAATTATGAATAACCTAACAAGAAATCAAACTATCGAAGCACAAGATCACAAGAACAGTAGGTTGTAATACAAACTAATCAAGAAATCAAATTATCAAAGCACAAGATGAAAAGACTACTAACAAACAATCTGCACGTTTGGTTTCGATTTTCAGCGAGATTTCAGTTCCGTTCGATTCAGTTTAGGATGTTTCACGATTAAGACTAGTGTTCGAATTTCGATCCTTCGATGTTGAGGCTGTTTAGCGATTGAGACTTGCGTTCCGGTGTTCGAATTTATATATTGCGTTATGTTGTTGTTCGATGACGAATACTGAGGTACGACGTTTGGTTTCCGGTTGTAATTAACAATTGCCACCCATATTCAAAGGGTTAATTGTATTCTTTTAGGCTTAAATATAAGTTAGGACTTGGGCTTGGGTTATCATTTGGTTTGGGCTTATGAAAAATTAGGATTTGTAATAATATCAAGTATCCTTTTTTTATAAGGGATATCCTCGTAGTTGTTTCGGGGTATCATTTGTATAAAACCGAAAAAATACACTACCAATATGCAGTTGAGCTCGTATAATGCTAGTTCCGCCCCTGTCAAGGTACATATGCAAAAATATTGTTTCTTCAACATCATCTTTGTTTTCAAGGTGTGCACTGATGGATGTCAGTATTGAACATTGATATAAACATGTTCATGGCAGTAATACCATTTTTTCAAGCGATTCGAAAACTAAATCTGTACCCTAATTAGACTAGGCTTTATCGTACGGGTGATGTCTCTGCTAGTTGGTTCAACTGGTAATATCGGCCGAGTTGAACTGATTATTAAACATAGGTTTTCTATTGATGTAAAACACGTGTCTATTACTATACCAAGTGCTAGTATCTTACGAACTTCATATCAGTTATGTTTTACAACAAAACACGTATCTATTACTAAGTGCTAGTTTGGTAGAAACATCAATTATGTTTTACAACAACTTAAAAAGGACACAAAGGTAATTTCCCTGATATTAATTAGTTGACTAGCTTGTACCTGGAAGTGTGCATGGTTCGGTTTGGTTTTTGAAAACCATTCGGTTTCGGTTTTATCAACGGTTCGGTTTGGTTTTGGGAACAAAATTTCGTAAAATTCAAAAATAAAAAGTATAATCCAAAATTTAAGAATCTTTCTTAGACGTTTACATTTAAGTTATTATACTTAACCTTTTTAATTAATATTGTTCATATAAACCTAACATTCTAATCTATTTTATGTTTCTCCAAATATTTTATTAAGACATTACTTTCTTTTATAATTTTTTGAAAATCTAGTAACACTTATATTAAATTTGGTTATTCTCGTATACAATAGATAAATCATTTCAATTATAAATAAACATGTTAATGTTTTTATTATTAATACTTAACATTTAAGAACAAAATTAATAATTTCCACTAGCATGGGTTAAACATTTAAACAACTTAAACTTAAACATAAAAATATATGTACTGGGCCTATTATTGTAACTTATCGGTTCGGTTCAGTTATTTTCAATTATTGAAAATAGTTATCTGAAAACCGAACCATCAATTTTTGTTTCAGTTTAGTTTTTTTCGGTTATTTTAGTTTTCTGCTCACTCTACTTTAGGGAAGAGCATGGTACCCGTACGGTATCGGAAGCGCCGATACCAAAAACAGGAAAAGTGGGCACCGATACCAAATATACCGGTTCGGTATCGGTATTTACCGGTGTTTTACCCGTAAAAACAGATATCATAACAGAATAACGAGGAAAGTAGATACCGATATCAAATATACACAATATGATTCGATACAGGTACCCGGTATCAAATGCTCATCCCTGCTCTACTCAGAAGCTCACGTCTTGTTACGTGGAGCTAAATCATCCACGAAAAGGGTCGGACTATCCAACCTAACTCGTGCCTAATAAAACAAGAGTTAAATGCTTGGTTGGTCCCTGTGGTTTACGAAAATTGCAGACTTGGTCCTTATGGTTCAGTAATTACACACTTGGTCCCAGTAGTTTTAATTTTTGCACTCGGATGGTCCTTACCACTAATCTTTGTTAGATTTTTTAATTAAGTCTATGTGAAATTACCACACTGCCCTTACTATTAAAAAACAAAAAAATAAATAAATAACTAAAAACCCTCTTCACCCTGATCCCCCCTCTCTCTCACTCTTCTTTTCTCCCTCTAAAACCACAACAACATCATCTTCTTCCTCCTGTCTCTTTCAAATCCACCACCACCTTCACCGTCCATCCACCACCACCTCCACCGCCACGATCAACCCACCGCCACCTTCAACCCACCACCACCTCCACTGCCACGATCAGCCCACCTCCACAGCCACCGCCACCGCCACCTTCAACCCTCCACCACCAGTTCATAACTTCCGACGACCGAAAAAGCTGCTCGGTAGAACATGTGAAGTGTAAATCTCATGTAAAAGTCCAGACTTGAAAAAGAAACAGTAGAATTAGGGCTAGCTACTCTTATTAACACCCTGCATATCCATAGGTGAATTAGTCATATTACTCACAGAACCCATAGTCTGTGAGCTTAATTGCGAGCTTGCAGGACAAAGAGCATCTCGATTACCTGTACTCATTGGTGGTTGGATTGCACCGGAACTCAACTGCGGGCTCATTGGGGTTCATCCGGGTTGAAGGTGATGGTGGTAGTGGTGGGTTTACGGTGACGGGGGAGGTGGTCTGAAGGTGGAGGCAGTGGGTTGAAGATGATGGCTGAGGTGGTGGGTTGAAGGTGATGGTGGTAGTGGTGGGTTTACGGTGGCGGTGGTCGAAAGTGACGGCGGAGGAGGTGGTTATACAGTGGAGGTGGAGGTTGCAGGTTGTGAAGGAGAGGTGGTGGTGGTATTGGTGTGGTGGTGACCGGGTTTTTGAAAAAGAAAGGGGGGAGTGATGAAGAAGATGAGTAGTGGGTCCTCCTTTTTATGTTTTTTTTTATTTTTTTAATTATTTAAGGGTAATATAGTAATTTCACATAGACTTAACTAAAAAATCTAACAAATGTTAGTGATAAGGATCACCCGAGTGCAAAAATTAAAACTACTGGGATCAAGTGCGTAATTACTGAACCATGAGGACAAAGTCCGCAATTTTCGTAAACTACAGGGACCAACCAAGCATTTAACTCATAAAACAATAAGGCCTGCCCACCCACATTTGTTTCCCCTTGTTGCCGAAAACCCCTCTTCTGGTAACCAACAAATATGGTGGTGGCCCGATCTATTTGGGGCGCTAAATCGAAGCTCGCATTTGGTGCCCTAGCTTTGGGCGCCGGTGCTGGTGCCGCTATTGTTGCTAAATCCGACGATCCTGCCACTGCTCTTAAGCTTTGCACCACTGTTCCCGTTCGCCTCTTCCGCCTATCTATCACCGCTGCCACCATTGCATTCGGTAAGTTTCCTTTATTAAACTCCGTTTATTGCCGTACCTGACGCCTGAGTAGATCGTTGAGATTATGCTTTGTTAATATCACTATTATTATTTCTTTGTGCAATTTGTCTAGTGTTGAAAGTTTGAATCAATTTTGAAATGGTGTTTGTATTAGAATGTTTGTGCCTTTTACTTTAGTAGGTTGATTACAAACTTTGGAAATTAGTTCTAAATGGTGTTTGTATTAGAATGTTTGTGCAATTTGTCTAGTGTTGAATGTTGTACCTGTGGTCAGATACTCAGATATACGGAGGACCTTTGAAAGTTTAAATCAGTTTTGAGATGGTGTTTGTATGTATTAGAATGTTTGTGCTTTTTAGTTGGTTGATTACAAACTTTGGAAATCAGATGGATTAACCTTGAAGTCATATCAGTTATCACCGATCTTAGACTCTTAGTTCTAGACCAGTATAATAGTTTATTTAGTAACATTTGACTTCATAACAAGGCTTACAAATTAAATATCCATGTGATTACATCTGTTTTTTTGCCCAAACTTGAAAGCTGCATAGTACTGAGGGGGTTCAGGGTTAGGCCATCTCTCTTCCAAATCAAACACAAATTTAAACTGTCTGGGAGTGTAGTTAGGTTATATTGAGTGATTTATAACAAGCTTAGTGGTCTTGATATTCTTATATAGTCGGAGCTCACTTGCCCATTAGTGTGTTTCAATGCATACAGGGGATCTAAAAACCAGTTTTGCTATATTAATAAGAGTGATGATAAACCTGCTATTTTCAAAGTTGAAGCTCATTGGTCCATTAATTTCTACACAGTATTTTCCATACAATGCGAATGGATTACACAGTTTCCGCTATCTTTTTTTTTTAAATTGATTCTAAAACAGATAAACATTGGCTCTCTTTTAGATTATGAGTATTCACTATGGGGACTGCCAGAAGATAGCATTGAGAGGACAAGACTTAGACATGAGGTCCACACGAGGAGTGCACGTAGACTTGAAGAACTTTGCTTTAAAAATGGTGGAATATACATCAAGCTTGGTCAACATATTGGTCAATTGGTAGGTCCTGCCCTTTCTCATGGATGCCCGTGATGGATATCTTGAAATCACTTTCTTATTTAAAGATCAGATTTATGGTTGAGCTAAATGGCGTATTCTCATTTAGGAATATTTGGTACCTCAAGAATACATCAATACATTGAGGGAGTCGATGTTGAATAGATGTCCAACGTCTTCCTATGATCAAGTGTGCCAGGTTGTCAAGAAAGAGCTTGGTGGCCCACCTGAAGAAGTATGTATATCTATTCTTTTTCAAAGATATCTTTATGTCACTCAGGCGTCAAATTTTATGTTTTTTAAATAATCTCACTATAGTATCTTACTTTTGTTCTACTTATTTCATGTCATAAAATTGAGTCAAGTATTCCTTATACAGATATTTGAGGAGTTTGATCCTGTACCTATTGCAAGTGCTTCCCTTGCTCAGGTTCATGTTGCTCGAACTCATCAGGGACAAAAAGTTGCTGTGAAGGTTTCAAATTGTTTCTATCATTCCATCTTAGTTTGTTTCTTTATAGAATACTTACTTTGTGTTATTTAGATGGAAATTTGGAAGAGTGATTTTCTTATCTTATTTGGTATATATATATATATATATATATATATATATATATATATATATATATATTTTCCAGGTGCAACATATGCACATGACAGATACTGCAGCTGCAGATTATGCGACAGTGGAATTGATTGTCAACACTTTGCATCGGCTCTTTCCTTCATTTGATTATAGGTTTATATCTTTAGCTTACTGTCTGTAATCAGTTTGTTATTCTGCTGTTATTTCCTTGTGCGTGTGTTTCTAAATGGTGATATTTGGCACTGACCATAGCTGCGCTCGGGCTTGAATATAGGTGGTTGATAGATGAAGTACAGGACAGTCTACCTAAGGTTAGAGAATAATCTGTGACTTTGACCTATTTACTCTTAGCCGATAATTATGAAGATAATTATGTGTTTATTATTAGATAAATATTGTATAGAATTGTGTTTATCTTTTCCTAAAATACAGCTAGGGTTGTTATGTATCTGCTCTATATAAGGAGCCTTTGTTGATCAATAACATTCATTCACAATTCATACAGTCGCTTACAAGGTTCTTGATCATATAGATAACACCCCACCACCGCCTGATACGGCTCCTGAGTACCCTGCCTAGAAAGAAATCGATGCACTCGTTCTGCAATGGATATACGACACGATATCAGACGATCTTCTTGGCAAAATTATTGACACGGAAACTACTGCACGAGCAACATGGTTAAAGATTGAAAAGTTCTATCTCAGTAATAAACGGGCACGTGCAGCAGCCTTAGAAACCAGGTTCTGCAACCTTACTCTTGCCGCCTGTTCGTCTCTTGATGATTATTGCCAGCGTCTTAAGGAACTGGCGAATCAATTGGGAGACGTGGACCAGCCAATCACTGAGTCTCGACTTGTTCTCCAGTTGGTCTATGGGTTACCTGCTGAGTTTGACACCACTGCTGCTCTCATTAACAGCCAAGACGCCAATTGGGACTTGGCTAGGAGCATGTTGCATGACGAACAAATTCGCCTTGAGGCGCGTCAGCAGTCCGCCTCCTCTGTTCTGGTTACAACCCAGCAGCCCAAGCACTCTTCCCAGCAGCCGAATACAGTCAGTCTTCTCAGCAGCAAACCGGGTACCGAGGACGTGGTCGTGGGGTCGTGGACAGAATGCTCGTGGTCGTGGAGGTGGCCGAGGCCGTGGTAGTTCTCGACAGTAGCAGCAACAACAGTGGACCTCTTCAAATCAGTCTCCACAGCCTCCAACTCCCTGGCCCTTTACCAATTCGGGCTACCCACAATGGGCCTGGTGGAACACTCCACCTTGCCCCTACCCAACCCAATCTCCTTGGCCCATAAACTGGCCTAACAGTGCAGCTTCGGCCCAGCAACAGCAGCCCACTGATCAGTCCTCTCAGGCCCACTTCACAGGTTACCAGCCTATGGCTCCCTCTGCTGGACCACCGTAGCCACCTGGCTACAATGCCTTGTGCCCCTCTGATCTTCAGGCAGCCTTCACCTAAGATGCAATTTCAGCAACCTGACCCAACTCTTAATATGGACACCGGGGCAGAAAGACATGTCTCCTTTGACCAAGTATGATTTCTATCCCATCATCTTCTCCTGTTTGTAGTAAATTACTGGTTGGCAATGGTGAATGTTTACCCATCCTTGGATCTGGCACAGGTTTTAAAACCATAAACAACCGAACCTATATCCTACCCAATATCCTTTATAGCCCAAAAGTTATCAAAAATTTAATTTCTGTACGCCGTTTTACTCGCGATAATAATTTATCTATTGAATTTGACCCTTTTGGTTTTACTTTGAAGGACCTTCCAACTGGACAAATTCTTTCGCGCCACAATAGCACAGGAGACCTTTACCCGCTCACTGCTCCTCAACTTCCTCCACAAGCCTGCTTTCTTGCTTCCGCCTCTACCCTCGGCATGATCGTCTTGGCCATCCTGGTGCTCAAGTATTAGATATTCTTAGTCGTAATTTCAAATTTCAATGTAATAAGACAAAGTCTACCTTTTGTCATTCTTGTCAGTTATCTAATAGTAAACGATTGCCTTTTTACACTTCCAATTCTTTTACTTTTGCCCCATTTGATATTATTCACTGTGATTTGTGGACATCTTCTGTGCTTAGTAAAACTGGCTATAAATATTACATGGTACTCATTGATAACTTCTCACATTTCATATGGGTTTATCCCTTAAAATATAAATCTGAAACTTTCCCAACCTTTGTCAAATTTCACCGTTTAATTGCCACACAGTTTAATCGTCCCATTAAAACCTTTCAATGTGACTTAGGGGGTGAATTTGATAACACTGCCTTCAAAACCTTTGTTCACCAACACGGACTCCTTTTCCGTTTTGCGTGTCCCCAAACCTCATCCCAAAACGGCCGGGCGGAACGGATGATTCGGTGTCTGAATGATATCATTCGTTCTTTGTTCATTCATGCCTCACTTCCTCCTAATTTTTGGGTGGAAGCTCTTCATACCGCAGCCTATCTACACAACATTCTCCCCACAAAACGCCTCAGCTATTTCACTCCCACCTATGCCCTTTATTTACGCCATCCCACGTATGATCATCTACGTGTTTTTGGATGTGCCTGTTACCCCAACACCTCTGCCACTCAACCTCATAAGCTTCATAGCCGTTCTGTGAGGTGTATCTTTCTTGGTTACCCTCCAGACTTTCGCGGGTATCGTTGTTTTGATCCCACCACCGGTCGAGTCCATATCTCCCGACACGTCACCTTTGACGAACATACATTTCCTTACACGATCCCTACCCCACCCACCTCATCATTTTTCTTGACGAAACCCTGCCACCTCTCTATCAGTTTCATCAGCCCAGCACCTCATTGCCTAAACAGCCTCACCCGGCCACCATACCCTTCCCGCTTACATACACTCGCCGGAACCGTCCAACATCAGCTGTTCAAGGCACTTCTGTACCATCCACAGACCACCCACCTGCTGCCCAACAACAGCCAGCTCAGTCCGCTGCTACTCCGCCGCCTGCCCCTTCTAACCTTCACCCGATGACCACCAGGTCTAAATCTGGTTCACTTCCACCAGCCCTTCACAGCCTTGTTTCGACCACTATTTCCCCTGTCCCTACCTCCTACACTAAAGCTTTTGCCGATCCAAATTGGGTACATGCTATGCAATCTGAGTTTACTGCTTTACAGGAGAATGACACATGGGAATTGGTGCCTCGTCCTTCTGACAGGCCTATTATCAGGTGCATGTGGCTCTTTCGACACAAGTTTAAGTCAGACGGTTCGTTGGAACGTTATAAGGCTAGATTGGTTGTTAATGGTAAATCTCAGACAGTTGGGGTGGATTGTGATGAAACTTTTAGCCCGGTTGTTAAACCGGCCACTATTAGGACAGTGCTCTCTTTGGCTATCTCACGAGACTGGCCTATCCACCAATTGGACGTTAAGAATGCTTTTTTGCATGGTACTCTAAATGAGGTTGTTTTCATGCGTCAACCTCCGGGTTTTGTTGACAAACGGCATCCAAAATTGTGTGTCGTCTGAAGAAATCATTGTATGGTCTTAAACAAGCACCACGGGCATGGCACACCCGTTTTGCTAATTATATCATTTCTCATGGATTTCGTAGCAGTGCTTGTGATAATTCATTGTTTATCTATCATCGTGGGTCAGAGACTGCTTATTTATTGTTGTATGTTGATGATATTGTTGTCACAGCCTCTACTACCACTTTGTTACAGGAGATCATCCATACTCTGTCTCGAGAATTTGCTATGACAGATTTGGGCCATTTGCATCATTTTTTGGGCATCAAAGTTACACGACAGCCCAATGGTTTATTTTTGTCCCAAGAACAATATGCTAAAGACATCATCTCTCGGGCGTCTATGCCTAATTGTAAGCCGCGCACTACTCCGGTTGACTTATCAGCTAAACTTAGTGCCACAGATGGTGCACCCTTTTCCGACCCGACTTTGTATCGGAGTTTAGCCGGTGCTTTACAGTACTGACATTTACACGCCCAGATATCTCTTATGCGGTCCAACATATATGTTTGTTTATGCATGATCCTCGTGACCCACATTTTGCATTCTTGAAGCGTATTATTCGTTATCTTCAGGGGACTCTGGCCTATGGATTGCATATAATGAAGTCTGGTACATATTCATTGATTGCTTATTCTGATGCTGACTGGGGTGGTTGCCCTGATTCGCGCAGGCCTACAAGTGGGTATTGCGTTTTTCTCGGTGATAATCTCATCTCATGGCCTTCCAAACGACAACCCACCATCTCTCGTTCGAGTGCTGAAGCAGAATATCGGGGCGTTGCAAATGCTGTTGCTGAAGCTACATGGATTCGGAACTTGTTACTTGAGCTGCGTACACCATTGCAGAAGGCTACTATCGTTTACTGTGATAATGTTTCAGTTGTGTATCTCTCTGACAACCCGGTCCAACATCAGCGAACTAAGCACATTGAGATTGACATCCATTTTGTTCGTGAAAAGGTTCGAGTTGGACATATTAGAGTTTTGCACGTTCCTTCATCTCTACAGTATGCAGACATTTTTACCAAAGGCATCTCCAAGCAGTTGTTCCAGTCTTTTCGTACCAGTTTGAACGTTTGTCCTACGCCCGTTCAAACTGCGAGGGTGTCTTAGCCGATAATTATGAAGATAATTATGTGTATTATTGTTAGATAAATATTGTATAGAATTGTGTTTATCTTTTCCTAAAATACAGCTAGGGTTGTTATGTATCTGCTCTATATAAGGAGCCTTTGTTGATCAATAACATTCATTCACAATTCATACCATAAACACTTTTATTTACTTCCTAAATTGTTATGATATCCTGCTGCATTATAATTGTATTTCTACAATCACCCAAAACTAGTTTTGAACAAAAGTATACATGAAATTAAACAATGATCACAAGTCACAACATGTAGTTCAACTCTATAGCTAACACATAGGTGACCCTCAGTCTAGTCAGCC
This sequence comes from Scalesia atractyloides, assembly GCA_947069175.1. Taxonomy (NCBI): domain Eukaryota; kingdom Viridiplantae; phylum Streptophyta; class Magnoliopsida; order Asterales; family Asteraceae; genus Scalesia; species Scalesia atractyloides. The sequence continues at coordinate 85,543,786 of CAMTDV010000116.1, read as the reverse complement.
TGACCTCTGAAGTTGTTTGTTTCTTAAAATGTGCCTGTTGCTTTGGTCTATGCAAGATTTTTTTCGTGTTAAGTATGGGTATTTATGCATGTTTTTCTGATATGGTAAGCTGTGCATTCCTGAAATTTATATAGTTAATCAAGTTACAATGATGGTTATCAGGAACTAGATTTCTTAAATGAGGCCAACAACAGCATAAAATGTATGGATAACTTTCGAAGGGTATCTCCTCATATTGCAGAATATGTTTATGCACCTGCTGTGTACTGGAACCTTAGTACCTCAAAATTGTTGACTATGGAGTTTGTGGAAGGCCCACAAGTCAATGATTTAAAGAGCATTCAGAAACTTGGAATCAACCCATATGACATTGCAAGGCTAGTAAGTTCCTTTTCTGTAAAATATATATTGTAAGAGGTTCTTTAAACGAATGGTAAGAGGTTTGAATTACATGATACAGGTCAGTAGAACATTTCCTGAGATGATGTTTAAACACGGATTTGTACATTGTGACCCACATGCTGCCAACTTGCTAGTTCGCACACTGCCTTCTAGTAAAAGTGGCATTTTTGGTATGCCATCTAATTGTTGAATAAGACACTTGAAATCATATGTTTTTATACCATGTTTCTCTTATCAAAAAGATTTTGAATACATAGATAAGACCCAGATGCCTTTATTTATTAGAAGTATGAGAAATACTAATGTTCACAAATCTGATGCTTTTGAAAGTCAACCGTCATTCCCAGACCTACTTTCGAGAGGTAGGCTCTCTCCTAGTCAAACACGAATACAAGCATAATTAATCTAATAATATAACCTAAATGCTTGGGCCGAGGCATAGGCACAGGACTATAAATCAATGTGACAATCTGTGCGTGTGTTGATTTATCTCTTTGAAGCTCGTGAGATTTATTGCTAAAATGCTAGTAGACTTTAGTCTGATTAGATATTAGAGGTTCCTACTCTGATTAGTAATTAGGATTTAGCTATAAGGAATAATTTGCATCTTATGTATGGGGATTAATCAAGTAATTAGGCTGGCAGAAATTTTGTTTGGTAGATTCCAGGAGAGATGGACGGTCTCTCGAAAGTCGCAAACGACTTTGTTTTTATTTGTAAATTATTTTTTTCTTTAAAAATTTACTTGACAATGTTTGTATGTATATAGGAAGAAGAAAACCACAATTGGTACTGCTGGACCATGGTCTGTACAAACAACTTGACATTTCCACGAGGACCAACTATGCTGCCCTCTGGAAGGTTCACAAAATGTTAATGACCTTTCTCTTTATACCATTTTTTTAGTCATTAACAACTGAAGCATGTGAATTCCTGTGCAGGCTTTAGTATTGGCAGATGCCAAAGGAATTAAGGAAAATTGCATGAAGTTTGGTGCAGGAGAGGATCTGTATGTATTATTTGCCGGGATTCTTACAATGAGACCTTGGAATAGGGTTATTGATCCTGCCGTTGACCATCTTGCTATACAAGGCAACGCCAGTGATCACTCTGAACTTCAGGTGACCCACCCTTCATAATATTTTCTTGAATCATTTGGGCATGCTGACTGATGCCTTGTTTTGCAGATGTATGCTTCTCAATATTTTCCTCAAATCACAGAGCTTCTGCATAAACTGCCTCGTGTCATCCTTTTGATGTTAAAGACCAATGATTGCTTGCGTGCTGTGAATAATGCTCTGGTATCTCCTCTTTTACTCAATGTTGGTATGATTTGACCGTTTTAATAGGGGAAATGCTATAACAAACCCACATCCTTTTTGTTTTTTTCTCATAAAAGTCCTTCCACTTTTTTTTGCACTTAAAAAACTAACATACTTTCTTTTTTGTCCCATAAAAGTCCCTATACAACTTTTTGCATATAAAAGTCCCTCCAAATGTTAAATGTGAACAAAATTTTGGATATATATATTTTTTTAATTTCTTAATATCACGTTAGAAAAGAATTGAGATGAATTAATGTTTTAAATTGGATATATCGCAAACCAAAGCCTCTTCAATTTTTGTCTTTTCTTTTCCATTTTAAATTCAATAAATTGATAACAATAAATATCATTCGGAAAACAATATAATAAAAATACACGAGCGTGGATGGCATAAATTAATATAAAATAAAATAACAAACATATAAAATGGTATGTATAAATTTAAAATTTGCCATATAATGTTTTCTTGATTTCATCCGATTATAATTAAGAGATTCTTTTTTGTTAAAGTTTAACATTTTAAGCAACATGTATGATACAAGAGTAGAAAGTATGTTGGTCTTTTATGTGCCAAAAAAGGTAGAGGGACTTTTACGAGACAAAAAAGAAAATATGTTGGTTTTTTAAGTGAAAAAAAAGTGGAAGGACTTTTATGAGAAAAAAACTGAAAGTATGTTGGTTTTTTATGGTATTTGCCCTTTTTAATAATCTGGAACTGTGTAGAAGTGAGCTTTGGGTATTATTTATTGACAGATACAAAGACCATCAGTGGAGTCTTTTATAATCATAGGAAGAGTTTCTTCGGAGCATTAGAGAAGTTATCACATGCCACTTCCATCTTTACTTACCTATTGGTCTGCTTTGAGCAGATTTCTTTGGAAGCGCGGTTTCTCATAATGCAGGTTGCATTGTGGATACTGCAATTCCGGACAGCTTTAAGTTTGTACTGAAAAAATCATAGCATACCCAAACAAATCATTTGGTGTTCAATTCTTTCGCACTGTTTAGATCCATTTCACCGTTGTATTCTTTGGGTTTGAACCCCGTGTTTCTAAATGGTAACCATACCCATATATACTAGTTTGAGGAATTCAATAAATTAACCAACTTTATGTACATGATGGATACCAATCTATATATTATTTTCGTTTATCTGGACAGAGTATATGTTTTGAGTTGTGAAATGAGACTTCAGTTGTGGTTCATGTTCATCATAATATTAGCCTAGTGCTTCTCACACGATCTTAACCCTATATATAATATATATATAGTGGAGAGTTCAAATGAGAACAAAATTTTTTGTTTTGAGAACAAAAAGTTAAACGGGTTTTTTATGTTTATATGTTTTGAGTTGTCAAATGAGACTTCAGTTGATGGGCTACGTTCATCATAATATTTTTGTTTGTTATTATATCAATATAAACATAAAAAAACCCCTTTTAACTTTTCATCAAAACAGTTAACCAAAGAGTGTGTGTTTTTCGTCTTCCTAAAACCAATTAGGTTAACAATGTTACAAGATATTTGCAAGTATACCTCCAAAACCTTAAGAAAATGCCACAACATGGACAAATCAATGCCGCGTAGACCAAGAGACACGCTATTGAAAAGTCTACACTATGCTAGTATTTGCATGAGAAGTATTATTACGAACCACAAACATTTCAATCAAAAGTTGGATATTTTGCATAATAAGACATAAAAATTAAAGTTTGTGGTGTATGAGTCAAAAGGACTTTTCTTACAATTGGAAACAGAACTAGACCACAAACGAATAGCTGAAAGTATCAATGGTGTTAGAAACTATATGCAAACATTTTGTACTATTACATGTATTTATAGGTTGTTTTATAGTATGAATATCTATAGCCATTAAAAGCATACAATTAAAGAGAATGAGTAGTTTGATAGTGCTCTTCTTTTTCCTTTCCTTATTCTTCATCTCTTCTACATCTTTCTCTTCCTCTTCTATCAACACCACCCATAAATGCTCTGTTCAACAAGCCCTTGCTTTGCTTCAGTTCAAACAAAACCTTTCCTCAATCAATTATACCATGTACTACCCATGCAAAGATTGGCTTGGTTCCGGTTATATTCCAATCACGATGAACTGGAACACAAGTACAGATTGCTGTGACTGGAATGGAGTCACTTGTGACGACTCCACTGGTGACGTTGTCGGTGTTGACCTGAGCTGTGGCATGCTGCAAGGTACCATCCACCCTAACTCCTCTCTTTTTCACCTCCCTCGTCTCCAGAGACTCAACCTTGCTTACAATTATTTTTTCGATTTCCAACTTCCACATGACATAGGCAGGCTTTCTAATAGTCTCACACATCTCAACATCTCTGATTGTTGGTTTACGGGCCAAGTTCCCACAGATATTTCACGCCTTCATAAATTGGTGTCCCTTGATCTCTCTTCGAATTGGGGTTTAACTCTTGAACCTCATGTTTTCATCAATCTGCTTCGAAATTTAACTGTCATGAAAGAACTTTCTCTTAGTGAGGTTAACATCTCTGCAGTTTTACCTAGTAATCTTAATATATCTTCTTCTTTGAAATTGCTAAATCTTCAAGAAACTGGATTGCAAGGAAACCTACCTCACACCATTTTCAATCTTCACTCTTTGGAAAACCTCGACTTGTCATACAACAGTTTGACAGGGAATATCCCTTCAGAGGTCTCACTTCTTCCTAAATTGGTTGAGCTTCATCTCTCTTTTAATAGGATCAATAGTTTGGTAATTCAACCTCATATTTTTAATAATCTCCTTAAGAATTCTACTTTTTTGAAAGAGCTTTGGCTTGTTGGAGTTAATATAGGATGGGTTTTACCCACTTATATTAACATCTCTTCTCCTCTAAGAGCACTTGATCTTAGATCCACCAACCTGCAAGGGAAATTACCTGAAAATATCTTTAATCTTAAATATTTGGAGGTTCTTCGCTTGTCAGGGAACAATAATCTCTCTGGTCCACTTCCCGAGGTTAACACAAGCACTACCATCCCTCTCTTGTGGTTAGATCTCTCAGGCTGTGGTTTCAATGGGTCCCTTCCCAAATCCCTAGGTAACCTTAGATTCCTTGAATCTATATATTTATCAAATAACGTGCTTTCTGGAACACTGCCTTCTTCGTTGTTTTCTCTTCAATCTTTAGAAGAATTATCCCTTGCTAACAATCAGTTAACTGGCCAGATCGATGTGCTTGATAATGGCCCTGACCTCCAAACATTTCAACGACTCACCAACCTCACTTACCTAGACCTTTCACATAATAACTTCACTGGAGAGTGGGAGTTGGAAACATTGTTATCATGCCTCACAAACCTTAAAGAACTCCTTCTGTCATACAGTGGTGTATCTGTTACAACCAGTAATGCTAATCATTCTGTCATCCTTGGTTTACGATTTTTAAGTTTGGCCTCATGCAGTCTAAAGGTGTTTCCAGTGTCCATCAGAGCCATGACAAATCTTATGCATTTAGATCTATCTGACAATGATATACAGGGGCACATGCCTGATTGGATAGGGGAGGTAGGAAGAAATCAATTGTCAGTTTTGGATCTTTCAAATAACTCAATAACTGGCACCATTCCCAATGTATATGAGGACTGGAGCGAATTAGAGGGGCTTATTTTGAACAGAAATCAGTTGGAAGGAAAGGTTCCCTCTTCTTTGTACAAATGTCAAAGTTTGAGCATAATTGATTTGGGAAACAACCAGTTAAGTGACACATTCCCTGGCTGGTTAGGAGATCTTCCCTATTTACAGGCTCTTATCCTCAGATCAAACAATTTTCATGGTGGCATTGTAACCTCTTCTAAGGTTAAATTTCCATTTCAAATCTGCGAGTTCTTGACTTATCACATAATGGGTTTGTAGGTCAACTCCCTACAAAATATTTTCAGAAATTCAATGCCATGAAGAATGTGGTAAAAAAGAACAGAAAACCCAGTTACATGTATTACTCTATCACTGTTGTGGTGAAAGGAGTGGATCTATATTTTCCAAGAATTTTGGTTGAGTACATTATTGTTGATCTATCAAACAATAAATTTCAAGGGGAGATTCCAAACATCATTGGAAACCTGAAATCTTTGAAAGTACTAAACTTGTCCCACAACAGCCTAACAGGTCGAATCCCACAGGCTCTTGGAAAATTATCAGAAATTGAATCATTAGACCTTTCTTGGAACCAACTCATAGGAGAGATTCCGCAAAGCCTTGCTTTCTTGACGTTTCTTGAGTTCTTAAATCTTTCACAAAACCATCTCGTGGGCCACATTCCACAAGGAAAACAGTTCAACACATTTGATGGAAATTCATTTGGTGGGAACCCAAAACTATGTGGGCTTCCGTTGCCCAAAAAGTGCAGTGAGCATCTACAGAAACCACAACCTGAAGGCGATGTAGATGAGGAGGAGAGCAGATTTACATGGAAAGTGGTGATGATTGGATATGGGTGTGGAACGTTTCTTGGATTCGTGTTAGGACTTCTCATGCTATCAACCGGAAGACCAAAATGGTTCATTGCAATTGCTGATGCAGTAGAGTATGTGATCTTGACGATTCAAGACAAGAGAAGATACTAATATCAGTTCATAAATTGTACGTGTTTCACATGTTTTCTATTGCCCCAAATTGCGCAAAACGTCTTACAGTATTTATTTTAATTGTTTATTTCTTTTTATAAACAATCTGATGCAGGTTAAGAACTTTGGGGTGCAGCTCGACGCTTTTGAATCATGCAGCTTTGGTAACTTTTTGAATAATGTTGAATTTTGAGTATTCGTTATTATGTTGTCCCTAGGTGATCTTGTCTTAATGTTTCTGAATCTTAATAGTAATCAAGTAAGTTTTGTTGTTGTTTATCATCAGCCTCCTAAAATACGCAAAAGAACAATAATAAAACCACTTAATAAAATCATATGCAAGTTCAAAGTTTTATATGTATTTCTTGTATTAGATCTGTTGTTATCATATTTCAAATGTTGCTGGTACAAGAACGTAGTATGTCAGCAAGACAGCAGTCCACCCCATGAACCTCAAGAAAGATGCACCATCAATTGAGCCCATCATGAACAAGTTCAATGCAATGCTACCCGACGGAAGCCATGGAACAAATGGCGCCCCCCAAAGCTTCGGGCTCCTTGCTTGCTTCACCTTCAGGCGAATACCCAATGTGACCGAAAACCAGATTCCGATAACAAACAAATACACCAACCAGCTATTTACTCCCCATGCCCAAAGTAAAGCCATCCCAGTAGCAGAACAAACGATGAGCACCAAGAAGATAATCAGCTTGTTTCTATCTTTATCTGATGTCACCCCTGTTGAGTAGTATCGTCTCACTAATAGCCCGATTGCCACTAGAGAGAAAATAAAAGGTGTAGAAACGGAAAGAAGACTTGCAAGGACATCAAGGCTCGTAAAAAACGCGACCACGCAGTTTATAGCTGTCATAATGGCGGCTGCATTCACTGGTGTCCCAAGTTTTTTATGGACCACTGCAAGAATGGGCGGCGCCATGTGGGTTCGAGCAATGTGGGTGAAATATCTAGATTCGGCTATGATGGTTGCCAACAGAACAGTAGTCATTCCTTTAATGCGCCTATACCAACTAATAACTTTGCCCAGTTCATCCCCACAGCTTCAAATGCAATTGTGAAGGGGGCATCAACATCAATTTCATTGTAAGGTTGCATTAGGCACACTACTGCTGCCAGAAGTGAGTAAGTGGTGATGACAATTAACATAGCTCCGACTAAGCCGACGGGTATATCTCTCCCTGGCTTCTTGGTTTCTTCTCCCAATGTTGCCACTCCATCGAACCCAACATACGTGAAAAATATCACAGATGAAGCCTTCAAAATACCCCGAAAACCAAAAGGTGCAAAGGGATCAAAGTTGGCAAGATTGGCCTTTGTTGATCCTGCTATGATTATGAAAAGCAGGACACCAATGTGGATTATGGTTGCAACAGAATTGAATCTTGATGATCCTTTCATGCTGAAAGATGCAAAGATACAGATGACTACAGATACCACCACAGCCATTGGGTCCCAATAGTCAAAACCTTTTTCCCATAGATGGCATGCTAATACGGAATTCGTTTGGTTTATAGTTGAACAAGGTTGCACAATATGATGTCCATGAACGTGACACGCTAGCTCCAGCTACCACGTATTCGAATAGGATGTTTCCGGCTGCAATGAAAGCTACAAAATCACCGAGTTCAACTCTCAGGTAGGCAAATGAGCCTCCGGCCACTGGAAGTTCAACTGCAAATTCAGTATAACAGATGACAGAAAGTAGAGCAGCACAGCCAGAGATGAGGTAGGATATGAGAACGGCTGGACCCGCTAAATCATGAGCAGCTTCTCCAGTTAGGACAAAAACTCCTGCACCCATCACAGCTCCAACACCAAACCAGATGAGGTCAAACCAGTTAAGGTTCCTCTTCATCTAGTTCTGGCCTCGAGCCCGCAGCCCATGGATCTCATGATCATCTGATGAGCGGGCAAGTAGGCGTTCTTTTAGACGGGCTCTGGTTTCCATTAAGGCCTTTCCATAGCTGGACCAGCTCTGGAATGATTCTTCTGGGAAAAAATCTGATTTCGCACATGAACAAGAGTTTTTCTTTGGATCATTGTCGACATTGTTGTCTCGTTCACCAGTAACGTTGTCATTGTTATTAACATTGCCATCTCCATCACCATCACGACCTGTGTTGTTGTTGTTGTTGTCAGTGTCATTGTTGTTGCCATTGTTGCTGTCATCTCCATTTCTATTGGCATTGTCATTGTCATTGCCATTACCATTGTGACCACCACTGTCATTACCATTGCCTCTAACGCTGCCACTAGCACTGCTATTGTCGTTGTCATTACCACTGTTATTGCTATTGGTGGTGTCACTGTTGTTTTCATTGTTGCTGCCATTGTCATTGCGATTTTCATCATTTCCAATAACATTGGGCGGATCCGCCATCTTGATGTCCTGAAAAGGATTTAAAAAGCGCAAAGATGAGACCAGAAGGTGTTTTGCAACCCCTTTCTCATATGGTTTGCCAAAGTTTAGAAATTAGAACTATATAGAAGACAAATCTAACCGATTTCACTTAGCCCTAGCCGAATCAAAATGTGGTTGTACCAATTTGAGGACGCTGTCGGTAGCTATGTCTCGTGTAACTACCCCGATGGTCAGGTAGATATAGTCTACTAAAAAGACCTGTAGAAAAACTCTTTAGGTGATTTTTAATAAATGTAAAGCTATACCCATGCATCTCATGAAATGCTATTGTGTGTATATATGCATAGTTACTAGACTTCAGCAAATAAAAAAAATGTGTGTTTGTGTGTGCATGGTTGATATCAAATATACATGACATATACTTACATACCTGTTGATGGTTGTACTGAAGAAGATGTCTGAGAAGTGGAAGAATGAGAAACATGAGGCACATTAGTAGGATTTATGCCTGGAGAGTGTGTGGGTACGACGGCATACAAGTAGGGTAATTAGTTAAGGGCTTTCTAATAATAGTATGCGACCAAGTGCATGCCTGATCTGATACCAAAAACAAAATAGAAGAAAGCAAACTTACAAAGTAAATATATATAATATTTTTTGTTTAAAAAAGGTATTTAGAAAAAAAAATATTATAAAAACAACAAATTAGTTTAATATTTCTATATTCTAACAGTACGTGATAACATAATACAATAACAGTTTAAAAAATAAAATAAGACAAAACCGAATTGAATAACATAGGATAACAGAGCTTGATTTGTTTAATTTTTGTTTAGGATCACCGGTGTATTTAATAGAAAAATTGAATGGATCATTTAAATAAATAATAGAAATTTAATCATGTTATAAATAAACTATATTATGGTGACTATCCATATTCTAACTTTCGTTTTTCCTGTCTTTTGTCTTAATACAAGAACACCATATATAGAGGTTCTTTGTATTGCATGTTTACAACTCAACGAATAAGAATTCTCTATTTATCTTTCTCTCTATACTTGTTCTTGTTTATGTTAGTATACTGATTGTTAGTAGGTCGTTGTTCTACAACACGTTATCAGCACGAAAATACTCTCTAAAGACCATAGTTTCCCGAACTACAATCACATGATTTTAGACATGTTCTTTCGTTTAAAACAGCCGTTGCTCTGCTTTGACCAATAATTACCAGCCGGGTTCCAATGTCGAGCCTTGTTCCAGATCTGCTTCCAATATCACAAACAGTCAATCGATGAATGGTTGCCTTGGCTGGATTCATAAGGTACAACTGTTCAAAAGGTAACCTTTATATTCCTAAGTGTTTTAGATTCTTTTGATTTCGCGTTTTGTCTTCCGGCGAATCTGATTTAATTAACAAAAGATCGGTAATTTATTTTATTCTAATTGTTGGACCAAGCCCAAATTGTTTTAAAATTGCTAAACGGTGTAACCCTATTTTCTGGCCCAACTAATTAATAAAGTTTTAGCATAAAGTTGAATAAATCTTGATTCATAACTTTATTATGAAAATAAAGTAGCAACGAAAATTAGTTTTGTATTTAATAAAAAATTCACATGTTTAGATTTTATCAACTAATTAATAAAGTTTTAATATAAAGTTGAATAAATCTTAATTCATAACTTTATTATGAAAATAAAGTAGCAATGAAAATTAGTTTTGTGTTTAACGAAAATTTCACATGAATATTTTCGTTATTTAGATTTTGTCACATAATGATATGATTTTTTTAATTAAAAATGTATTTTTACTCATGATTATTTAATTTGACTTATGAACACTTATTATTATTACTCTAGCACATATAAAATATGATTATGGCTAAGCGTCGAGTTTATAATCAGTTTTGATAACACTAGTGATCTATGGCATTGTAACTTCCTTAATGTGTATTAATTTCATATTTGAATTAATTACTTGAATATAAAAGTGATATATATTTTTTTAATATTTCCCGACTGTTTCTCGTCTATCACTAAATCTCAATTGTTATCTTTCTTTAATAGTCTAATAATCTTGGGGAAGATGATTTATGGGTGATAGCATTTGATCCGCCCATCTCTAAATTAGGCAACTACTAGATGGGAAAATACAAGAGAAGCAAGTCACATATATTTTGTATTTAATCAAAAAAAGTTCAAGAAAACACTGGAGAAACCAAAAAGGTCCCCATCTTGTTTCTAATTAAAGGCAAATTAATTATCTTATTAATATAAATAAATTTAGTTATCAAGTGCAAGTTTGTTTTCAATTTAGTTTTATAATCCTTACAAATGGGTTTGAAATGTAAATGATTTTCAAGAAAGTTGTATTTCTTAAATGGTAATTATTATTTTCACATCATTTTAAAGATTTATAAGTCTTGATAACTAATGGAATTGAAATTCAAATGCTATTTAAGGGATCATGAAATAGTAATAGTTACCGTGAAATTTTTTGTTGTTTAATGTAGTGCTAAGATACTTTTTATGTTTCTGCTTGAATTATATAAATATACATTTGATGTTCCAAAGAATATTATAAAGCTTGAGTTATATAAAAATGCATTTTATATTCTAAAGAATACTATGAAGTATCTTAGATATGTGCTCCAATGTGTGGTTTGTATAATTATAAATACTACACAAAATCTAAGAAATTCAAAGGGTTTTTATGGTGTAGTGCTTTAAAAAGACGGTATTACTACAAGTTGAAGATTAACCGGTAATGTTTATTAATATTTTAACTCAAGATATGAAACTGTATTTCATACAAGTACTATTTTGTACAAGCGTTTTTGGTCTTGTGGTCAATTTTGATTGAAATGATTGAACAATGAATACAATAGAATTAATAAATTCTCTACCTTTAAATGATGTTATCATAAATGAAAATATTAATTGGTTACAGGTAATTTAAATATTTGCTTTAAAGTGTGATGAAAACACATATCTCATAAAGTTTTAATACTAACTTGTTTTATATGGTCACATAGTATGATAATACTAAATTGTTTTATGTGGTCACATATTATGATGTCAAGTATTATTAATTCGACTTCATTTTATATTGTGTATTTGATTTGTTATCATATATTCATTTGTAGTATTCAATCGATCATCTAAAATGATTTAATGTCTTTCATGAAAGAAAATAAAAAATTTTAACATCACACTCGAGATGTCATACTCCCTAACATCTTAGACCTTATATGACTCGGACATTTAGTTACTTCTCTATGGTGTTATGCAAGAGAAGATTATTTACAAGCAATCGGATAAAACAATTTTCATCTATCAATCTCAAATATGCTAAAGTAGCAATAGTGTGGAACAAGTATAATAGCTTTGAAATGATATCATATCTGTTTGTCCAAACAAGTAACGATGTACCATGAAACTTGGTTGGTTTACACCATTCCATCAAGTGAATGTGATTATAAAGATCTTTGAAAATGCCGGGATCATGTGATTATAAAGATCTTTGAAAATGTCGGGATCATGGATGTAATTGAGAAACTTATAATGATGATCATGTTACTAATGACATCCAGCTATCAGAAGTTGTAAGATAGCCAAGTTAATAATGATATCAACTATCAAAATAGTAATAATGGTCACAATGAGATTGACCACTAGAAGTGGGAAATTATGGGAGTGATTATAAGAACAAAATGTGAAAAAGGAAACAAAGTGATGTAATATAATAGTTTGTAATGATAACATATTGTTATCTCACATCTTATAATATTGATCATAAACCAAAAGTTTATGAATGATGATTATTTTATTAATTGGCATGATCGGTTAGACCACACCGAATCAATAATGATGTGAAATTTAATGAAGAACTACAAGATTATTTTTGATAAGTGTATGCAATGTTTGCTATCAAGTGAATTTGATTACCAACTAAGTTGGGGTATGTAACATCCATGTAAAACGGGTCTCAAAACCTGCTTCGTTTATCAATCAAGAAATTGTTTATATGTTCGTTACGTATAATTTTTTTAAAGCATCAGTTTTCTTTAATTATTAATAAAGATTGTAAAATTTAAAAATTTATAAATAGTAACATTAATAAGAGAATTAGAAATAAACTTAAAAGTGATAAAACAAAAACAAAGGGGAAAACCGGGAATCAAACCCGAGTCTCCCAGGAGATAACACACACCAAACACCACTGAGATACACACACTACATGTGTTAAAACCCAAAACAAATGAATTATATACTCAACCCAACATGATGTGTGGACTGAGTAAATCATCGAGCACCAAACCAAGGAAGGTAACGACCTCCGCTTTTATTTGAGATGGAGCAAATTTCGGAGATCCAAAACCATAACTGAAAATTTATCAGTTTTATAGAAACAGTCGTAAATCATTGACCAAATTCAAATCTCATAATTTGGTTGAAATTGGCATAATTAACTCGATCATTTGCACTATAAATAACAACGATCCACACCTCTAAACCTCGCTCATTCTCTTCGAAATTCTATCTACTCATCTCTCTGTGTCGTCGGAAATCGTGTTTTTTTTGTCACTCGCCGGAGTTGGTCACCGGAGAACCGAACTCCGTTCTGCAAGCTGGTAAGTTCATAATTTTCCTTTTTATGTTATGTTTTAATTCTTTAATCAGTGAACCAGAACGATTACAATCATATATCAGTCGAAAATTGGTTCAGCGTCGAATCAGTGAAGAAGATGAGTTGCGGTCGGTGTTTAACAGAACTAATAACCGGTTTACAAACGGGACACACAGTCCAGTGGTGGATTGTGTGTATAAATTATATGTGCGTCGTGAGTTCGAGTATGGTTACAGCTTTATTGTCAAATAAAAACCGGCTTTCATTTTCAAACAAATGTAATAACTCTCGGTAAGTGTTTAAGTATAATATGAATTCGGTTTTTAAGCGGGTTAGACACCCAGCCCAATTGGATGGGCTGGGTGCAAAACAACTGACAGCCGCGAGTTCAAATCCCTGGATGCACGCCGGTTTGTTGAGATTAAAAACCTTTTTAATTTAACTAAATCAGGATTCACTTAATAAGTATATAAATATAATAAAAATCAAATACCTAACGGGTTAGACACGTAGCTCAGTTGGTAGAGCTGCGTGCACGCAACCGAGAGGTCACGAGTTCGAGCCTCACCATATGCATCCGATTATTTCGCAGAACCGGTCAGGTCCCCTGTCAGACCTGACAACATTTTTTTATTATTTTATTTTCATTTATTTATTTATATATATTTATAATATATATATATATATATATATATATATATATATACTTTAGTTAAAAGTTTCATTAAAAACACTAAAAACATAATTTTTAAAGGTTTAAAATATCAACAAAACCACAAAAATATAACTTAAAAATCTTACAGAAGTATGTAATCAAAATATTAATTTGTTATATTTATCGAATTATCGTATTATTAATTTAGGTTAGCATTCGTTCGTCGATCAAACCCGCAACTCGTGCACACTTATCATCAACCAAGATTATGCACCCACTGTGAGTGAATCCTTACAAACTCCCCTTTTAATCATATTTGGGATGTATCATGTGTCGTACATGTTTAATTTATTTACTTTTTTAACACTCGTGCTAACATCGTAATGTGATCAAATGTGTATTTTAATTGGTATGATTATGTGTAGTTACAACATTTGTCATTTCAGTGCAATCATTCAGTTAAGGCCCATCGATTTCCTCGTGGATATAGGGGGAATTGAGCATCAGGTGCCTCATTAGATCGGCTCCGTTTGATTGAGCCTTGATCTCAAGTTCATCATTCATCATGTCATATGGTCATTGTGGATATTGTGTGGTTTGTGCTTGTTTGTACATATGCATATGCTCATTTATGATTTACGCATTTTTATTTAATTAACTAATATAAGAATTGTTTAAATTGTTTTTACCTAGATTCACTCGCCAATTTTTGTTGACCCAATCTTTTGTTTACGCATGATACATGTGAACCAGCTGAGGAGAGAAACACATAGGAATGGCCTTAGAAGATTAAACAAAACTATTATGTTCTGAACAATGTTTTGATTTTCTTGTGCTTGTATGATCCCATGTGTTTGAATATTTGAAGTTTTTAAAATTCCAATCTAATAAATATGAAATTTATTAGTAAATGTCATGAGCTTTGGTAATAACCCAATTATGCCCAGACTTTTATGCCCGCTGCGGGTCGGGGTGTGACAGGGTATGAATCTCTAATATTCCGAAAACGATTAAAGGATATGAATATGCCAAAATGATACCATTCAGTGTTTTAAATTGATGCATCGTCTATAATAATGATTATCATATCCACAACCTAAAATTTGTGTGATTGTGGCTTAGCTAATGTGATAGCAAGCATATTATTCCGGATTCGTATACTTGTTTTAGTAATAACGATGAGTTTTGTATCCAAGTTATTAATAATAATGATTATTGGAATAACTATTGAACTTCGTATAGCTTACGTTCATCGAAGAATTGATTTGTTGAGAATAAATATCCACAACCAACTAAAAGAAAAGGATCATAACAGCAACAATTCATTTGGGTAGATATGATTTTACATGTACAACATTAATTTACATCATGCCAACAAGTTATACTTTTTCCCCCGTATAGTTGGTTTTTGGTCGGTGACCAAAGATGTCCTATCAAAGATTTTGGTTGTGTGACATTTATTGAATTTGATTCACCAAAACGCACAAAGACGGGACCTTAAAAGGTGGTTGGGAATTTATGTTTATGTATAGAGTATTGATGAGATATTTGTTTACCGCTCAATCAAATGTTATCCATCTCAATGGATTAACATTCCTAACATCAGGGAGAGATTAATGGCAGTTGAAAAAGAATGAATATGCATGAATTATCATTGATCCTCAAACTAAATTGTATGAACAAGAAGTTCTAAAGATAATTCGTTTACCTAGATTAAAGAATCAATTACCAGACATGTTCACTGACCTAAATACATTTACTAAGTAAGTCACATAGTCAACTACTAATGCTCCAATTAAGTTAGTTGTCCTAGAAGGACAAACCATATATTAGTAATGACTTTATTGCACGTTTGAAGCATGGTAGACTAGTCGATACCAAAAAGTAAAAAATTCCTCGAAAAAATTGGAGCAAGTATGAAGAAGATGGTCAAATAGAGGCTATAGTAAAAAGGTCTCCAGAAGATATATTAGACATGATGGTTCCAGAAGAACCTCAGGTACCTGAAAATAAAGAGCTCTTAGTACATTATATCATGTCTAGAAGTGTATGGAATCGAAAGAAAATCGACGTCATTATACTTTTGTATATAATATCGCTTGAAATAATGAAACGATGAGGATCAAGGTTTAAGATCTGCCTACGAATGAAAACATATAAATGATGGCCAAAAAAATAAAAATGGGAAGACGCAAATAAGGCAGAGTTGAATTCTCTAATGAAATGGAAAGTTTATGGACCAACAGTCCATACAACTGAAGCTGTAATATATGATGGATACAATTGGTTCTTTTATGCCATTGATGTGAAAATCAAATAAGTGAGATAAGGCACAACTGGTGGCACAAGGATTTTCGTAAAAACCCATTATTGATTATAAAGATGCACATTCTAAAGTGTTGAATGCCATAACTTTCCAATATTTTAATAGTTTGGTAATTCATAAATAGAATTGATATGCGTCAAATGAATATTGTTATACTGACAGTTTACATGAAAAGTCCCTGAAGGATTAGAGTTTTCCAAAATCATGTAAATTAAATTCTCGAGAACATTATGATTGTTATATAAAAATTCAGATCTTAATACGTTATGTTTGTGGTATATATTTGCAACTCCTCATGAGGATCATAAAGTAGGTGAGTGCTTAAAAGGTAATATGTAACATCATACGATACAATTCTTGTGCACCAATAAATATACATAGAAGAAATTGTACCTTGTGATTGTGATATTTCAATAAACATGGAATTGGTACAATATGCATTTTGAACACATAGATATAAATATTAAATGAGAAAATTTATGTGGTAGAACTCTTGAAAAGTGCATACATATACAAATTGGTCAAGATAGTAACAAGTCTGTTATGGATTGTAAATTCCAAAGCATTGATATGAAAACCTCATGAAATGTTCTACAAAGTATACAAGATCTGTAGACTAAAATGTTGAGTCGATGTGTATAATCGACTCAGTGATAAGCTCAAAAAATATACATATGGTGTAGTTGGTCAATTGTTCTCATTAAAAGAACAACATGAGGTTTACACATATTATTGTATATGTTGATAATGTCATTAAAGATGGTATTTTAAAATGGGCTCAAAATTTTAAACTAAGAATTTGCAAATTAAAGATGGTATTGCAAATTTATGGCTCAATATGTGAAATAGACATTTGTATTATTATCCATCAATCATAATACATGTAGAAGATAGTGGACATTTTCATATGCAGAAAAGTTTATGGTATAAGTACATTAAATGATGTTCAAATAGTTGATATAGAAAATGACTCTTTCATCTCTAATCAACGAAGCATGTGTCCTTGGTCTAGAAGTACCATAGTTAAATTCGAATTGTAATAATATATCTTGCTAATATATATACATAGGCATATGTCAGGAAATTCATTGACAAGATATAACTCGTATACAGTGAGGAGATAATTTTTTACCCTTAAGGTACAAAAGATATGGATTCATATTTTACTAACCTATCAACAAGTTTTGTTAATTTTGTAAATGCAGAGAATGTAGCAAATAAATTCATGGATCTTATGCTAACTATTTAGAGGAAGTAATTAAAGTTTCACATGAAGATCATACATCAATGTTCATTGAAGAATTTCTCATTAATGGATCAAGCGACATATCAAGTTGCACATCAATGGATTACAAAGTTTTGAGCAACTTTTTTGGACAGAGACTTTGGCAAGGCCCCTTTGGGTCCTTGTCACAACGTGCTCCTTGTTTCAAGCTTCGACGTGATTGGTAGAACACCTAATACAGAGACCCGTAGCCCAAGTTATGATCATTTTCATGTATCACCATTGGTAGCTTGATCATGGGCCTCCTGAAATGCGATGGCTTGATCTTCCACACTTGAGCCTGCATCATCTCCAGAGACTCAACCTTGCTTACAATGATTTTACTGATTCTCAACTTCCACATGAGATAGGCAGGGTTTCTAATAGTCTCATACATCTCAACATCTCTAATTGTGGGTTTACGGGTCAAGTTCCCACATATATTTCACACCTTCATAAATTGGTGTCCCTTGATCTCTCTTGGAATTGGAATTGTCTCGGGCTTGAACCTTATGTTTTCATCAATCTGCTTCAAGATACTAGTGTTATGAAAGAACTTTCTCTTAGAGATGTTAACATCTCTATAGTTTTACCTAGTAATCTTAATATATCTTCTTTGAAATTGCTAAATCTTGGCTCCACTAGATTGCAAGGAAACCTGCCTCACAACACTTTCAATCTCCAATCTTTGGAAAAACTCGACTTGCCAGAAAACAGTTTTACAAGGCATATCCCTTCAGAGATCTCACTTCTTCCCAAATTGGCTTCGCTTGATCTTTCTTTTAATAAGATTCATAATTTGCTAATTCAGCCTTGTATTTTCAGTATTCTCCTTATAAATTCTTCATTTTTAACAGATCTTAGGCTTGTAGGTGTTAATATAGGTTGGGTTTTACCCACTCATCTTAACATTTCTTCTTCTCTAAGATCACTCGGTCTTAGCTTGATTACATGATAACATCTTAAATCTTAAATATTTGGAACAACTTAACTTGTTAGGGTACAATAATATATCTGGTCCACTTCCCAAGGTTAACACAAGCACTAGCATCCCTCTCAGGTCGTTAGTTCTGTCAGGCACAAGGTTATCCGGAGAGGTACCATCATCAATTGTCCATCTCAAATCTCTAGTTTACTTATTTCTCTCACATTGTGGATTGAATGGGTCCCTTCCCAAATCTATAGTCAACCTTAGGTACCTTGATTCTCTAGATTTATCATATAAAATGCTTTCTAGAACACTGCCACTTATAACAAGTAGGAATAACAAGGCAAATGTAACATCCGTCAAAAACGGATTTACCAAACCCGCTCCGTTTATCAACCGAACAGTCAGTCAAATTTTTCGTTGCGAATTAAATGCCCAAAATAATTTTAAACGATCCGTAATCAATTATTATGCGGGGATATGTATTTAGTTTTTGAAAATCTGTCAAAAATAACAAAATAAAAATGATTTACTCATGCCGGGTTTCGAACTCGGGTCCCTACCGGTTCAAACCAACACTTATCTCTCAGCCGACAAACCACTCCGCCATTCTGTTTTTCTGTTAACACAAGGAAGCATTTAATTCAAATATTCAAGTTAGCAAGTTGAATTCAATCAATTTCCGCCCAATCAGCAGTCGTCGGAAATCCCGACGATTTCGCCGTTTATTTACATTTCCGCTCATAATAACCGAAGACTTAACTCCCGACAGCTATAGCCAACGTCTGAAACCGCGTCATCAGCCATAATCGCCGGAGAACGGTTGACTTCGAATATAGACCGAATTCAGACCCCATTCATCTCGTTACTACCCTATAAATACACCCACAACTCGCCAGAAGTCTTTCACACTCAAATCGCACCCTTTCTCGGCGAAAAATCACTCGCCGGAAATACTTGATACTTCGCCGGAAAACCGTATCAGTAATCTCTGAGCTTACTGAACCCCCTAAACCTTCACCGAAGTCACCCACAACCTTTGTAACCTTTCGGAAGACTCTCTGCTGCAAGGGACTCGTCGCCGGAAGAACTTGCTGCCACCGGAGTTCTGCCGGAAAACAGAGGAGAAACAGCCGGTACATCTCACGCCCAAATTCCTTTCTTTTTAATTTTATCTCGACTGTAATTGATCATAAAACACTAAAGAAACTTGAATCAACATTCGAATCCGTTAGTCGTCACTTCCGGTGAAAATCCAGTGAAGAAGACGACGTTACTGTAATGGTTTAGTATAATTAAAATCAAGTTATTTACCGGGTTAGACACACAGTCCAGCGGTGGACTGTGTGCACTTTTAACGCTATGGTCACGAGTTCGAGTATTGTCCATCACACGCCGCCCTGATAAAAATCCTTTTTTTTTTTTTCGCAAAACTGAACCGGAGTGTTTCGGGTATATGTTAAGTATATTGATAACCGAGTTTATAACCAAGTGCGACACACAGTCCAGCGGTGGAGTGTGTGTCCGCTAACCCACAGGTCCGGGTTCGAGACCTGTGGAGCGCACCGGTTTCGTGATTTAATCTGTTTTTAAAATAAAAGGATTTATGTTTAAATTCCAATTAATATATAATATATATAATTAAAATCGGACATATGACGGGTTAGACACGTAGCTCAGTTGGTAGAGCTGCGTGCACGCGTACGGGAGGTCTCGGGTTCGAGCCTCACCCGGCGCACAACAATATGCCTATGAACCGGTCAACGATAGTCAAAGTCAACGGTCAAATGTGTACTGTAGCAAAAATAAAAATATTTTTTTTATTATTTTTATTTAATTATTTTATTTAAAATCAATTAAAAATACTTAAAAATAACATTTTTTAAGGTTAGAAAATAGCTTCAAACTCACAAAAATACACCCAACAATCCTACTAAAATAGATTAATAAAACCCGTTTACTTACCAAACCATAATGCGATTTATCTAGGTTAATTTCACTCGTGGTTAACACCATTTCGCGTACATCCAATCTCATCAACCGAACGCACCCACTGTGAGTGAATCTTACAATTCCCCCTTTTAAATTACACGTTTTGGGGTGTGTCATGTGTTATGAAATTAATTAATCTATTTATTTAAACTCGTGCCATACCACATCATGACTTAAACTTAGATTGTTTTTATTGTGTGATTTACTTATATTCTGTTTGTCAAATTACATGAAACTCATACATAAAGCCCATCAGTTCCTCGTGGGAAATGAGTAGAACATCGCGCGCTTCAATTCAAATTCATTATTGTTCATGTGTGTTTTCATTGAGTTTATATTGTTTGTAGTTGTGTCATTCATATTATCATGTTTATGCAATTCATTCATCAGGCCCCTCAGTTCCTCGTGAGAGACGAGTTGAGCATCGCGTGCCTTTAATTGTTCTATTATTATTCATGAGTGTTTCATTTAACATCTTATGATTGTTGATCAAGTTACATCTAATTTTACTCATGTTTGGTTGTGCACATATTTCATAATCAATTTAAATAAATTGTTCAAATGTTTTCCATAGGATTCACTCGCCAACATTATGTTGATCCAAAAACCTTTTTACACATGATACAGGTGAACAGGTTGAAGCAAGGATAACATAGGATATGCCTTAGAAGAGAACAAAGAAGTTAGATTGTTAGTTAGATCATGTTGTAACATTATTGAAAATTTCCAATTAATTTGTATTAATGAATATGAAACGTTTAATAAATGTCATGAGCTTTGATGATAACCCAATCATGCCCCGATCACCTTTTCCGCTGCGGGTCGGGGTGTGACAGATTGGTATCAGAGCCATGACTATAGGGATATAGGATAGGTTATTAGACCCTTAAAACCTATACTATAGTCTGCCTAAATTTTTAATTGATTAGGTGGTTACATACAAACTTGTGATATTTATTTGTTTCATATTTGTTTACATTTCAGTCAAACATACATGCTCATATACATATTCATTATACATATATACATATATCGATGTTCATGTATTCAATTTATTTTCATACTCTCATTATCCAAAGATTTTATGCAATTTTCAAATCTCATCAAAGTAAGTTCTGCGACGGGCATGTAGTAACTGGAAGGGTACAAGTACCGGTAGTCGGGACGTCCTGTCTAGGCTGGCATTCGTATAAATCCAATATAACGGACCAGTTTGCCTACCTGGGGACCAACGATGAGAGTACGAAAGACCTATTAGGCCAAAGCTTGCCACACCAAACGTCGTTCGAACTAACCTCACTTTGAGATGTCACCGTGTCTACACCTGGACACATTCCGAACATCACACGTTGTATACATATTTCTCGATTTTTCTCCGGGTTTTTGTGTACGCAACCAGGCAGAAACCGTGCGAACCATATGAAAAACCGGTATTCATGGGGCCCACATGATTACACAGGTAAAGTATGGCGGCATGAAGGGCCTAACAGCAAGCAAAACCCAAGACATCCTATGGATGTAGTAGATTTATTTTTCTATATTTATTTTATGAACGCTCATTCCCCAAACTCGACCCACGATCCCAAAGGCATCCAACTCATACTCTTGACATGTATTCCTTGTAGATGTCTTCTAGCCTCGCTCGTAGGAAAATGAGAGCAGGAAAAGCCCGTGAACGCATGGCTACCCAAATCGCTCAACAAATGGCTGCCGTAATACCCAATATTGTAATCCAAGTTCAACAAGCACTTACCAATAATCCCATCAATCAAGCAAACCAAAACATTTTCAACTCTCCCCCATGCACCTACAAGCATTTCAAATCATGCGACCCTCCGAAATACAAAGGGACCGAAGGCGTCACCGCTCTCCTCCATTGGTTTGAAGAAATGGAGAACACATTTCTAAATTGCGATTGCCCTGATGATCGCAAAGTGCGATATGCTACCGGTCGATTATATGGGATAGCACTTACTTGGTGGAATACAGAGAAGGCCAAACGAGGTGTTGAAGATGCTATGTCCTTAACTTGGAACGAATTGAAGGAAATCATGACCAGACGATTTTGCCCAAGGAGCGAAATCAAGAAGTTAGAAGATGAATTTTACTCATTGAAGCAAATGGAAGGAGACCACATCACCTACAACAAAAGGTTCCTCGAATTACATCAAATGGTTCCCAACATGTTCACTCCCCTCTACCGTTTGATCGAGCACTACATTCGTGGTCTTCCGTCAAAGATTCAAGACCCTGTAATAAGTACCAAGCCTGCAACTTTGGAAGCAGCAATGGAGCTAGCAACAGAGCTCACCGAGAACCGAATCCGAAACAAAGACTTCAAGGAGGAGAAGAAGAAGGATAAAGAATCGACTGAAACCTCCGACTCCACTCAACCCGAATCCCCTTCTCAACCCAATCCTAAGAGAAGAAGAGTCGGGCGACTTTTCGCTGCTACTCAACGAAATCAACCAGTTTTTCACGCTATACCCATCCGAGCTATCCCAATCACCCAAGTGGCACCCAACTCAACTTACCCAAATAAGAAACCATATCTTGGACCTCACCCTCGATGCAACAACTGTTTTTATCACCATCCCCTTACCCTACTTTGTCGTCTATGTGCAACTTGTGGACGCTATGGTCATTTGAGCAATGTTTGTCGCACCTTTCAAGACCAAACCTCTTCCCCTACTCAAAACATGGCCCAAACTTATCATCAACCCCAATACCCCATGTTCCCATATGCTCGAGCTTGCTTCAATTGTGGCGACCCTACCCACCTTAGAAACACATGCCCTGAATTGGTTAACGTTATCAACACTCAAGCCCAATCAAACCCAGTTAACCAAGTAAACCAAGAAAACCCAACCACTATGCCACCAGCAAGAGGAAGAGTCTTCAATATCAACGCCAATCCTGTCGAAGATAATGACGGCCCAAACAAAGATACTCAGCTAGTCCTCTTCGCCGAAGATCCAGATTCAACTCCTATCGTTTAGTTTTATGTTTTTCCATGTGTAGACTGTTAGAGAAATTATTGGATATTATATATATTGTTTTCAGTACATGCAATTTCATAGGCCGCCGCTCCCCATTACCTATGAGCGTGAGCTGTTCCCCATTACCTATGAGCGTGAACCTGGCGTGCCCACATTTATTTTCATCTTCAGTACATACATACGATCGGCTCCGTTTGATTGAGCCTTGATCGCACATACATTTTTTTCTTATGGTTGTTGTGTTTGATATAAAGTCGCATAGAACTAATCATAACACGCGGGTAAAGTCAATGAGAATTTGACAAGAATATGGTGGATACGCCGCTGGTACTTCCTATATATAAGTATTCTTGTCAAAGGATCAGAGGCATTATCTGGCGATTATGAGTGGTTCCATGCATAGGCTGTTGTGTGATTATTGTTTAGATTAAGTTCATCATTTTCAGTATATGCAATTTCATAGGCCGCCGCTCCCCATTACCTATGAGCGTGAGCTGTTCCCCATTACCTATGAGCGTGAACCAGGCGTTGCCAACATAAGATCGGCTCCGTTTGATTGAGCCTTGATCTCACAGACATTTTCATTTTCAGTACATACAATACGATCGGCTCCGTTTGATTGAGCCTTGATCGCACAGACAATTTCATTATCAGTATGTTGTTGTGTTTGTAGTAGAGTCGCATCGAACTAACCATAACTTGCGGATAAAGTCAATGAAAATTTGACAAGGATATGGTGGATACGCCGCTGGTACTTCCTATATATAAGTATTCTTGTCAAAGGATTAGAGGCATTATCTGGCGATTATGAGAGGTTCCATGCATAGGCTGTTTGTGTGGTTAAGTTATTCATTTTCAGTACATACAATACGCTCGGCTCCGTTTGATTGAGCCTTGAGCACACAATTTCAATTTCAGTACCTTCAATACGTTCGGCTCCGTTTGATTGAGCCTTGAGCGCACATCCATTTCATTTTCAGTACATGCAATACGATCGGCTCCGTTCGATTGAGCCTTGATCGCACAGATACATTTCATTTCAGTATTTTATGTTTGTGGTATTGGTTGTAGAGTTGTAGGACTAATCATAATTCACTGATAAAACCAATGAAAATTTGACAAGAATATGGTGGATACGCCGCTGGTACTTCCTATATATAAGTATTCTTGTCAAAAGATCAGAGGCCTTATCGGACGGTTATGGGAAGTTCTATGTAGGATTTATTAGTTTCTTGGTAACTAATCATAACTTGTGGATAAAACCAATGAAAATTTGACAAGAATATGGTGGATACGCCGCTGGTACTTCCTATATATAAGTATTCTTGCCAAAGGATCAGAGGCATTATCAGGCGGTTATGAGATGTTCCATGTAGGATTTAGTATTGCCTTGATTGAAATTTGTGTTACATATATATATCATCTCACTATTTAAAGAAATTGGAATGTGATCCATTTCTACATAGACTAACCTCTCCATCATAACAAACGAGAGAGGAACTGTCACCATCCAAACATATATACTATCATAATGTGGATTCAATTATTTGTTGTTGTGTTTACTTGTGTAGATTATAGTATTGGAAGTTTTGCCTTAGGATATAACCATACTTTTCCAAACATATCTAAACTTTTATGCGTGATATCATTTTAGCGAATCATTCCTGCTTAACAATACTTATACAGTAGGCAACAAAAAGCGATTCCTGTATTAGGATACTTAACCTTTACAAGGAACGTTACCGCCTCAAACAAAAACTTAAACCCTTATTTCTTCTAAGTATGTAACTGTCAAAACTAAACACCATCATTCTTTTAGTCAATTATATCCCTATTTAAATTTCGGGACGAAATTTCTAAAAAGCAGGGGATACTGTAACATCCGTCAAAAACGGATTTACCAAACCCGCTCCGTTTATCAACCGAACAGTCAGTCAAATTTTTCGTTGCGAATTAAATGCCCAAAATAATTTTAAACGATCCGTAATCAATTATTATGCGGGGATATGTATTTAGTTTTTGAAAATCTGTCAAAAATAACAAAATAAAAATGATTTACTCATGCCGGGTTTCGAACTCGGGTCCCTACCGGTTCAAACCAACACTTATCTCTCAGCCGACAAACCACTCCGCCATTCTGTTTTTCTGTTAACACAAGGAAGCATTTAATTCAAATATTCAAGTTAGCAAGTTGAATTCAATCAATTTCCGCCCAATCAGCAGTCGTCGGAAATCCCGACGATTTCGCCGTTTATTTACATTTCCGCTCATAATAACCGAAGACTTAACTCCCGACAGCTATAGCCAACGTCTGAAACCGCGTCATCAGCCATAATCGCCGGAGAACGGTTGACTTCGAATATAGACCGAATTCAGACCCCATTCATCTCGTTACTACCCTATAAATACACCCACAACTCGCCAGAAGTCTTTCACACTCAAATCGCACCCTTTCTCGGCGAAAAATCACTCGCCGGAAATACTTGATACTTCGCCGGAAAACCGTATCAGTAATCTCTGAGCTTACTGAACCCCCTAAACCTTCACCGAAGTCACCCACAACCTTTGTAACCTTTCGGAAGACTCTCTGCTGCAAGGGACTCGTCGCCGGAAGAACTTGCTGCCACCGGAGTTCTGCCGGAAAACAGAGGAGAAACAGCCGGTACATCTCACGCCCAAATTCCTTTCTTTTTACTTTTATCTCGACTGTAATTGATCATAAAACACTAAAGAAACTTGAATCAACATTCGAATCCGTCAGTCGTCACTTCCGGTGAAAATCCAGTGAAGAAGACGACGTTACTGTAATGGTTTAGTATAATTAAAATCAAGTTATTTACCGGGTTAGACACACAGTCCAGCGGTGGACTGTGTGCACTTTTAACGCTATGGTCACGAGTTCGAGTATTGTCCATCACACGCCGCCCTGATAAAAATCCTTTTTTTTTTTTTTCGCAAAACTGAACCGGAGTGTTTCGGGTATATGTTAAGTATATTGATAACCGAGTTTATAACCAAGTGCGACACACAGTCCAGCGGTGGAGTGTGTGTCCGCTAACCCACAGGTCCCGGGTTCGAGACCTGTGGAGCGCACCGGTTTCGTGATTTAATCTGTTTTTAAAATAAAAGGATTTATGTTTAAATTCCAATTAATATATATATATAATTAAAATCGGACATATGACGGGTTAGACACGTAGCTCAGTTGGTAGAGCTGCGTGCACGCGTACGGGAGGTCTCGGGTTCGAGCCTCACCCGGCGCACAACAATATGCCTATGAACCGGTCAACGATAGTCAAAGTCAACGGTCAAATGTGTACTGTAGCAAAAATAAAAATATTTTTTTTATTATTTTTATTTAATTATTTTATTTAAAATCAATTAAAAATACTTAAAAATAACATTTTTTAAGGTTAGAAAATAGCTTCAAACTCACAAAAATACACCCAACAATCCTACTAAAATAGATTAATAAAACCCGTTTACTTACCAAACCATAATGCGATTTATCTAGGTTAATTTCACTCGTGGTTAACACCATTTCGCGTACATCCAATCTCATCAACCGAACGCACCCACTGTGAGTGAATCTTACAATTCCCCCTTTTAAATTACACGTTTTGGGGTGTGTCATGTGTTATGAAATTAATTAATTTATTTATTTAAACTCGTGCCATACCACATCATGACTTAAACTTAGATTGTTTTTATTGTGTGATTTACTTATATTCTGTTTGTCAAATTACATGAAACTCATACATTAAAGCCCATCAGTTCCTCGTGGGAAACGAGTAGAACATCGCGCGCTTCAATTCAAATTCATTATTGTTCATGTGTGTTTTCATTGAGTTTATATTGTTTGTAGTTGTGTCATTCATATTATCATGTTTATGCAATTCATTCATCAGGCCCCTCAGTTCCTCGTGAGAGACGAGTTGAGCATCGCGTGCCTTTAATTGTTCTATTATTATTCATGAGTGTTTCATTTAACATCTTATGATTGTTGATCAAGTTACATCTAATTTTACTCATGTTTGGTTGTGCACATATTTCATAATCAATTTAAATAAATTGTTCAAATGTTTTCCATAGAATTCACTCGCCAACATTATGTTGATCCAAAAACCTTTTTACACATGATACAGGTGAACAGGTTGAAGCAAGGATAACATAGGATATGCCTTAGAAGAGAACAAAGAAGTTAGATTGTTAGTTAGATCATGTTGTAACATTATTGAAAATTTCCAATTAATTTGTATTAATGAATATGAAACGTTTAATAAATGTCATGAGCTTTGATGATAACCCAATCATGCCCCGATCACCTTTTCCGCTGCGGGTCGGGGTGTGACAGCAAACATAACGGAAATACATAAAATAAAGTTGGGTATGTTTCTAGTTCCACTCTAAGTAGATTTCTCAAGCATCATCATACGTTTCATGTAACAGGTATTAAAGTATTCGTCAAGACAAAGGGTCAGTGAGCATACAAGTTTGTACTGCATAGCACAACTATAATATGTCTCAAATCTACATGGAAAATTATACACTATGTTACACCAAAGTGTCCAATAACGTGATCTTATCATCACAATGAGTAAGGCCGTATTGATTGAGTACTTAACAATGATCACATACGTCGGCGTGCTACTCCTATAGCGCTATACATGTTAAGGGAGGCTTGCAAAGTTAATGATAGATAGTATGCATGAAAGTATCGTAGCATGTATTAAACATATAGCATAACAGATCGCATGTTTAGGGATCGAGTGTTTCCATAAGATTGATTGTGTGCTTATGTTTTAATAGTCACACATGTTGCAACCCAAAGTGATTAAAATGTAAAATTGGTCAAGTATACTCACAGTTTGCGAAGATAAATAAACAAAGAGTGAGCGAACGCTTTGGAGGTTGGAATCGTCAAGTTACTCTAAAGAATAAACAAAGGTGTATGAGTATGATGAATTTGGAGTTTGATAATGGAAAGAATTTGTGAATTTATAAGTATGAAGAAAATTCATAAAAGTTTATCTTTCTTGAATACTTATTTGCACCATTTTAGTTAGTGGTTTTTTTATAAGTTTTAATTTCATTGGAAGTCCAAAACAAGGGTCCAAGACTAAGACAAATTCCACCTTAACACATGACATTAACCATTATTTTGGTTGATATCATGGTTTGGTTTGGCAGTATAGTATATTTATATTACTAGTATAGTATAGTCATGTATTGTCAAGCATGAGTAGGATGAATCCTTTAACCCTATAGTTCACCAATGCACAAATCATCATATGGATGATTCAAATGGTCATGAATATAAGTACAAAATGTGAACTAATTTATCTAAGTCACCATGCAACCAAGTGAGTTCAACTAGACGAGTGCATTTCAAACATGTATAGTGTTTGAAGACCTGATGTAGTTTGTTCACTTTGTTTACTTGGTGACTTAAATTGTAGGAAAGGTAACTATCTAACTAGCTAGGTAATCCTAGTTATAGAACTCAATTGTTCACATCATTCATCCTAACACAAATCTTACAACATTACAAGTCGAAGACTTGGTTTTATTTATCTCACTATGGAGTTCACTTAGGGTCTTTCAAGCATAAAGAAAGAGGCATTTGAACCTCATGTTTTCCTTCTTTGTTCTCCTAGTAACTTTTGGTATATTGTTGATATTTGTTAAATGCAAAATTGAGCATATGGGTCACACTTGCTCTTTGATTTCTCCATATTCACTTCACATTTGTTGTATTTTGATTTTGGTTCTAGTTCATGAAACGTCACAAACGCAACATTCTGTCATTAAAGCAAACAAGAGGGTATCCAGTATAGCTGGCTTCAAGCAATTAAGCGCAATGCACCTAGTTGATTTAGGGTGGCTATGCATGTATCAAGCTAGTATATGCTCAAACCAATTAACATTTATATATATATATATATATATATATATATATATATATATAACATATTATATGTTAAAAAAATTGTAAGTTTTTTTCTCATGAAAATAACATATGGTAATTGCACAGAACCTCCTTTATTAATTAAAACACTTCATATCACAAAGATCTAATTGGTTCATATTAAAAACAAACAATATGAAATCGAAAGAATAAAAAGATTTTGTTTATAGATTATAAACACATTATGTTCTTTAACAACATAATTATTTTATAGGTGTCCATGTATATATCAGTTTTAAGAAGAATATTTTTTAAGTGCATAGCCGGACAAAATGTTCTTATAAAAATAATAGTAGTTTACTGGATAGGCAACGCACCCTTAGGACCAATGTTTTAAAAACATGTATTTTAATCGTATCGGATTAGACTTAGAAATGGTTCAATCGGTTGAACCGGGTTGTACCGTGTGGTTCAACCGTGTTAACTAATTAACTCTATAAAACCATAAATTTAATTTCAACTCAAAAAATAATCCAAAACTACATCATTCCATAATTAAAAAATATTCCAAAAGTTAATTCATAATCAAAAAGTTATCCAAAAGTTCATAAATTAACACCCATTATATAGCAATTAGCAAACACTATAACAAATTAACAACATGAGTGATTGAACAAAAGTCAAAAGAAGATAAACCTGGATAACATGTTGAAGAACTTAATTTGAAAAACTCAATGATTTTCTATCTTTGAGCGAGGAAGAAGTTAAATTGATATGTATTGTCAATTGTGGGCGCTAAGTTTTACGCTTTAACTAAGAAGGTAAATAACCTTTTTTAGGCACCTAAAAATTAAAAGTTCATAATTTTGACCTTTGGCCCGGTATGAACTGGTACCGGTATACCGGTTTAAACTGGTAACCCAATTTACCGGCGGTACAACTTCTTTGACGTTCCTTAGTTTACCGGTATGATTCGTGCCGGCTAAGCATCCGGCATCCGGTTTAACTGGTTCAACTGGTTTTTAAAACGCTGCTTAGGACATACTTGACAGAGAAAGGATATCAAGGTAGAGTGGTGGAGCTAGCCCATTAATTTAGGGGTATCCCAAATTCTTTTTAATTGTGCTTGTCATACAATAATAAAAATATACGATAAAAAATTTAGTAAAACAAATACATAATAGATTTGTCCTCTTCTTTATTTCATAGCTTGGTTTCCGGATGTAATTAACAATTGCCACCCATATTCAAAGGGTTAATTGTATTCTTTTAGGCTTAAATATAAGTTAGGACTTGGGCTTGGGTTATCATTTGGTTTGGGCTTATGAAAAATTAGGATTTGTAATAATATCAAGTATCCTTTTTTTGTAAGGGATATCCTCGTAGTTGTTTCGGGGTATCATTTGTATAAAACCGAAAAAATACACTACCAATATGCAGTTGAGCTCGTATAATGCTAGTTCCGCCCCTGTCAAGGTACATATGCAAAAATATTGTTTCTTCAACATCATCTTTGTTTTCAAGGTGTGCACTGATGGATGTCAGTATTGAACATTGATATAAACATGTTCATGGCAGTAATACCATTTTTTCAAGCGATTCGAAAACTAAATCTGTACCCTAATTAGACTAGGCTTTATCGTACGGGTGATGTCTCTGCTAGTTGGTTCAACTGGTAATATCGGCCGAGTTGAACTGATTATTAAACATAGGTTTTCTATTGATGTAAAACACGTGTCTATTACTATACCAAGTGCTAGTATCTTACGAACTTCATATCAGTTATGTTTTACAACAAAACACGTATCTATTACTAAGTGCTAGTTTGGTAGAAACATCAATTATGTTTTACAACAACTTAAAAAGGACACAAAGGTAATTTCCCTGATATTAATTAGTTGACTAGCTTGTACCTGGAAGTGTGCATGGTTCGGTTTGGTTTTTGAAAACCATTCGGTTTCGGTTTTATCAACGGTTCGGTTTCCCTGATATTAATTAGTTGACTAGCTTGTACCTGGAAGTGTGCATGGTTCGGTTTGGTTTTTGAAAACCATTCGGTTTCGGTTTTATCAACGGTTCGGTTTGTTTTGGGAACAAAATTTCGTAAAATTCAAAAATAAAAAGTATAATCCAAAATTTAAGAATCTTTCTTAGACGTTTACATTTAAGTTATTATACTTAACCTTTTTAATTAATATTGTTCATATAAACCTAACATTCTAATCTATTTTATGTTTCTCCAAATATTTTATTAAGACATTACTTTCTTTTATAATTTTTTGAAAATCTAGTAACACTTATATTAAATTTGGTTATTCTCGTATACAATAGATAAATCATTTCAATTATAAATAAACATGTTAATGTTTTTATTATTAATACTTAACATTTAAGAACAAAATTAATAATTTCCACTAGCATGGGTTAAACATTTAAAAAACTTAAACTTAAACATAAAAATATATGTACTGGGCCTATTATTGTAACTTATCGGTTCGGTTCAGTTATTTTCAATTATTGAAAATAGTTATCTGAAAACCGAACCATCAATTTTTGTTTCAATTTAGTTTTTTCGGTTATTTTAGTTTTCTGCTCACTCTACTTTAGGGAAGAGCATGGTACCCGTACGGTATCGGAAGCACCGATACCAAAAACAGGAAAGTGGGCACCGATACCAAATATACCGGTTCGGTATCGGTATTTACCGGTGTTTTACCCGTAAAAACAGATATCATAACAGAATAACGAGGAAAGTAGATACCGATATCAAATATACACAATATGATTCGATACAGGTACCCGGTATCAAATGCTCATCCCTGCTCTACTCAGAAGCTCACGTCTTGTTACGTGGAGCTAAATCATCCACGGAAAGGGTCGGACTATCCAACCTAACTCGTGCCTAATAAAACAAGAGTTAAATGCTTGGTTGTTCTCTGTGGTTTACGAAAATTGCAGACTTGGTCCTCATGGTTCAGTAATTACACACTTGGTCCCAGTAGTTTTAATTTTTGCACTCGGATGGTCCTTACCACTAATCTTTGTTAGATTTTTTAATTAAGTCTATGTGAAATTACCACACTGCCCTTACTATTAAAAAACAAAAAAATAAATAAATAACTAAAAACCCTCTTCACCCTGATCCCCCCCTCTCTCTCACTCTTCTTTTCTCCCTCTAAAACCACAACAACATCATCTTCTTCCTCCTGTCTCTTTCAAATCCACCACCACCTTCACCGTCCATCCACCACCACCTCCACCGCCACGATCAACCCACCGCCACCTTCAACCCACCACCACCTCCACTGCCACGATCAGCCCACCTCCACAGCCACCGCCACCTTCAACCCTCCACCACCAGTTCATAACTTCCGACGACCGGAAAAGCTGCTCGGTAGAACATGTGAAGTGTAAATCTCATGTAAAAGTCCATATTTGAAAAAGAAACAGTAGAATTAGGGCTAGCTACTCTTATTAACACCCTGCATATCCATTGGTGAATTAGTCATATTACTCACAGAACCATAGTCTGTGAGCTTAATTGCGAGCTTGCAGGACAAAGAGCATCTCGATTACCTGTACTCATTGGTGGTTGGATTGCACCGGAACTCAACTGCGGGCTCATTGGGGTTCATCCGGGTTGAAGGTGATGGTGGTAGTGGTGGGTTTACGGTGACGGCGGAGGTGGTCTGAAGGTGGAGGCAGTGGGTTGAAGATGATGGCTGAGGTGGTGGGTTGAAGGTGATGGTGGTAGTGGTGGGTTTACGGTGGCGGTGGTCGAAAGTGACGGCGGAGGAGGTGGGTATACAGTGGAGGTGG
Organism: Scalesia atractyloides; assembly: GCA_947069175.1. NCBI lineage: Eukaryota > Viridiplantae > Streptophyta > Magnoliopsida > Asterales > Asteraceae > Scalesia > Scalesia atractyloides. Next base: position 85,510,564 of record CAMTDV010000116.1, on the reverse strand, counting down.
AGGTTGCAGGTTGTGAAGGAGAGGTGGTGGTGGTATTGGTGTGGTGGTGACTGGGTTTTTGAAAAAGAAAGGGGGGAGTGATGAAGAAGATGAGTAGTGGGTTCTCCTTTTTATGTTTTTTTTATTTTTTTAATTATTTAAGGGTAATATAGTAATTTCACATAGACTTAACTAAAAAATCTAACAAAGGTTAGTGGTAAGGACCACCCGAGTGCAAAAATTAAAACTACTGTGACCAAGTGCGTAATTACTGAACCATGAGGACAAAGTCCGCAATTTTCTACAGAGACCAACCAAGCATTTTAACTCATAAAACAATAAGGCCTGCCCACCCACATTTGTTTCCCCTTGTTGCCGAAAACCCCTCTTCTGGTAACCAACAAATATGGTGGTGGCCCGATCTATTTGGGGCGCTAAATCGAAGCTCGCATTTGGTGCCCTAGCTTTGGGCGCCGGTGCTGGTGCCGCTACTGTTGCTAAATCCGACGATCCTGCCACTGCTCTTAAGCTTTGCACCACTGTTCCCGTTCGCCTCTTCCGCCTATCTATCACCGCTGCCACCATTGCATTCGGTAAGTTTCCTTTATTAAACTCCGTTTATTGCCGTACCTGACGCCTGAGTAGATCGTTGAGATTATGCTTTGTTAATATCACTATTATTATTTCTTTGTGCAATTTGTCTAGTGTTGAAAGTTTGAATCAATTTTGAAATGGTGTTTGTATTAGAATGTTTGTGCCTTTTACTTTAGTAGGTTGATTACAAACTTTGGAAATTAGTTCTAAATGGTGTTTGTATTAGAATGTTTGTGCAATTTGTCTAGTGTTGAATGTTGAACCTGTGGTCAGATACTCAGATATACGGAGGACCTTTGAAAGTTTAAATCAGTTTTGAAATGGTGTTTGTATGTATTAGAATGTTTGTGCTTTTTAGTTGGTTGATTACAAACTTTGGAAATCAGATGGATTAACCTTGAAGTCATATCAGTTATCACCGATCTTAGACTCTTAGTTCTAGACCTGTATAATAGTTTATTTAGTAACATTTGACTTCATAACAAGGCTTACAAATTAAATATCCATGTGATTACATCTGTTTTTTTGCCCAAACTTGAAAGCTGCATAGTACTGAGGGGGTTCAGGGTTAGGCCATCTCTCTTCCAAGTCAAACACAAATTTAAACAGTCTGGGAGTGTAGTTAGGTTATATTGAGTGATTTATAACAAGCTTAGTGGTCTTGATATTCTTATATAGTCGGAGCTCACTTGCCCATTAGTGTGTTTCAATGCATACAGGGGATCTAAAAACCAGTTTTGCTATATCAATAAGAGTGATGATAAACCTGCTATTTTCAAAGTTGAAGCTCATTGGTCCATTAATTTCTACACAGTATTTTCCATACAATGCGAATGAATTACACAGTTTCCGCTATCTTTTTTTTTTAAATTGATTCTAAAACAGATAAACATTGGCTCTCTTTTAGATTATGAGTATTCACTATGGGGACTGCCAGAAGATAGCATTGAGAGGACAAGACTTAGACATGAGGTCCACACGAGGAGTGCACGTAGGCTTGAAGAACTTTGCTTTAAAAATGGTGGAATATACATCAATCGTGGTCAACATATTGGTCAATTGGTAGGTCCTGCCCTTTCTCATGGATGCCCGTGATGGATATCCTGAAATCACTTTCTTATTTAAAGATCAGATTTATGGTTGAGCTAAATGGCGTATTCTCATTTAGGAATATTTGGTACCTCAAGAATACATCAATACATTGAGGGAGTCGATGTTGAATAGATGTCCAACGTCTTCCTATGATCAAGTGTGCCAGGTTGTCAAGAAAGAGCTTGGTGGCCCACCTGAAGAAGTATGTATATCTATTCTTTTTCAAAGATATCTTTATGTCACTCAGGCGTCAAATTTTATGTCTTTTAAATAATCTCACTATAGTATCTTACTTTTGTTCTACTTATTTCATGTCATAAAATTGAGTCAAGTATTCCTTATACAGATATTTGAGGAGTTTGATCCTGTACCTATTGCAAGTGCTTCCCTTGCTCAGGTTCATGTTGCTCGAACTCATCAGGGACAAAAAGTTGCTGTGAAGGTTTCAAATTGTTTCTATCATTCCATCTTAGTTTGTTTCTTTATAGAATACTTACTTTGTGTTATTTAGATGGAAATTTGGAAGAGTGATTTTCTTATCTTATTTGGTATATAATATATATATATATATATTATATATATATATATATAATATATATATATATATATATATATTTTCCAGGTGCAACATATGCACATGACAGATACTGCAGCTGCAGATTATGCGACAGTGGAATTGATTGTCAACACTTTGCATCGGCTCTTTCCTTCATTTGATTATAGGTTTATATCTTTAGCTTACTGTCTGTAATCAGTTTGTTATTCTGCTGTTATTTCCTTGTGCGTGTGTTTCTAAATGGTGATATTTGGCACTGACCATAGCTGTGCTCGGGCTTGAATATAGGTGGTTGGTAGATGAAGTACACGACAGTCTACCTAAGGTTAGAGAATAATCTGTGACTTTGACCTATTTACTCTTAGCCGATAATTATGAAGATAATTATGTGTTTATTATTAGATAAATATTGTATAGAATTGTGTTTATCTTTTCCTAAAATACAGCTAGGGTTGTTATGTATCTGCTCTATATAAGGAGCCTTTGTTGATCAATAACATTCATTCCCAATTCATAGTCGCTTACAAGGTTCTTGATCATATAGATAACACCCCACCACCGCCTGATACGGCTCCTGAGTACCCTGCCTAGAAAGAAATCGATGCACTCGTTCTGCAATGGATATACGACACGATATCAGACGATCTTCTTGGCAAAATTATTGACACGGAAACTACTGCACGAGCAACATGGTTAAAGATTGAAAAGTTCTATCTCAGTAATAAACGGGCACGTGCAGCAGTCTTAGAAACCAGGTTCTGCAACCTTACTCTTGCCGCCTGTTCGTCTCTTGATGATTATTGCCAGCGTCTTAAGGAACTGGCGAATCAATTGGGAGACGTGGACCAGCCAATCACTGAGTCTCGACTTGTTCTCCAGTTGGTCTATGGGTTACCTGCTGAGTTTGACACCACTGCTGCCCTCATTAACAGCCAAGACGCCAATTGGGACTTGGCTAGGAGCATGTTGCATGACGAACAAATTCGCCTTGAGGAGCGTCAGCAGTTCGCCTCCTCTGTTCTGGTTACAACCCAGCAGCCCAAGCACTCTTCCCAGCAGCCCGAATACAGTCAGTCTTCTCAGCAGCAAACCGGGTACCGAGGACGTGGTCGTGGGGGTCGTGGACAGAATGCTCGTGGTCGTGGAGGTGGCCGAGGCCGTGGTAGTTCTCGACAGCAGCAGCAACAACAGTGGACCTCTTCAAATCAGTCTCCACAGCCTCCAACTCCCTGGCCCTTTACCAATACGGGCTACCCACAATGGGCCTGGTGGAACACTCCACCTTGTCCCTACCCAACCCAATCTCCTTGGCCCATAAACTGGCCTAACAGTGCAGCTTCGGCCCAGCAACAGCAGCCCACTGATCAGTCCTCTCAGGCCCACTTCATAGGTTACCAGCCTATGGCTCCCTCTGCTGGACCACCGTAGCCACCTGGCTACAATGCCTTGTGCCCCTCTGATCTTCAGGCAGCCTTCACCTCAGATGCAACTTCAGCAACCTGACCCAACTCTTAATATGGACACCGGGGCAGAAAGACATGTCTCCTTTGACCAAGGTATGATTTCTATCCCATCATCTTCTCCTGTTTGTAGTAAATTACTGGGTGGCAATGGTGAATGTTTACCCATCCTTGGATCTGGCACAGGTTTTAAAACCATAAACAACCGAACCTATATCCTACCCAATATCCTTTATAGCCCAAAAGTTATCAAAAATTTAATTTCTGTACGCCGTTTTACTCGCGATAATAATTTATCTATTGAATTTGACCCTTTTGGTTTTACTTTGAAGGACCTTCCAACTGGACAAATTCTTTCGCGCCACAATAGCACAGGAGACCTTTACCCGCTCACTGCTCCTCAACTTCCTCCACAAGCCTGCTTTCTTGCTTCCGCCTCTCACCCTTGGCATGATCGTCTTGGCCATCCTGGTGCTCAAGTATTAGATATTCTTAGTCGTAATTTCAAATTTCAATGTAATAAGACAAAGTCTACTTTTTGTCATTCTTGTCAGTTATCTAATAGTGAACGATTGCCTTTTTACACTTCCAATTCTTTTACTTTTACCCCATTTGATATTATTCACTGTGATTTGTGGACATCTCCTGTGCTTAGTAAAACTGGCTATAAATATTACATGGTACTCATTGATAACTTCTCACATTTCATATGGGTTTATCCCTTAAAATATAAATCTGAAACTTTCCCAACCTTTGTCAAATTTCACCGTTTAATTGCCACACAGTTTAATCGTCCCATTAAAACCTTTCAATGTGACTTAGGGGGTGAATTTGATAACACTGCCTTCAAAACCTTTGTTCACCAACACGGACTCCTTTTCCGTTTTGCGTGTCCCCAAACCTCATCCCAAAACGGCCGGGCGGAACGGATGATTCGGCGTCTGAATGATATCATTCGTTCTTTGCTCATTCATGCCTCACTTCCTCCTAATTTTTGGGTGGAAGCTCTTCATACCGCAGCCTATCTACACAACATTCTCCCCACAAAACGCCTCAACTATTTCACTCCCACCTATGCCCTTTATTTACGCCATCCCACGTATGATCATCTACATGTTTTTGGATGTGCCTGTTACCCCAACACCTCTGCCACTCAACCTCATAAGCTTCATAGCCGTTCTGTGAGGTGTATCTTTCTTGGTTACCCTCCAGACTTCCGCGGGTATCGTTGTTTTGATCCCACCACCGGTCGAGTCCATATCTCCCGACACGTCACCTTTGACGAACATACATTTCCTTACACGATCCCTACCCCACCCACCTAATCATTTTTCTTGACGAAACCCTGCCACCTCTCTATCAGTTTCATCAGCCCAGCACCTCATTGCCTAAACAGCCTCACCCGGCCACCATACCCTTCCCGCTTACATACACTCGCCGGAACCGTCCAACATCAGCTGTTCAAGGCACTTCTGTACCATCCACAGACCACCCACCTGCTGCCCAACAACAGCCAGCTCAGTCCGCTGCTACTCCGCCGCCTGCCCCTTCTAACCTTCACCCGATGACCACCAGGTCTAAATCTGGTTCACTTCCACCAGCCCTTCACAGCCTTGTTTCGACCACTATTTCCCCTGTCCCTACCTCCTATACTAAAGCTTTTGCTGATCCAAATTGGGTACATGCTATGCAATCTGAGTTTACTGCTTTACAGGAGAATGACACATGGGAATTGGTGCCTCGTCCTTCTGACAGGCCTATTATCAGGTGCATGTGGCTCTTTCGACACAAGTTTAAGTCAGACGGTTCGTTGGAACGTTATAAGGCTAGATTGGTTGTTAATGGTAAATCTCAGACAGTTGGGGTGGATTGTGATGAAACTTTTAGCCCGGTTGTTAAACCGGCCACTATTAGGACAGTGCTCTCTTTGGCTATCTCACGAGACTGGCCTATCCACCAATTGGACGTTAAGAATGCTTTTTTGCATGGTACTCTAAATGAGGTTGTTTTTATGCGTCAACCTCCGGGTTTTGTTGACAAACGGCATCCAAAATTTGTGTGTCGTCTGAAGAAATCATTGTATGGTCTTAAACAAGCACCACGGGCATGGTACACCCGTTTTGCTAATTATATCATTTCTCATGGATTTCGTAGCAGTGCTTGTGATAATTCATTGTTTATCTATCATGGTGGGTCAGAGACTGCTTATTTATTGTTGTATGTTGATGATATTGTTGTCACAGCCTCTACTACCACTTTGTTACAGGAGATCATCCATACTCTGTCTCGAGAATTTGCTATGACAGATTTGGGCCATTTGCATCATTTTTTGGGCATCAAAGTTACACGACAGCCCAATGGTTTATTTTTGTCCCAAGAACAATATGCTAAAGACATCATCTCTCGGGCGTCTATGTCTAATTGTAAGCCGCGCACTACTCCGGTTGACTTATCAGCTAAACTTAGTGCCACAGATGGTGCACCCTTTTCCGACCCGACTTTGTATCGGAGTTTAGCCGGTGCTTTACAGTACCTGACATTTACACGCCCAGATATCTCTTATGAGGTCCAACATATATGTTTGTTTATGCATGATCCTCGTGACCCACATTTTGCATTCTTGAAGCGTATCATTCGTTATCTTCAGGAGACTCTGGCCTATGGATTGCATATAATGAAGTCTGGTACATATTCATTGATTGCTTATTCTGATGCTGACTGGGGTGGTTGCCCTGATTCGCGCAGGTCTACAAGTGGGTATTGCGTTTTTCTCGGTGATAATCTCATCTCATGGTCTTCGAAACGACAACCCACCATCTCTCGTTCGAGTGCTGAAGCAAAATATCGGGGCGTTGCAAATGCTGTTGCTGAAGCTACATGGATTCGGAACTTGTTACTTGAGCTGCGTACACCGTTGCAGAAGGCTACTATCGTTTACTGTGATAATGTTTCAGCTGTGTATCTCTCTGACAACCCGGTCCAACATCAGCGAACTAAGCACATTGAGATTGACATCCATTTTGTTCGTGAAAAGGTTCGAGTTGGACATATTAGAGTTTTGCACGTTCCTTCATCTCTACAGTATGCAGACATTTTTACCAAAGGCGTCTCCAAGCAGTTGTTCCAGTCTTTTCGTACCAGTTTGAACGTCTGTCCTACGACCGTTCAAACTGCGAGGGTGTCTTAGCCGATAATTATGAAGATAATTATGTGTATTATTATTAGATAAATATTGTATAGAATTGTGTTTATCTTTTCCTAAAATACAGCTAGGGTTGTTATGTATCTGCTCTATATAAGGAGCCTTTGTTGATCAATAACATTCATTCACAATTCATACCATAAACACTTTTATTTACTTCCTAAATTGTTATGATATCCTGCTGCATTATAATTGTATTTCTACAATCACCCAAAACTAGTTTTGAACAAAAGTATACATGAAATTAAACAATGATCACAAGTCACAACATGTAGTTCAACTCTATAGCTAACACATAGGTGACCCTCAGTCTAGTCAGCCTGACCTCTGAAGTTGTTTGTTTCTTAAAATGTGCCTGTTGCTTTGGTCTATGCAAGATTTTTTTCGTGTTAAGTATGGGTATTTATGCATGTTCTTCTGATATGGTAAGCTGTGCATTCCTGAAATTTATATAGTTAATCAAGTTACAATGATGGTTATCAGGAACTAGATTTCTTAAATGAGGCCAACAACAGCATAAAATGTATGGATAACTTTCGAAGGGTATCTCCTCATATTGCAGAATATGTTTATGCACCTGCTGTGTACTGGAACCTTAGTACCTCAAAATTGTTGACTATGGAGTTTGTGGAAGGCCCACAAGTCAATGATTTAAAGAGCATTCAGAAACTTGGAATCAACCCACATGACATTGCAAGGCTAGTAAGTTCTTTTTCTGTAAAATATATATTGTAAGAGGTTCTTTAAACGAATGGTAAGAGGTTTGAATTACATGATACAGGTCAGTAGAACATTTGCTGAGATGATGTTTAAACACGGATTTGTACATTGTGACCCACATGCTGCCAACTTGCTAGTTCGCACACTGCCTTCTAGTAAAAGTGGCATTTTTGGTATGCCATCTAATTGTTGAATAAGACACTTGAAATCATATGTTTTTATACCATGTTTCTCTTATCAAAAAGATTTTGAATACATAGATAAGACCCAGATGCCTTTATTTATTAGAAGTATTAGAAATACTAATGTTCACAAATCTGATGCTTTTGAAAGTCAACCGTCATTCCCAGACCTACTTTCGAGAGGTAGGCTCTCTCCTAGTCAAACACGAATACAAGCATAATTAATCTAATAATATAACCTAAATGCTTGGGCCGAGGCATAGGCACAGGACTATAAATCAATGTGACAATCTGTGCGTGTGTTGATTTTTCTCTTTGAAGCTCGTGAGATTTATTGCTAAAATGCTAGTAGACTTTAGTCTGATTAGATATTAGAGGTTCCTACTCTGATTAGTAATTAGGATTTAGCTATAAGGAATAATTTGCATCTTATGTATGGGGGATTAATCAAGTAATTAGGCTGGCAGAAATTTTGTTTGGTAGATTCCAGGAGAGATGGACGGTCTCTTGAAAGTCGGCAAACGACTTTGTTTTTATTTGCAAATTATTTTTTCTTTAAAAATTTACTTGACAATGTTTGTATGTATATACGAAGAAGAAAACCACAATTGGTACTGCTGGACCATGGTCTGTACAAACAACTTGACATTTCCACGAGGACCAACTATGCTGCCCTCTGGAAGGTTCACAAAATGTTTATGACCTTTTCTCTTTATACCATTTTTTTAGTCATTAACAACTGAAGCATGTGAATTCCTGTGCAGGCTTTAGTATTGGCAGATGCCAAAGGAATTAAGGAAAATTGCATGAAGTTTGGTGCAGGAGAGGATCTGTATGCATTATTTGCCGGGATTCTTACAATGAGACCTTGGAATAGGGTTATTGATCCTGCCGTTGACCATCTTGCTATACAAGGCAACGCCAGTGATCACTCTGAACTTCAGGTGACCCACCCTTCATAATATTTTCTTGAATCATTTGGGCATGCTGACTGATGCCTTGTTTTGCAGATGTATGCTTCTCAATATTTTCCTCAAATCACAGAGCTTCTGCATAAACTGCCTCGTGTCATCCTTTTGATGTTAAAGACCAATGATTGCTTGCGTGCTGTGAATAATGCTCTGGTATCTCCTCTTTTACTCAATGTTGGTATGATTTGACCGTTTTTAATAGGGGAAATGCTATAACAAACCCACATCCTTTTTGTTTTTTTCTCATAAAAGTCCTTCCACTTTTTTTGCACTTAAAAAACTAACATATTTTCTTTTTTGTCTCATAAAAGTCCCTATACAACTTTTTGCATATAAAAGTCCCTCCAAATGTTAAATGTGAACAAAATTTTGGATATATATATTTTTTTAATTTCTTAATATCACGTTAGAAAAGAATTGAGATGAATTAATGTTTTAAATTGGATATATCGCAAACCAAAGCCTCTTCAATGTTTGTCTTTTCTTTTCCATTTTAAATTCAATAAACTGATAACAATAAATATCATTCGGAAAACAATATAATAAAAAATACACGAGTGTGGATGGCATAAATTAATATAAAATAAAATAACAAACATATAAAATGGTATGTATAAATTTAAAATTTGCCATATAATGTTTTCTTGATTTCATCCGATTATAATTAAGAGATTCTTTTTTGTTAAAGTTTAACATTTTAAGCAACATGTATGATACAAGAGTAGAAAGTATGTTGGTCTTTTATGTGCAAAAAAAGGTAGAGGGACTTTTACGAGACAAAAAAGAAAGTATGTTGGTTTTTTAAGTGAAAAAAAAGTGGAAGGACTTTTATGAGAAAAAAACTGAAAGTATGTTGGTTTTTTATGGTAGTTGCCCTTTTTAATAATCTGGAACTGTGTAGAAGTGAGCTTTGGGTATTATTTATTGACAGATACAAAGACCATCAGTGGAGTCTTTTATAATCATAGGAAGAGTTTCTTCGGAGGCATTGATTGAGGAGAAGTTATCACATGCCACTTCCATCTTTACTTACCTATTGGTCTGCTTTGAGCAGATTTCTTTGGAAGCGCGGTTTCTCATAATGCAGGTTGCATTGTGGATACTGCAATTCCAGACAGCTTTAAGTTTGTACTGAAAAAATCATAGCATACCCAAACAAATCATTTGGTGTTCAATTCTTTCGCACTGTTTAGATCCATTTCACCGTTGTATTCTTTGGGTTTGAACACCGTGTTTCTAAATGGTAACCATACCCATATATACTAGTTTGAGGAATTCAATAAATTAACCAACTTTATGTACATGATGGATACCAATCTATATATTATTTTCGTTTATCTGGACAGAGTATATGTTTTGAGTTGTGAAATGAGACTTCAGTTGTGGTTCATGTTCATCATAATATTAGCCTAGTGCTTCTCACACGATCTTAACCCTATATATATATATATATAGTGGAGAGTTCAAATGAGAACAAAAATTTTTGTTTTGAGAACAAAAAGTTTATGTTTATATGTTTTGAGTTGTCAAATGAGACTTCAGTTGATGGGCTACGTTCATCATAATATTTTTGTTTGTTATTATATCAATATAAACATAAAAAAACCCCTTTTAACTTTTCATCAAAACAGTTAACCAAAGAGTGTGTTTTTCGTCTTCCTAAAACCAATTAGGTTAACTATGTTACAAGATATTTGCAAGTATACCTCCAAAACCTTAAGAAAAGGCCACAACATGGACAAATCAATGCCGTGTAGACCAAGAGACACGCTATTGAAAAGTCTACGCTAGCTGAAAGTGTCAATGGTCTTTGAAACTATATGCAAACATTTTGTACTATTACATGTATTTATAGGTTGTTTTATAGTATGAATATCTATAGCCATTAAAAGCATACAATTAAAGAGAATGAGTAGTTTGATAGTGCTCTTCTTTTTCCTTTCCTTATTCTTCATCTCTTCTACATCTTTCTCTTCCTCTTCTATCAACACCACCCATAAATGCTCTGTTCAACAAGCCCTTGCTTTGCTTCAGTTCAAACAAAACCTTTCCTCAATCAATTATACCATGTACTACCCATGTAAAGATTGGCTTGGTTCCGGTTATATTCCAATCACGATGAACTGGAACACAAGTACAGATTGCCGTGACTGGAATGGAGTCACTTGTGACGACTCCACTGGTGACGTTGTCGGTGTTGACCTGAGCTGTGGCATGCTGCAAGGTACCATCCACCCTAACTCCTCTCTTTTTCACCTCCCTCGTCTCCAGAGACTCAACCTTGCTTACAATGACTTTACTGATTTCCAACTTCCACATGACATAGGCAGGCTTTCTAATAGTCTCACACATCTCAACATCTCTCATTGTTGGTCTACGGGCCAAGTTCCCACAGATATTTCACGCCTTCATAAATTGGTGTCCCTTGATCTCTCTTCGAATTGGGTTTAACTCTTGAACCTCATGTTTTCATCAATCTGCTTCGAAATTTAACTGTCATGAAAGAACTTTCTCTTAGTGAGGTTAACATCTCTGCAGTTTTACCTAGTAATCTTAATATCTCTTCTTCTTTGAAATTGCTAAATCTTCAAGACACTGGATTGCAAGGAAACCTACCTCACACCATTTTCAATCTTCACTCTTTGGAAAACCTCGACTTGTCATTCAACAGTTTGACAGGGCATATCCCTTCAGAGGTCTCACTTCTTCCTAAATTGGTTGAGCTTCATCTCTCTGTTAATAGGATCAATAGTTTGGTAATTCAACCTCATATTTTTAATAATCTCCTTAAGAATTCTACTTTTTTGAAAGAGCTTTGGCTTGGTTGGAGTTAATATAGGATGGGTTTTACCCACTTATATTAACATCTCTTCTCTCTAAGAGCACTTGATCTTAGATCCACCAACCTGCAAGGGAAATTACCTGAAAATATCTTTAATCTTAAATATTTGGAGGTTCTTCGCTTGTCAGGGAACAATAATCTCTCTGGTCCACTTCCCGAGGTTAACACAAGCACTACCATCCCTCTCTTGTGGTTAGATCTCTCAGGCTGTGGTTTCAATGGGTCCCTTCCCAAATCCCTAGGTAACCTTAGATTCCTTGAATCTATATATTTATCAAATAACGTGCTTTCTGGAACACTGCCTTCTTCGTTGTTTTCTCTTCAATCTTTAGAAGAATTATCCCTTGCTAACAATCAGTTAACTGGCCAGATCGATGTGCTTGATAATGGTCCTGACCTCCAAACATTTCAACGACTCACCAACCTCACTTACCTAGACCTTTCACATAATAACTTCACTGGAGAGTGGGAGTTGGAAACATTGTTATCATGCCTCACAAACCTTGAAGAACCTCCTTCTGTCATACAGTGGTGTATCTGTTACAACCAGTAATGCTAATCATTCTGTCATCCTTGGTTTACAAATTTTAAGTTTGGCCTCATGCAGTCTAAAGGTGTTTCCAGTGTCCATCAGAGCCATGACAAATCTTATGCATTTAGATCTATCTGACAATGATATACAGGGGCACATGCCTGATTGGATAGGGGAGGTAGGAAGAAATCAATTGTTAGTTTTGGATCTTTCAAATAACTCAATAACTGGCACCATTCCCAATGTATATGAGGACTGGAGCTATTTACAGGGGTTTTTTTTGAACAGAAATCAGTTGGAAGGAAAGGTTCCCTCTTCTTTGTACAAATGTCAAAGTTTGAGAATAATTGATTTGGGAACCAACCAGTTAAGTGACACATTCCCTGGCTGGTTAGGAGATCTTCCCTATTTACAGACTCTTATCCTCAGATCAAACAATTTTCATGGTGGCATTGTAACCTCTTCTAAGGTTAAATTTCCATTTCAAAGTCTGCGAGTTCTTGACTTATCACATAATGGGTTTGTAGGTCAACTCCCTACAAAATATTTTCAGAAATTCAATGCCATGAAGAATGTGGTAAAAAAGAACACAGAACCCAGTTACATGTATTTCTCTATCAATGTTGCGGTGAAAGGAGTGGATCTATATTTTCCAAAAATTTTGGTTGAGTACGCTATTGTTGATCTATCAAACAATAAATTTCAAGGGGAGATTCCAAACATCATTGGAAACCTGAAATCTTTGAAAGTACTAAACTTGTCCCACAACAGCCTAACAGGTCGAATCCCACAGGCTCTTGGAAAATTATCAGAAATTGAATCATTAGACCTTTCTTGGAACCAACTCATAGGAGAGATTCCGCAAAGCCTTGCTTTCTTGACGTTTCTTGAGTGCTTAAATCTTTCACAAAACCATCTCGTGGGCCACATTCCACAAGGAAAACAGTTCAACACATTTGATGGGAATTCATTTGGTGGGAACCCAAAACTATGTGGGCTTCCGTTGCCCAAAAAGTGCAGTGAGCATCTACAGAAACCACAACCTGAAGGCGATGTAGATGAGGAGGAGAGCAGATTTACATGGAAAGTGGTGATGATTGGATATGGGTGTGGAACGTTTCTTGGATTCGTGTTGGGACTTCTCATGCTATCAACCGGAAGACCAAAATGGTTCATTGCAATTGCTGATGCAGCAGAGTATGTGATCTTGACGATTCAAGACAAGAGAAGATAGTAATATCAGTTCATAAATTGTACGTGTTTCACATGTTTTCTATTGCCCCAAATTGCGCAAAACGTCTTACAGTATTTATTTTAATTGTTTATTTCTTTTTATAAACAATCTGATGCAGGTTAAGAACTTTGGGGTGCAGCTCGACGCTTTTGAATCATGCAGCTTTAGTAACTTTTTGAATAATGTTGAATTTTGAGTATTCGTTATTATGTTGTCCCTAGGTGATCTTGTCTTAATGTTTCTGAATCTTAATAGTAATCAAGTAAGTTTTGTTGTTGTTTATCATCAGCCTCCTAAAATACGCAAAAGAACAATAATAAAACCACTTAATAAAATCATATGCAAGTTCAAAGTTTTATATGTATTTCTTGTATTAGATCTGTTGTTATCATATTTCAAATGTTGCTGGTACAAAATAGCATATGATACATACCACGTGAAACAATCGAAGTCTTGTATATTAGAAATGAGTCTTCTTTTTTTAAGTTGGTGTTTCACATTTTTCATAAATTTACCAAATTAATCACAGTTAATAAAAAATCAGGTGCGACTAGTTATTGTATTGAGTTCTACAGGTTCAGAAGTTGTGGACACTCTTTCTCCACTATTTCCTCTTTCAACTTCATTATCTTCAACCTCCATCTTGACAGTCTCCTTCGATGCATCATATGAGGCGTGCAATCCCACAAGAACGTAGTATGTTAGCAAGACAGCAGTCCACCCCATGAACCTCAAGAAAGATGCACCATCAATTGAGCCCATCATGAACAAGTTCAATGCAATGCTACCCGACGGAAGCCATGGAACAAATGGCGCCCCCAAAGCTTCGGGCTCCTTGCTTGCTTCACCTTCAGGCGAATACCCAATGTGACCGAAAACCAGATTCCGATAACAAACAAATACACCAACCAGCTATTTACTCCCCATGCCCAAAGTAAAGCCAACCCAGTAGCAGAACAAACGATGAGCACCAAGAAGATAATCAGCTTGTTTCTATCTTTATCTGATGTCACCCCTGTTGAGTAGTGTCGTCTCACTAATAGCCCGATTGCCACTAGAGAGAAAATAAAAGGTGTAGAAACGGAAAGAAGACTTGCAAGGACATCAAGGCTCGTAAAAAACGCGACCACGCAGTTTATAGCTGTCATAATGGCGGCTGCATTCACTGGTGTCCCAAGTTTTTTATGGACCACTGCAAGAATGGGCGGCGCCATGTGGGTTCGAGCAATGTGGGTGAAATATCTAGATTCGGCTATGATGGTGGCCAACAGAACAGTAGTCATTCCCTTTAATGCGCCTATACCAACTAATAACTTTGCCCAGTTCATCCCCACAGCTTCAAATGCAATTGTGAAGGGGCATCAACATCAATTTCATTGTAAGGTTGCATTAGGCACACTACTGCTGCCAGAAGTGAGTAAGTGGTGATGACAATTAACATAGATCCGACTAAGCCGACGGGTATATCTCTCCCTGGCTTCTTGGTTTCTTCTCCCAATGTTGCCACTCCATCGAACCCAACATACGCGAAAAATATCACAGATGAAGCCTTCAAAATACCCCGAAAACCAAAAGGTGCAAAGGGATCAAAGTTGGCAAGATTGGCCTTTGTTGATCCTGCTATGATTATGAAAAGCAGGACACCAATGTGGATTATGGTTGCAACAGAATTGAATCTTGATGATCCTTTCATGCTGAAAGATGCAAAGATACAGATGACTACAGATACCACCACAGCCATTGGGTCCCAATAGTCAAAACCTTTTTCCCATAGATGGCATGCTAATACGGAATTCGTTTGGTTTATAGTTGAACAAGGTTGCACAATATGATGTCCATGAACGTGACACGCTAGCTCCAGCTACCACGTATTCGAATAGGATGTTTCCGGCTGCAATGAAAGCTACAAATCACCGAGTTCAACTCTCAGGTAGGCAAATGAGCCTCCGGCCACTGGAAGTTCAACTGCAAATTCAGTATAACAGATGACAGAAAGTAGAGCAGCACAGCCAGAGATGAGGTAGGATATGAGAACGGCTGGACCCGCTAAATCATGAGCAGCTTCTCCAGTTAGGACAAAAACTCCTGCACCCATCACAGCTCCAACACCAAACCAGATGAGGTCAAACCAGTTAAGGTTCCTCTTCATCTAGTTCTGGCCTCGAGCCCGCAGCCCATGGATCTCATGATCATCTGATGAGCGGGCAAGTAGGCGTTCTTTTAGACGGGCTCTGGTTTCCATTAAGGCCTTTCCATAGCTGGACCAGCTCTGGAATGATTCTTCTGGGAAAAAATCTGATTTCGCACATGAACAAGAGTTTTTCTTTGGATCATTGTCGACATTGTTGTCTCGTTCACCAGTAACGTTGTCATTGTTATTAACATTGCCATCTCCATCACCATCACGACCTGTGTTGTTGTTGTTGTTGTCAGTGTCATTGTTGTTGCCATTGTTGCTGTCATCTCCATTTCTATTGGCATTGTCATTGTCATTGCCATTACCATTGTGACCACCACTGTCATTACCATTGCCTCTAACGCTGCCACTAGCACTGCTATTGTCGTTGTCATTACCACTGTTATTGCTATTGGTGGTGTCACTGTTGTTTTCATTGTTGCTGCCATTGTCATTGCGATTTTCATCATTTCCAATAACATTGGGCGGATCCGCCATCTTGATGTCCTGAAAAGGATTTAAAAAGCGCAAAGATGAGACCAGAAGGTGTTTTGCAACCCCTTTCTCATATGGTTTGCCAAAGTTTAGAAATTAGAACTATATAGAAGACAAATCTAACCGATTTCACTTAGCCCTAGCCGAATCAAAATGTGGTTGTACCAATTTGAGGACGCTGTCGGTAGCTATGTCTCGTGTAACTACCCCGATGGTCAGGTAGATATAGTCTACTAAAAAGACCTGTAGAAAAACTCTTTAGGTGATTTTTAATAAATGTAAAGCTATACCCATGCATCTCATGAAATGCTATTGTGTGTATATATGCATAGTTACTAGACTTCAGCAAATAAAAAAAATGTGTGTTTGTGTGTGCATGGTTGATATCAAATATACATGACATATACTTACATACCTGTTGATGGTTGTACTGAAGAAGATGTCTGAGAAGTGGAAGAATGAGAAACATGAGGCACATTAGTAGGATTTATGCCTGGAGAGTGTGTGGGTACGACGGCATACAAGTAGGGTAATTAGTTAAGGGCTTTCTAATAATAGTATGCGACCAAGTGCATGCCTGATCTGATACCAAAAACAAAATAGAAGAAAGCAAACTTACAAAGTAAATATATATAATATTTTTTGTTTAAAAAAGTATTTAGAAAAAAAAATATTATAAAAAACAACAAATTAGTTTAATATTTCTATATTCTAACAGTACGTGATAACATAATACAATAACAGTTTAAAAAATAAAATAAGACAAAACCGAATTGAATAACATAGGATAACAGAGCTTGATTTGTTTAATTTTTGTTTAGGATCACCGGTGTATTTAATAGAAAAATTGAATGGATCATTTAAATAAATAATAGAAATTTAATCATGTTATAAATAAACTATATTATGGTGACTATCCATATTCTAACTTTCGTTTTTCCTGTCTTTTGTCTTAATACAAGAACACCATATATAGAGGTTCTTTGTATTGCATGTTTACAACTCAACGAATAAGAATTCTCTATTTATCTTTCTCTCTATACTTGTTCTTGTTTATGTTAGTATACTGATTGTTAGTAGGTCGTTGTTCTAAACACGTTATCAGCACGAAAATACTCTCTAAAGACCATAGTTTCCCGAACTACAATCACATGATTTTAGACATGTTCTTTCGTTTTAAAACAGCCGTTGCTCTGCTTTGACCAATAATTACCAGCCGGGTTCCAATGTCGAGCCTTGTTCCAGATCTGCTTCCAATATCACAAACAGTCAATCGATGAATGGTTGCCTTGGCTGGATTCATAAGGTACAACTGTTCAAAAGGTAACCTTTATATTCCTAAGTGTTTTAGATTCTTTTGATTTCGCGTTTTGTCTTCCGGCGAATCTGATTTAATTAACAAAAGATCGGTAATTTATTTTATTCTAATTGTTGGACCAAGCCCAAATTGTTTTAAAATTGCTAAACGGTGTAACCCTATTTTCTGGCCCAACTAATTAATAAAGTTTTAGCATAAAGTTGAATAAATCTTGATTCATAACTTTATTATGAAAATAAAGTAGCAACGAAAATTAGTTTTGTATTTAATAAAAAATTACATTGTTTAGATTTTATCAACTAATTAATAAAGTTTTAATATAAAGTTGAATAAATCTTAATTCATAACTTTATTATGAAAATAAAGTAGCAATGAAAATTAGTTTTGTGTTTAAACGAAAATTTCACATGAATATTTTCGTTATTTAGATTTTGTCACATAATGATATGATTTTTTTAATTAAAAATGTATTTTTACTCATGATTATTTAATTTGACTTATGAACACTTATTATTATTACTCTAGCACATATAAAATATGATTATGGCTAAGCGTCGAGTTTATAATCAGTTTTGATAACACTAGTGATCTATGGCATTGTAACTTCCTTAATGTGTATTAATTTCATATTTGAATTAATTACTTGAATATAAAAGTGATATATTTTTTTTAATATTTCCCGACTGTTTCTCGTCTATCACTAAATCTCAATTGTTATCTTTCTTTAATAGTCTAATAATCTTGGGGAAGATGATTTATGGGTGATAGCATTTGATCCGCCCATCTCTAAATTAGGCAACTACTAGATGGGAAAATACAAGAGAAGCAAGTCACATATATTTTGTATTTAATCAAAAAAAGTTCAAGAAAACACTGGGAGAAACCAAAAAGGTCCCCATCTTGTTTCTAATTAAAGGCAAATTAATTATCTTATTAATATAAATAAATTTAGTTATCAAGTGCAAGTTTGTTTTCAATTTAGTTTTATAATCCTTACAAATGGGTTTGAAATGTAAATGATTTTCAAGAAAGTTGTATTTCTTAAATGGTAATTATTATTTTCACATCATTTTAAAGATTTATAAGTCTTGATAACTAATGGAATTGAAATTCAAATGCTATTTAAGGGATCATGAAATAGTAATAGTTACCGTGAAATTTTTTGTTGTTTAATGTAGTGCTAAGATACTTTTTATGTTTCTGCTTGAATTATATAAATATACATTTGATGTTCCAAAGAATATTATAAAGCTTGAGTTATATAAAAATGCATTTTATATTCTAAAGAATACTATGAAGTATCTTAGATATGTGCTCCAATGTGTGGTTTGTATAATTATAAATACTACACAAAATCTAAGAAATTCAAAGGGTTTTTATGGTGTAGTGCTTTAAAAAGACGGTATTACTACAAGTTGAAGATTAACCGGTAATGTTTATTAATATTTTAACTCAAGATATGAAACTGTATTTCATACAAGTACTATTTTGTACAAGCGTTTTTGGTCTTGTGGTCAATTTTGATTGAAATGATTGAACAATGAATACAATAGAATTAATAAATTCTCTACCTTTAAATGATGTTATCATAAATGAAAATATTAATTGGTTACAGGTAATTTAAATATTTGCTTTAAAGTGTGATGAAAACACATATCTCATAAAGTTTTAATACTAACTTGTTTATATGGTCACATAGTATGATAATACTAAATTGTTTTATGTGGTCACATATTATGATGTCAAGTATTATTAATTCGACTTCATTTTATATTGTGTATTTGATTTGTTATCATATATTCATTTGTAGTATTCAATCGATCATCTAAAATGATTTAATGTCTTTCATGAAAGAAAATAAAAAATTTTAACATCACACTCGAGATGTCATACTCCCTAACATCTTAGACCTTATATGACTCGGACATTTAGTTACTTCTCTATGGTGTTATGCAAAGAGAAGATTATTTACAAGCAATCGGATAAAACAATTTTCATCTATCAATCTCAAATATGCTAAAGTAGCAATAGTGTGGAACAAGTATAATAGCTTTGAAATGATATCATATCTGTTTGTCCAAACAAGTAACGATGTACCATGAAACTTGGTTGGTTTACACCATTCCATCAAGTGAATGTGATTATAAAGATCTTTGAAAATGCCGGGATCATGTGATTATAAAGATCTTTGAAAATGTCGGGATCATGGATGTAATTGAGAAACTTATAATGATGATCATGTTACTAATGACATCCAGCTATCAGAAGTTGTAAGATAGCCAAGTTAATAATGAGATCAACTATCAAAATAGTAATAATGGTCACAATGAGATTGACCACTAGAAGTGGGAAATTATGGGAGTGATTATAAGAACAAAATGTGAAAAAGGAAACAAAGTGATGTAATATGATAGTTTGTAATGATAACATACTGTTATCTCACATCTTATAATATTGATCATAAACCAAAATTTATGAATCATGATTATTTTATTAATTGGCATGATCGGTTAGACCACACCGAATCAATAATGATGTG
Source organism: Scalesia atractyloides (assembly GCA_947069175.1). Lineage (NCBI taxonomy): Eukaryota > Viridiplantae > Streptophyta > Magnoliopsida > Asterales > Asteraceae > Scalesia > Scalesia atractyloides. The sequence goes on along the minus strand of CAMTDV010000116.1, from coordinate 85,490,672 downwards.
AAATTTAATGAAGAACTACAAGATTATTTTTGATAAGTGTATGCAATGTTTGCTATCAAGTGAATTTGATTACCAACTAAGTTGGGGTATGTAACATCCATGTAAAACGGGTCTCAAAACCTGCTTCTTTATCAATCAAGAAATTGTTTATATGTTGTTACGTATAATTTTTTTAAAGCATCAGTTTTCTTTAATTATTAATAAAGATTGTAAAATTTAAAAATTTATAAATAGTAACATTAATAAGAGAATTAGAAATAAACTTAAAAGTGATAAAACAAAAACAAAGGGGAAAACCGGGAATCAAACCCGAGTCTCCCAGGAGATAACACACACCAAACACCACTGAGATACACACACTACATGTGTTAAAACCCAAAACAAATGTATTATATACTCAACCCAACATGATGTGTGGACTGAGTAAATCATCAGCACCAAACCAAGGAAGGTAACGACCTCCGCTTTTATTTGAGATGGAGCAAATTTCGGAGATCCAAAACCATACTGAAAATTTATTCAGTTTTATAGAAACAGTCGGAAATCATTGACCAAATTCAAATCTCATAATTTGGTTGAAATTGGCATAATTAACTCGATCATTTGCACTATAAATAACAACGATCCACACCTCTAAACCTCGCTCATTCTCTTCGAAATTCTATCTACTCATCTCTCTGTGTCGTCGGAAATCGTGTTTTTTTGTCACTCGCCGGAGTTGGTCACCGGAGAACCGAACTCCGTTCTGCAAGCTGGTAAGTTCATAATTTTCCTTTTTATGTTATGTTTTAATTCTTTAATCAGTGAACCAGAACGATTACAATCATATATCAGTCGAAAATTGGTTCAGCGTCGAATCAGTGAAGAAGATGAGTTGCGGTCGGTGTTTAACAGAACTAATAACCGGTTTACAAACGGGACACACAGTCCAGTGGTGGATTGTGTGCATAAATTATATGTGCGTCGTGAGTTCAGTATGGTTACAGCTTTATTGTCAAATAAAAACCGGCTTTCATTTTCAAACAAATGTAATAACTCTCGGTAAGTGTTTAAGTATAATATGAATTCGGTTTTTAAGCGGGTTAGACACCCAGCCCAATTGGATGGGCTGGGTGCAAAACAACTGACAGCCGCGAGTTCAAATCCCTGGATGCACGCCGGTTTGTTGAGATTAAAAACCTTTTTAATTTAACTAAATCAGGATTCACTTAATAAGTATATAAATATAATAAAAATCAAATACCTAACGGGTTAGACACGTAGCTCAGTTGGTAGAGCTGCGTGCACGCAACCGAGAGGTCACGAGTTCGAGCCTCACCATATGCATCCGATTATTTCGCAGAACCGGTCAGGTCCCCTGTCAGACCTGACAACATTTTTTTATTATTTTATTTTCATTTATTTATTTATAATATATATATATATATATATATATATATATATATATATATATACTTTAGTTAAAAGTTTCATTAAAAACACTAAAAACATAATTTTTAAAGGTTTAAAATATCAACAAAACCACAAAAATATAACTTAAAAATCTTACAGAAGTATGTAATCAAAATATTAATTTGTTATATTTATCGAATTATCGTATTATTAATTTAGGTTAGCATTCGTTCGTCGATCAAACCCGCAACTCGTGCACACTTATCATCAACCAAGATTATGCACCCACTGTGAGTGAATCCTTACAAACTCCCCTTTTAATCATATTTGGGATGTATCATGTGTCGTACATGTTTAATTTATTTACTTTTTTAACACTCGTGCTAACATCGTAATGTGATCAAATGTGTATTTTAATTGGTATGATTATGTGTAGTTACAACTTTGTCATTTCAGTGCAATCATTCAGTTAAGGCCCATCGATTCCTCATGGGATACGAATTGAGCATCAGGTGCCTCATTAGATCGGCTCCGTTTGATTGAGCCTTGATCTCAAGTTCATCATTCATCATGTCATATGGTCATTGTGGATATTGTGTGTGTTTGTGCTTGTTTGTACATATGCATATGCTCATTTATGATTTACGCATTTTTATTTAATTAACTAATATAAGAATTGTTTAAATTGTTTTTACCTAGATTCACTCGCCAATTTTTGTTGACCCAATCTTTTGTTTTATGCATGATACATGTGAACCAGCTGAGGAGAGAAACACATAGGAATGGCCTTAGAAGATTAAACAAAACTATTATGTTCTGAACAATGTTTTGATTTTCTTGTGCTTGTATGATCCCTTGTGTTTGAATATTTGAAGTTTTAAAATTCCAATCTAATAAATATGAAATTTATTAGTAAATGTCATGAGCTTTGGTAATAACCCAATTATGCCCAGACTTTTATGCCCGCTGCGGGTCGGGGTGTGACAGGGTATGAATCTCTAATATTCCGAAAACGATTAAAGGATAATATGCCAAAATGATACCATTCAGTTTTTTAAATTGATGCATCGTCTATAATAATGATTATCATATCCACAACCTAAAATTTGTGTGATTGTGGCTTAGCTAATGTGATAGCAAGCATATTATTCCAGATTTGTATACTTGTTTTAGTAATAACGATGAGTTTTGTATCCCAGTTATTAATAATAATGATTATTGGAATAACTATTGAACTTCGTATAGCTTACGTTCATCGAAGAATTGATTTGTTGAGAATAAATATCCACAACCAACTAAAAGAAAAGGATCATAAGAGCAACAATTCATTTGGGTAGATATGATTTTACATGTACAGCATTAATTTACATCATGCCAACAAGTTATACTTTTTCCCCCATATAGTTGGTTTTTGGTCAGTGACCAAAGATGTCCTATCAAAGATTTTGGTTGTGTGACATTTATTGAATTTGATTCACCAAAACGCACAAACACGGGACCTTAAAAGGTGGTTGGGAATTTATGTTTATGTATAGAGTATTAATGAGATATTTGTTTACCGCTCAATCAAATGTTATCCATCTCAATGGATTAACATTCCTAACATCAGGGAGAGATTAATGGCCGTTGAAAAAAAGAATGAATATGCATGAATTATCATTGATCCTCAAACTAAATTGTATGAACAAGAAGTTCTAAAGATAATTCGTTTACCTAGATTAAAGAATCAATTACCAGACATGTTCACTGACCTAAATACATTTACTAAGTAAGTCACATAGTCAACTACTAATGCTCCAATTAAGTTAGTTGTCCTAGAAGGACAAACCATATATTAGTAATGACTTTATTGCACGTTTGAAGCATGGTAGACTAGTCGATACCAAAAAGTAAAAAATTCCTCGAAAAAATTGGAGCAAGTATGAAGAAGATGGTCAAATCGAGGCTATAGTAAAAAGGTCTCCAGAAGATATATTAGACATGATGGTTCCAGAAGAACCTCAGGTACCTGAAAATAAAGAGCTCTTAGTAAATTATATATGTCTAGAAGTGTATGGAATCGAAACAAAATCGACGTCGTTATACTTTTGTATATAATATCGCTTGAAATACTGAAACGATGAGGATCAAGGTTTAAGATCTGCCTACGAATGAAAACATATAAAATGATGGCCAAAAAAATAAAAATGGGAAGACGCAAATAAGGCAGATTTGAATTCTCTAATGAAATGGAAAGTTTATGGACCAACAGTCCATACAACTAAAGCTGTAATATATGATGGATACAATTGGTTCTTTTATGCCATTGATGTGAAAATGATAAGGCACAACCGGTGGCACAAGGATTTTCGTAAAAACCCATTATTGATTATAAAGATGCACATTCTAAAGTGTTGAATGCCATAACTTTCCAATATTTTAATAGTTTGGTAATTCATAAATAGAATTGATATGCGTCAAATGAATATTGTTATACTGACAGTTTACATGAAAAGTCCCTGAAGGATTAGAGTTTTCCAAAATCATGTAAATTAAATTCTCGAGAACATTATGATTGTTATATAAAAATTCAGATCTTAATACGTTATGTTTGTGGTATATATTTGCAACTCCTCATGAGGATCATAAAGTAGGTGAGTGCTTAAAAGGTAATATGTAACATCATACGATACAATTCTTGTGCACCAATAAATATACATAGAAGAAATTGTACCTTGTGATTGTGATATTTCAATAAACATGGAATTGGTACAATATGCATTTTGAACACATAGATATAAATATTAAATGAGAAAATTTATGTGGTAGAACTCTTGAAAAGTGCATACATATACAAATTGGTCAAGATAGTAACAAGTCTGTTATGGATTGTAAATTCCAAAGCATTGATATGAAAACCTCATGAAATGTTCTACAAAGTATACAAGATCTGTAGACTAAAATGTTGAGTCGATGTGTATAATCGACTCAGTGATAAGCTCAAAAAATATACATATGGTGTAGTTGGTCCATTGTTCTCATTAAAAGAACAACATGAGGTTTACACATATTATTGTATATGTTGATAATGTCATTAAAGATGGTATATTAAAATGGGCTCAAAATTTTAAACTAAGAATTTGCAAATTAAAGATGGTATTGCAAATTTATGGCTCAATATGTAAAATAGACATTTGTATTATTATCCATCAATCATAATACATGTAGAAGATAGTGGACATTTTCATATGCAGAAAAGTTTATGGTATAAGTACATTAAATGATGTTCAAATAGTTGATATAGAAAATGACTCTTTCATCTCTAATCAACGAAGCATGTGTCCTTGGTCTAGAAGTACCATAGTTAAATTCGAATTGTAATAATATATCTTGCTAATATACATACATAGGCATATGTCAGGAAATTCATTGACAAGATATAACTCGTATACAGTGAGGAGATAATTTTTTACCCTTAAGGTACAAAAGATATGGATTCATATTTTACTAACCTATCAACAAGTTTTGTTAATTTTGTAAATGCAGAGAATGTAGCAAATAAATTCATGGATCTTATGCTAACTATTTAGAGGAAGTAATTAAAGTTTCACATGAAGATCATACATCAATGTTCATTGAAGAATTTCTCATTAATGGATCAAGCGACATATCAAGTTGCACATCAATGGATTACAAAGTTTTGAGCAACTTTTAAAGAAGCCCGACACGAGCCATTTATAATATACATGTAAAAATGAGGGGGAGCATTATACAAGTTGCACTCTTTTTCCCTTAACTAAGTTTTATCCCAATGGGTTTTCTTAGTAAGGTTTTAATGAGGCAACATACCTGATCCAAAATTATCAGGGGGAGAAAATACGCGCTGCACTCTTTTTTCCCTTAGCTTAGGTTTTGTCCCACTTGGTTTTCCTAGCAAGGTTTTTAACCAGACAGCACCACCAAGCGTATAATACATTGTTTTCTTTTAGCACGTGGATAGTCAAAGAGGAGTGTTATAAATAAACTATATTATGGTGACTATCCATATTCTAATTTCCGTCTCTTCGTGTCTTTTGTATTAATGTAAGAACACTGTATATAGAGGTTCTTTGTATTGCGTGTTTACAACTCAATAAATAATTATCTCTTCTATCTTTCTCTCTATACTTGTTCTTGTTTATGTTAGTATACTGGTTCTTAGTAGGTCATTGTTCTACAACAAATCATACATTTATTTTTATAGACCGGTTATGCTACATGTTGAATAATATTTATTATTGAAGTTTCATATACTTAATGAAAAATTTATAACAAGTGGCATACCATGATTTGTGAAACTGATACTAATATTTAGAGTGTGTAGTGGTTCACTCTCTTCGAGGTATTTTCATTACGTGACGTCCACTACTGTAGTGACGGATTTACTTGTTGTGGAGGGTGGGGTATTGCCCACCGTCCAGCCCACAAAACATATTTTTTTGCAAGCCATTTGAACTGAAACAAGATATAATACTTCAAAACAAAGGGTACGTATTTGACTTATGTGTTTGTCTTTGTGGTTTAGTGTAATTTTTATCAATCTAGCTACAGAGAGGGGTGATTATCTTAAAAGTTTTCTTTTGCTATCCTATTATACAATGTTTCTAGGACCGGACCAGACGTTGAACCGCTCTTATTACCGATCCACTAGTCGGGCCGTTCAGATAAATAGAGATGATAAAAAATAAATATTTAACAACTATAGGGTCCTCGGATTTATCGTGCTAAAGCACATTCTTCAACGGATGACCACGACGTATGCGTTTTCTTGTCCTACGGCTCATCGGCATCTTTTTTCTTATGAGACCGTTTGCAAGGTTGTGATGATCCCATCTTGTTCGGTGGCGTCTTGGGTACCACCTCGATTTGTGACTCGAGAAAAGTAAAGGGTTGTGACGTTTGCGTTTGCGGTTGAAAACCCATAACGTTTTGTTGATAACTAAACACATTCTTAGGCATGTTTTGTATCATGTTTTGTAAAGGGTTGTCGGCATTTTCAGAAAACTCTGGATTGATCAGATAGTGTTTGGATGTTTGGCAAGTTAGAGGTATTTGGACGGTCTGTGGCTTGTCAGGGTAATCGAAAGGTGGGATTGAAAACCATATGGATACATATTTAGTAAAATTTGATGAGTAGAATTTGAGAGTATATAATTTGTGAGTATTTTGAGAGTGTATGAATTTGATGAGTAAATTGGTTATTTAGATTGGTTTATATAGTGTGTAAATAAAAGATGAATTAGGTAATATAAGATTTTTTTTAAATAAACATTGACCATTGGCAACGGTCATGTCTTAATCCACACAAATGTTCACCCGTGATTCTAACCACGAGCCACAAAAAATTTTTGGCAATCACGAGAGGTGGGGGGCTGTTATGGCGTAAATCGGGGGATTGGAAAGGAGCAAACATGCCCCATTACAGATAATCTTAGGAATTTAAAAAACTTTACAAAATGCAATCTAAAAAGATTACTAATGACATATTGTAACCTTCAAAATGTGTTAGCATACATATTGTATAAAATATGTGGTATAAAACATCATTACAAAAAGTATATTTTTTTTCAATAAATATTATTTTAAATTCAGAAAACTTGCCAAGTTACATCAAAACAGAAGGTAGCCGGGCAACAAGCTGCGCCGCCAATTCTTTCTGAATTGCAAACCCTAACCTTCCAAATACAAACCCTTGTCCCCTTGGGGTTGAACAATTGCTGTAGACGACCCGTTGAACCCTCGTCAAGAAGTGGATAGCTTCTGGCGCTAGGGAGCCAAAAGTATCAAAGGCAAAAGCGACAAAGACATGCTGGTTCTTTGCGCAAGCTTTAGCGTGCTTATCCACTTTCTTTGATTCTGCCTTTCTTGCCGCTTGTCCAGCTACAAATCCGTTTTCCCTTAAGCCAACCAAAGGGGAAACCCCCGTGAGGTCTACACAAGCATGTTTCCCCCCAGCCCAGCCAAAGACGAGCAGATCCACTGGTCGCAGAGTAGATCTCCCTTCCATAGGGTCCGTGAGGAAATTCACAAGGGCCACTTTCTTAGCCGAAATCCCAGCTTTTCTTAAGATGTCCCACAAAGCATCACGCACCCAGTCGTGCCGATATTTGAACCCAGGGAGCTCTTTACAGTGAACTGCATGCTCCCCGTATTTATCCATACAAGCTTTACGACATATCGGGCAAGTTTCATCTTCCGGGTACATAGGGATCATCATCCGGTATTTGAGAATGGCTCTATATTCTACTGCAGACATACATTGTCCCAACCCCTCAATTGGTATAACGGTCAAATATTCCTTAGCATGTGGACCTTTCAGGCACTCAAACACCGCCTTCTGGCGGGATGACAAATGAAAAGCTTATCCCAGGCTTTGAGCGATTTTGCTAAACAGAGCATTCACCAAAGTTTTTTGTGGCTTCGAGGGGGCGGTGTCCTTATTAGAAAACCCGCCAATATCCAAGTCTGGGAGAAAGACATTTAATCGTTTAAGCGCCTGCTGATAGTCCGGGTCAAGCTCGACGACCTCACAGTTTCGAAGGATATGATCCTGTAGTTCCCAAGACTGAGCTCTAGATGCCACAAAGACATAAGCCCCAACATCTCGAGCTGAGAAGAGGCCCAAACCACCTAGACGCATTGGCAAAAGATGCCAGACGCCACTGGAGGTCACCAAAGAAGGGGCCGCCACCCACTACTATGTCTTCTATAGCCTCTCTAAGGCCATCATCAAACCGAGATACCGCATCCTCCATAAAAGGTTGACAAGTCCGCAACCCAAAAAGTAACTTAGCGACCCCATGCACGACCTTAGCAATAGGAGTACACATTGGGGATCTCTCAGGCAGGGTAAGAGTTTCATGAGGTCAACCGCCCCCGTGGCTCGCCGCCCTGCCAACTCCTCAATAAAGCTAGGATCCCGACTAACAGCTCCACCAAGGAGCTTAATCCCCTTCTCTGGTCTACCGATCCCTCTCAGGAAAAGCCCATCTTGTACTTTCCGCCCGTCGCATGTCGGCCAAAAAACCTCTGTTTTCTTAATGTTGAGATAAAGCCCTATAGATGGCCCCTCCTCGTTGATGATGTCTAAGGCCTTAGCAACCTCAGAGGCGTTGCCGATAATCGTCCCATCATCCAAGTACCAAGCATGAAACGGGAGTTTACAGTGGTCCTGAACCCGGAGAATAATGGGATGTAAGGCAAGGGCAAAGAGAAGGGGCCCCAAGGGATCTCCTTGTTGAACTCCGGTAGTAGCCCCAATACACTCGTTACCAACATACAGCAGGTTGGGCGTAAAGAAATTAGACCCACCGATAGATTGACGGCCAACGCTTATGAACCTCGTGCAGAAAAGCTGTGTGGTCGACCGTGTTGAAAGCATTGGAGAAATCTACAGTAAGCAAGGCTAAGGAACCATCTGCATGAAATGAGTTGAGAAACTTGTTCGCACTGTGAAGCACCGCCTCTGCCCCATTTGGGACCCCCACCCCAAATTGATAGTCACCCAAGTACTGGGTCATTTCTTTCTCGACCTTCTTCATCACCACCTTTGAAACCAACCTTCGCCAAATACCCCCCACAGCAATAGGTTGAATCCCTTTATCAGGCTTCAATAAGGGGGTGAGGGGGGCCGAGGCAACAAACTCAGCAAGCACCTTAGGGCAGGATCCCCCAAGCCATAAGTTAACAACTTCAGTAATGCTCGTAAGCAAACCCGAGGAAGTCACCGAGCCCTCGCCACCAATAGCATCTAGCAGGTGTTGGGCCCGTATCCCGTCTCTGCCACATGACGTCCCTTTAGGAAAGGATTGAATACATTTGAGTACACACTCCCCATCAACAACAAGAGTGGGTTGGGCCAAAGGGTTGGAAGGCAAGGACGGGGGCGGCACCACCGGGTGTTTATCAATAAGAGCTTTCAATGTCGAATCACCTAGAGGGGCAACTCCACTAGAGCATAGGACCTTAACCGCAGATGTGAAATGTCCATCCCTGACTTTCCGAAGACATTGCTTAATATTAGGGTTCCTTTCTTTGTCGTCCTCTCTCCTGCATTCTCCCCTTGAAGCCCCCGTCTCCCCCACGCTATCCAATAGGGAAGAGACCAAATCATCAAACCCAGACCCATCTTTCCAAATTGTAAGCGCGTGTAAGATGTTACTACACTGTAGAGATTTCCTGTTCCCTGACCTTCGCTCTTGTCTGGAGGATGGTCTAACCACCCGCAAGGTGCGACGCGGTAGTAAAAACAATTGGACCCAATTGTCAACCGATCCTGGCGACGCTACCACTTTGCGCAAAGCACCTGTTAGAACCTGAGCAAACAACAGCCGGCAACTGGGGGGAATGCTTTTAACAGTATGAATAGGGAAGGAGAAAACACGCTCGAGTAGGTTAACATCACCCCCGAGCCCTGCTGGGTGACGTGGGTTTGTGTCAACCACCACTTGACATGGTTTCCGGATCCCAACAATGAAATCTTCAACATCCCCCGAGATCTTGGCAAATGACACGATCTCATTATCATGCTTGCATCCCCTACTGAGTGCATGCATCACCATGCACTTTCCACATAACCATTTATCCCCTTCCCTAAGAACTTCCACAACATCCAAAAAAGAGTCCAAGTCCTTTGAGATAGCCTCCTTCAAAGATAGCTTTCGGTTTTCTGTCTTGAGGTGTGTGTTTTGCATGTGTTCAAGTAGGCGGAAAAAAACCCACAGACCCCGGTTTGCCATCTTTACATTCGTGGAAAAATTTGAAAGGGCAGGTCCTTAAACCACTAGCAGAGCCTGAAACAGCAATGTGAGATGAAGAAACTGAAGATGGGAAACAGGGGAAATTGTAGTAATAATAAGAGGGTGGTGGGCCATGGGTATATATGGAGATTGAGAATTTGATGATGATGATAATGAAAGAGATGAAATGGGGTTTGTTTAGGTGAGAAGTAACCTCAGAAGCTGATGGATCAACAAGATGTAGATTAAAAGGTTTATATTTATCAACATGTGAAAACTATATGTAACATCACAAGATGCAAACATGGGTATTAAAGTTAAGGTCAAAACAAGTTTGCTGATGTGTAATTGGATTAGATATTGCTTTTTTGCCTTTCGAAGTTGATTTCATGAAATTTTGAGTGTACCTGTATCTTTATAAAAAAAAATTAAGGAACAAAAAGTTTACGGATTAAAGCCTTTTTTTAGTATGAACATATGATGGCATATGAAGTCAAGGAAAAAATTAAAAATAAAAACCACTACGAGAAAAAAAGAATTGAAGTTAGACCATATAAAAATTATATGTTTGGTGTATTATTAAACAAACAATTAAACTTATTTTGAATTGTCAAAACCAAGAAGTCATGCTTTCTTGTTGTACCAAGATTTCATGTTTTGCAAATAGCAAGGTAATGTAAAAAGTAAAAACCATATACGATGAAAAAATCATTTAATTGAAAAACTCTATACTCATCAACAACACTTTACAATGATATAATAGCCGTTCAAACCGTTCGGAAATTGTATAGAAAATGCTTGTTTGATTTGAGGTATGGTTGGGAACGAGTCGATTTGCTCGGTTGGATTTATAAACGAGCCAAACATGAGCAAAAGTCCGTTCGGCTCGATTCGGCTCGAATTATTATTTTTAATTAGTGTATATACACATATACATATATATATATACACACACCTGTATATACACACACATACATATATAAAAAAATATAAACGAAAATATAGTTAAATTTATAGTTTTATATATACCACTCTATTAAATTTTGGTCCATGATATACAAATTTACAACTATATCTATACGTACTAGTCTAGACATGCCTATAAAAAATTAACACTAAATATAAAAGTTAAACCCTAAATCGCTAAACGACAGTCTGCTCATCGTCTCAATGTTTCATCCTGTTACCCTAAGTTGATCATCTTCTGCTCTCAACGTCAATTTTCACGTAATATGATCATCACCTCATCGGCCACAACATTGTTATTCATAAGAAAAATATTATGCCATGAAATGTGCCTGTTTTTAAATACATAAAAACTTGAGACCAAACATTGTTATTATCTCTCTCCGCAAATTTAAATCGGGCGACACAGTTATCAAAATCGCTCGAAGTTCGCTTGACGCTCGCTTGGAAAATTTCGTTTGATTTGAGGCTTGGTTTTAAATAAGCCATTCTGTTCGGTTCAATTTGTAAACAAGCCAAACACGAGAAAAGGTCCGTTCGATTTTACCCAGCACGGGAACAGCACTTACAAGTAGTTACGAGAGATCTTGATGAGCATGTGAATAACAAGGATTGTCATCTTTTGATGATGTGACTCTTCCTGTTTAAAATGTGAACATCAATCAAAATAACTCAACAAAGAAAACGACACTAGTTTGCCCACAAAATAAGAAACATACCAAATTAATTTTATAAAAAATGAAAAATAAATCAAAAAATTAAACTGCTACAACAATCTTTTAAAATTAAAAGATAAGTGATTACTTTATCTGCCATATGAAAGGCAAAACAATCAAAAGAGGTAGTGGTGCCCAAAATACTTGAATTTGGACTTAAAAAAAATTGGAACCGGGTATTATAAAGTCCGGGTTTTTTATACCCGAATTTGAATCCGACCCTACCCATAGGGTAGGGGTCGGGTATGCATTTCTGTTATAAAACCCGAACTTGGAACCAGATTTGTTTATACCCGTTTTCAACCTGGGTTTTACGAGTACCCGGTTTCAACCCGAACCCAGAACCGGGTTTTTTCAATACCCGGTCCGGCTTTTCCAATACCTTGTTCAGGTTGTTTCGGTGTTTTCTTTTTGTGTTTTTTCGAGTTTTGTCCCTTGGTAACGACTATATAGCCGTTAGAAATTGTATTTTGACCATTTTTTTTTTGTTTACATTGTAACTTTGTACCCTATAAAAGGGGTCTTTGATGTTTGGTTTAACCGCAAGTGTTATCCTCGAAACAAACAATAAACGAAGACAATCAAGTTATTCGAAGCTATCTATGTTCATCATCTTATTCGACCCGGTTCTATGATTATTTAGGTGTCATGTATTTCTATGTTTTATGAAATAAAAAAGGTTTTGCATTCTATATTTCTGTGTTTTATGCAAAAAAAAATAATACCCGAGGCATACCCGAACCAAACCTGATCCATACCCGAGGCATAGCCAAACCCAACCTGATCCATACCCGACCCTACCCGAACCCTGAAATAAGGTATTATAAGACCCGGGTATTAGAAAACCCGACTCGGACCTACCCGAACCCGGATATATAGGGGATACATTTTTTGTATAAAACTCAGACTCAAACCTAATCCGGGTATTGTCATATCCGATCTTATAAAACCCAGTCGTACCCGAATCCAGTTTTATACCGGAAGCGGGTATTAGAAAAACCCGATTTGTGCACCCCTAAAAAGAGGGGATATTTTGATTTTAAGTACATTACGTTTTTTGCTCCAAGGCCCACACGGCCCACACCATCACAGTACCCGCCCCATTAAAAAAGAAAATTATGGTATCATGGTAATTTTAATGAAAACCATGGTATCATGCAAATAGTAATAGTAACAATAGTAGTAACTAGTGGGATTCTCGCGCTTTGCGTCGGGTTTACAATTGGCATTGACTTGGTTCGTTAATGTATCAAAACTGTATCGGCTCGTTTCTTATAGCAACCAAAAGAGATACACCCAAAAGGATATCGGCGCATGTTTTACATCGATCGAAAACTATAGAAATAAATACTGATACCGGTACCGATGTTGTTTAGACGGCCATCAGTTCGGTCACTAGCACTTGTTACACCCAAAAGGATATCGGCGCATGTTTTACATCGATCAAAACTATAGAAACAAATACTGATACCGGTACCGATGTTGTTTAGACGGCCATCAGTTCGGTCACTAGCACTTGTTATAACATATAGTACTAGAAATACTCTGTTGCCAATACAAACTTTATTTTCAATCAGTTTTGTACCATTACATCGTGAAAATTATAAGAACGAATACGGTAATGGTAATGGTAACGGTATAGTTCGAGTAGTGTTGGTTCGGTTTTTCACCAGATAGAACAAAATAAATCAACTACATTTACCCATTCGATTAACTTTTTTATCGAATCGTAGTTAAAATAAGCATGTTGCAACAGTGTATTCAAAATTTTATATTATGTTACTTAAATAACAAAGAAGGTAAACAGTGTAGCTATACATAAATAACTCAACGAATTTTGTATCACCATGTCTAGAAAACCATAAAACCAAATACAACACCGGTATCGGTGTTCGTTCGAATAAAAATATTAATAAGTAAAAATAAGCACGTCGTAATGATATATCAAAAGTTCAGTAAACGTCATATTATATGACTCAAAAAACGAAAAGGTAAACTACTTATAAACGTCATTTTATATTGCTTAAATAAGGAAAAGGGTAAACTGCATCATTTTATGTTACTGTGTACGACTCGATTTTAAATAAAATTTATGTCTAAAGATAAATAAAAATAAGCACATCGTAATGATGTACTCGGATTTTTTAAAATATCATATTTTTTAAGTTATAAAGAAAAAACCTAATCTATTCAAAAGGAATTAAAAATAGTTATAAAAATAAAGAAAAAACAAAGTAAGTTTTAATGAACTCCACTAACAATTTAATTTAAAAGTCATTAAAAATATAAATTTAAATAAAGTATTGTACAAGTCCTTTAAAAAATGTAAGGTATAAAAATAATATCAATAATAATGTTTTTTTGTTATATTATTAAATTTGATAACATCATATGCCGATAGATTGTTATTCCTAGAAGTTGCTATATTATATTTGCATGTAACAACATTCAAACATCAGTTCCTTTCCTTTGTTAAAGGAATTCAAAATATGTTTCACGAAAATTTGAACTTCGAGTTCAAGCCAAATGACTAGAAGGTCTAAGGGATCATTTGTTACTAAATATGTTTCGTACTTTGAGAAGTTACATTGTAAATTTCATTAATCTTTAGTAATTTCCTATCTTATGTTATAAAATTCTCGTAATGATAGAAAAAAAAAAGTTAATGTCTCATATCTTTAGTCTCGACTTTCAACTATCATCAACACCACGACAACTCTATGGTAGTTGGCCCCTAGCTATCGTACGCGTACATAGTAAATGTTTAAAACCAAAAAAGTTATCTTCTTATCAACTTTAAGAGGAAAAAAAAAGTTTCACATGTGAAATTTATTAAAACGCGTCGCCAATAAGTCAACGAAAAGTCATCTCCTTTTTCTCATATATATTTTATTAGTAAAAAGTAAACAAGTGCTTCTTTGAATATTTCTATTCTCATATACATCCTACTAGTTTACAAACTTGTGTATTACACGGGTTGAATGATAAAAAAATATGAATTATAAACTTGTATATAATCCTTATTAATGTAAGACCCTATCTTACTTTACTGAATTTATATTAAAATTTATAAATTTAAAAATGTAATTTCGAATACACTTCACTTTTTTTTATAATAAACAATTTAATATGTTATCAATGATTTGTTTTGTTATAATCAAAACCAAGTGCGAAAGCTTCGTCTTTGATCGTGTTCAGTTCTTCATATAGCTTGATCTCCCTACAGTACTCCAAACTTACCTAAATTTCATATTTTATGACATACATTAGTTATAACAAATTATAACATAATCGAATAAACCCGAAGGCTTAAAATAATAAAAACAAAATTTTAGTTTTAGGCTCTACCGTAAGCTACGGCTGGCCACCGTAGCTTACGGTCCAACCTTACGGTCCGGACCTTCTGCCTTACGGCCCAGACTTCCAGTCCATTACAGCAACTGCCCACCGTAAGCTACGGTAGGTCACCGTAGCCTACGGTGGTGTGCTGCAAATCTTCTCTTGTTTGCTATTTTAGTTACGATATTTTCCGTAACTCGCTCAATTCTTCTCCGTTTTACCCGAAACTTGTTTCTAAATATCCGTAGAATATTTTCTTACATATTTAATGTCACACCCCGACCCGCAGCGGAATAAAAGTCGGGGCATGATTGGGTTATCACCAAAGCTCATGATATTTACTAAGAAGTTTCATATTTATTAAATTCAAATTAAAATTTAAATATCCAACAAAATTTCATACAAACACAAATAATAATCTAAATGCTTGTTCCAACGAAATAACTTGTTTATTCTTCTAGGCCATCCTAAGTGTTTCTTTCCTCAACTTGATCACCTGTATCATGCGTAAAACAGAGGAAATTTTGGGTCAACAAAAGTTGGCGAGTGAACCTTGATAAAACATTTAAGTAAATCAATTTTATCGTTGTTTAAATAAGAGTGTGCATAATCACATGTGAACAAATGTATAATGTAACAAATCACAAACCACATTGAATGAATATATGACATGAATGATGATGTATCTGAGATCAAGGCTCAATCGAACGGAGCCGATCTAATGAGGCACCTGATGCTCAACCCGTATCCCACGAGGAACTGATGGGCCTAATGAAATGAGTGCACTGAAATGATAAAATGTATCCACATATAAACCACACTACAAGCAATACACATTTGATCACGAAATAATATAAGCACAAGTGTTTAAATAAAATAAAGTAACGATACGACACATGATACACCCCAAAACGTGATTAAAACGGGAAATTTGTAGAGATTCACTCACCGTGGGTGCGTATTCTTGAGTGGAAATGAGAGCGCACGAGTTGCGGATTTAATCGACGAAGAGGTACTAACCTAAAATAATAACGCGGTAATTTGATAAATAAATAAACTAATATTTTGGTAAAAACCTTTGTTTAGATTTTTAAGTTACCCTTATTATTTTTATTGATATAATTAAGCCCTTTGAAATTTTACGTTTTTAAGCATTTTTAATTGATTTTAATATAAATTCATTGGATTAAAACAAAAGAAATAATAAAATAAATTAATATAAAAAAATTGTCAGTCTGACAGCCTTGTCAGACCGGTTCGATTGAGGGTGTAAGCATGCGTGTGTTGAAACTCGAACCCGTGACCTCTCGATTGCGTGCACGCAGCTCTTCCAACTGAGCTACGTGTCTAACCCGAAAGAATCCGGATTTTAATTATATTAATACACTCTTTAAGCCATTTCAGAAATTAATTTATATTAAAAAGATTTAACCGCGTTGAACCGGCGTGTACCAAGGTTCTCGAACCCGCGACCTCCTGTGCAATACGCACCCAGCCCAACCGGTTGGGCTGGGTGTCTAACCCAACATGATTTGGTTTTTAATTATCTTTATACACACATTAGCTTAGTACAGAAAGGTTATTTTAAAAAGTTTTAAAATGGTCAGGCCGGCGGGTATGCTCAGATTCTAACCGGCGACCTTGTGCTTGATTTGCACCCGGCCAAACCAGTTGGGCTGGGTGCCTAACCCGACTAAGTTCTTAATTATAACATATATATATATATATATAGTCACAGCACATCATCTTCTTCGTTTGAAACTTTTACCCGGAAACCGCCCCTTGATTCCAGTTTAATTATTCAAAATTCTCATATCTATAATTACTGAACTAGCATATAAGTTGAATTAGAAGGGGAAGGGTTACCGATCGGCAGCGAGTGTTTTTTTTTTTCCGGCAAGGTGAGTCTGGCGGCCGACTGACGAAACAGAGAGGATACTTTGAGCGGCGATAACTTGCGTGTAGAGAGGGAAGAATTGAACGAGTTCGAGTGTGAGATGGTGATAGGTATTTATAGATGATCGAAGGTGGGTTTGGTTTCGGTTATTTTGGAAACTAATTAGGGTGATTGGTAGATGACAACCATTAAGATTTGGGTTTACCAAAGATATCCCCGACAGTTGTCGGAAAAATCAAAAAAGTAAATGCGCGTGAACTGATTTTCGGTTCAAGTTGCAGGTTTTCCCGCCCAGTTGTATGAATATATGTATAATGATATGCGAAGTCTGATACAACGTGTGTGAAGCCTAGTGGTGCTTGCGGTGTGTGCTTACCCGGGGTACCCGGATTCGATCCCGGTTCGCCCTTCTTTTTAAGTTGTTTATCTATTTTAAGTTAAATTATTTACTAATTATAAATATTAAACATTTAATTGATTATTTATTTTATTAGGATTATTTTGAATCTTTGTATATATATGTAAAAAAATTTAAATATAAAAAATGTTAAAAACATCAATAAAAAATAAACACACTTAGATTAATAATTTGGGGCAGGTTTTCGAAACCCGATTTACACAGATGTTACATTTAACCCGAAATCCTTGACCCGGATTCTCATTTCCTATGACTTATGCATTTATTTCCGATTTTGCCCATTTTGCCCTTTAATCCCTTTTTGGACCAAACTATACATTTATACGCCTCATTTGGTTTGCTTTAACATTCCCTTATTACCCGCATAGTTGTCTTAGCAAATACATTGCCCTATTCAACTAGACCTTTATTTATTTATTTATTTATTTATTTATTTATTATTTAACCCATTTGGTTATTTTAGTGTAACCCAACGCTTATTTCAACCAAACCTTATCTATCTTATTTTTCCTATAATAAGATATCTATCTACTTCCAATTGTCTGAAATTTGTTTATCTATGTATTTAGTCTGAAATCCTTATCTCGGATTCTTAATTCTTATGAATTACGTATTCATTCATAGTTTTATGCGTATATTCATTTTGACCCGCTAAGAGATTTAAGCGTATAAACTTAAATCTCACTTCCTCTTACTTTGTTTCTTGTTTTCATACAAAAATATCTATTTACATCCCACCACAACTATACATTGATTGGTTATAGAATGCTATATTTTCAATTCTACCCTTCGGTTGACATTTTACGAAAAAGACCAATATGAGACATTAAGCCAAAACGGCTTATGCCATTTGCTATTATACTACCGCAAGGGTAAACCTTTTTATAAAACTCATTTTTAAACTACCCTCAAGGTCGTTTACTTGTTTTATTACTTGAGGACATTTTGGTCAACCTAGACCTTTCTTTACGACGGTCTTACAATATCATGTTTTAACCAAAATGTACATTTAACCATAGTCTATATAGAATCATTATGTTCTTGAGAACATAATGTCTACGAACTAGAATACTAGATTTACCTTACCTTAGGTAATCTATTGTTCATTCATGACTCTTTTATCTCTTAACGAACCGTAAGTCCTTTTGAGAGTTTGACCATTACACGTACCTGGCTCGAGTCATAGCATTGACCCTTTAAATACCTTACACTGCTAATCATTAATTAATAGCGACGCAAATCAAACGCCATTTCCCTGTGAATACAAAACTCGACAAACGTTCATTAGATATTATTGTCAAATGGTGATGACCACACCATTTGACCCATTTGGTCTCAATAACCATTTTATCATTACAAGATGGTATTTATTTACCATCTCATCATTTGTCCGTTTCACTTTACTCATCATGATCATATTACTTAATTCTTTTAACCTATTACAATTTACGCCATAGAATGTCCTTATTTTAGAGTTTAATATTTATTCATCAAACTCGTGACCGAATTACCATATTACCCCTTCTTACTTCTTATGGTTTACACCATAAGGCAACCTTTTAAAATTCCTTGTTTATTTGTCAACACATGACGATATTACTATTTTACCCCTTTTATCATCAAATATGGTTTAATACCATATTTTGCTTATTCCGACTCGTATCAATACACGTCGGAACCTTGTATTTCGAAATCTTGTTCCGAATACCAATTCACTTATTCATTTTTAAATACATAAGTACATTTACTATTTTAAGGATGTAAGCTTTACTTACCTTGAGATCCAATTATGTCGTTTGTCCGCGTACTTGTTCTGTTTGACCGCTTCTTCCCAAGCCTCCACCTAGCTTGTCAAGCATCAAACTATCATTCATCATTCGTAAGATGGTTAGGTTAGTCATCATCTAACACGACTATTCCACCTTACGGATTTTATATCAGATTTATCATTCGATTTTAATATAGGTCAGTTTGACTTTTAAAATTCAACTGCCTATTTACTCATACTAACCTACGAACAAGTTTAACAACTACGCATTTTGTTAATTACCCGGTAAACTCTATTCTTAAGCCACCAATTGAGTTATGTTTTTCAAACCAAGTTCACATGATTGCTAATATCAATTAACATACTTTCTACAATCATATGCTAAATTTATTAGTCTTATGCAAGAACATGGGATTGTTTCATCACTATGAAACAACCCATTACATCTTATATATGGAATTTATCCAAACATTAAACTTAGCCAAATACTTTAAACATTCACATTCACATGATGATTTTAAGCATCTATTAACATGTGTTTAACATAAATCTCATCTTATCATCAAAACCCATTTCAAGTCATGTATGAACATCTATTCGAACCTCTAATTTGTTCAGATATCTCATACATACATACAAGTATGATGATCATAAACACTTATATATCATCAATTTCATCATGTAATCAAAACCTACTTTATAATCTACTTGTTAATCACTAACATGTAATCTTACATCAAATTGTGCATAATTTCTTTAAGTTTAACGAAATCAATCATACACATACACTTAATTTCATCTTTGGATCATAATCCAACTATCTAATTGCAAGTACTCTAATTGTTTCAAATTATAACTTTTATCAATCTAAGTTTTTAGACATACATTATGATCCCCTAATCGAGGTGATCAATAATTTATGTTCATGCACTAATTTGGGTCTCGAATTGATCTTCAATTGATGGATTAAGCTTGAACTAGGGTTTCCCCTTGTTCTCTAGCCATAGAACACACACACACATACACATTCACTATGTGTTTTGTGTTTTTAATTTTTGATATTTATAATACAAGTTCCCTTTTTGACAGTTTTGGTCCCTCAAGTTTAGTTTTGATTATGAATGAGATTACAACTCATTGTTTGGTTACTTGTATACATGTTTTTAACTAGGTTTATTTGTTCCTAGTCAATTTGTTTATAATTTAACTTTCACCACTAACGATCTTTTACCTATTCTTCAATATTTACGTGGTTTGATTACCAAACCCGTTTTTGGGGTGTTACAGATAAAATAGTAAAACAAAATAACAGTTATATTTTCAGCTGTTCAAAATAATTTTCTAAGTTTTTACTTCTCTTATGAGATACTATAATCTATCATTATATGACTTAAAGAAGTAACATTAAAAAAATAAAAAATAATGATCATAAAATGATAAGTATTTTTAAAAATAATTATAAGTTATGAGGTTATGATAAGTTAATTGTAATTAAATTCTACTATGTATATTAATTATATAATAAATTCTTTGATATAAATACTATTTTTGGATTTATGGATCATGAGACGAGATATGAATATCATCAAAGTATAGAATATATTATATATTAAAATAAAATTATACTACAAATAAAGTATACGTTTTTTAAAAAATAGGACTAAAGTTTTTTAAACTATAATTTTGGGCGTCTACAATAACCTCTTTAATTAGTAGTCGACACTTAAATATTCAAATTAAAACGCGCATGAAAAGTCGGAGTTCTCTAAGTACTCACAACTCAATCGGGTAATAAAGTATATGTTTAAAAAATAGGACTAAAGTTTTTTAAACTATAATTTAAGTGTCTACAACAACCTTTTTAATTAGTAGTCAATATTTAAATATTCAAATTAAAACTCGCATGAAAAGTCAGAGTTCACTTAGGTTCTCACAACTCAAGTGAGTTCTCTCTTAATCAAAATATATATGTCCAAGCATTGTGTTAAATATGGACTTTATTCAAACTTGTGCATATCAAACATATCGTTATCAAATTTTACAACTATATCATACATAAGTGACATAACCATATCCGATTGATGTAATATATATATATATAAACTTGTGCATATCAAACATATCGTTATCAAATTGCACAAAACGTCCTTTAAGTTTCACCAATCTTGCTGGTTTCAGCCTGAATCTTTAAAAGTTGCCAAAACCAGCCTTTAAGATTAATTTTGTTGCAGTTTTCATCCTTTATCACTAACCCAGTTACTAATCCATGTTAAATGGCCTAACATGCATAGCATGTGAGGGTAAAACCGTCTTTTCATCTCTCTCTCTCCACTTTCTTTATCTTCAAACTCTTTCACCTTCAACCTTCACCTTCACCTTCACCTTCACCTTCACCATTCTCCAGCCGACAAAAATGGCTTCCAAATCTCAAGATTCACAAAACCCAGATACAAACCCATCAGAACTCCAATCTCACCTTAAAGGACGTTTTGTGCAATTTACGAATCAGAACTCCATTTTCTGGCTTGCATCGTGTTTAAAAAGTCTATTTCTCATTATTTTCCTGGGCTAAACTGAACTTGTTTGGGTACAGCTATACTCAAGAAAGCCTGTGAAACTACCATACAAGATGAGATGGTTAAATGTTCATTTAGCGACCGAATGGTTTCGCGAAGAAAAAAAAGGTTAATGATACCCCCTTCCTCTCCCACGCCCACGTCTCCCCCACCCCTTACCTTGGCACCGCCGCCACCTCTGCTGCCATGTGAAATACCCTCAAAAGCCCTGTGCACTAGCTGACTGCCGCCTCCACCACGCCCTCGTTTGTTTGCATAGTTGCCTGAACCATTTGTAGTGCCACCTGCACGTTTCACTCTGTTTCAAAAAAGAAAAAAAAATATTTGTGATGAACTGATGATAATTGCAAAAAGGTAATTTTAGTAATAAGAACTTCCGACAAAGAAAATCATACCCAGTGGCATTAGTTGACGGGGCTACGGTCTTGACAGCTTCTTTCCAGGATAAATTAATTTTTTTATCTCCAATAAATGAAGGTGACTTGGAATGCAGCGCTGGGTTGATAAAAAATAGAGTAAATGCAGCGGCCGCGGCCAAATCAAGATCAACGACGCTTCAATGGAACGTCCTTTAAAGAGTAAGTATGTAACTAGTGTTCATCCTTTCCTGCTATCCAACCATTTAACTTTGAGGAACCTGGTTTACAGGGTAGCTGATTATGTGGTCACCAATCCAGAACCATTACTCACTGTGTAAGGCACCAACCTTCATTATCTGCTTTCCTTCTTTGTAGTTCTCATTAAACTTTTATACTTTTAAACAGCAGCAGGCGTAAGAAGGCCCCTAAATCTTGTGGTTTCCGGAAGTGGCTATGGTAGGTATCTTATGCATTTTGATTACCAGTCACTTCAGTATTATTATATCCTTGCTTAACTGGATACACGTTTATTTGTTTTGCTTTTGCAGCAGCTTCAAGAAAGTGGAGAGAGAGAGATGAAAAGACGGTTTTACCCTCACATGCTATGCATGTGAGGCCATTTAACATGGATTAGTAACTGGGTTAGTGATAAAGGATGAAACCTGCAATAAAATTAATCTTAAAGGCTGGTTTTGGCAACTTTTAAAGATTAAGGCTGAAACCAGCAAGATTGGTGAAACTTGAAGGACGTTTTGTGCAATTTACTCTCTCTCTCTCTATATATATATATATGTAAAATGCATTTAACCATATGTGGAATATGAAAAGTGATTTGATACATTTATATTAGTTTTAGATAACTATAAATTATATTTGAAATTATATGTTTGATCTCTAACTATATAAAGTAATATTAGACCATATTATATTATATTATTTGATATATTTATATTAGTTATAGATAATTATTAGTTAAATTGAAATTTATATGTTTATCTCTAACTATATTAATTAATGTTATACTAATATTATATTGTATTTTGTGTGTAAAAGAATTGATGTATAATATTATTATTAAAAGTGAGAAGTCATCAGATAGTATATGTGTAATAAAATATTTTTATTTATGAGTATAGAAAGATTAATAAAAGGTAGACAAATGTCTCTTTAAATATTTCTATAATAATAAACATGTTACAGCTAGTGAACCAGTACGAATTACAAATGTAATTACTATGATCAAATGTGTAATCTGACCTTTATCAAGGGAGCTATTCGTATAGTCAATTCATATGAATTTGACATGTATAATGTATGTTATCAAAAAAAAAAAAAAAAGATACATAACATGTAACCTGTTGAACAAACCGCATAGTTTGAAAAAGCTCAAGATAAAAATGAAAAATGATTTATTATATGAGCTGTTTCTTATAATTAAATTTTATTTAATTAATCGAACACAAACAAATAATAGAACCCCCACAAATTCCTAAGACATAGAAGCCTTCTAGATCTTCAAAACCATAGCGATCCACCTATCTCACTTTGTGTTTCTTGTCGTCTCCTTACTTCTTAAGTCTTAAGTAATTTGAAAAATCAACCCCTTACCTCTTAAGTCTTAAGTGATATGAAAAAATCAACATTTCAACCGATTTAATGTATTAAAAATTATATTACTTTTTGTAGTATAAACATAACATTTTAAATGTCAAGATGTCATTTTGGTTGTGACTGTGAGGCATACATCTTAACCACTTCTTTATCAGTTTTTTATTAAAAAAATTACATAAGGTAGAAGGGGTGTTTTCCACATAAAGTAAAAAAATTACATAAGGTAGAAGAGAGTGGTAAACTCTTCATCTTATATTATGTCTAACTCTTATTTTCACCTTTTATTTTTCACTTAAACACTAGGATACCTCCATCAAACAATTTTTTCTTAAAAATAAAAGAAGATAAATGTGTGATTGGTTTGAATAGAGTGAGTCCCACCATTAACCACTCTCTCTTCTCTTTCCAATGCGGTGATTACTCCCCGAGATTGGATCTTCACCATTCACCGATGGGGGCCGGTTGCACCGTGCCTGCACGATGAACCTTTTCCCGCACAGCTTCACTGCACCCATCCATTCCATCCTTACGGTACCGCTCTAACCTGTAAATAACCCATACTATCACCCAATCACACTATGCCACCTCAACTCACCAATTTGAACCCTTCGGAGGTCGAAACCGTGTCAGTACCCTCATCGGGTATTACTCTCCGCTCCCTCTATCTGAACAGCTTACGACGATGTAGCCACGGAACCTGAGCCACTAGCAACCGCTAACGTGTGTTGTCCCTTTTACCCTTGATTACGATAAAATATATAAAAAAAAACAGTTTACTCCGGTTTGACTTTTCAAGAGTTGACTGTAGATTAAGCGCAACTGTGATGTATAAACATGTTCCAAGAAATAGAATCATGCAAACCAGAAAGAAGACACTGTTAAAGAAGAAAACGAAGAACAATGGAAGACAATTATCATTACTACAAGATGATCGTCTTCAACCGGAAGTTCAAGATCACCGAACGTAAGCCACCGCCGGAAGTCACCCACGCCTTCACTTCCTGCACCGACGGAGACTCCCAGATGTCGCCGGATCACTTCCGACGCTTTTTGATCGAGTTTCAGAGACAAGAACATACCACAATCGACTACTCTAAGCGGTTAATGGAGCTTGTTCTTCACCGATTCCGACCTAACTTTACTCTCTGCTCTTTCACTCTCGATGATTTCTTCAAATACCTCTTCCTTGATGACCTCAACGGCCCCATCCCATCACAGGTTTGTTTGTTTGTTTGTTTGTTAAAACAGTTTATTTATTATTGATCCTCATAGGTTTTTTTTTGTAGCACTTGTTAAGAATCAACCTATTTTAAGTTTTGAATTGATAGTTATGGTAGGCTTGCTGTATTGAACTATGATTGGATTATATTAAAGTCATGATTTTAGGGTTTTTTTGGGATTTTATTTTATTTTGAATCTTTATAGGGTTTTGGTTGATATGGCTTCAAAAGAGGAAAAAGGTGTAGTGCTGTGTGAAAGTAATGATTAATCTTGAATTTGTGCACTGATTATGCTTCCAAAAATGCTCAATTTTATTTCCCTTGCTACATTGCATATTTGCATTTTGTTATGTTATTGGTAATTTTTCAAATGAAGATGACTGTTTGTCTGGTTTGGATTGTTCAATGTCACATGTTTTGAAAACCTACATCAACAGGCTTGTTTAACATATGTATGTATATTTTTAGGTACACCATGATATGACTGCGCCGTTGCAACATTATTTCATATACACCGGCCACAACTCGTACCTCACGGGAAACCAGTTCAATAGTGATTGTAGTGAAGTACCAATTATAAAAGCGCTTCGTAAAGGTGTGAGGGTGATCGAGCTAGATTTATGGCCGAATAGTGCAAAAGACGGGATCCATGTTCTTCACGGGTGGTATGCCATTTTTCTTTCTCTTGTATGAACGGGTTTTAGAAGTTTGATTTGGTGATTAATATTTGAATAAAAATAGGACTATGACAACTCCAGTAAGGCTTAGCAAATGTTTGAAGTCCATTAAAGAGCATGCTTTTGTGAATTCTCATTATCCGGTGATCATCACTTTAGAAGATCATCTTACACCAAAGCTTCGAACGAAAGTCGCAGAGGTTAGCCATTAAACTTCTTATTTGTTTTAAGATCTAAATACAGTTAATATTTACAGACTGTTGTGGCGTATTTTATAGATGGCAACCGAAATATTTGGAGATATGCTTTACTGCCCGAAAACAGGAGATAACGATGAATTCCCTTCACCTGAGATTTGAAGCATCGTATCATTCTTTCAACAAAACCACCAAAAGAATGCCTTGAATCTAATAAGCTTGAAGAAGAGTTGATTGCAGAGGACGAGACACCTTGCGTCTGTGAAAATGCAAACCCAACTGACGAAACGGTTAGCTAATTAACATTTTAAAATTCATTTTGCTGGTTGATTAAACGGATGTTCTGTTTTAATTTCGGTTCGTTTAGCAGATTAGGAGTAATCAGGAAGGTAAAGTGTCCAACTTAAATGTAAATTTGTCCGAAATTCTTCGCATCGACTTTGAAGATGAAGATGGAGATGCTGCAAATGGGAAAACTGGACAGAAAACACCTCGTGAGTACATACAAATCATTGGGATTCATGCTGCTAAAGCAAATAAGGAATTACGGCAGGCGTTAGAGGTTGGATCAGGGAAAGGTAAACGTCTTAGTATGAGTGAACAAACACTCGAAAAGGCTGCAGAAGATTATGGAACTGATTTAGTCAGGTAGTTAACCTCCGGAGTTCGGTTTTATTTAAACTCCTGTTGGACGTAATATAACATTTTGCAATTGTATATAACGGGTATGTTTCCTATAGGTTTACTCAAAAAAACTTTGTTAGAGTGTTCCCAAAGGGTACACGGGTTACCTCATCAAATTTCAAACCGCTCCTTGCATGGATGCATGGTGCCCAAATGGTTGCGTCCAACATGCAGGTGAGCTTTGAACTTTTAAGTATAAATCATTTAGAATATAAATAGATGGGGCAAACTGGATGGGTTGAGTAACATGTCAATACGGGTCGGGTCAAGTTGTGCTGGTCTACCACCACTTTTTGTGTTTTGGAAATAATAGATGTTTTAAGTATTACAAACCTATAATGAGATTTCTTCTAAAGAAAAAAATTGAAGTTTTTGTAATATACAAAATTTAAATACCTGTTTAACCTGTTTGGCACCTCTACTACATAATGATCTGAGAATGCAAGACATTCAACTAATAACACAATTGTTTATAAATAGGGATACGGCAGATCACTTTGGATGATGCATGGAATGTTTCGATCCAATGGAGGGTGTGGTTATGTTAAGAAGCCTGATTTTCTAATGAGGAGCGGTCCTAATAACGAGGTGTTCAATCCAAAAGTAACATTACCTGTGAAGAAAACTTTGAAGGTTGGTAAAACTTGGTTATTTTCATACTGAAGGTGTGTTTGGAGTTGCGTTTGGAACCATTTTTTGCGGATTATTGGACTGAAATCATAAAAATCACTTTTGCATAATTAGTCTTTTTTACCATTTGCAACAAAATAAAAGATGTAAGAATAAACAAAATCACCATTCAAACCTTTCTCGCAATCTGTTTCAAGTTTCTTCTTCTTCCATTTCACTTATTCTTTCCCTTATTCACAAAAAAAAGCATGTTCCTTTTGTTCATTTTATCAGTTTCTGTAATAATCGGTATTTTATCAAACATTCAACCATTTGATTGTCTTATTATTTACAACTTTAAGCAGCAAAACCACTTCCAAACACTGTCTTCTGCACCTACATTTGTTCCAGCTTATTATCCTGATTCTAATTATTTAATATCACATGATCACATATCTAAACACCCCTTGAGTTTCAAGACACCATTTGTGAATATAACTCAACACAATTGGTCAGGTGACGGTATACATGGGTGACGGGTGGCATTTGGATTTTAGCCAGACTCATTTTGATACATTCTCACCACCAGATTTCTACACAAAGGTTAGTTATAGAGCCATGTAACCAACTAAAGGAGTGACAAACGCTCTCATTTGACTTTTGAGGTCAAACTTATCACTTCTTTTACCAAATCAAATTTTCTTGATTAACTTGAAGAACCTTTATAAATGTTTGACCTTGAATTGACCAACAGATGTATATGGTTGGAGTACCAGCCGATGTCACCAAGAAGAAAACCAAAGTGATTAAAAATGATTGGATACCCATATGGAATGAAGAGTTTACATTCCCATTGACAGTCCCTGAGCTGGCTTTACTAAAGATCGTTATACGAGAACACGACGTATCTGAGAAGGATGACTTTGCCGGTCAAACATGTTTGCCTGTGTCTGAGTTAAGAAGCGGGATTCGATCCGTTCCACTGCATAACAAAAAAGGAGAAAAATTCGAATCTGTTAAGCTTCTTATGCGATTTGTCTTCGAGTAGACAAACGCTCGTAGCTACTTAATTAATATCGCTAGATCCTGTTGTAGTTAGACTGTTACATGAGAGCTTCTACTTTGTATGTAATATATGTTGTAGGGTATTTGATCCATGTATGAAACAATGTTATCGGATTGTAAAGCACATAAATTGACCCATGGGTAAATCGCCAAGATCCATGACATGAACAGTTGCAATCTCACTAAAATCGCGCAGTGGGGGTTACAAAATCATATCCACAATAAAATCAGACGCATTACACACACGGGTTCTAGTTTATAATCTTTAGTTCTATTCTATTATCTGCTACAAGTAGGAAGTAGTGTTTAGTTGTGTTTCTGTTGTTTGAAGTTGTAATACTAGTTACCAGTTATGTTATACATATAGTTTTATGTCTTATTATGCAGTATGCACTGACATTGCAGTGACTTTTTAGTATAAAGTTGATGATCTGACCCCCTAAATTTTTAAAGAATCTGAAATCTAATTAAGCTAATTGGTGTGGAGGAGCCTCATCCTCAAGGGATGGGTCTTCACGTAGGCAGTCACATCGTCGGATGGGGAGGATAAGCATCAAGGGATGGGCAGTCTCCCTTTTTTATTTTTATTTTTTTGTTAAATAATATGCAATAAATGTAAAATTAAATTAAACACTAAAATTAATAATAAAGCTTACATTACATTAAAAAAATCTGAACTTCAAAAAAGGGTGAAATTTATGGACAAGAAGTGTTTCAGGTCAACCTGGTGAGCCCGTTTCAGCCCACATAATATATATCCGTTTTGCTCGGTTACCTAAACCTCACACGCCCAGTCAACCCTTTGCTGAGCAGCTGTCTTTTTTATGATGATACAGAAAAAACGGGGATTTGCAGAAGCTATTGTTATTTGTGATCATATTGGTTGTATGGGGTTTATGGGTAGATTATTGATATCCAAGAATCTAACCCATAGTCTTGATATAATCCTCTATGATTGGTGAGGGAGGTTAGTAGTAGGTTGAAAAGTTACAAAAGCAAGTGGCCAACCATAGAAACATCTTGACATTAGTGCTATTTTTATTCATTAAGGTTCAGTAGCTATGCTAAAAATAATCACCAATGTTTAAATATAGTTTCATTACTCTAGTTTCATTTTAAACATGTGAGAAGTTGGATTATTCCTAACTTCTTTCATTTAAAGTTGGATTGAAACGTAAACATATCGATGAAAAAAGAAACCAGTAGGACTTGCATATAATGTGTGTATAAATTTACATCGGTTAAAATTGTATGTATTGGATTTTCTAACTTATGTTGCAATGTAACAAAAATTCAGTTCTAGTCATTGTATGTTACTCAACTTTTGTAACGTGATGTTAGTCTATGTTCAAATTTTTCCAAAATTTATACTACCGTCGGAGCGCCAATGAGTAGTTGAGGCTACCCCTTCCTCTAAGGTAGGTCCGCCCCTAATTAGTTCATTACCATCCTAAAAATTCATTTGTGACTTTACTTAACATTTTGGCTAAATCAAAACTTTAGTTTTATCAACAAAATAACAGTTGGAAATTATCACAACGTCTTATATATAAAAAAACGTTTTTCAATATAAATACACAAACACTTGGTATTTTTAATCAAACCGCTCTTATTCTTTTTTCACACAAAATTTCTTTAACATCTTTCAAATGACAAGAAGAAGAAATAACCTTGACTACGGCGTGAATGTCATGGAAGAGATGCCGCCATGCGGAACCATATCATTTTGGAATGCAATCATTCATCAATTCCATCAACATTTGGTGATACCGATCAATCGTTAGAGCAAATTCAATTGAAGCGGAAGGAAATGAACCGCAAGATTCTCAAATTTAACCGACTCTTCAGACATGATGAAGTCGGGCTAACAGAGGCGGAAGCGATGAAGTTATTCACAATGCTCATCGCAAGTACCAAACGTGCTAGGTACGAATGTCAGATATTTAGCAATCACATATCGGCAACGCAAATTCTAAGAAATCATCCAAATGCCGAATGGACTACCAATGTCGATGATTAAAAATTTAACTTTTTAATAATATAGTTATTTTTAATTATGTGGTTTTTATTTTAGTTATGTAGTTTTTTTATTTATTGTTTTTTTTTATTTTGGTTATGCACTTTTAACTCTATTTATGTACTTTTTATTTTTAGTTATATTATATATTTTTAAGTATATTACTGTTTTAAGTTTAACTTAAATTAAAACAATTTGTTTTTGGAAATTTTAAGGAAGACTGGGACAATATTATGCGTTCTTGAAAAAACCAAAAAAACGGTAAAAACACTTACGTGTTGCTGACGTGGCATCTGAGAAAATGCGAAAAAACTTGGACGACTTTCTTCATATGGGACAAAAACTATCACGCAGAACCAAGAGACAGGAGTTATGTTCATGCACCGAGATCATGGACTCCATTACTCAACACACGTGAACCCGCGGTAATTTTGATTAGATTACTCGTTTAAGGTGCATCTCATCGTCACATTGTGCACGTCCTTTTGTTTATTTTATTTTGTATATGCCCTACGTCTACTTCCTATTTTATATGTTGAAAATTAGACGAACGTTACATGCATATACATATGACATTGTTATACTAAAATCTAAATCATAAAAATTATTAATCTGTTAACATTATGATCAACAATGTTAAGGGTTGGGTCGTTTATGATTCACTCTATTAAATTTTCTATTAATAGGGTTATCTAATGTTATTGTTTGTTTGTATTCTAAGCTTTATTTTTTTATAGTAGAGTAACTGAAGTGAATGTAAAAAAATATATATTCTACTATGATCTCCGTTAAATTCGTGTTTGATGTTGTATACTTTTAGTGTAATCGTAATCAACTTGGTAGCCAAAGAGAATTATAATACACATCGAACAAGCTAGGAGGTGCGCGGGGGTGCACGCTTGTTCAAGTTGTTATAATTCCGAGTGTTCGGTGCGGAGTCCCAAACGGGGTGGGCGGGGGTCCGGGGACAACGCCACTGGTAACAAGGTCCAAGGGGCGGTAGCCCCTAACAGGGTCCAAATGGCAGTCCCTGGCTTTTAATTCAAATTTTGGATTAAATTGCTTTATAAAAAAATGGAGTTAATATTCACACGTCCTCTCCTCTATCTCTATCTATATATATGTAGATATATATAAAAAGAGATAGAGTGAAAATAGATATGAAAATAAGATTTAGAGGTATAAGAATAGTGAAAGTCTATAAAAATGTCTTAGAAATTAAATTTTACAATTTTGAGACATAGTTTTGGAATTGAAAAATAAGACATTTTGGATGCTTCTAATTCAAAAATTAAGATAACTGCTTAATGCAGTTAACTATCTTTAACCCTTAAATTTGTATTAGATTTTGATCACAGTTCTTCTAGTTCAATTACAAATTCTCATAACACACATACTAGTTCTTTTCTCGAAATTAAGGGTTATGTCCGATTGAATTATTGAGGAGATCACACGTCTCTCTGATTATCCGTTGTTTTATAATTTCCCAAACATTTAGCTCCGCGACATAAACTTAGGAATGACAATGTGTTGAGTATGTAATGGGTTTTGGTAATCTAAATCTTGTATCCATTTACAAAATCTTGTCTGATACTCATCAGGTACTCATTATTCATTACCCATCGATTTCGCATGTATACCCACAACTATTGGGCATGCCCATTTATGGTCTTGTTGGTTAAAGATTACTCGTTAGAATATGACCATTACCCGTCTTAGATTCACGCTAAAAACCGACTTGAAATATCAGATGATAAACCTCACTTCTTTCAATTCTATAACTTTGATAATTTCAAGTTTCTAACAACTTCAACATACTATTTATTATATTTTTCAGAACGTATTATATATGAAGTTCGGATTCTATAAACCAGTTGGATCTAACAGGTAACACATAATATCATCCGGTCTCAAACCTGTAATATTTTCTTTAAACTAACATCATAGCCGTTCAAATGTACGAATACATATACATTCCCAAATACTTTAAATTTTGATTTTCGCTATCAACTCCACAACGCTCATTTACAATCTAAGAGTTTTTTTTTTGTTTTGAAAGGCAACCTTTACTAAACTAAAAGCATCAACCAAGATCCAACACAAGTGCAACCCTAAATAGCCACTAGTTACATTTTAATTACATAAATTAAACTTGCACCATTGTTTCCAAGGGATGTTAGTTTGGAGCGGTTTTTCACCCAAAGGAACCCGAATATAGGAAGCAGGTGTGGACATACCTTAGACGCAGGGGTAGCCTCTGCTACCCCTTAACGCTCCGACGATAGTTTAAATTTTGGACTACCGATTGTACATCCTTTTTTAACGATGCTCCCTCCACCCCTTTGTGTATAATCTAAGATACTAATAAAAGATAAGAACTTGAGTTTTAATAATGAAAATAGGTGACCATCAACCATGTTCTCCATCGTGCTCGTAATATGGCCCCTTTGTCCCCTTAATTAATATACCCATGAATGCATTTCTTGCAACTTTATTATTTTGAAATTTAGAAAATCAATATTTTTCTTTCAGAATAACTCATTTCTGGATTATATACCCGCTAAGCAATTAAGATAAATCACTTTTGAAGTTTTTTTTTTAGCGGTGAATTTTATACATAAGGTTATCACATTCTCCAAATCGGAGAGTCATGTATTGCCTTGTTGTGTTAACCGGACTTACACCGAAGTTGATTGTACATAACATTAACATATTTTAATTGTCTATAATTAGTACTTATTCCTATTAAGTCACAAACATTTATTCTTATAATTTATAAAGTATGGAATTACAAATGTGCTACTTAAATACATACTTGTAACCGTAACATATATGATAATAAATATTCCAGTATCCGTTTTGGAATGCAAAGGCTCCACCGTCCATTTAAATGCACATTAACTAGCATTCTGTTTAGAAACATTTCTTCAAAACGTAAACTGATTCATTAATTTTAACATTGTTTCACTTTCTTTATTTAAAAAAAATAATAAGCCTTTATTTTATTTAAATGAAGTATTAACGCCAAGCAATAAATGTACTTCGAAAGGCTTATGTAATCTTGTTAGTTTAGCAGCTTAGCTGTACGCTTATTAAGCCTTAATTGCTAATTAATACTAATTAATTAGTTATATAATATTTCAATTTTAGTAAATAAAATAGTGAAAAACATATGTATTTGGTGAAAATACAATTAAAATTTTCATATAACCATCAACCATGTCTTGTTTTTCAAATAAATATATAACAGTTTATACAGATAAAAAAATCTATCAATTTTTGTACTTTTTGTTATCGAATAATATCTTCAAAAAGATTTAGTTGAACACCAAAGTTGGCATATCATGAATATCATGAATCAGGGGCGGATGTAGCCTTTTAAAAGGGGTAGCCTCCGGTACCTCTTGAGGCTTCAGCAGTAGCCTTTTAAAAGGGGTAGCCTCCGGTACCTCTTGACGCTTCAGCAGTAATGTAAATTTTGGAAAAGTTTGACGTTTTTTCGATTTTGTTATCCCTAAGAAAACGAAATGTTACCCTTTGATATTTTTGCTAGATCCGCCAGTGTCATGAATTGGAGCAAAGTGTTCTCAAGTTATATCTGCTTTGAACTAAACCCAAAGTGGACCACTTTCCTACTTGATGTCTAATCATTTGATGCAAACCGCCACATATTAATTATGCTTTAACTTATTGCACTACCTGCATTAAGACTTGTACACTTGTGATATTCAACAATCCTCTTTTACAAGTCAAAAAGTACCTTTCTAAATATTTGTTAACACACCCAAAAGTTAAAAATGAGACTTTCTCTAGTGCAACAAAAGAACATGAAAGAATCCTAATCTTTGCCTCTTTGGTGTTTACATACATATACCCAGATGAAATCACCCTCAAAATATTGTAAAAATCAAACCAATAAATCGAAAAAAAATTTAAAAAAATCTATAAATTCATTCAGATGTAATTGAAATTTGACCACTGGAAATGCTTCCATGGCTATCATCACAGTGTGACACAGCCCTTTCCAAATTAGCCACAATATCAGTCATTGTTGGTCTTTCTTTACCTTCCAAGTTCACACAATGTACCGCGGTGTACGCCATTAGCTCCACCGCCTCCACTTCATTCGCATTAGGCGGCCCTACCCTTTTATCAAGTATCGTTGCCAATTCGTCCGAAGTGATAATGGGGACGGCGTAATCCACTAGACTTATGGGTGTACCATCGTTATCGTCATCACTTTTAAATATCGCTCTTTTGCCTGTTAAAAGCTCTAGCATGACAACTCCAAGACCATAGACGTCACTTTTCGCAGTGACTACGTTTAGTCCATAATATTCTGGATCAATGTAACCGACCGTCCCAGCTGCCTTAGTCGGTCTGTGCTCTGAATCGCACTCCGAATTCATTAAAGATAACCCGAAATCAGAAACTCTAGCAACCCAATTCTCGTCGAGTAAGATGTTAGATGATTTGATGTCTCTATGAATTATAGGCGGAACTGCATAGCTATGAAGGTATTCGATTCCCCTAGCGGCATCTAGTGCAATCTTGATTCTCATTTTCCACGAATTCAACACGCTGCTATTCTTCTCGACGTTTTTCTTGTCATGTAAATGATCATACAAAGCTCCATTTTTCATGTACTCGTAAACCAACAGTTTTTCTTCCCTTTCTTCACAATACCCAACGAGCCTAACCAAGTGCTTGTGATGAAGGCGAGATAAGAAAGCTAGTTCTGAATCAAACGCGCTTTCTTTCTCTTGAAACTTTTGGCTTTCTGGCTCGTTTCGCCCCTTTTAATCGCAACTTCGCGGCCGTCAAACAACTTGCCTTTGTACACCACACCAAAACTCCCTGAACCAATTTTATTCTCTCGGGAGAAATTATCAGTCGCTAATGCCAGGACATCGAAAGTAAACTCCTCTTCCCGATCAGCATGTTTCGAAGACGTCCCGCTTCTTTGCCTTCTAAAAGCTCTCGATGCTTGTCGCCTGAGCGTAGAAGATCTCGAAACAGGGCTGCTGTTTGACAATTGAGCAGCATTATGAGCACCATGACCAGGACCACTAATTGTAGGTTGAACAGAATTGTGTATCTTTTTGTTCCCACAACAAACACCAGTCCACAAACAATAAATTATCGTACAAATACCCGCAAAAGCCCCAACTGATCCAGCAATCGCAAACGCCAATAACCCTCTTCTCAAAGCCCTCGAAGGCGAAGAATGCGGCTCGTTAGGTGATGGTGGTGCCAACATTGGCGGATTAGTTGGCAATTCATTAGATAAATCACAAGGTCTACATATCAATCCATACCCCGAACAAAGACTATCCGACTGAATGTATGATCCACACTTATTACAACCAGATCTAACACACGGACCTGGAAGAATTGTTCTCAACGGAAGCTCGAAACCTGATGGAAACGAACGATTTCTAACCCACCCTTCGCCCCAACAAATTACAGAAAGATTATTAGTAGTCAATCCACAAGTAAAATCTAACCCAGCAACAATAGATTCAAAATACACACCAACCGGAAAATAATCCCCAACATTCCCTACACGACCCCAACAAACGACAGTATTATTCGATTTTCGCAACGCGCAAGTATGATTTAAACCAAGTGCGACAGCCGAAAACTCAAACGGTAAATGATCGGGTACATCGATCTTTCCATTATCATTAAAACCTCTACAAATCAAAAAACCAGTAGAGTTCACTCCACACGCGTGATCACCACCTACAACAACATTTAACATACGAAAATTACTAAACTGTCCTTGAATAAAACTAGCCATTTCTAAATTACTTCCAAAACATATAATTCCATCGCTATTAGTCAACGCAACACCACACGTAAACCCTAAACCAGACGAAACCGATTCAAACCGGCCGGTTTGAACCGAAAACCTCTCACGATCTCTCCAACAATAGACATTCGAATCGGTGCTATTACTAACCGCACAAATTTGAGTGTCTCCGATAACTAACCGACTCAAAGCAACCGTTTCGTTGAAGTATAACCGTTTTGCAGTCAAATTAGGGTTCCAGCAGAGGAGAGCTGAACCGCCGGACCGGACGCCGCAGAAGACGTCACGGCCGCCGGCGATGGATTGGAACGAGATGTTGGAGTATACGTCGAACACTACGCCGTTGCTCCAGCATTGGATGCGTTGACTTGGTTGACCGGCGACAATGCCGCAGATGGTGATGCTGGAGCCGTAGGTGATGGAGATGGTGGTGGCGGAGCCGCCGAGGGTGTCGACGGTGGAGGCGAGGTGGAGGATGAGAGTGAGGGAGATGATGGTGATGACGGTGGTGGAGAATGACGTCATCTGGTGGTTTGGTGGTCGCCGGAGATGGTGGTTTGCATTGGGTGATTTAAGATTTTGATTTAAACGGAAAAACGGAAAATTGTTGAGAGAGAGGAAGTGAAAATGAATGTTTGAAAATAAGAAGAGTAATAAGAAGAGTTTTAATTATTTTTTAAATGTTTTTTTTTTTTTTTGAGAAAAGGTGATGCCAGTGGGAATGAAGAATGTGCATAGTTTGGTGACAGACTGACGATATTTGACGTGGTGTCAGGTAATTGAAGCTGTAACTGGTTGACACGTGTAAGTCTGTCACCGGATTGGAGTTTTGTGTACACGTATGCAAAAGTAATAGTCACATCTGTCGCTACGTTGACCTTTTAGACCATGAAAATGCAAAGACCGTAAAATTATTTTCTTCGTAAACGAAGAACAAATAAAAATATTTGACTTTTATAGTTTAAAAGCACTCACAACATTACAATATCATCTCTTCAAGGAGGGAAAACTAGAATAGTGTATTATCTTATTATATATTACGTTATAAATATTAATTACTGGAAGGGAGATCTACGTTTAAACCAACTAACATTTTAATCTTTGGATTGATAGAGGGGAAAAATTCATGTATGGATCTAAGGGTTTCCTCGCTTATGAGCTTAGGGAGTAGTGCTTTCACAGTGGGTCAGGCTGCTTTACGCAAATTAACCAAACACGAGAAAACATGCATTGACAACCAGCACGAGTTTATCCTGTTTGTTTTAAATACTTTTAATTTCCTTGCTTCAGAAGCTGTGGATCTGCTTAGGCAAGTTCAAATAGTTATGCATAGTAATGTTATGACTCCGAGATCTATGGACGTAATTTTTAAAATACTTAATTTTGCTATTTAGAAAGGGGTAGCGGCGTAGTTTGTTGTCCGTTTATTTTCTGTTTCAATATAAATTGACAGTTGAAAATAAATATTTTTCTTAATGATTATTTTTATAAGAAAAGTATGTGTTATGAGAGGTCTAAAATGTGGACAAAAAATGTGTCACGTATGACTTTCACATTTCTACTAATCAGGTGGTGTTTACGCACATACCAGCTGGGATGGCACCACCCTGTAATGCCCCCACACAGTATAGCTGAATAAAATCGTACATACATACCAGCTGAGATGGAACCACCCTATAATGCCCCCAAACAATATAGCCGAATAAAATGTGTATTCTATGATGAGTGGACATGCTCATTTGACAATTGCAAACAATTAACGCATTGAAAAAGCATGTTGGTTAGGTTACCAATTAGCTCATGACCTTACTAGTATTTTACCAACGCATCCTTTGTCTTTATCCTAACGTCTCAATAATCAGTATAAGCAAAAGCTAACATACTTCTAATAATCTATCATTTGTTGACGAAGAAGTAATTTTTTTACTTTAATCATAAACTCAAGAATATGGGAAAACATTAACTTCAAAAAAAATTGAAATCAAAATTTGAAATTTTATTGAAATATAACCCTAGCATTAATAATTAAGTATTCACCTCAGACTATTTTAAATTTTTATCCTTATATTTTGGGATGATTTATGTTTAAAAACGTGGTTGGTTGAAAAAAAAAATGAAATTTATTTTAATGAATTCCCTCAGTCGTAGAATTTAACTTTCGACCATGTTAGTGATGGGACTTAAAACATTCTACTAATGGAATATTTAAACATTTCACCTTATTTTTTGGAATTAATTTTTTCTAAAAACGTGCTTGGATGGGAAAAAATTTTAAAATTATTTTAATGAATTCTTAAATCCTCAACCACTACGGGTGGTCTTGGTCATTAGAATTTAGCTTTCAGCCATGTAAGTGATGGGAACACTCTACTAACAGAATCTTTAAACATCATTAAAATTACCTTTTCAAAATACCAAGATTCGAAAAACCCTGTCCTATGGTTCTCCAATCATCACAGAAGCCAACAACACTCCAAACCATATTTTTGGCACACTCCAAAATAAGACAAACAATCCACAAAAAATCTTATCTACACATATGTAAAAACCAGGATAAATAATGAAAGATCATTGCTTTAAACGACTTAAAACATATAAATTTGGACTTTATCATAGAATAACAGATCAAAAAGTCGTGCACGAACAAATGTTTTGCAACCATTAGAGAAGAATAAACGTATGTGTCATTAATGACAAAAAAAATGGGTGAGTGAAAAAAATAATGAGCACGTCCACAAGAGTACAGTCAAAAACAAGAAAAATGCATTACAGGTATCACTACCACTGACAGACCAGACCTAGTGTCTTGATCTCATTCAATCACTAGATATTAGCAGTCCGAAGTTGTGAAGTTTATAGCGGAGGTCGAAGAAGATGAAAAGGAGAGCGGCTATGATGGCAAAGGAAGACGAGGTCAAAAGGGAGAGGTGAGATCGTGGAAGAAGATGGACCGGTGACCACTAATAAATTGAAGGTGGAAGGAATACTAAGGTTAGTTTTCATTTTTAACTTTTTACATTCACAATTTTACGACACAAGCATCAATACATATTTTCATCAAAATGAATTCCTATGCCATTGTCAAGCTTCAATTACTCTAAAAATTGATGAACCAAAGCACAATAACTTTTTTTGTGATTTGTAACTAGATTATCTAATAGTTGCATTGCTAATATCTTGAGCTGTTAGCTTATTGATATCAGGTGTTTATCTTTCGTTAAAATGATATCGATTCAAGTCGTACAAAAAAGGCAATAGGTATATTTTAGAAGCTAATGTTAGAGGTAGGGGTGGCATGGGTCGGTTTTGGCCTAAAACCATAACCATAACCACGATGTCGTTAATGGATAACCATAACCATAACCGATCGGTTACGGCGGTTATGGTTAATCGGTTTTGGTTGTTATAGCGGTCGGTTGTGGGTGGTTAACCGTGTATTTAGCCTAGCTAAAAATAGATTAATTCTTTTTAACATGGAATAAATTGTTATTGTATATTTGTATATATTAGTATATTACATAATATTAAAAAATACATATAATCTATAATGTTAATACCGATTATTACCGAATATATAAAGTGATATGATATATTCCATAAATTCAAATAAACATTTAACCAAAACCTCAAAACGATATGAAATAACCCATAAATACTAATTTTTTTAATCAAAAACATCAAATATTAAACCATAAGTACTAAAAGTCTTTAATCAAAAACATCAAATATTAAAAAAAATTGTGAAAAGTCCTAAATCCTACAAAGATTTATTACATGTCGGTTCAGTTCGGTTATGGTGGGTATGGAAGCATTGATAACTATAACGTACCCGCTATTTCGGTTTTCAAAAAAATCATTAACCAACCCACCGGTTTTTATTTGGTTCAGTTTTATCAGTTAATTCGGTTATGGTTCGATTAATTCGGCTTTTTACACACCCCTA
Source organism: Scalesia atractyloides (assembly GCA_947069175.1). Lineage (NCBI taxonomy): Eukaryota > Viridiplantae > Streptophyta > Magnoliopsida > Asterales > Asteraceae > Scalesia > Scalesia atractyloides. Next base: position 85,450,647 of record CAMTDV010000116.1, on the reverse strand, counting down.
ATTAAAGGTGCATGTTAACTGGTTAAAAAAAAAGAAAAGAAAAAAGCTAAGGAAGATAACGTACCCTTCAAGAAAAAAAATACGAAGAATTGAACGTTTTTATGGTTTTTCGGTGGTTTATAATTTTGCTAGGCCTCATTTCAATAATAATGCTTTGAATCTTTAGATTGTCGTATATGTTTACTTTCATAGTGCTCATAATTTTATATATTTGAAAAAAGAAAATCTAAAGCAATATTATCACAATATCACAGGGTATAAAACCTTAAACCTAACATGCCATGTGACACTATCATCTCAAGCATGTAGCGCGCATGTGTCAGGGGTGAAAGGCACATGTCAAAGATTGTGTATACAAAGTGTTTGTTTTCACAAATCTTGAGTTCGGGTCGGTTAATACTTGACCCGATAGTTTTCTTAAGGAATGCAAAAGCTAGGGGTACAATCATGCATTCGTTTTGAGTTAAAAAGTGTCTTTTGTTGATTATACCAATGTTTTAAAAAGCGGTTTATACCGGCTGATCGAACCAGTTAAACCGGATAAATTGAGAGAACGATAAAAAAGTCGTACCGTCAGTAATTAGGTTATACTTGTATACCGGTTTAAATTGTTATACCATTACCGAGTCAAAGGTTAAAATTTGGACTTTTAATCTTTTATGTGCCTAAAAAGGTGACGATTTACATTCTTAGTAAAAACTTAGCGCCCAGTAATGTACTAATAGTGGATCTTTGGATTATTTTTTATAATAAATTAACTTTTGCAATATTTTTTTATTATGAAATGATGTAGTTTTAGATTATTTTTAGTATAAACTGTATCTTTTGGACTTATAGGGTTAACTAGGTCAACTCGGTTGAACCGCTAGGTATAACCCGGTTTAACCAGTTAAACTATTTTTTAGTCTAACCCGGTATGATTTAAAAAAACCCGTTTTTAAAACATTGGATTATATTACAGGCGATCCAATAAGCAATATACATAGTACAAGACTTATCAACTAGCAATCAAGGTCATAGATGGTTTTAAAATGGACATCTATCAAAGCATGTTTTCATAATAAGATAATGCTTGTTGAATAAAGACTGCCCTATAATTATATTTGTTGTCCATATAATAATTGGTAAGTTGTCATTTCCAACTTTTTGTATTTGAAGACAATCGGTGCAATCTATTGTGATTGAATGTATTAGCATACATTGATAGTTGCATTGCTAACAACTTGATGTGTATGTGTTATTATGCATAATACATGTGCAACGATTTGTGTTAATGTAGTTACAACGTAATATTACTAAGCTATTGGGACAGATAACCTTCTAATGATTTGTGATACGCAGTAACGATAATTTCTTTTAATGTCGTATATATGTGTATGACGCTCGAGTGATATTGTATGTACACGTACGGACAATTACACCTATGATGACACTAAGATGCATCGAGAGGATTTTAATTTTGAAGAGAAAAACAAACTTGTGTATCAACTTCACTATTACACTCATAGTGTGAAAGAAGTTATAAGCTTGTGCATGAAGTTGTTTGCGCAATTGGATTGATAAAGATAATGATTTACAAATGATCATTCTAATAATCTTCTAAAAAATAACTAGTTATCGATGTCTCATATGAAGCTGTAATAAGATGTTTTCAAAAGATGAGAACTCGTTAAAAACAATCACCAAATGTAACTTAATTTCACCAACTCGACTAGTAAAAGTTAATAAATCAAAAGATCAAAACATGGTTACACACGGATAAATTTCATTTGAAAATAAAATGAAAAGAAAATATATAGACTTTTTAGATCGCAGAAATAAATGGCTAGTTTTTCTTTAGCTATCTATAATATCACACAAATTTCTTCATATATGAATTGAAACGTTAAACATTGTGGAGAAATATGATACATAGCATTAATTTCGGTTTGACTTATTTAGGTTGAAGCACAACTACATCCCAACCAAATTCTCGTAAATATTCTACACCCTGGACTATGTTGGTATCTGCTTTATAATTTATATTGTGACAACTTTATGATAATATAAAAATGAAACTAATCGATGATGAATGATTAGCCAAAATCATGTCATTCCAATGATGTGGCCGATAGTGCATATAATAAATGAAACCTTAGAGCGTTGACATTCTATTAGTGATTTTATATCCTATAATTATACTAAAAACAACTATATGTTTTCTCTTCTTCTAATTAAATAATATTTTTATACATTTATCATTATCTTTTTTCTTATCTTCACTCACAACCACTTTTAAAATATATTAAAAAATTATTGATGGTGAACAGTGTCCCCTCAAATATAAAGATTAACAGTAACATTTTATCTCTCCTCCATTCATAACCACTTACAACCACTTTTTATAATATAAAAACTTCTCTCTCAAAATTTGATGGATAGAATATTAATGCTCTTAGTGGCAAGATCCGAATTTTTGGGCCGTGAGGTGGGGGACTACCGTGCGATGTGGGTGGAGTCTGGCCACTGGTCTGTGTGGGCAGGGGGTGGATTAGCGCTCCAGCGGTAGTGTAAATTTTAGAAAAATTTGACGGTTTTCGTATTCGTTACCCTTTCTTTTAAAACGTTACCCCTATAAAAATTTTCTGGATCCACCACTGCTGTGTGAATTGGTGCATGGATGCAAAGTCAGTCCGGAAGGTTGGAGTGGGCCCCACACATCTCGTCCTCTCACAACAAATGTTTATTCATATATTAATTTATATTATTTTGATATTTGTAATGGAGGTATGATGTTGGGAAAAAAAATATTGAAATCTGAGTGACATACTGAGTCAGAGGTTAATCAAAAATAATTATGAATGCTCTAAATTTTTGTAACTTTTAAAACATATTTCAATATAGACCTGTATTCATTGTTAAAGCATGTAGGTTGATTATGTGACAGCAACTTCCAATTCCTCCAAAAAATCCAAATTTTTATACCGCAACTATTCAGTGGGTAGCCCAATAATTGAAGCTTTTATTCACTCAATCTTTATATATGTCACCTCTTAATTCAATTATTTTATTATATATAGGCCGGTTTCTATACTAATCCAAAATGTCAAAGTATCCACGACCAGATGTCTATGGTTTAGGACGAAAGTATATAGATCCGTTAAATAAAATGTGGCTTTTAGGTGTATTGTTATCATGTTTTGAAAGTGTCGTTAGATACGGGCAACTATGACGCACATTGTACGTTAGGCAAGTTATTATTATTAGTTTAAACTTTAAACGCACCATTGTAACTAGTTTAAATCTACTATTATAATTGGAAACGTAGACACACCGTTGTATATAATTCGGACGCACAGATAATCAATAATGCATTAACATTTAAAAAAGTGCTAATTTGGAAGAAAAAAAGGACATAACAATACTATAATCATAATAAATAAAATAAACTTCTTGATTTTATGGTAATTTTTATTTAAGAAAATGTAATGAAGCATGTAGAAGTTATCTTAGTTTAAAAATTTGTTAAGAGCTAAATTTAAAAAAGAAACAGTCAACATTTACATCTTATTATTTTTGGATCATTTTTAACTTTCTACATCTGCCTAGCACCCTTTTTTTTAAAGGCGATTTGTATTAAGAAAAGGAAAAAATAACATTCAAGCAAGAAGCTCAAATGCAGTACAGATACAAGAAGAAACAGAACATTACAAAGCAAGTTTATAACTTAAAAGCACACCATTCTTTCCAGACTACACTATTTTTATCATTGACAAGTTTGATAAAAAGTCACCTCTACACTATGAAATTTAAAAATAAAATTGATGCTGACTATGTATATATATTACTCAATTTTTGTTGTTTCATAAAAGCCGTTAAGTGAAGTTATTGAGTATTAGGGCAGTTCACGAGCCGAACGAGCCGAGCCAGGACAAAACTCAGGCTCGCTCGATTATAAACCGAGCTGGCTCGGCTCGGATTTGAAACCGAGCTGGAAATCTAAGCTCGAGCTCGGCTTGGTTTTAAACCGAGTTGACTTGGCTTGGCTTGGTTTGGCTCGATTTTGAAAAGAATAACTAATACATCGCTTTCAAAATTCAGTATTCTAAAATATTATCCAATAATTCAAAAGAACATATCTAAAATAGTTCAACCTAATACATTACAAACGAAAATCAAGTTTAACAACAGAAAATAAGTTCTTAATTTCAGCGAAATACAATATAAGTTCTTAATTTCAGCGAAATACGATATAAGTTCATTAGCATGGTAATCAACCTTCAAATATGTTATAGATATCAGATTACACCCCTAACTAAATGTAAATAATAATCGGTTTCTTGTGATATATATATATATATATATATATATATAATATATATATATATATATATATATATATATATATATATATATATAATATATAAAATAATTTAATCCGAGCTAAGCCGAGCCAAGTCGATATGCGAGCCAAACCGAGCCAATTCGGCTTGTTACGAGGCGAGCCGAGCTAAGCTCACTTTCTAACCGAGCCGAGCGGATTCGACTCCCTTTCAAACCGGGCCACATCGAGCAAGGTTTTTCTGAGAAAATCCAAGCGAGCTCCTAGCCGCGAACTTTTTAGACAGCCTATTGACAATTGAATATAACTTTCCTTAGATTTAACTGGGTTGCTGGAGCCTGTAAAAGATAACAGGACTATACCCAATTTCCCATTATGGGCTGGCCCAAACATCTGGAAACATAGAAAGGAGGCCCATGAGGTTTTAGGGTGAGCTCCTCCTTCCGGTGGACACTAGCCCAAAATTCTGAGGTATCCAATATTTTTTTTATCAGTGGTATCCTTTATATAAAATCGACAAAAAAATAAAATTTTACACTACGTAGACGGAGTTGTGGATAGCCCGTTCTACCCCTGCTTCTACACTACCTCCGCCCCTATCCTCCTTTCCTTATCATAAACTCGCGCGCACTGACATTAGTCGAGTGGTTATTCCAATGGAGACCACACACCTGGTGAAAACAATAGCCAACTGAATCTAGTATAAATGCAGGTGAGATCATCTCCAAAAGGTAACTCTCTCTCTCTCTTTATCTCTCTCTCTCTCCCCCTCCCTCTCCCTTTCTCTCTCTCTCTCTTAAACTCTATTTCATTCTCTTAAACTCTATTTCATTCAAGTATAAATACTTACTCTCACGCTGGAGGGTGGTTATTGGAAGACTTCCATTCCTGTAGTGACGCTAACGGCGGTTTCGGTTCTAGAAGTTGTTCCTCAAGTCATTTCGTAGTTCTCGGAGCCGTCACTCCGGTGAAAACAGACCTGATCCTACCCGCCAATATTTGTTTCTTCAGTTTGCCTATCCGCAACTATTACATAAACTTATTTTAAATTAAAATGGAATATATGAATATCTCATTTAACATACAAATAAAATCATACAATTAAATTAACATACAAATAAAAGTTATACAAAAATTATCATACACATAAAAGTTATACAATTAAGTAACAAGAATATAAATTAAATCAGGTAGGGTGAATATATTCTGAGATTCACCAATAAGCAAACAAATATTATCTTCAACTTTAATCATGTTTTCTTGATTCAAATATTCAAAGAATCATGAAAACGTGTATAATATAGATCTAAAGATCGTGTTTGTTTTTTCTATATATCATTTTCTCTTTTAATTTATCTTCAACCTTGACACATTCAGTAAAAATAATTCGACTTTTGCTTCATAATATCTACCGGTTAACTGGGAACTCCTAATGTTGTGTGTTATAAGTGTACATTTGGATTTTATATATAAGATTATTGGTTGAGTTGGATTAAATTTTCTCTTAAATGGGTTTAAACAGATCTGAAATTAAAAAAAAATTACAAGTCAAAATGGGCTGAAAGAAAAAGAAAAAGATGTGGGGCGTTGAATCATCTACTAGACGACTACTACTACTACTATTCTTCTTCTTCTTCTACTAGAACCAGGTTATGGTTCTTTTGCACTAAGCTTGTTTCAACATGATCCAACACATGGTCGATGAATCACAAGATGTTTCGAGTGGGTTTCATATACACTTTTCAAACGTTTTATAATTTGATTTGAAACATACATAACACAAGCAATGACATGTTGACTAACGATGTTCGGCTAAGCCCATTTAAGAGTGTAACAACAAATCTATAAACTGTAATTCTTCAACACACATTTGAGAATGGAATGTTTGAAATATATTGAAGTTAAGGACTTAAGGGTGGATCCTTTGAGGTGCTTGAAGGTATGCAGGTGATGGGACTCTAAAGCCAACTCAATTGGATCTCCAAACAGGCATTTTATCTAACTATATATGTTTCTAATATTTACCAAAAAGCTCTGTAAAAACTAAAACTCAAATCTTAAATAAGGAAGTAGTTAAACATGTGCAACTATGATGGCATGTAAACCAATACATATGCTTGTAATGGTGAGACGATGAACAATGTGCTATCAATCTAATTTCTTACATATACACAATGATTATCAATCTATAATTTATGTTCTTAAAAGGTTGAATTATGACAATACCAACCACATCACATCAAACCGCCTCAGGCCTATCACGTGAGAGGTAAACTAAACTCACCAAGTGACGTAAATATATTAATACAATCCACAAAATAAAACTGACAGGGAGAGATGAATGACGAGGCAATTATTTCTCTAGTAAAATTTAGTACCATTATAGCTATTGGACTAACCTTAAGTCCTTTATTGATCGGTGACAGGTTTACAGAAACCATAATTAACGAACCCTACAAGACCATAAAGTTGCAAACTATATATACCAACTTGCAACAAGAATATGAATTTGAACACGCGTTGCAAGTAACAATAACTAAAACAATCTTTGAATGAGTCTCCTCCTGTTACGAGATGATATAATATCTACACAAAATGCAGTGCTTTAAGTTATGTTGTCGTGGTACCCTTTTTAGGTGCCTCCAGTGAAGAACTAAGGTGGTGTTTGGTTTGATACCATTTCTTTACACCAAACATACTCAAAAACTCTAAGAAAGCCACACCCTCAAACCAAACACCCCCTAAACTTCTACCGTGTAAAGCCAAAGGCAGGGATTCCATGTTTTTGAAACCATTCTGGCATGTGGAATCTTTCGTATAACACGGGCCTAACGTCCCTCTGCTCAGAAAGGTGCTTTAAAAGGGGAAGGAGGACCTCGAGAAGCTGTATCATTGTTATTGTATTATATGCATGAACAAATTTCCTTGTGAGTAAATGAGCACAAAAGCGACGAACCATTAAAAAAAAGTCTATACCTGATCATCATGTGGTTGTCCAGCAGAAAAAGGTATGCAAGGGATGCCGTTTACCGGTTGCAATAAGAAACTGAATGGATTGTTGTCAACAATGACAATTCTGCAAAAATCTTTTGACACAAAGGAAAGGTCTTTCACATGTTCCCGATATTCCCTGTGTCACGAGATACGAACAGATTTAAGATGAGTTTTATACAATAAAACTGTCATATGCACAAAGCCTATTTTATTTCTATAAGAACATTATGAGATATGTAAACAGAGTGATGCGAGGCTGTGAGTTAGAAACTACTTACGTGGAAAGTGTCGAGGGCCGATAAAGCCTTCTACTGATTCTGTTTTCAGCATCTATTCTATCAACAAGTGGCTTAGCATATCCTGCAGTTGTACAATATTAGCATATAAAAACATTGATGAAAATCAATAGCAGATATACAAGTAAAAAAGCATAGTGGTAAGCAAACCTTCAAGGCCTGCAGTAAATAGCACAAGATCAGCAAACTTGCTAAGTTGGTTAAGAAACTCATGCAATCCAGGACGTTCGAATACCGTCACATAGTTCACCTTTGGTTTCCCATCAAATTCCTTCATACCCAAATTTCATGTAGTGTGTTGAATTGGTTATATTTCATTACAGACATTAGAAGAAAACGTTAAAAATACTTTTGAACATAAATTTGCTCACTTTATCCGAAGATACACATTCTAGCTCAAACCATATCAATCCAGCCTCTGTAGCTTGTTTGCGAATACTGTCAGGCAAACTAGATGTCTCATAGGCACATACCAGCGTTTCATCCAGATCAAGAACCACCTGCAGCCAGAGATGCACTCATATGATTCCAAATCACAATAATCTAAACTACATGCATTCAAGTATTCATGCTCTGGCCATAACCATGCTAAATTACACTTAAGCTCATCTTGTATTCCTTCATATTGCACTTGGTTATCTTCAATTACACATAATCTAACCTATACATATTATGCTATTTCCAGTTTAACTAACTATGAGTAAACTAACTTTCACTCGATCACTTAATCACGCCTAGAGAATTACACACAATACGATTCCACCTTTGAAAAATGAAACAACGAAACATGCTACTCTCATCGTATTCGTTCATCCTTGTGGAACTAACATTCAATTGTAAATATCTACCATTCTATCTTCTCTGGTTTAGCCCTTAACTCTGCTAACTTTTTACACTAACAAATGACAAAACTCTTATAAATTTTGACACAAAATAAATCCACATCCAATCATTATATGTATCATCTTAATTCTTCCTCACCTGCACTTAATTCTGAATATTAATTAATATTAATTACTACAAACTATACCATACAATGACAGAATTAAATGCAAAAATACCTAATCACATCAATCCAATCAAACAGCAACACAATTCAAACCAACAATAAAACCTTCACAGTGACAGTTTTTCACTTTTTCCATAACAAAATCAACAATAATAATAACAACAACAATAGCGAACAATATTCACCGTGATAACTAACTAACTAACCGAATCTCCAAAATCAAAACAAAACAAAACGTACCGTAAGCTTCTCCAAACGATCATAATCCGCCGGAATATGAACGGAAGCGGTAGCGAGATTTGACGGTTCCGTTAAAGATTCAGGAAACTCAACGACAGGCAAAGGCTTAAACGACGCCGTGGAAGAATAATTGATCAACACGGATGGAGTACCTTTGACGATCTGAACGAAGATCTGGAAGAAAAACGTCAACCAGTTCAGTTCGCCATACTTGAAACGACGTCGTCGGAGCGTAAACTTCAGTGGATGCTTGTCCAATCTCCGCCATAACCGTCCGCCGTAACAACACAGAGACGCAGTAACTGATTAATCGCTTCCGATTGAACGGTGTGTGTGTATGTATAGGTTTGTTTTGTGCATTTGTATGCATATAGAAATGGAATAAGGATGGAGATGTGGTCAAGGTGATGAAGGCGAATGAGAATGGGGAGAGTGCGGGTCACGCGCTAGTGTGAGAGTGGGGAAATGTGGGAAGGTGACGTGGAGATGGAGATTAGATCGGGTTCAGGGATAGAATTGTCTTTCTGTTTGTTTTTCGTGTTTGTCGGTTTATTGGGTTCGTTTTTTAAGTTTAACATGTATTATTTTTGGCAGTGAAAAATGTGAAATTATATTGCATCAATTTGTTGTGACATATTAAATTTCTAGATATCTTTTGAAGTTTTTACAACATATTTTTTAACGGCAAATTTGGATAATTAACAGACCACTAAAGTATTATCGTGTCACAAGCGAAACCATTTAATTATATCCATCTCCACTAGGCAATAATATTATACACCAATTCATAAGAAAACCCAATAAATCTGGGAAAAATCCTCCTTTGGTTATCGAAATCAGGGTTTGAACAAACAAGTGACACCACATGGTAGCGTCCAGCCTTCGATCAGTCCTGCCCCATTTAACAGGTGCAGGTGGTCATCTGAGTCTGTCAACCCATTGTATTTTCCCACGTTGTAGGGAAGCTTTGCGCGCTCCAGCGGTCTGAGCGCGATCTCCTTGAGGAACTTCGAGTGTTCGGCTGGCTCATCCGGACGGTAGATCAAGTTATAATTATACTCCGCCCCCAGGTTGTAACCAACACGTGGCACAGACCTGTAAGCAGCATAATTTTTTGGTAGCCGGTGAAACACACTGGTGCTATCACCCTCGCCATAAGTCTTATCCTCCTCACGTTGGGTGTACCGCCCCTCGAGAGGACGCGGGCCCAACCGTGAGTGAATGGACGCTCACCTACGAGTGTGGGACTCATGCTCAGGCAGCGATTCAGAATACTCCATCACTCGGGTCCGGAGGTTTGATAGAACACCCGCTCCAGCCGGCGAGTCATAGCTTAGCACTCGTGGTGTAGGCGAAGCATGCACGTGAGTAGTTGGCTGCACTGGCGCAGCGGAAGTGTTTGTTTGGGCGCAAAGCTGCGCATAAACGGCATTCAGAGCCGTTTGAAACTTTATGTACCAAGAATTGGGAGTTTCACACGGGGGCAAAACTGAAGTGATTGGTACCTAGGGAGTCTCCATTTGGATTACGGGGATTATCAGGACGTTCACATGATCGGAGTCGTGATGAGCACCAGCATTCCCGGAAGAAGTTTCTTCCACTTGTCCGTCGAGTCGAGAGGCATGAACTGGGTTCTTGCTTTCAGCTCGAGGACCTTGTGGTGTGTTGGATGGAAAATCAGCCATTTGAACGTGAGGTTTGTAAAAAAATAAAACGAAGAAACGGATGTGAGAGTGAGAAAAAAAAGCGGATGGCGCCAATGAAGAAACACCGGTTGAACCGAGTGATATCTGGAGATATACTAGTTACAACCTAGTTTTTCTGCATAAAGGGTTGCTCCCTTGTTCATTCTACTGAGTGATCTCACTAAAGCTGATCTGCAAAACTAGCAGCATCGTTAGTCTCGTCACGGGAAAGGGGAGGGTTTTCTCCGTGACCACACTCCGCGTGAAAATAAGTATTGTGATTGCAAGTAATAAGCAGGAAAGCTCAAGTAACATGCAATAGGTAAGTTTGTATGTGTGTAGATGTGATTGTGGATCCTCCTTACCTTGTGGTCTGATCCTCATTTTATAGCTGAAAATAAGTGGTGTTAGGAGATGGGCTGATGGGCCTTGGACCCGGCCCAAACGACTAGGGATATCCGTTCTGTCCCTCTGCACCGACCTATACACATGACTACTTGAATCGTATACTTGTTGCTTGTCTGGGGATAAACGTTATGCTATGCTTTAGTCATTAACTATTTTTAGCCTTTGTTTGACATGCTTAGCGCTATAGGAATTCACGCATCCACCTCCATCGTGTTATTCGTGAGGTCATGTTAAAACATCGTGATTGCGTTACGGGTTTGATTATTAGCATTGCATGCCTTGATATTGCTCTTGTATAGATTTGGTTGCCATGAGGATTGTTAAAACTTTATTCGTATACGTATGCTATGCTTAAACTTGTGTACTCGCCTTTGCTTTTGCATTGACTTTATTTGAAAACATGTTACAGGTTGAAGAAGATGACGCTATGAAAACAATATAGCAAGGACTAGATACACACAATTTAGACGTTAGGTTTAATGTCGACGTATTAATTTTGTTATGACTTTGCAATGTTAGGTTGTTCTTTGTTTTGTTACATTGATGTATTTGACAATTCTTATGAAATCAAATATGGTTTAATTAATTACTGTCACTTAATAATGTTGTGAGCAATGAGCAATCTCGTTTTCGTCTCATCCCGATGTTTCCGCCATCGGTTGGGGTATTACAGCAACCCTTACGAAAATTGCAAGAAGTACAAGACGCGGGGGTAGAGATTCGTCGCTTACCATTACTCCGTTTACTCCTCTTGTACCCAATGCAACAACTGCACCTGAAGCTACTGCACCAACTCCAAATTTACCTCCACATCAAGAACCCATTAAACCTCATAACGAAGGCACATCAAATGCTCAGAACCAAGACAACGCTGAACCTGATAATCAACTCAGGAGGTCATCCAGGCAACGAAGGCCTACTAATTGGGATGATTATGTTCCCTACCTGACTGAAATGGATGCCGGAAAGCTCAATGATCCTATCTCTTATAATGAAGCCATTAGCAGTGATCAGTCTTCTGAATGGAATAAAGCAATGAATGATGAGCTTGAATCCATGAAAAAAAATGACGTTTGGGATTTGGTAGAATTACCCAACGGTAAATCAAACCCGTAGGATGTAAATGGGTATTCAAAACAAAACTGGATCCGAATGGGAACGTTGAACGCTATAAAGCAAGATTGGTTGCAAAGGGCTACACTCAGAAAGAGGGAATTGATTATCAAGAGACGTTTTCACCTGTCTCTCGTAAAGATTCATTAAGGATCGTTATGGCCCTAGTAGCTCATTTTGACTTAGAGCTGCATCAGATGGACGTTAAAACTGATTTCCTTAACGGAGACTTAGACGAAGATGTTTACAAGAAACAACCTGAAAGCTTTAAACCTGAAGGTCAGGAACATCTAGTCTATAAGTTGAAGAAATCTATTTACGGGTTGAAACAAGCATCACGTCAATGGTACATTAAGTTTGATTAAGTCATGAAGAGGCAATGTTTTATAAAGAATCAAGTGGATCAATGCACCTACCTCAAGATGAGTGGGAGCAACTTTACTATACTTGTCCTTTACGTAAATGATATTCTATTGGCAAGTAATAGTTTAGACATGTTGCATGAGTTGAAGCGGTTACTCTCGCATAACTTCGACATGAAGGATCTCGGAGATGCTTCTTACGTAATTGGCATCGAAATTCACCGAGACAGACACAAAGGGATCTTAGGATTGTCCCAAAAGGCTTACATAAATCGTGTCCTTACTCGTTATAGCATGCAACAGTGCAAGCCCTCAGTCGCTCCAGTAGTTAAGGGAGATGTTTTCGGTTCATTCCAATGTCCGACAACAGAGGATGAAAAGGAGCAGATGAGCCAGATACCTTACGCGTCAGTAGTCGGGAGCCTAATGTATGCTCAGTCTGTACTCGCCCAGATATCGCTTATATTGCTGGAATGCTAGGCCGTTATCAGACTAATCCTGGCCTAGATCACTGGAAAGCAGCTAAGAAGGTACTTAGATCTCTGCAAGGGACGAAAGACTATAAACTGACTTATAGAAGAAGTGATCATTTAGAAGTGGTAGGATATTCTGATTCTGACTTTGCCAAATGCAAAGATGACAAGAAATCCACTTCGGGCTATATCCTTATGTTAGCAGGCGGACCTATATCATGGAAGAGTCATAAACAACAGTTAACTTCAACTTCCATAATGATGGCAGAATACATTGCTGTTTATAACGCAACCTGTCATGGAATGTTGCTTAGAAATCTGGTTACTGGACTCAAAATCGTTAATTCCATTTCTAGACCATTGAAGCTTTACTGTGATAACTCAGCTGCCGTTAGTTTCTCGAACAGTAACAGTTCGGCTGGAGCTGGTTTATATCTCGATACGAAATACTTGTTCGTATGTGAACGAGTTGAGGAAAATAATCTTTATATTGAGTATATTAGTACTAAAAATATGCTTGCGGATCCGATGACTAAAGGTCTCCCACCTAAAGTTTTCGAAGAACTTTTTTCGAATATGGGATTTAATAAAGACCTTATTTAATAGCATATTTTACTTACTTATATTTTAATTAATGAAATTTCCTCAATTTAATTTTGTATGTCTCTAACATATGTTCTGCCGATATAATGACATATAAACAAATATAAATACAATTCAAACGCTAAAGGGCTTATTTACATATTTTGATCATAACTGTTAGTTTTAAATTGAGGCTGTAGTATGACTAATGGGGGTCCTGAGTCGAATGATAATTCAACGGCTGTATTTCTCTGCTACGGTTATTGGTTTAAAGCTAAAATGAGTGTTAACTCCTGATCAGGCTTATTCTAATACTCATGATAAATGATTACTCGGCTAAGTGGGAAAATGTAAGATTGAATATATTATTTATAATATTTAATCATGTAGCCATTATAATCATTTATATTATATTAGATCAAAATATATTAATCTTGTTATATAATTAGTTGGTAATTGTTGATGGACCATATTACCCTTATTAACTAATTAGGGTTTCCTTCTGGGTGCATATAAGGAGATGATTATAGAGGTTTAGGGTTAGACACTTACAACAACATCACTAAAGCTGCCACCCACCTCTCTCTCCATAATCTAAACCGAATTCATCCTTAGTTCGGTTCTTACCATCATAATCTTACACCCTAAGGAGGAACCAGATCATACTGACAAATATGTCGAACCCCATGGCTGCATCTCTGACTGGATTCTCTGCTGGCCTGCCCGCTGTCACAGGTATTTCTTTATGTTTTCCATTATGTTTAAACAGAACTGATCAACAACACATATAAATATTAGCATTTACATCACCGGTTAGGATTAAATAAAAAGTGTAAAATAAAGAGAAGGGTGAGAATAATTCTAATCTATTGATCTTATACATGGATGATTGAGATTAGTTTTAGAAGAAAAAATAGTGGAGGCATAAAGGGAATACCCTACATTTGTTGACTTTCTTTCTCTACGTGCAATACATATGTCAATTTCTCCGTCATTTCAAAACATCGATAACGTTTTTATACGATATTTAAAAAAATCATCATAATAACGAGCATTTTTCATCTTTAATATGAGTATGATATTTCTATATAAAAATTAAAACAAAAAATTACATTTTTACTGGGTTCTCAATGCATTGTGTTAAAAGTTTCGGTCATTGTGTTTTTCATCTGGATTTGGTCATTACGTTTTTTACTATAGATTATATACATTGTGTTATTACTAAAACATTGTTATTTTGGGTTTTGTCCATTGGTTTTTTATTATTAGAACTTATAACACAATGTATGACACTAAAAATAGTGTTATATTTAGTTATTTTATATATCGTGTTATTGATTTTGATTATTATGTTTTTCAGCTGAGTGTGTATTCTATAAATTTTGTTATAGGTTCTGGTCATTGTGTTTAGTTTGCTAGATATTGTGTTTTAGTTTGTTATCCATTGTGTTTTGTTCTGTTGTCTATTGTATTTTAGTCTGTTGTTCATTATGTTTTTAGTATGTTGCCTATTGTGTTTTATAATTTGTGGGTGTTCCTTAGTTTATCAGTGTCCTTATCTTCCCATCCCAAGTCCATCCGAACACCATACATGAAAACATGTAAAAGTTAAAATTAGCTTCTTAAATCTATTTGTATGTTTGTGCATGCTTATATAGTTTTGGGTATAACTTGAAATTTATTTTCTTACACTGCACGTATTATATATGTCGATGACAAAACAGATACAAGTTGAAAGTCTTTTATGGATTTGAATTTAAATCACATTTCTGAGTTTTTAGTAGTAAGTTACAGCTTTATAAAGGAAATCTTGGTATTATTGGACCTCTACGCCCCTTGACATTCTTGGACCTCTAACAAGTACTATCCACTTTCCAAACACCATAGTAAAAAATTTGAACCTAAAAAATAAAATGTCAAAAATCATTTTAGGACAAAAGGCGTTAGTATGCGACATTAAAAGTAGGTTCAAATGTCAAACCTTTGCTTGATTAGGGAATGATGAAGGTTTCTAGGTCTCAAGCATTGAAAAGGAAGAAACAACATACCGGATATAGACCCACCACACGAAGGAAGAGCAAGAATCCTTTATGAAGAGGGGATCAAGAGTTCGTTGTTGGACATGCCAGATCGAACGAATTTTCTAATTAATTACTTCACTATTCCCTCGTTTGTATTTATAGGGGAAAACACTTTAAGACCTTTCCTTGTTCTTGGGTAACCAACAACAAGTGTTTAATCAATAAACACAATTCTAATATTTCTCATTATTTTTTGGAGCAACAATCTTATTGTTAGAATACATTTATATAGGGTTAGGTTCATTTGTGAACAACCCCCTTGATAGAACAGCCTAAAATTGATGATGAAAATACATTAGTGTATTTTACGAGTACACTAGTGCATTTTACGATTTGACGATGTAAATCAATAGCCAGGATTTGTTCACTTAGTTCACAAATACACCAGTGCTCACTCTAGAACCCCACCCTTTATATATATATATATATATATATATATATATTTGAACGACAAATTTCTTTTAATCTCTTTCGTATGTAGGACTTGAATCCAGTAACTCTCTCTCTCAAAACCATATGTTTAAAATCTTCGCCTTCATAATTAACCACCACCCTATTGTTAAATACATACGTCACATTTTATAAAAATATCATAAACTAAATTATTTTGTCATGATATATTAAAATAATAATAAATATAAAAAGTGAGAAAGTTGGTATAATAATTGTTGGATGCTCCATGACTCTTCCACTAAAGAGATGTTTCATGTGAAGACACACACATGCCTCTCACACCTTTCCCCTTCTTCAAAAAGCTTCTATCAAACCAAAAGATCTCAATTACATTCAAGAATCTATACAATCCCCCACCACCCCTCTCCACAATTTTAAAGGTCCCACCTTTCACCACTCATCATCTCGAGCACCACCGCCACCATCATCTCCACCATCCAACACCACCACCACCTTACATAGTCTTGTCCACCACCCTCTCTTTTAACTGTAATTATTCATTATTGTTATGAAACCAAGTCACAACTTATTTCTATCAAAACAATTATGTTTTAAATAAAAATTAGTTTATTTGAAAACTAATTGACTTGCCTTACTCATAACTCTATTTAGATTTTTAACTCATTTAATCAAAGACACATGACACCTATTATTATTATTATTATTATTTTTGGAACGAAAATTGTTATCTTATCGCACGTCACTCTTAAATTACACCAAACTAATTATAATTTCCTTTTTACTTGAAATTGTACCCAAAACCTCATCAACACATTGTTATAGTAGATTTCATTTTTAATTGAAAAGAGTATTTTGAGATACGGACACTTTTTGAATGCTTGGTGTTTTATTATATATACAACCCCAAAATCATAATTTTAAAATATAAACACCTGTCCAGTTGTCCTCCTCCTTGTTCTCCTTCTCTTCAACTCTTTAAATTATTCAATTCCAAATAATAATTAATAATCCAACATCCTTTCACTCTTCACCGGTGGTGGCAGTCAACCATGCCGACACCGGTCAACACAGCCAGGCAATGCTTATCACCAGAAGCCGTACAAGCCTTAGACGACGCCGTATCCGTCGCCCACTGCCACGCCCAAACGTCGTTGTTGCACGCCGTTTCCGCCTTACTCTCCCTCCCATCCTCCCCTCTTCGTGAAGCATGCGGACGCGCAAGAAACAGCGCGTACGCATCACGCATCCAGTTCAAAGCACTTGAACTCTGTCTAGGCGTCGCGTTAGACCGGCTTTCCTCAACCGCCCAGCGCGTGGAAGAGCCGCCGGTTTCCAACTCACTTATGGCGGCTATTAAACGGTCACAAGCCAATCAAAGACGTCAGCCGGAGAATTTCCATTTGTATCAACATATGACGTCGTGTTCTCCGTCTTCAAATTCTGTTACCACTGTGAAAGTTGAGCTGCAGAATTTAATTCTTTCCATACTTGATGACCCGGTTGTGAGTCGGGTATTTGGAGAGTCCGGGTTTCGGAGTTCGGATATTAAACTATCCATACTCCGACCCGTTCATCGTCAACTTCTTCGGTGTAAAGCCCAACCCATTTTTCTATATAACTTAACCAGTAACATAAGTTTTCCATTTCATGGGTTGTTAGAATACAACGAGGTTGTTAAACGAATCAACGAAATTCTCGACGGGAAGCAACGGAATAATCCGTTACTTCATCGGCCAGTGAAACCGTTAGGATTTATTTAGAGTCGTTTCAGAAAACCCGAACTGCTGTTTCGGTTAAACATGTGATAACAAACACTTTGTTAGCGGGAGTTGTGATGTGAGTCTGTTGGAGTTGAAGTTGAAGTTGGTAATGTTTTGAAGCAGAGTGTTGGGTCTGGAGTGATGGTGGAATATGGGGATTTGAAGGGTTTGTGTGGTGAAAGTTCGTTAGATTCTGTTGGGATTGTTGTGAAGAAATTGGGTAAACTGTTGAGGGTTCATAGTGGTAAAGTTTGGTTGATTGGATCTGCTGAAAACCATGAGACTTGTGTTCAGTTTTTCAAGAAATATCCTTCTGTTGAAGAAGAGTGGGACCTACATGTTCTTCCAGTTAATTCCATCAGGCCTGTTATGCCAGAAACATTCCCAAAATCTAGGTGAAAGCTGAATATATAAATTCAAAATATCCATTTTTTATTTTTTATTTTTATTTTTTGAGTTGCATGTTTATTGTAAAGCACTAATTTTGGCAGTTTAATGGAGTCATTTGTACCATTTGGAGGATTCTTTTCTCTGCCAACTGACATCAGGAGCCCATTAAGGATCTCAAACCATTTTGGATCATTATGTCACATTTGTGATGAGAAGTTTAAGTTGGAAGTGAATGATATATCCAAAGGAGGACTTAACGGTTCGGTTTCTGACCATCATCGGTCAAGTCTGCCCTCTTGGTTACAAACGTCTCAAATTTGCGCGAATAGTGAGATGGATGTGGTGCAGGTATGCATTACTATAATCTGACGATATATTCGTGTTACAATGTTCCATGAGTGTTTCATGTTTAATGCTTCTGTCAGTTTTTTGATTGTTTCGATATTGATAACTTTATATATATCTTATGAAAACCGATTTGTATCTTTGCAGCGCAGGCCCAAGATGATCCTGCTGTAGTAAGCGCTAAAATCATCGGCCTGCAAAAGAAATGGCAGAACATATGTCAGCGTATTCATCAAGGCGAACAATATTTACAAATATTACCCAAATCAACATATACAATTGGACCTCAAGTCCCATCTGTTGTAGGCTTTCAAGTCACTGAAAGCATGAATCAAATTGCTGGATCTTCAACCGAAAGTGGATGCGACACAATTTCAAGGTCAAACTCCAGAAAGAGTAAAGATCCTTTTATTGTTTGCAGCCTTTCAGGTTTAACAGCTTCAGGAAACTCGGTGACTACAGATCTTGGGTTGGGTCCGTTCGATCAAAAAGATTCTAAATTGGTATATAACTTACTGTTGACAAGAGTTGGCAGACAAGAAGAGGTTCTTGGTGTTATTAGTCAAACCATAGCGCGTTGCAGGGCTAGACCTGGACCCAACCGGGCTGGTTCTGGTTCGGGTTTGTTGGGCCCGACAGAGCTGCTAAGAAGAAAACTGCTGTCGCTCTAGCTGAAGTATTACTCGGAGGTAGGGAAACATGATCTGTGTCGATCTAAGCTGTCAAGAGTTTATCAGCAGTTGTGATCTAAAGTTGAGAGGGAAAAACATCATTGATTTATCTCTGATGAACTGAGCAAGAAACCGTTATCTGTAGTTTATCTCGAAAATGCTGATATGGCTGATACGCTGACTCAGCAACATTTATCTCGAGCTGCGAGTACCGGGAGGTTTTCAGACTCTCATGGAAGAGAAGTAAGCATCAGCAATGCGATTTTCGTGTTAACTTCTAAATTATTTGGAGTGCATGACTTTGAGGGTGTCGACGTTGAGTATACAGCAGAAAATGTTATGAAAGCTAAATGCGGGCCCATCCGTGTGCTGTCTTGGTTTGATTTGGAGGACATGAAACCGAGCCGGAAAGTGGTTCATGTTACTAGACAACAGCGAACTGGTTCACCGGTTTCCAAGAACAAGAGGAAGCACTACCTGGACTTGAATCTGCCAGCCGAAGATCGTGAAGCAGATTACGGTTCTACCCCTCAAAACTCGCATGCTTGGTTAGAAGAAGTTCTGGAACGTGTGGACGAAAAAGTCATTTTTAAGCCATATGACTTCGACTCGCTTGCTGAGAAGATTCTAAAAAGAATAAGTGAATGTTTTGAGAGCTATGTTGGGTTGGATTGTTCGTTAGAAATCGATTATAGAGTGATGGAGCAAATTCTTAAAGCTTCATGCTTTTTGGAGACCGTGAAAACCGAAGACTGGATCAAGCAGGTCCTTCGTGAAGCATTTACCGAAGCTCAAAGGAAGTACGGGCTTAGTTGTAACTCCGTTTTGAAACTTGTCACGGCTGAGCCGCCAGAGGAGCAATTTTCCAGGGTCCTACTTCCTTACAGGATCATAATGAGCTGAACAAGATTGCGGTGAAGTGCATAATGTAGCAATCAGATAGCAATTTAGTCCTTGTTTTAATATTTGTTTAGTGTTTTTAGGCTATGAAAACAGTTGGTTTGGTAGATGGGGTTGTACTTGTGTTTGTATAATAGATGTAAGTTATAGTTGAAAAGATTGTGAAACTTGTACTCTTATTATTATCATTATTATTATGTAAATACTAACTACAAATGTGTAGGATACAGATGATGCTTCAAACTTGGTTCTATTTATATTTTCTTTTTGCATTTTATATGTTTAAATTCAATTCTCAGTTTTGCATCCAAACCAAATTCTACCAAACTGAATGCAAAACCTCTAGAGTTCCATCGGTTTCGGTGTATCCTGACGCAACACATAGCTGAAGAAGAAATAAACAAAGAGTATACTTTTGCGGAAAACTGATGTAATATCGAATGCATAGACTATTACATCGAACCCGTATTTTATATTAGGTAAATCTAAATTTAGCACGTCGAGTCATATTTTGAAACTGAAGTTGACTTACTACCCCAATGCCAACAAACTTGTAATCTTAGAACAAGCCGGCGAAGAGCAACACTAACTTTACCGGTCTTTAGGATGCAGCTTCCGCCTGGGTCCATGATTTATTCACAAGAACAATTGTGATCTAATAAAATTTTCGTAACCTTCGAATGAGAGTGCTTGATAAACGCATAAAATTGACTTACTAAATGAACGCGTAAAATATTCAAATCAAGGATTCACATGCAAGTAAGCTAGACAATTGGGCCCATAGCTCCACATGATCTGATAAGTTGAGACCAGTTAGGTCCATTATTTATGGGCCTTCAACCCTATACGTAGCCCAATTTAAATCCCTTTTACATGAGGGCCACTTTTTAGCTCATTTCCCTTCTCTAATTTCACTTAAGTATCAGTCAACCATCTCTAGTAGCAACAACAACGTATGATATGATGTTTAGTAATACAGTGTATGAGGAGGGTTATCTTGAGAACATTAAATATTGTGAGAACCGTGAGAACGGATGCAAAAACCAATTTTTATAACACAAACCTTATTGTAATTAAGATAAAACATCAAAAAAAAATTACAACATTAAATAATTCATTTCTTGTCTCAAAATCACTCTTATTAGATTTTTTCACATGTGTAAATTTAACAAATTCATATATAAATTTTCTTTATTTACGAATTCACGTAAACTAAAACGTGTAAATTAAATTTCTAACATTTTATTCAAATAATAATGATAAGTGTAAAAGAAAATTTTGAATTTTAATTGTCTTTGATGAAGTTATTGTGATTTTTTCATTCGTTCTCACGGTTCTCGCAATATTTAGCGTCCTCATTTTAACCCTCTCGTGTAAATACTTCATTGCGCGTAACTCATTCTGTTGGAGCCCGAGCGCATATTGCTAAATGATGGTAGAGTACTGGCGTGATTTCCATGAGAGTTTGCCATTTTCAGAATCATTTGAGAACAAGTTGGGTTCAAGTAGAGATGGGCATAAAAACCGGTTCCGAACCCGAACCGGTAGAACCGAACTAGACCCGGTTCCAGTTCCTACCCGACATTAAGTAGAACCGGTTCCGGGTTCAAAATACCCGTTGGTTCCAACCCGGTTCCACAATTTTACCATTTGAATCGGGTCGTACCCGGTTCCTATCCGTACCCGGTTCCTACCCGTACCCGGTTTCACTAGTACCCGGTTCCACCAGTACCCGGAAATGCAGTTCTAGAAGGAACCGGTTATACCCGTTATAATGTTACCGTTGGAACTGGTTATAGCCGTTAAAATGTTACCGTTGGAACCGGTTCCTGACCGTTGGAACCGATTCTATATATATTGTTTAGAAATCTATTGTTTAGCACACAATTTCTCATATCTATTCTTCTTGTTACATTTCTTTCTTGTTCTTTTTCACATTCTAATCAACAAATGGCCTCAAAGAGTTCCAAAAACGCAAATTCCCAATCCGTTAACAATGTTCCTCAAGATCAATCGGTTCCATATGTGGTTGGAACATTGTCTCATAATCGCAGTAAGGAAGTTTGGAGCAATTGGGAGTTGGTCGAGATGAGTGACGGCTCGCAAAAAGCTCAATGTAAACATTGTGGATCGTTATTAGCCAAGGAATCAAACTCAACGTTAACGAAGCATATTAATAAGTATTGCAAAGCTTTAAAGGAAATGACATCCGGTCAAGTTCCACTATCCAAAGATGGTACCATTTTTCGTTATGAGCAAAAATTAGCTCGCGATCGGATGGCGAAGTTGGTGATACAAAAAGCGTTGCCGTTTGGACACTTCGACGACCCCGATCTTACTAATCTTATTCGGGAGACGCTACAACCTCGCTATAAACATGGAAGTCGTCGCACTTTAAAACGTCTTTGTTTAAGTTTATGGGAAAATGCAAAAAAAGATTTAATTGTTTTTTTTAAGAATTTAAAAACTAGTGTAAACCTAACTAGTGATGTGTGGTTGGCTCCACATGGTTTACCGGAATCGTACATGTGTCACCGCTCATTGGGTTGATCCCGATACATGGCAAATGATGAAGCGTACGATTGCATTTGACGAGTTTCCTTCTCCTCATACAGGAGAAAATATTTATAAAATTATAAATGGCACAATAATTAAATATGGTTAGAAGATAAATTTTTTTCAATATCCTTTGATAACGCTTCAAACAACACAACGGCGATTGAAAAATTAAAGTTGAAGTACAAACCAATACTTGATGGTGTTTTTTTTCCACACACGATGTGTTGCACATATTATTAACTTAGTAGTGCAAACCGGTTTAAAAGATCAATTTGTATTGGATTTTATTATAGCATTTAGAGCTATGCTCCAAGATGTTTTCAAAAGTGGAAAAGAAAGATATCAAGAATATAAAAAACTTTGTAAAGATGTCAACCAAAAAATTATTGGACCGAATTGGGATATACCGACTCGTTGGAATTCAACACACTTTAAAATCTTTTCATACAACTTTAAGTGATGAGTACCTAGTCGTCCCCTTTCCCGACACGGCTTGGGAAAATATTAATAACCTAAGTACTTTTTTACAAGTTTTTAAAACTACAACGACTTTGATTTCCGGTGTTTATTATCCTACTAGTTCTAAAGTTGTGGACCAATTGTATTTGATAACAACTAATTTTAATAAGTTTGAAAATTCTAGTGACATGTTAATGAGTATGACGAGACCAATGATTCAAAAATTTTAAAAATATTTTTAGAATTACTGTCACACCCCGACCCGCAGCGGAATAAGAGTCGGGGCATAATTGGGTTATCACCAAAGCTCATGATGTTTACTAATATGTTTCATATTTATTAAATTCAAATTACATCTCAAAGTTCCAAGTCAAATTAATACAATACAAGAAAAGGAAAAATTAACTAAAACAATCCAAAATCTAAACTGGTTTATTCTTCTAGGCCGCCCTATATGTTTCTTGCTTCAACTTGATCACCTGTATCATGTGTAAAAATGGGGAATTTTGGGTCAACAAAAGTTGGCGAGTGAACCTTGTTAAAAACATTTGTCATTGATTCATTATTGTAATTAATATAGGAAAATTGTGCAACAATCATATATGAACAAATGTATATAAACATTACGATCACAAACCACCTTGCTTAAGTATATAATAAGAATGACAATGTATATGTTGGCAACGTCCCGTTCACGCTCATAGGTAATGGGGAACGGACGGCCTATGCTAATGTATGTGAGATCAAGGCTCAATCAAACGGAGCCGATCTTATGTTGGCAACGCCTGGTTCACGCTCATAGGTAATGGGGAACAGCTCACGCTCATTGGTAATGGGGAGCGGCGGCCTATGAAATGTATGTACTGAAAATGATAAATTAAATCTAAACTTCAACCACACATACAACTGATACATATTGAATACACATTTGATCATGAACATGATGGACGCACAAGTGTTTAATTATAATAAATAAATAGCGACACATGATACACCCAAAAATGTGATTAAAACGGGGAATTGGTAGAGATTCACTCACTTTGGGTGCGTTTGCTTGAAGATGTTGAATGCGCACGAGTTTAGAGGATTGATCGACGAGGGATAACTAACCTAATTAATAACGAAAAGGTATGGTAAGTATGTGGATTTTATTAACTATTTTAATAGGATTTTTGGATATATTTTTGTGAGTTTAAGGCTATTTTCTAACTTTAAAAACGTTATTTTTAAGTATTTTTAATTGATTTTTAAATTAAATAAATAAATAAAAATAATAAAAAATGTTGACTTTTGACCGTTGACCGTTGACCGGTCCGGTCGCTTATATATGTGCGCTGGGTGAGACTCGAACCCGTGACCTCCCGTACGCGTGCACGCAGCTCTACCAACTGAGCTACGTGTCTAACCCGAAATAATTCTGTTTTTAATTATACTTATATACTATTTTGATTTATCCAGAAATTATTTATTTTTAAAAAGGATTTTAAATGTATCGAACCGGTGCTGACAACAGGTCTCGAACCCGGGACCTGTGGGTTAACGTGCACACAGTCCACCGCTGGACTGTGTGTCTAACCTGGTTAATAATCCGGTTTTTATTATACTTAACATGATTCTGTGAGTTAACCGGTTCGGTTAAAAAAAGGCATTTTTATTTCAAGAGAGTAAGGTTGGGACAGGAATCGAACTCGCGACGTATATATATTTGTTTGCACACAGTCCACCGCTGGACTGTGTGTCTAACCCGTTCATAAAACTGATTTTAATTAATCTTATAACATAACCGGACTTCGTCTTCTTCGCTCAAGAACACAGACAATGATAATTTGACTGATTTATGTCTAATTCGATTATCAAACATTATAAGTAATTGAAAGGTAATGAACGGAGAGAGTTTGGGGATAGGAGGTACCGATCCGTGTCTTTCACAGAACTCCGGCAAAGGTCCGTCGGCTCTGTTGTGAACTTCGGCTGTTAGAATCAATTATCAGTTCTGTTCGATTAGTTATGAAATTGAGGTACTTAAACAAGGATTAACAGAAGTTTGAATGATCATACCGGCTCTCAGCGTGATCCTGGAAGTTTCAGAAGTTTTCCGGCGAAGGCAGAAATTCCGACAACGTCGTCTGGGATTGATTCTGGATGGTGGATTTGTGTTAGTAACAGTCTAACAACGGATTGAAACAGAAAGAGTCGAGGTATTTACCGTGTGGATGTGAGTCTCGATTTTCCGGCGAAAGTCCGGTGATGGCAGGATATTTCCGGCGAGTGAAATTTCGTCGAGAAAAGGTGCGATTTTGAGCGAAAAGGCTACCAGAGATTTGTGGGTGAATTTATAGGGAAGAATCGAGACGCATGGGGTCTGATTTCAGTCTCGATTCATGGTCAGCCATTCTTCGGCGGTTACGACTGATGTCGCGGGTTCAGACATCGGTTATAACCGACGTTGAGGTTAATTCTTCGGTTAAATCAGAAGAAACCGTCAATTACCGGCGAAATCGTCGGGATTTCCGACGACTGCGAATTGGGCGCGTCGGTTGACCGATTTGAAATCGAGGTTTGGATATTTGAATTATTGATTTGATATATTCCTAAAGAACACAAGTGGCGGAGTGGTTTGGTGAGTGAGAGTTAAGGCTTTGTGGTTCCCGGCTGACCCGGGTTCGACTCCCGGCAGCCGGTTTTTCTTTTTAACTAATTTATTTTTATTTTTTTAACAATTATAATTTATAACTTCTAATTTGTTTATTAATTATGCATCATTTAAAATTAAAATAAGTCATGAATAACAACAAAAATATAAAACTGATTGTTCGATTAAATAAACGAAGCGGGTTTTGAAAACCCGTTTTTCGACGGATGTTACAGTATCCCCTACTTTTAGAAATTTCGTCCCGAAATTTAAGTAGTAGTATTTATAGGAAATAGATGTGGGTATTTCTCGCGCATTGAGTCTTCACGTTCCCAAGTAAACTCAGGTCCTCGTTTCGACTCCCACCGTACCCTGACAATTGGGATGCGGCTTCGTCTTAAACGTTTTTCTCCGAAGTCCATAATTTCTACTGGTCTTTCAATGAAATGCATAGATTCATCGACTTGAATGTCTTCTAGAGGAATATGGAGATTTTCATTGGCGAGGCACTTCTTCAAGTTCGATACGTGGAATGTGGGATGAATTCTGTTGAGTTCCTCCGGTAGGTCAAGCTTGTATGCTACAGGTCCTACTCTTTCGAGTATCTTGAAAGGACCTACGTAGCGTGGTGCTAGCTTGCCTTTTTGGCCAAAACGAACTGCTCCCTTCCACGGCGATACTTTTAAAAGTACTTGGTCAACAATGTTAAATTCCAAGGGCTTTCGTCGCTTGTCTGCATAGCTCTTTTGACGACTCTGTGCCGCTAGAAGGTTGTTTGGGATTTGATGAATCTTGTCTGTTGTTTCTTGTATTAATTCTGGACCGGTGATTTGAGCTTCTCCAATTTCGTGCCAACATATTGGTGATCGGCACTTACGACCATATAACGCTTCGAAAGGTGCCATGCCGATACTTGAATGATAGCTGTTGTTGTACGAAAATTCAACTAATGGTAGGTGAGCGTCCCAATTCCCTTTGAAGTCTATGACACATGCTCGAAGCATGTCTTCAAGAGTTTGAATGGTGCGTTCAGATTGTCTATCAGTTTGAGGATGATAAGCGGTACTGAGGTCTAATCGTGTACCCAAAGCGGCTTGTACGGCTTGCCATGTTCGTGAAGTGAAACGACCATCACGATCTATAATGCTTAACGGTACACCATGACGGCTTACGATTTCGTTGATGTAGATACGAGCTAGTTTCTCATTCTTAAAGTCCTCGCGAATCGGAATGAAGTGCGCTGATTTTGTAAGACGATCAATGATTACTCATATAGTGTCATACCCACCGGAAGTGCGAGGTAACCCGGTAATGAAGTCCATGGTTATGTTTTCCCACTTCCATACAGGTATTTCAGGTTGGACTAGAAGTCCTGAGGGTCTTTGATGTTCAGCTTTTACTTTAGAACAGGTAAGGCACTTGGAAACAAAAACAGCAATATCCTTTTTCATGCCAGGCCACCAGTAGGTATATCGAAGGTCTTGATACATCTTATCGGCTCCTGGGTGTACAGAGTATCGTGTTTTGTGTGCCTCTTTCATAAGGAGATCGCGAAGGTTATTGTGATCGGGAATCTATATGCGATCTAAATAATACAGAATACCATCGGATTTTGTTTCGAGTTTTTAAGTTCTGCTCCACAAGATAACTCATTGCGTATGTCGTATTCTGTTATGGAAACATGTTGAGCTTCTCGGATTTGATCTTTGATATCGGTTATGATTTGCGAACATAGAAGACGAATGGAGTTCGCATAACCCTTTCGACTGAGTGCTTCGGCCACCACATTTACCTTGCCGGGATGATACCGAATTTCACAGTCGTATTCATTAAGAAGTTCGACTCATCTTCGTTGCCTCATATTCAACTCCTTTTGATTAAAGATGTGTTGGAGGCTCTTGTGGTCAGTGTAAATTTCACACTTGGTACCATAGAGGTAATGTCTCCATATCTTAAGAGCGGACACAACGGCTCCAAGTTCTAGGTCGTGGGTAGTGTAGTTCTTCTCATGAGTTTTGAGCTGCCTAGAAGCATAGGTTATCACTTTTCCCCTTTGCATTAATACACAGCCTAGTCCCTGCCCTGATGCGTCGCAATAAACTACAAAGTCATCGCAACCTTCGGGGAGTGTGAGGATAGGTGCGTCACAAAGCTTTTGCTTAAGGGTTTGGAAGGCTTCTTCTTGTTTAGGTCCCCATATGAAGGTTTTTCCTTTATGTGTCAAAGCCGTGAGTGGTACAGCGATACGAGAGAAATTTGATATGAAACGGCGGTAGTAACCAGCCAAACCAAGGAAAGATCTTACTTCGGTTGGTGTACGTGGCGCTTGCCATTCTTGCACTGCTTTGATCTTTGAGGGGTCGACATGTATTCCCTTGTCATTGACGACATGTCCAAGGAATTGTACCTCTTTTAACCAGAATTCGCATTTGGAGAATTTAGCGTAGAGCTTTTCGGTTCTTAAGAGCGTGAGGATGAGTCGAAGGTGCCGTTCATGATCAGTTTTGGACTTTGAGTAAATGAGAATGTCGTCAATGAAGACTATAACAAAACGATCGAGATAGGGTTTGCAAACTCTGTTCATTAGATCCATGAAGACCGCTGGAGCGTTGGTTAGACCAAATGGCATGACCATGAATTCATAGTGTCCATAGCGAGTTCGGAAGGCGGTCTTTGGGACGTCTTCTTCATGTACTCTGAGTTGATGATAGCCAGAACGAAGGTCGATCTTTGAAAAACAAGTGGCACCCTGGAGTTGGTCTAGAAGATCATCGATACGAGGTAATGGATAGCGGTTCTTGACCGTTAATTTGTTGAGTTCTCTGTAATCGATACACATGCAAAACGTTCCATCTTTCTTCTTCACAAACAGAACAGGTGCACCCCAAGGCGATGAGCTAGGACGTATGAATCCTTTGTCGGTCAATTCTTGTAATTGACTGGCTAGCTCTTGCATTTCGGATGGGGCTAACCTATAAGGAGATTTCGCGACGGGCGTAGCGCCCGGTATAAGATCAATGCGGAATTCGACTTCTCTCTTGGGAGGAAGTCCTGAGATGTCGTCGGGGAAGACTTGCGGGAATTCTTTCACTACAGGTATGTCTTCGAGTTTCTTCTCCTTATTTCCCTTCTTGACAACGTGGGTTAGAAATGCTACATAATTCTTGCGGAGATATTTTCGGGCTTGAAGATAGGACATCAGTTTGAGTCCTTTCGAAGGGGTTTCTCCAAAGATTCGTAGGGTTTGACCGTCTGCAAGAGGAATGCGAATGAACTTTTCGCGGCATACCACTTCAGCATGATGTTGGCTGAGCCAGTCCATGCCGATTATAATGTCAAAACTTCCCAACTTCATAGGAATGAGGTCAACAGGAAAATCGTGATCGTTTAGAGTAAGAGTACAGTTTCGGATAATGGAGTTTAATGAGACCGGTTTTCCGTCAGCAACTTCTACCGTTATGGATTCCATAAGTTTATCACGAGTTTGGTTGAGGATGGGTTCGAATTCTAAGGACACAAAACTCTTATCCGCCCAGTATCAAATAACACGGATGCATAACTACCATTGATGAGAAATGTACCGTTAACCACGTTGTTGTTGGCCCTAGCTTGGTTGGCGTTGATGTTAAATGCTCTTCCTCTAGCAGGTGGAGGAGCTTGGTTAGCTTGGTTCACCGGATTTGCTTGAGCTTGAGCATGTATGATGTTCACCAAGCGTGGACAAGTGTTTCTAAAGTGGTTTGGGTCTCCACAATTGTAGCAAGCCCGCATGGGTTGCATCATGGGGTAGTTGGGTTGGTAGTAGGTTTGGGCCGTATGTTGTGTAGGTGATGGTAGTAGGGGTTGTCGGGCTTGACCCATTATTTGATGGTGGGTTTGAGTTGTGGGTTGGTTGCGGTTCATTCGATATAGTGAGCGGCAGGTTTGGATGGTGTGACCTGCACGGCCACAGCCGGTGCAATATTGACAGGGTGTTCGGGGGAGTGATGGTATTGACAACGGGTGCATTTTGGGTAAGGGCCAGAGTATTGCCTTTTGTATGGTGCGGGTGAAGGGGCAACTTGAGTGATGGGTGCAGCAGAGATAAGGAAATTGGTTTGGGTGACAGCAAAGTTTCTGGTTTTTCGTTTCCTTTTGTTAGAAAACTTTGAGGAGGAGGTGGAATGGTTTGAAGTTTGGCCCTCAACGGGGGCTTTCTTTTTCTCCACCTTAAATTTACCGTTTCTGATGCGGTTCTCGGTAAGTTCGGTGGCTAATTCCATAGCCGCTTCGAGAGTTGCAGGCGAAGTGCTGAGGACTGAGTCTTGAATCTTCGAGGGGAGGCCTCGAATATAGTGTTCAACCAAGCGGTATACTGGGGTGAACAAGTTAGGAACCATCTGGTTCAGCTCAAGAAATCTTTTGTTGTAGGAAGTATGGTCCCCTTCCTTTTGCTTCAGCGAGTGGAATTCGTCTACCAACTTCTTGAGTTCGCTTCTTGGGCAGAAGCGTTTTGTCATCATTTCCCTTAACTCTTCCCAGGTTAAGGCCATCGCGTCTTCAACTCCTCTCTTACCCTTCTCGGTGTTCCACCAGGTCAGGGCTACCCCAAATAATCTCCCGGTTGCGTAACGTACCTTGCGATCCTCGGGACAATCACAATTTAGGAAGGTGTTTTCCATTTCCTCAAACCAGTGGAGGAGAGCGGTGACACCTTCGGTCCCTTCATACTTTGGGGGATCGCAAGACTTGAAGTGTTTGTAGGAGCACTTCTTGGAGGGAGGGTTGTCGATGTTTTGATCCTCTTGATTGGGTGGGTTGACAAGATTCGCGGTGAGAGCTTGCTGGACTTGAATCACAATATCAGGAAGCACCGCGGCCATTTGTTTTGCAATTTGAGTGGCCAAGCGTTCATTTGACCTTCCTGACTTTCGTCCTCCACGTAGCTGCCTAGCCGACATCTACAGGAACATACATAGGAAGATTGTGAGTTTAAGAAGTGTTTAGGTGTCATGTGTCGTTAAAAGTAATAAAATAACATAATCATCGATAATGCAACTACATCCATAGGATGTCTTGGGGTTGCTCATGTTTGGGCCTCCAATGTCCCCCATACCATCGCCGGTATAGTCATGTGGGCCCCCATGACTATTGGCTTAGTAGGATTCACATTGGTATTGGCGGTTTAACACTCGCATCACCCGAATGAAAACCACGAAATATGTTTGCGAGATGTATGGTCGGAGGGTGTCCAGGTATAGACACAATGACAACTCAAAGTGGGGTTAGTTCACACGACGTTTGGTATAGCATGCTTTGGCCTAATAGGTCCTTCGTACTCTCATCGTTAGTCCCCAGGTAGGCAAACTGGTCCTTTATTTTGGATTTATACGAATGCCAAGCCTAGACAGGACGTTCCGACTACCGGTACTCGTACCCTTCCAGTTACTACATGCCCGTCATGAGAACTAACTTTGATGTGATTTGAAAACACAAAAATCGTTGTAAAAATCGTATAAATTGTGAGGTGTGTGCTCCCATGGATATGATATGTTATGAGAATATGATTCATGATAGGCATTGTATAATAATATGTACTTATGAACATGCTTGCATAACATTAAATGTAACAATAAACATAAAGCATATAAACATCATGAATTTGCATGTAACACACAAACAATTTAAAAATTCTAATCAACTATAGTATAGGCTCTAAGGGTCTAATAACCTATCCTATATCCCTATAGTCATGGCTCTGATACCAATCTGTCACACCCCGACCCGCAGCGGAATAAAAGTCGGGGTATAATTGGGTTATCACCAAAGCTCATGATGTTTACTAATATGTTTCATATTTATTAAATTCAAATTACATCTCAAAGTTCCAAGTCAAATTCATACAATACAAGGAAAGGAAAAATTAACTAAAACAATCCAAAATCTAAACTGGTTTATTCTTCTAGGCCGCCCTATATGTTTCTTGCTTCAACTTGATCACCTGTATCATGTGTAAAAATGGGGAATTTTGGGTCAACGAAAGTTGGCGAGTGAACCTTGTTAAAAACATTTGTCATTGATTCATTATTGTAATTAATATAGGAAAATTGTGCAACAATCATATATGAACAAATGTATATAAACATTACGATCACAAACCACCTTGCTTAAGTATATAATAAGAATGACAATGTATATGTTGGCAACGTCCCGTTCACGCTCATAGGTAATGGGGAACGGACGGCCTACGCTAATGTATGTGAGATCAAGGCTCAATCAAACGGAGCCGATCTTATGTTGGCAACGCCTAGTTCACGCTCATAGGTAATGGAGAACAGCTCACGCTCATAGGTAATGGGGAGCGGCGGCCTATGAAATGTATGTATTGAAAATGATAAATTAAATCTAAACTTCAACCACACATACAACTGATACATATTGAATACACATTTGATCATGAACATGATGGATGCACAAGTATTTAATTATAATAAATAAATAGCGACACATGATACACCCCAAAATGTGATTAAAACGGGGAATTGGTAGAGATTCACTCACTTTGGGTGCGTTTGCTTGAAGATGTTGAATGCGCACGAGTTTAGAGGATTGATCGACGAGGGATAACTAACCTAATTAATAACGAAAAGGTACGGTAAGTATG
Source organism: Scalesia atractyloides (assembly GCA_947069175.1). Lineage (NCBI taxonomy): Eukaryota > Viridiplantae > Streptophyta > Magnoliopsida > Asterales > Asteraceae > Scalesia > Scalesia atractyloides. The sequence goes on along the minus strand of CAMTDV010000116.1, from coordinate 85,418,310 downwards.
TGGATTTTATTAACTATTTTAATAGGATTTTTGGATATATTTTTGTGAGTTTAAGGCTATTTTCTAACTTTAAAAACGTTATTTTTAAGTATTTTTAATTGATTTTTAAATTAAATAAATAAATAAAAATAATAAAAAATGTTGACTTTTGACCGTTGACCGTTGACCGGTCCGGTCGCTTATATATGTGCGCTGGGTGAGACTCGAACCCGTGACCTCCCGTACGCGTGCACGCAGCTCTACCAACTGAGCTACGTGTCTAACCCGAAATAATTCTGTTTTTAATTATACTTATATACTATTTTGATTTATCCAGAAATTATTTATTTTTAAAAAGGATTTTAAATGTATCGAACCGGTGCTGACAACAGGTCTTGAACCCGGGACCTGTGGGTTAACATGCACACAGTCCACCACTGGACTGTGTCTAACCTGGTTAATAATCCGGTTTTTATTATACTTAACATGATTCTGTGAGTTAACCCGGTTCGGTTAAAAAAATGCATTTTTATTTCAAGAGAGTAAGGTTGGGACAGGAATCGAACTCGCGACGTATATATATTTGTTTGCACACAGTCCACCGCTGGACTGTGTGTCTATCCCGTTCATAAAACTGATTTTAATTAATCTTAAACCGGACTTCGTCTTCTTGGCTCAAGAACACAGACAATGATAATTTGACTGATTTATGTCTAATTCGATTATCAAACATTATAAGTAATTGAAAGGTAATGAACGGAGAGAGTTTGGGATAGGAGGTACCGATCCGTGTCTTTCACAGAACTCCGGCAAAGGTCCGTCGGCTCTGTTTGTGAACTTCGGCTGTTAGAATCAATTATCAGTTCTGTTCGATTAGTTATGAAATTGAGGTACTTAAACAAGGATTAACAGAAGTTTGAATGATCATACCGGCTCTCAGCGTGATCCTGGAAGTTTCAGAAGTTTTCCGGCGAAGGCAGAAATTCCGACAACGTCGTCTGGGATTGATTCTGGATGGTGGATTTGTGTTAGTAACAGTCTAACAACGGATTGAAACAGAAAGAGTCGAGGTATTTACCGTGTGGATGTGAGTCTCGATTTTCCGGCGAAAGTCCGGTGATGGCAGGATATTTCCGGCGAGTGAAATTTCGTCGAGAAAAGGTGCGATTTTGAGCGAAAAGGCTACCAGAGATTTGTGGGTGAATTTGTAGGGAAGAATCGAGACGCATGGGGTCTGATTTCAGTCTCGATTCATGGTCAGCCGTTCTCCGGCGGTTACGACTGATGTCGCGGGTTCAGACATCGGTTATAACCGACGTTGAGGTTAATTCTTAGGTTAAATCAGAAGAAACCGTCAATTACCGGCGAAATCGTCGGGATTTCCGACGACTGCGAATTGGGCGCGTCGGTTGACCGATTTGAAATCGAGGTTTGGATATTTGAATTAATTGTTTTGATATATTCCTAAAGAACACAAGTGGCGGAGTGGTTTGGTGAGTGAGAGTTAAGGCTTTGTGGTTCCCGGCTGACCCGGGTTCGACTCCCGGCAGCCGGTTTTTCTTTTTAACTAATTTATTTTTATTTTTTTAACAATTATAATTTATAACTTCTAATTTGTTTATTAATTATGTATCGTTTAAAATTAAAATAAGTCATGAATAACAACAAAAATATAAAACTGATTGTTCGATTAAATAAACGAAGCGGGTTTTGAAAACCCGTTTTTCGACGGATGTTACAATTACCACCCGTTTTTCTATTTGGATACCGTTGATCGTGTTCAAAATAAAACTAGTCTAGAAGATGAAGTTGAGTTAGAGCATAAAATTGTTGATGAAGAGGAGGACGAAGAAGTGGAGACTAACGATTCGGACGACGATTGTACCGAGGTACCCGCACCTAAGAGAAAATCATCGGAAAGTGTTGCACCTGCCGCTAGTAAACGATCAAAGAAATAAAATCTTACTGGAACCGGTTCTGAGTAATTTTTTATTTTTTTTGTAACCGGTTAATTTTTTTTATATATTGTAACCGATTAATTTGTTTTTTTAATTTTAACCGATTATTGTTACTATTTTTATTTATCAATGTAACTAATAATAAAATTAAACATAACAAACACAATAGAAAGAAACATTACACAAACTTTATTAAAAACACCAAACCAAACGGGTTACATCAAACATTTGAAGAACCGGTGCCGGAATCTTCTCCCGTCTCATTTTTCTTTGCCTTCGTCACTGGGCAATGCCGCTCAGTGTGTTTCTTAAGGGTTGAGTTGGCTGCGGCCTTCATAAATTTTCCACAATCTTTGCATCTAGCCATCTCGTGGCTGTCGGACATTAAACAGAGATCAAAATTCTTCCATATAGCTGGGTTTCTTTTCGTCTTTAAGACCGTAACAACTTCGTCGTTGCATGCCATAGGTATTTTGCAAGAACGTAGAAGTTGATTGATTTTGTAAGTTGATGATGGTGAGTATTAAGTTTAGAAATGGTAAGTAGGAAGGGGTTTATATACAAAAAAAACCAATTTTTTAATTAGGAACCGGTTTCCAACGGTAACATTTATCAGGAACCGGTTCCAACGGTAACATTTATCAGGAACCGGTTCTGAACAGTAAATGGCAGGTTTGACTGTCAGGAACCGGTTCCCAATAGTAAAATGGCAGGTTTGACTGTCAGGAACCGGTTCTAACAGTAAAATGACAGGTTTGATTGTCAGGAACCGGTTCCCAACACTATCAGAAACCGGTTCCGCACCATACCCGGTTCCACACCATACCCGGTTCCATAATACCCGTACCCGGTTCTACACGGTTCCATATTCTTGAGTGTGAACCCAGGTAGGAACTGGACCCGGTACCCGGTTCCAATGACATCCAAGCAGAACCGGGTCCGGGTTAGAACCGATTCCAGGTAATAAAAAACCCGATTATGCCCATCTCTAGGTTAAGAATTATAAATGACTTGCATCAGGCCAGGGCTTCATTATTCAATGCTTTATTATTCTGTGAAATCTGATCCATGTGTGCTTTATTACTCAATGCTTTTGTCTGTGATTTTATAATGCCAATGAAACCCACTTCATGTTATTGTTTGGAGACCATTTGATTGGTTTTGAAGCTTTAGTGAACAAATGCTTTATTTCAACTTCTTTCTCACCTTTTTTTATGAATTATCACCCGTAATTAGGGTTGTAAATAAACCGAACTTCCATCAAACAACTGATAGAACCGTCTGATGAAAGTTCATTTGTTTAATAAATGAATAAATAAAAACTAGAAAAATCGTTCGTTTAGTTAAATGTTAAATTAACGAACGTAAATAGAGGCCGTGTTCATTCATTTACGTCCATAAAGTGTTCGATGCTTCATTGTGGTTTTTACTTTTTATATTTTATTATTTTCACTAATAAACTATTAAAATAAATATTAGTGTGTTGTATATTACATACCTTCTAATAAATTAGGGCTCACAGGCTTAAAAAATCGCAACCTTTTGAAATTTATCATCGCCACCTACGTCGTCGACGTCATCATCTCAAGGACCACCAACTTCGTCTTCTTTTAGTATATTTTGGGTGGATCTACGTCAAATTTGTGATAAAAGATGCCAATTTTGTTCGAAATTTAATATATGTCTGTTTGTGTTCAAGAATTCTTGTTTGTGTTCGTTTATGTTGTTACTTGAAATTAACGAACGACACAAACGAAGACAAACACCTTTATTTCCTTAATCAGCGAACACTAACATAAACATGAACAAAAAATATGGTTTGGTAAGTGTTCATGGACACAATTTTCCTTAACGTATGTGTCACACCCCGACCCGCAGCGGAAAAGGTGATCGGGGCATAATTGGGTTATCATCAAAGCTCATGACATTTATTATATGTTTCATATTCATTAATACAATTTAATGGAAATTTACAATAAATGATACAACGTGTTCTAACTATCAATCTAAGCTTCTTGGTTCTCTTCTAAGGCATATCCTATGTTTTCCTTGCTTCAACCTGTTCACCTGTATCATGTGTAAAAAGGTTTTTGGATCAACATAATGTTGGCGAGTGAATCCTATGGAAAACATTTGAACAAGTTTATCCAATTGATTATAAATAAGGTGCATACCATATATGAGTAAATGTAGATGTAAGTTTATTCACACAACACATAATATCGAATATTGAACACACATCACCAAATAATTGTTTTGAGGCACGCGTTGTTCGACTCGTCTCTCACGAGGAACTGATGGGCCTAATGAATGAGTTTTGAGGCACGCGTTGTTCTTACGAACTGATGGGCCTAATGTATGAGTTTTAAGGCACGCGTTGTTCTCGTCTCCCACGAGGAACTGATGGGCCTAAATAATTTGTATACAACATTGACAATATGAATACATCACAACCAATAATAGTTACATTCTAGTTTAGTTCATATAATGGTATAACACAAATTTGCATAAGAGAATTAGTTTAAACGACACATGATACACCCCAAAACATGAATAAAAAAGGGGAGTTTGTAAGAATTCACTCACATTGGGTGCGTTCGGTTGATGAGGTTGAATGCACGCGAAATGGTTTTAACCACGAGTGAAATTAACCTAGATAAATCGCATTATGGTTTGGTAAGTAAACGGATTTTATTAATCTATTTAGTAGGATTGTTGGGTGTATTTTTGTGAGTTTGAGGCTATTTTCTAACCTTAAAAATGTTATTTTTAAGTATTTTTAATTGATTTTAAATAAAAATAATTAAATAAAAAATAATAAAAAAAATATTTTATTTTTGCTACAGTAACTTTGACCGTTGACTTTGACTATCGTTGACCGGTTCGGAAGGCGTATTGTTGTGCGCCGGGTGAGGCTCGAACCCGAGACCTCCCGTACGCGTGCACGCAGCTCTACCAACTGAGCTACGTGTCTAACCCGTTATATATCCGATTTTAATTATATATATATATTAATTAGAGTTAAACAGAAATCCTTTTATTTTTAAAAACGAATTAATTCACAAACCGGTGCGCTCCACAGGTCTCGAACCCGGGACCTGTGGGTTAGCGGACACACACTCCACCACTGGACTGTGTGTCCCACTTGGTTATAAACTCGGTTATCAATATACTTAACATATACTCAAGGCGACTCCGGTTCAGTTTGCTGAAAAAAAAGAACTTTTCTCAAGGCGGCGTGTGTGGAACCGGAATCGAACTCGTGACCTTAGCGTTAAATGTGCACACAGTCCACCGCTGGACTGTGTGTCTAACCTGGTAAATAACTTGATTTTAATTATACTTAACCGTTACCGAAATGTCGTCTTCTTCGCTGTTTTTAACCGGAAGTGACGACTGACTGGTTCGAAAGGTTGATTCATGTTCTTTTAGCGTTTAACGATCAATTACAGACGAGATAACAGTAAAAAGGAAAGGAATTAGACGTGAAAAGTACCAACTGGTTTTACTCTGTTTTCCGGCAGAACTCCGGCGACAGCAATCTTTTTCCGGCGACAGTATCTTGTAGCAGAGAGTCCTCCGAAGGCTTACAAAGGGTGTGGGTGACTTCGGTAAAGGTTTAGGGGGTTCAGTAAAGCTCAGAGATTACGGATACGGTTTTCCGGCGAAGTATAAGATAGTTCCGGCGAGTGAGTTTTCGCCGAGAAAAGGTGCGATTTGAGTGTGTAAGGTTTCTGGCGAGTTGTGGGTTTATTTATAGGGTAGTATTGGGATGAATGGGGTCTGAATTCGGTCTTAATTCGAAGTCAACCGTACTCCGGCGGTTATGGCTGATGTCGCGGTTCAGACGTCGGTTATAACCGTCGTAATAGTTAAGTTATCGGTTACTTAGAGCGAAAACGTAAATAATCGGCGAAGTCGTCGGGATTTCCGACGACTGTTATTTTGGGCGCAAAAACTGAATTTGATTTCCGAAACTTAATATTTGAATTAATTGATTCCTTTCTTTATCAGAAAATCAAAGTGGCGGAGTGGTTGTTTGGTTGAGTGATAGTTTGTTTGGTTGAACCGGATACAGACCCGAGTTCGAAACCCGGCATGGGTAAAACATTTTTATTTTGTTATTTTTATCAGTTTTTCAAAAACTAAATATATATCCCCGCATAATAATTGATTACGGATCGTTTAAAATTATTTTGGGCATCTAATTCGCAACGAAAAATTTGACTGACTGTTCGGTTGATAAACGGAGCGGGTTTGGTAAATCCGTTTTTGACGGATGTTACAGTATCCCCTGCTTTTTAGAAATTTCGTCCCGAAATTTAAATAGGGATATAATTGCCTAAAAGAATGATGGTGTTTAGTTTTGACAGTTACATGCTTTAGGAGAAATAAGGGTTTAAGTTTTTGGTTTGAGGCGGTAACGTTCCTTGTAAAGGTTAAGTATCCTAATACAGGAATCGCTTTTTGTTGCCTACGGTATAAGTATTGTTAAGCAGGAATGATTCGCTAAAATGATATCATGCATAAAAGTTTGAATATGCTTAGGGTTATATCCTAAGGCAGAAATTCTACAATCTACACAAATAAACATAACAACTAACAATTGTACCCATATTCTGATAGCATATATGTTTGAATGGTGATGGTTTCTCTCTCGTTTGTTATGATGGAGAGGTTAGTTTATGTAGAAATGGAACACAATCCAATTTCTTTAAGTAGTGAGATGATGTAATTGTAACACAAATTTCAACCAAGGCAATACTAAATCCTACATGGAACATCTCATAACCGCCTGATAATGCCTCTGATCCTTTGGCAAGAATACTTATATATAGGAAGTACCAGCGGCGTATCCACCATATTCTTGTCAAATTTTCATTGGTTTTATCAGTGAATTATGATTAGTCCTATAACTCTACAACCAATACATCAAACATAAAAATACTGAAATGAAATATATCTGTGCGATCAAGGCTCAATCAAACGGAGCCGATCGTATTGTATGTATTGAGAATGAAATTGTCTGTGTGCTCAATGCTCAATCAAACGGAGCCGAGCTTATTGCATGTATTGAAAATGAAATTGTCTGTGTGCTCAAGGCTCAATCAAACGGAGCCGAGCTTATTGCATGTATTGAAAATGAATAACTTAATCACACAACAATCTATACATGGAACCTCTCATAACCGCCTGATAATGCCTCCGATCTTTTGACAAGAATACTTATATATAGGAAGTACCAGCGGCGTATCCACCATATTCTTGTCAAATTCTCATTGACATTATCCGCAAGTTATGGTTAGTTCTATGCGACTCTACAACATAAACAACCAGCGCTTGAGTCTTAATTCTGATAGTATCCGTGTTTGACAAAACCTCTCTCGTTTAATATGATGGAGAGGTTAGTCTATGTAGAAGTGAGACACAACTCAACTTCTTTAAATGATGAAACTGAGATATGTCATGAAGTATGATGATATGAATATTAAATCAATGAGTATAAAACAAACTGAACTAGTAACTTGCATTAAAATTTCTTGGATAAAATTCCAATTGAGATACGTGAAAATTGAGATAACATGGAGAAAAACATAAAAACTAAGTGGTTGGAGTTGAATCTTGATTCTTGGTGAGAGAAGACTAGTTAAGTGGTTGGTTTGGTCCGTTAACATCTTCAACAGGATTGGTGTTGATGTTATAAACTCTTCCTCTTGCTGGCGGTGGAGCTGGGTTTGCTTGGTTTGCTTGGTTAACTGGGTTTGCTTGAGCTTGGGCGTTTATGATGTTAACCAAACGAGGGCATGTGTTTCTAAAATGGGTAGGGTCGCCACAATTGAAACAAGCTCGAACGTATGGGTACATGGGGTATTGAGGTTGTTGATATGTTTGGATCATGGGTTGAGTAGGGTTGAGGTTTGGTTTTGAGGGGTGCGGCAAACTTTGCTCAAATGACCGTAGCGTCCACAATTCGCACATAGTCGACAGGGTAATGTAGATGGATGGTGATAGAAACAGGTGTTGCATTGAGGGTGAGGTCCAATGTAAGGCTTCTTATTTGGGTAAGTTGAGTTGGGTGCTATTTGGGCGTTTGGGATAGTTTGAGGAGGTACAACTTGTGAAGCGGGTTGGTTGCGTTGGGTGACGGCGAAGATTTGCCCATCACGTTTTCTCTTAGAAGTAGATGGTGTAAAGGATTCGGTTCGGGTGGGGTTTGAGGTTTCGGTTGATGCTTTATCCTTCTCCTTCTCTTCTTTGAGATCTTTGTTTCGGATTCGGTTTTCAGTGAGCGCGGTTGCTAGCTCCATTGCTGCTTCCAAAGTTGCAGGCGAGGTACTTATTACAGAGTCTTGAATCTTTGATGGAAGACCACGAATGTAGTGCTCGATCAAACGATAGAGGGGAGTAAACAAATTGGGAACCATTTGATTTAACTCAAGGAATCTCTTGTTGTATGTGGTGTGGTCGCCTTCCTTTTGTTTTAAGGCGTGAAACTCATCCTCCAATTTCTTGATTTCACTTCTTGGGCAAAACCGTCTTGTCATGATTCCCTTCAACTCTTCCCAAGTCAAGGTCATAGTTTCTTCAACACCACGTTTGGTCTTCTCTGTATTCCACCATGTGAGTGCCGTTCCAAGCAAACGACCGGTAGCATAACGCACCTTGCGATCATCGGGGCAATCGCAATTTAGAAAAGTGTTCTCCATTCTTCGAACCAATGGAGGAGAGCGGTGACACCTTCAGTACCTTCGTATTTTGGAGGATCGCAGGATTTAAAATGTTTGTAGGTGCATTTAGTGACTGAAGGATTGATAGTGTTTTGATCTTCTTGTTGGGTTGGGTTAACGGAATTAGCGGTAAGGGCTTGTTGAACTTGTACTACGATGTTTGGTATTACGGTCGCCATTTGCTGAGCGATTTGGGTAGCCATGCGTTCACGGGCTTTTCCTGCTCTCATTTTCCTACGAGCGGGGCTAGAAGACATCTACAAGGAATACATGTCAAGAGTATGAGTTGGATGCCTTTGGGATCGTGGGTCGAGTTTGGGAATGAACGTTCATAAAATAAATATAGATAAATAAATCTACTACATCCATAGGATGTCTTGGGTTTTGCTTGCTGTTAGGCCCTTCATGCCGCCATACTTTACCTGTGTAATCATGTGGGCCCCCATGAATACCGGTTTTTCATATGGTTCGCACGGTTTCTGCCTGGTTGCGTACACAAAACCCGGAGAAAATCGAGAAATATGTATACAACGTGTGATGTTCGGAAGGTGTCCAGGCATGGACACGGTGACATCTCAAAGTGAGGTTAGTTCGAACGACGTTTGGTGTGGCATGCTTTGGCCTAATAGGTCCGTTGTACTCTCATCGTTAGTCCCCAGGTAGGCAAACTGGTCCGTTATTTTGGATTTATACGATTGCCAACCTAGACAGGACGTCCCGACTACCGGTACTTGTACCCTTCCGGTTACTACATGCCCGTCGCAGAACTTACTTTGATGGGATTTGAAAATAGCACAAAATCTTTGGATACTGAGAGTATGAAAATAAACTGAACACATGAACATCGATATATGTATAATGAATATGTATATATGTATAATGAATATGTATATAAGCATGTATGTTTGACTGAAATGTAAGCAAATATGAAACAAATAAATATCACAAGTTTGTATGTAACCACCTAATCAATTAAAATTTTGGCAGACTATAGTATAGGCTCTAAGGGTCTAATAACCTATCCTATATCCCTATAGTCATGGCTCTGATACCAATCTGTCACACCCCGACCCGCAGCGGAAAAGGTGATCGGGGCATAATTGGGTTATCATCAAAGCTCATGACATTTATTATATGTTTCATATTCATTAATACAATTTAATGGAAATTTACAATAAATGATACAACGTGTTCTAACTATCAATCTAAGCTTCTTGGTTCTCTTCTAAGGCATATCCTATGTTTTCCTTGCTTCAACCTGTTCACCTGTATCATGTGTAAAAAGGTTTTTGGATCAACATAATGTTGGCGAGTGAATCCTATGGAAAACATTTGAACAAGTTTATCCAATTGATTATAAATAAGGTGCATACCATATATGAGTAAATGTAGATGTAAGTTTATTCACACAACACATAATATCGAATATTGAACACACATCACCAAATAATTGTTTTGAGGCACGCGTTGTTCGACTCGTCTCTCACGAGGAACTGATGGGCCTAATGAATGAGTTTTGAGGCACGCGTTGTTCTTACGAACTGATGGGCCTAATGTATGAGTTTTAAGGCACGCGTTGTTCTCGTCTCCCACGAGGAACTGATGGGCCTAAATAATTTGTATACAACATTGACAATATGAATACATCACAACCAATAATAGTTACATTCTAGTTTAGTTCATATAATGGTATAACACAAATTTGCATAAGAGAATTAGTTTAAACGACACATGATACACCCCAAAACATGAATAAAAAAGGGGAGTTTGTAAGAATTCACTCACATTGGGTGCGTTCGGTTGATGAGGTTGAATGCACGCGAAATGGTTTTAACCACGAGTGAAATTAACCTAGATAAATCGCATTATGGTTTGGTAAGTAAACGGATTTTATTAATCTATTTAGTAGGATTGTTGGGTGTATTTTTGTGAGTTTGAGGCTATTTTCTAACCTTAAAAATGTTATTTTTAAGTATTTTTAATTGATTTTAAATAAAAATAATTAAATAAAAAATAATAAAAAAAATATTTTATTTTTGCTACAGTAACTTTGACCGTTGACTTTGACTATCGTTGACCGGTTCGGAAGGCGTATTGTTGTGCGCCGGGTGAGGCTCGAACCCGAGACCTCCCGTACGCGTGCACGCAGCTCTACCAACTGAGCTACGTGTCTAACCCGTTATATATCCGATTTTAATTATATATATATATTAATTAGAGTTAAACAGAAATCCTTTTATTTTTAAAAACGAATTAATTCACAAACCGGTGCGCTCCACAGGTCTCGAACCCGGGACCTGTGGGTTAGCGGACACACACTCCACCACTGGACTGTGTGTCCCACTTGGTTATAAACTCGGTTATCAATATACTTAACATATACTCAAGGCGACTCCGGTTCAGTTTGCTGAAAAAAAAGAACTTTTCTCAAGGCGGCGTGTGTGGAACCGGAATCGAACTCGTGACCTTAGCGTTAAATGTGCACACAGTCCACCGCTGGACTGTGTGTCTAACCTGGTAAATAACTTGATTTTAATTATACTTAACCGTTACCGAAATGTCGTCTTCTTCGCTGTTTTTAACCGGAAGTGACGACTGACTGGTTCGAAAGGTTGATTCATGTTCTTTTAGCGTTTAACGATCAATTACAGACGAGATAACAGTAAAAAGGAAAGGAATTAGACGTGAAAAGTACCAACTGGTTTTACTCTGTTTTCCGGCAGAACTCCGGCGACAGCAATCTTTTTCCGGCGACAGTATCTTGCAGCAGAGAGTCCTCCGAAGGCTTACAAAGGGTGTGGGTGACTTCGGTAAAGGTTTAGGGGGTTCAGTAAAGCTCAGAGATTACGGATACGGTTTTCCGGCGAAGTATAAGATAGTTCCGGCGAGTGAGTTTTCGCCGAGAAAAGGTGCGATTTGAGTGTGTAAGGTTTCTGGCGAGTTGTGGGTTTATTTATAGGGTAGTATTGGGATGAATGGGGTCTGAATTCGGTCTTAATTCGAAGTCAACCGTACTCCGGCGGTTATGGCTGATGTCGCGGTTCAGACGTCGGTTATAACCGTCGTAATAGTTAAGTTATCGGTTACTTAGAGCGAAAACGTAAATAATCGGCGAAGTCGTCGGGATTTCCGACGACTGTTATTTTGGGCGCAAAAACTGAATTTGATTTCCGAAACTTAATATTTGAATTAATTGATTCCTTTCTTTATCAGAAAATCAAAGTGGCGGAGTGGTTGTTTGGTTGAGTGATAGTTTGTTTGGTTGAACCGGATACAGACCCGAGTTCGAAACCCGGCATGGGTAAAACATTTTTATTTTGTTATTTTTATCAGTTTTTCAAAAACTAAATATATATCCCCGCATAATAATTGATTACGGATCGTTTAAAATTATTTTGGGCATCTAATTCGCAACGAAAAATTTGACTGACTGTTCGGTTGATAAACGGAGCGGGTTTGGTAAATCCGTTTTTGACGGATGTTACAGTATCCCCTGCTTTTTAGAAATTTCGTCCCGAAATTTAAATAGGGATATAATTGCCTAAAAGAATGATGGTGTTTAGTTTTGACAGTTACATGCTTTAGGAGAAATAAGGGTTTAAGTTTTTGGTTTGAGGCGGTAACGTTCCTTGTAAAGGTTAAGTATCCTAATACAGGAATCGCTTTTTGTTGCCTACGGTATAAGTATTGTTAAGCAGGAATGATTCGCTAAAATGATATCATGCATAAAAGTTTGAATATGCTTAGGGTTATATCCTAAGGCAGAAATTCTACAATCTACACAAATAAACATAACAACTAACAATTGTACCCATATTCTGATAGCATATATGTTTGAATGGTGATGGTTTCTCTCTCGTTTGTTATGATGGAGAGGTTAGTTTATGTAGAAATGGAACACAATCCAATTTCTTTAAGTAGTGAGATGATGTAATTGTAACACAAATTTCAACCAAGGCAATACTAAATCCTACATGGAACATCTCATAACCGCCTGATAATGTCACACCCCGACCCGCAGCGGAAATAAGAGTCGGGGCATAATTGGGTTATCACCAAAGCACATGACATTTACTATTATGTTTCATAATTAAATGAAGTCAAAGTTACATTTCTCAAACCTTCAAACATGTTCATTCATTACAAAGGAAAATAACCAAACATAATAATCCCAAACACTAAATCATTTTATTTCTTCTAATCCAGGTCCTACGTGTTCCTAGCTGCTGCTGGTTCACCTGTATCATGTGTAAAATGGGAGGTTTTTGGGTCAACATAAGTTGGCGAGTGAACCTTATAGATAAACATTTAATAATGATTTTCTGGTTAGTTTATCAATAAAATATTGTGCATAATCATAAAAGAGCATATGTATGAAATCAAGCAATGGCAACATCGGTTACAATTATAACATACATTAATAATTGATAACATACATGATCATACCAACATCATATGATAATTAACATAAATGAACTGTGAGATCAAGGCTCAATCAAACGGAGCCGATCGTATTGCATGAACTGAAATGTAAATTGAACTGTGCACTCAAGGCTCAATCAAACGGAGCCGAGCGTATTGCATGAACTTGAAATGTAAATAACCGATCAAGGCTCAATCAAACGGAGCCGATCGTGCGGGCACGCCCTGACCAACCACATAATAAAATGGGGATCAAACTCAACCTCGAGGGATGGGGAGTTACGGCCTCAGCAATTGCATGTACTGTAATAATAACTTGCAAACAATTCTAACTACTGAACAGCAACAACTAACACACATGTCATGATATGATATATGCACAATAACTTGGTTATAATAAGTAAATGAATAAGACACATGATACACCCCAAAAATATGATTAAAACGGGGAATTTGAAGGGTTCACTCACATTGGGTGCGTTGGATTTGAATTGGTGAGATGCGCACGATTTGGACGAAACGAGATAACAAGGAATCACTGACCTAGATAATAATAGGAAAAAAAATATATTAAATGGATGGATTTTATTAAAGATTTTTAATGGGATTTTTAGATATAATTTTTGTGATTTTATGGCTATTTTCTATCCTTAAAAATGTTATTTTTAAGTATTTTTAATTGATTTTTAATTTAAATAAAACAAATAATTATTTAAAAAAAATAATATTTTTTTTACTGTTTGACCGTTGACCGTTGACCGTTGACCGGTTCGGTCAGCGGTAATTCTTGCGCCGAGCGGGATTCGAACCTGTGACCTTCCGTTCACGCGCACGTAGCTCTACCAACTGAGCTACGTGACTAACCCGATAAAAATCTAGTTTTAATTATATTAATACACTTATTCGAATTTACCGAAAATTCCTTTATTTTACAAAACGTTTTATTCTCATCGAACCGGCGTGTGGGACGGAACTCGATCGCGTGACGTGCAGTTTGTGTTGCACACAGTCCACCGCTGGACTGTGTGTCTAACCCGGTTATATCCTTGAATTATATTATACTTAACAACTACTCAATCTAACCCGGTTAGTTTTATGAATAAAAAGGAATGTTATTACGCAGCGTGTGTGTGTAGCAAGGATCGAACTCGGGACTCGTATATAAACTTTGCACACAGTCCACCGCTGGACTGTGTGTCTAACCCGTTAACTATCCGAATTTTATTTGTTCTTAACCCGTTGTTATGCTCGTCTTCTTCACTAATATTACCGGTTTTACACAGATCACTGGTTCAGGGTTCTACTTCTTAAATAACATGATTACTAGCTTGAATGAACAGACCGAACAATTTGAGGGAAAGAATACCAGACAGGTCGTCTTCTTCAGGAAGTCCGGCGAGAACAGAAAACTCTGTTTTTTGAAACTTCGGCTGAGAGAGCTAATCAACAGAATTTAAGAGTTAAAATTGAAATTGAATCAGAGTACATGGGTTATTAGCACGATTGAATGTGTTTACCGTCAACTAGCGTGGTTCCGGCAATTTCCAGAATTTCTCCGGCGAAACCAGAAATCCAGCAGAGTCTTCTGTGACTGACTTTGAGTGACGGAATAATGTTAGTAGTGTCCCTACATTAGATTGAAACAGCAAGAGAGTAGAATCTTACTGGTTTGAGTTGGACACGGTTTTCCGGCGAGAGTTGCAGAGAATTCCGGCGACAATTTTCTTGAGCTCAAAAGACTTGAAAACGCGACGAAAAGGATTTGGAGTGTATTTGGGACAGTTCTGAATCGTATAAATGATTGGAGACGGAATTATTTGAGACTTGAATGTCTTTCGGTTTCAAAACTCAACACTTGAAGTTTATTCAATCTAACCTTAATTAGAAACCGATATGCGTCGGTTATGAGTTAACTAAACGAACGAAAAACTGATTTGGCGATTTGGCTTACCGATTTCCGTTACTCAAATACCAATAACCGTTCATCCGAGTTTGTGTATAAAGTTCAATTGTTTTCATAATATTAACAGAAAACAACTGGTGGCGGAGTGGTTTGGAGACGGATGGATAAGTCATTAGAGGCAGTTGACCCGGGTTCGAGTCCGGTCAGCTCCAAACATTTTTTATTTATTTTATTTTAACTTTTTATCAAATATAATTTTTATAGTTTGGTTTATATATTAATTATGAAACATTTAAACTCAAAATATTCATAAATACTTAATGAAATTTTGTAACTTGATATTTGATTACAAAACGAAGCGGGTTTTGGAAACCCGATTTATACAAATGTTACAGTATCCCCTACTTTTAGGAATTTCGTCCCGAAATTCAAACAGTTGAAGTAGTAGGGAAAAGATGAGGGTATTTTTCACGCATTGAGTCTTCACGTTCCCAAGTAAACTCAGGTCCCCGTTTCGACTCCCAGCGTACCCTAACAATAGGAATGCGACTTCGACGTAGACGCTTTTCTCCATAGTCCATAATCTCTACTGGCCGTTCGATAAAATGCATGGATTCATCAATCTGAATATCCTCCAGTGGAATATGAAGATTCTCATCAGCGAGGCACTTCTTCAAGTTCGACACGTGGAATGTGGGATGAATTCTGTCGAGTTCTTCCGGTAGGTCAAGCTTGTAAGCTACAGGACCTACTCTTTCGAGTATCTTGAAAGGTCCTACGTAACGTGGTGCTAGCTTTCCCTTTTGCCCAAAACGAACTACTCCCTTCCACGGTGACACTTTTAAAAGCACATGATCACCAACGCTAAACTCCAAGGGCTTCCGTCGTTTATCTGCGTAACTCTTTTGACGACTTTGAGCCGCTAGAAGATTGTTTCTGATTTGATGAATCTTATCTGTTGTTTCTTGGATCAATTCCGGACCAGTAATTTGAGCTTCCCCAATTTCGTGCCAACAAACAGGAGATCGACACTTTCGACCATATAAAGCTTCAAAAGGTGCCATGCCGATACTAGAATGATAACTGTTGTTGTACGAAAATTCGACTAACGGTAGGTGAGCGTCCCAATTTCCCTTGAAGTCTATGACACATGCTCTAAGCATATCCTCAAGGGTTTGAATGGTGCGCTCAGACTGTCCATCAGTTTGGGGATGATAGGCGGTACTGAGATCTAGTCGAGTGCCCATTGCGGATTGTACTGCCTGCCACGTCCGTGAGGTGAAACGACCATCACGATCAGAAATAATACTTAATGGAACTCCATGACGGCTGACGATTTCGCTGATATAAATACGAGCAAGCTTTTCGTTCTTAAAATCTTCTCGAATAGGAATAAAGTGAGCTGATTTTGTGAGTCGGTCTATAATCACCCATATAGTGTCATACCCACTAGAAGTGCGAGGTAACCCGGTAATGAAATCCATGGTTATATTTTCCCACTTCCAGACAGGTATTTCTGGTTGGACCAGAAGTCCTGAGGGTCTTTGGTGTTCAGCCTTTACTTTAGAACAAGTGAGACACTTGGAAACAAAAACGGCAATATCTTTCTTCATTCCAGGCCACCAATAGGTGTACCGTAGGTCTTGATACATCTTATCGGCTCCTGGGTGTATAGAATATCGCGACTTATGGGCTTCATGCATGAGTGTTTCACGAAGATTGATATGGTTAGGAATCCATATACGATCTAGGTAATACAAAATGCCATCAGATTTAGTTTCCAGCTTTAGCTCGGCTCCACAGGACATCTCCTTTTGTACATCTTCCTCTGTTATTGAAACGTGTTGAGCTTCTCGAATTTGATCCTTAATATTGGTTATAATTTGCGAACATAGAAGATGAATAGAGTTCGCATAGCCCTTTCGACTAAGTGCATCAGCCACCACATTTGCTTTACCAGGGTGGTATTTGATTTCACAGTCGTAATCATTTAGAAGTTCGACCCATCTCCGTTGCCTCATATTTAACTCTTTCTGATTGAAGATGTGTTGAAGACTCTTATGGTCAGTGTATATTTCACACTTCGTGCCATAAAGATAATGTCTCCATATCTTAAGAGCGAATACAACGGCTCCAAGTTCAAGGTCATGAGTGGTGTAGTTCTTTTCGTGAGTCTTGAGTTGCCTTGAGGCATAAGCTATGACTTTTCCTCTTTGCATGAGAACGCATCCCAATCCTTGCCCTGACGCGTCGCAATAGACTACAAAATCATCACAACCTTCAGGAAGAGTGAGGATTGGTGCATCACAAAGTCTTTGCTTGAGGGTTTGAAAAGCTTCTTCTTGCTTGGGCCCCCATACAAATGGTTTCCCTTTATGGGTTAAAGCCGTGAGTGGCACCGCAATGCGAGAGAAGTTTGAAATGAATCGACGATAGTAACCAGCAAGTCCAAGAAAAGACCTTACTTCAGTTGGCGTACGTGGAGCTTGCCATTCTTGAACTGCTTTAATCTTTGATGGGTCCACGTGTATTCCTTTGTCATTGACTACATGCCCAAGAAATTGCACCTCTTTTAACCAGAATTCACATTTAGAGAACTTGGCATAAAGCTTTTCCTTTTCTAGAAGTGCAAGAATAAGTCGCAGATGACGCTCATGATCAGCTTTGGATTTTGAATAGATAAGAATATCGTCAATGAACACAATAACAAATCGATCAAGGTAAGGTTTGCAGACTCTATTCATTAGGTCCATGAAAACAGCTGGTGCGTTGGTTAATCCAAACGGCATAACCATGAATTCATAGTGACCATATCGAGTTCGAAAAGCAGTTTTTGGGACGTCTTCTTCATGCACCCTAAGCTGATGATAGCCCGATCGAAGGTCGATTTTCGAAAAGCAACTAGCACCTTGTAGCTGGTCAAGAAGATCATCTATACGAGGTAAAGGATATCGATTTTTGATAGTTAACTTGTTGAGCTCTCTGTAATCGATGCACATGCGAAAAGATCCATCCTTCTTCTTTACGAAAAGTACCGGTGCACCCCAAGGCGATGAGCTGGGACGTATAAATCCCTTGTCTGTCAACTCTTGCAATTGACTGGCTAGCTCTTGCATTTCAAAAGGGGGCTAACCTATATGGAGATTTTGCCACTGGTGTAGCACCAGGTATAAGATCGATACGAAACTCGACATCTCTGATTGGAGGAAGTCCTGAAATGTCGTCAGGAAAAACTTGTGGAAAATCTTTTACAACAGGAATATCTTCAAGTTTCTTTTCTGCGGTCCCCTTCTTGATGATATGGGCTAAAAACGCGACATAATTCTTACGAAGGTATTTCTGTGCTTGAAGGCAAGACATTAAGTTGAGTCCTTTCGCCGAGGTTTCTCCAATAATTCGAAGAGTCTGACCGTTTGAAAGAGGAATACGAATAAATTTCTCACGACATACAACTTCCGCATTATGCTGACTAAGCCAATCCATTCCGACTATGATGTCGAAACTTCCCAGCTTCATAGGAATAAGATCGACTGAGAAATCGTGATTGTTTAGGGTGAGCGTACAGTTGCGTAAAATAGAGTTTAACAAAACTGGTTTTCCATCTGCAACTTCCACTGTTATGGATTCCGCGAGCTTATCTCGATTTTTACTTAAGATAGGTTCAAACTCTAATGACACGAAACTTCTATCCGCACCAGTATCAAATAACATAGAGGCATATCTACCATTTATAAGAAACGTACCGTTGACCACATTGCCGTCAGCTCTGGCCTGGTTTGCGTTAATATTGAAAGCCCTTCCTCTAGCAGGTGGAGGAGCTTGATTTGCTTGGTTCACTGGGTTGGCTTGGGCCTGAGCATGAATAATATTGACTAATCTTGGACATGTGTTCCTGAAATGACTTGGATCTCCACAGTTGAAACATGCCCGCATAGGTTGACCCATAGGGTAGTTGGGTTGATAGTATGTTTGGGCTAAATGTTGAGTGGGTGGAAATGGTTGTTGTTGTTGGGCTTGACCCATAAATTGTTGGTGGGTTTGGGTTATAGGTGGGTGGCGATTTGTTCGCTGAGGTGCGCGGCATTGTTGTACAAGGTGTCCAGCGCGACCGCAGCTGGTACAGTACTGGCAAGGATAGTCAGGGGAGTGGTGATACTGACAACGGTTACATTTTGGTAGTGGTCCTGTGTATGGTCTTTTGTATGGCGCGGGTGGAGGAGTGGCTTGTGTGATGGGTGCAGCAGGAACAGGGGTGTTGGTGTGGGTAACTGCAAAGTTCCTGTTGTTACGCTTCCTCTTGTTACCAAATTTAGAGGAAGGAGTGTGGTGGTTTGAGGTTTGTCCCTCCGCAGGAGCTTTCTTCTTTTCTTCCTTGAACTTCCCATTACGAATTCGGTTTTCGGTTAGTTCTGTTGCCAACACCATGGCAGCTTCGAGTGTTACCGGTGAAACACTGAGGACCGAATCTTGGATTTTCGGGGGAAGTCCTCGAATGTAATGTTCGATCAGACGGTAGGTTGGAGTGAATAAGTTTGGTACCATCTGGTTCAACTCCAAGAACCGTTTGTTGTAAGTAGAGTGATCACCATCTTTTTGTTTCAGGGCATGAAATTCATCTTCCAATTTCTTAATCTCACTCCTAGGACAGAATCGCCTAGTCATGATCTCCCTTAACTCCTCCCAAGTTAAGGCCATCGCATCTTCCATTCCCCTCTTTCCCTTCTCGGTATTCCACCAAGTGAGAGCTACCCCAAGTAGTCTCCCGGTGGCATAACGAACTTTGCGATCCTCAGGACAATCGCAGTTTAAGAAAACGTTTTCCATCTCCTCGAACCAACGTTGGAGAGCAGTGACTCCCTCAGTCCCTTCGAATTTTGGGGGATCGCAAGACTTAAAATGTTTGTAGGTGCATTTGCCGGTAGGAGGGTCGTTGATGATCTGGTCCTGTTGTTGAGGAGGGTTAGTAGGATTTGCAGCAAGAGCTTGTTGTACTTGTACTACGATGTCAGGTAATATCGTGGCCATTTGGTTGGCGATATGAGTGGCCAATCGTTCCTGAGACTTTTCCGATTTCCTACTCCTTCGATGCGATCTATACGACATCTACAGGATCATAAAATGAGAAGATTGTGAGTTTATGGTATCTTTTAGGTGTCATGTGTCTTAAAAAAAAAATGAAAATGACATAAATATCAATAATGCAACTACATCCGAAGGATGTCTTGAGTTCGCTCATGTTGGGCCTCAAATGTCCCCCATACCTTCACCTATATAGTCATGTGGGCCCCCATGGCTATTGGTTTGGTAGGATTCACATTAGTATTGGCAATTTAACACTCGCATCCCCCGAATGCTAACCACAAAATATGTTTCATGAGATGTTTGGTCGGAACGTGTCCAGGTGTAGACACAATGACTACTCAAAGTGGGATTAGCTCTCACGACGTTTGGTATAGCATGCTTTGGCCTAATAGGTATTTCGTACTCTCATCGTTGGTCCCCAGGTAGGCAAACTGGTCCTTTATTTTGGATTTATACGAATGCCAGCCTAGACAGGACGTTCCGACTACCGGTACTAGTACCCTTCCAGTTACTACATGCCCGTCATGAGAACTCACTTTGATGAGATTTGAAAACACGAAAATCGTTGTAAAATCAATCATGATGTGGTGTGTGCTTGCATGGATGTGATATGTTATGATCATACGATTTCATGATAAGCATTATTTGATAATACATACTTATGAACATGCTTGAACAATATCAAATGTAACATTTTGACATAAACATATAAACATCATGAAATTTGGCATATAACACACAAAATTCTTATAGGTTTCTAATCGACTATAGTATAGGCTCTAAGGGTCTAATAACCTATCCTATATCCCTATAGTCATGGCTCTGATACCAATCTGTCACACCCCGACCCGCAGCGGAAATAAGAGTCGGGGCATAATTGGGTTATCACCAAAGCACATGACATTTACTATTATGTTTCATAATTAAATGAAGTCAAAGTTACATTTCTCAAACCTTCAAACATGTTCATTCATTACAAAGGAAAATAACCAAACATAATAATCCCAAACACTAAATCATTTTATTTCTTCTAATCCAGGTCCTACGTGTTCCTAGCTGCTGCTGGTTCACCTGTATCATGTGTAAAATGGGAGGTTTTTGGGTCAACATAAGTTGGCGAGTGAACCTTATAGATAAACATTTAATAATGATTTTCTGGTTAGTTTATCAATAAAATATTGTGCATAATCATAAAAGAGCATATGTATGAAATCAAGCAATGGCAACATCGGTTACAATTATAACATACATTAATAATTGATAACATACATGATCATACCAACATCATATGATAATTAACATAAATGAACTGTGAGATCAAGGCTCAATCAAACGGAGCCGATCGTATTGCATGAACTGAAATGTAAATTGAACTGTGCACTCAAGGCTCAATCAAACGGAGCCGAGCGTATTGCATGAACTTGAAATGTAAATAACCGATCAAGGCTCAATCAAACGGAGCCGATCGTGCGGGCACGCCCTGACCAACCACATAATAAAATGGGGATCAAACTCAACCTCGAGGGATGGGGAGTTACGGCCTCAGCAATTGCATGTACTGTAATAATAACTTGCAAACAATTCTAACTACTGAACAGCAACAACTAACACACATGTCATGATATGATATATGCACAATAACTTGGTTATAATAAGTAAATGAATAAGACACATGATACACCCCAAAAATATGATTAAAACGGGGAATTTGAAGGGTTCACTCACATTGGGTGCGTTGGATTTGAATTGGTGAGATGCGCACGATTTGGACGAAACGAGATAACAAGGAATCACTGACCTAGATAATAATAGGAAAAAAAATATATTAAATGGATGGATTTTATTAAAGATTTTTAATGGGATTTTTAGATATAATTTTTGTGATTTTATGGCTATTTTCTATCCTTAAAAATGTTATTTTTAAGTATTTTTAATTGATTTTTAATTTAAATAAAACAAATAATTATTTAAAAAAAATAATATTTTTTTTACTGTTTGACCGTTGACCGTTGACCGTTGACCGGTTCGGTCAGCGGTAATTCTTGCGCCGAGCGGGATTCGAACCTGTGACCTTCCGTTCACGCGCACGTAGCTCTACCAACTGAGCTACGTGACTAACCCGATAAAAATCTAGTTTTAATTATATTAATACACTTATTCGAATTTACCGAAAATTCCTTTATTTTACAAAACGTTTTATTCTCATCGAACCGGCGTGTGGGACGGAACTCGATCGCGTGACGTGCAGTTTGTGTTGCACACAGTCCACCGCTGGACTGTGTGTCTAACCCGGTTATATCCTTGAATTATATTATACTTAACAACTACTCAATCTAACCCGGTTAGTTTTATGAATAAAAAGGAATGTTATTACGCAGCGTGTGTGTGTAGCAAGGATCGAACTCGGGACTCGTATATAAACTTTGCACACAGTCCACCGCTGGACTGTGTGTCTAACCCGTTAACTATCCGAATTTTATTTGTTCTTAACCCGTTGTTATGCTCGTCTTCTTCACTAATATTACCGGTTTTACACAGATCACTGGTTCAGGGTTCTACTTCTTAAATAACATGATTACTAGCTTGAATGAACAGACCGAACAATTTGAGGGAAAGAATACCAGACAGGTCGTCTTCTTCAGGAAGTCCGGCGAGAACAGAAAACTCTGTTTTTTGAAACTTCGGCTGAGAGAGCTAATCAACAGAATTTAAGAGTTAAAATTGAAATTGAATCAGAGTACATGGGTTATTAGCACGATTGAATGTGTTTACCGTCAACTAGCGTGGTTCCGGCAATTTCCAGAATTTCTCCGGCGAAACCAGAAATCCAGCAGAGTCTTCTGTGACTGACTTTGAGTGACGGAATAATGTTAGTAGTGTCCCTACATTAGATTGAAACAGCAAGAGAGTAGAATCTTACTGGTTTGAGTTGGACACGGTTTTCCGGCGAGAGTTGCAGAGAATTCCGGCGACAATTTTCTTGAGCTCAAAAGACTTGAAAACGCGACGAAAAGGATTTGGAGTGTATTTGGGACAGTTCTGAATCGTATAAATGATTGGAGACGGAATTATTTGAGACTTGAATGTCTTTCGGTTTCAAAACTCAACACTTGAAGTTTATTCAATCTAACCTTAATTAGAAACCGATATGCGTCGGTTATGAGTTAACTAAACGAACGAAAAACTGATTTGGCGATTTGGCTTACCGATTTCCGTTACTCAAATACCAATAACCGTTCATCCGAGTTTGTGTATAAAGTTCAATTGTTTTCATAATATTAACAGAAAACAACTGGTGGCGGAGTGGTTTGGAGACGGATGGATAAGTCATTAGAGGCAGTTGACCCGGGTTCGAGTCCGGTCAGCTCCAAACATTTTTTATTTATTTTATTTTAACTTTTTATCAAATATAATTTTTATAGTTTGGTTTATATATTAATTATGAAACATTTAAACTCAAAATATTCATAAATACTTAATGAAATTTTGTAACTTGATATTTGATTACAAAACGAAGCGGGTTTTGGAAACCCGATTTATACAAATGTTACAGATAATGCCTCTGATCCTTTGGCAAGAATACTTATATATAGGAAGTACCAGCGGCGTATCCACCATATTCTTGTCAAATTTTCATTGGTTTTATCAGTGAATTATGATTAGTCCTATAACTCTACAACCAATACATCAAACATAAAAATACTGAAATGAAATATATCTGTGCGATCAAGGCTCAATCAAACGGAGCCGATCGTATTGTATGTATTGAGAATGAAATTGTCTGTGTGCTCAAGGCTCAATCAAACGGAGCCGAGCTTATTGCATGTATTGAAAATGAAATTGTCTGTGTGCTCAAGGCTCAATCAAACGGAGCCGAGCTTATTGCATGTATTGAAAATGAATAACTTAATCACACAACAATCTATACATGGAACCTCTCATAACCGCCTGATAATGCCTCCGATCTTTTGACAAGAATACTTATATATAGGAAGTACCAGCGGCGTATCCACCATATTCTTGTCAAATTCTCATTGACATTATCCGCAAGTTATGGTTAGTTCTATGCGACTCTACAACATAAACAACCAGCGCTTGAGTCTTAATTCTGATAGTATCCGTGTTTGACAAAACCTCTCTCGTTTAATATGATGGAGAGGTTAGTCTATGTAGAAGTGAGACACAACTCAACTTCTTTAAATGATGAAACTGAGATATGTCATGAAGTATGATGATATGAATATTAAATCAATGAGTATAAAACAAACTGAACTAGTAACTTGCATTAAAATTTCTTGGATAAAATTCCAATTGAGATACGTGAAAATTGAGATAACATGGAGAAAAACATAAAAACTAAGTGGTTGGAGTTGAATCTTGATTCTTGGTGAGAGAAGACTAGTTAAGTGGTTGGTTTGGTCCGTTAACATCTTCAACAGGATTGGTGTTGATGTTATAAACTCTTCCTCTTGCTGGCGGTGGAGCTGGGTTTGCTTGGTTTGCTTGGTTAACTGGGTTTGCTTGAGCTTGGGCGTTTATGATGTTAACCAAACGAGGGCATGTGTTTCTAAAATGGGTAGGGTCGCCACAATTGAAACAAGCTCGAACGTATGGGTACATGGGGTATTGAGGTTGTTGATATGTTTGGATCATGGGTTGAGTAGGGGTTGAGGTTTGGTTTTGAGGGTGCGGCAAACTTTGCTCAAATGACCGTAGCGTCCACAATTCGCACATAGTCGACAGGGTAATGTAGATGGATGGTGATAGAAACAGGTGTTGCATTGAGGGTGAGGTCCAATGTAAGGCTTCTTATTTGGGTAAGTTGAGTTGGGTGCTATTTGGGCGTTTGGGATAGTTTGAGGAGGTACAACTTGTGAAGCGGGTTGGTTGCGTTGGGTGACGGCGAAGATTTGCCCATCACGTTTTCTCTTAGAAGTAGATGGTGTAAAGGATTCGGTTCGGGTGGGGTTTGAGGTTTCGGTTGATGCTTTATCCTTCTCCTTCTCTTCTTTGAGATCTTTGTTTCGGATTCGGTTTTCAGTGAGCGCGGTTGCTAGCTCCATTGCTGCTTCCAAAGTTGCAGGCGAGGTACTTATTACAGAGTCTTGAATCTTTGATGGAAGACCACGAATGTAGTGCTCGATCAAACGATAGAGGGGAGTAAACAAATTGGGAACCATTTGATTTAACTCAAGGAATCTCTTGTTGTATGTGGTGTGGTCGCCTTCCTTTTGTTTTAAGGCGTGAAACTCATCCTCCAATTTCTTGATTTCACTTCTTGGGCAAAACCGTCTTGTCATGATTCCCTTCAACTCTTCCCAAGTCAAGGTCATAGTTTCTTCAACACCACGTTTGGTCTTCTCTGTATTCCACCATGTGAGTGCCGTTCCAAGCAAACGACCGGTAGCATAACGCACCTTGCGATCATCGGGGCAATCGCAATTTAGAAAAGTGTTCTCCATTCTTCGAACCAATGGAGGAGAGCGGTGACACCTTCAGTACCTTCGTATTTTGGAGGATCGCAGGATTTAAAATGTTTGTAGGTGCATTTAGTGACTGAAGGATTGATAGTGTTTTGATCTTCTTGTTGGGTTGGGTTAACGGAATTAGCGGTAAGGGCTTGTTGAACTTGTACTACGATGTTTGGTATTACGGTCGCCATTTGCTGAGCGATTTGGGTAGCCATGCGTTCACGGGCTTTTCCTGCTCTCATTTTCCTACGAGCGAGGCTAGAAGACATCTACAAGGAATACATGTCAAGAGTATGAGTTGGATGCCTTTGGGATCGTGGGTCGAGTTTGGGAATGAACGTTCATAAAATAAATATAGATAAATAAATCTACTACATCCATAGGATGTCTTGGGTTTTGCTTGCTGTTAGGCCCTTCATACCGCCATACTTTACCTGTGTAATCATGTGGGCCCCCATGAATACCGGTTTTTCATATGGTTCGCACGGTTTCTGCCTGGTTGCGTACACAAAACCCGGAGAAAATCGAGAAATATGTATACAACGTGTGATGTTCGGAAGGTGTCCAGGCATGGACACGGTGACATCTCAAAGTGAGGTTAGTTCGAACGACGTTTGGTGTGGCATGCTTTGGCCTAATAGGTCCGTTGTACTCTCATCGTTAGTCCCCAGGTAGGCAAACTGGTCCGTTATTTTGGATTTATACGATTGCCAACCTAGACAGGACGTCCCGACTACCGGTACTTGTACCCTTCCGGTTACTACATGCCCGTCGCAGAACTTACTTTGATGGGATTTGAAAATAGCACAAAATCTTTGGATACTGAGAGTATGAAAATAAACTGAACACATGAACATCGATATATGTATAATGAATATGTATATATGTATAATGAATATGTATATAAGCATGTATGTTTGACTGAAATGTAAGCAAATATGAAACAAATAAATATCACAAGTTTGTATGTAACCACCTAATCAATTAAAATTTTGGCAGACTATAGTATAGGCTCTAAGGGTCTAATAACCTATCCTATATCCCTATAGTCATGGCTCTGATACCAATCTGTCACACCCCGACCCGCAGCGGAAAAGGTGATCGGGGCATAATTGGGTTATCATCAAAGCTCATGACATTTATTATATGTTTCATATTCATTAATACAATTTAATGGAAATTTACAATAAATGATACAACGTGTTCTAACTATCAATCTAAGCTTTTGGTTCTCTTCTAAGGCATATCCTATGTTTTCCTTGCTTCAACCTGTTCACCTGTATCATGTGTAAAAAGGTTTTTGGATCAACATAATGTTGGCGAGTGAATCCTATGGAAAACATTTGAACAAGTTTATCCAATTGATTATAAATAAGGTGCATACCATATATGAGTAAATGTAGATGTAAGTTTATTCACACAACACATAATATCGAATATTGAACACACATCACCAAATAATTGTTTTGAGGCACGCGTTGTTCGACTCGTCTCTCACGAGGAACTGATGGGCCTAATGAATGAGTTTTGAGGCACGCGTTGTTCTTACGAACTGATGGGCCTAATGTATGAGTTTTAAGGCACGCGTTGTTCTCGTCTCCCACGAGGAACTGATGGGCCTAAATAATTTGTATACAACATTGACAATATGAATACATCACAACCAATAATAGTTACATTCTAGTTTAGTTCATATAATGGTATAACACAAATTTGCATAAGAGAATTAGTTTAAACGACACATGATACACCCCAAAACATGAATAAAAAAGGGGAGTTTGTAAGAATTCACTCACATTGGGTGCGTTCGGTTGATGAGGTTGAATGCACGCGAAATGGTTTTAACCACGAGTGAAATTAACCTAGATAAATCGCATTATGGTTTGGTAAGTAAACGGATTTTATTAATCTATTTAGTAGGATTGTTGGGTGTATTTTTGTGAGTTTGAGGCTATTTTCTAACCTTAAAAATGTTATTTTTAAGTATTTTTAATTGATTTTAAATAAAAATAATTAAATAAAAAATAATAAAAAAAATATTTTATTTTTGCTACAGTAACTTTGACCGTTGACTTTGACTATCGTTGACCGGTTCGGAAGGCGTATTGTTGTGCGCCGGGTGAGGCTCGAACCCGAGACCTCCCGTACGCGTGCACGCAGCTCTACCAACTGAGCTACGTGTCTAACCCGTTATATATCCGATTTTAATTATATATATATATTAATTAGAGTTAAACAGAAATCCTTTTATTTTTAAAAACGAATTAATTCACAAACCGGTGCGCTCCACAGGTCTCGAACCCGGGACCTGTGGGTTAGCGGACACACACTCCACCACTGGACTGTGTGTCCCACTTGGTTATAAACTCGGTTATCAATATACTTAACATATACTCAAGGCGACTCCGGTTCAGTTTGCTGAAAAAAAAGAACTTTTCTCAAGGCGGCGTGTGTGGAACCGGAATCGAACTCGTGACCTTAGCGTTAAATGTGCACACAGTCCACCGCTGGACTGTGTGTCTAACCTGGTAAATAACTTGATTTTAATTATACTTAACCGTTACCGAAATGTCGTCTTCTTCGCTGTTTTTAACCGGAAGTGACGACTGACTGGTTCGAAAGGTTGATTCATGTTCTTTTAGCGTTTAACGATCAATTACAGACGAGATAACAGTAAAAAGGAAAGGAATTAGACGTGAAAAGTACCAACTGGTTTTACTCTGTTTTCCGGCAGAACTCCGGCGACAGCAATCTTTTTCCGGCGACAGTATCTTGCAGCAGAGAGTCCTCCGAAGGCTTACAAAGGGTGTGGGTGACTTCGGTAAAGGTTTAGGGGGTTCAGTAAAGCTCAGAGATTACGGATACGGTTTTCCGGCGAAGTATAAGATAGTTCCGGCGAGTGAGTTTTCGCCGAGAAAAGGTGCGATTTGAGTGTGTAAGGTTTCTGGCGAGTTGTGGGTTTATTTATAGGGTAGTATTGGGATGAATGGGGTCTGAATTCGGTCTTAATTCGAAGTCAACCGTACTCCGGCGGTTATGGCTGATGTCGCGGTTCAGACGTCGGTTATAACCGTCGTAATAGTTAAGTTATCGGTTACTTAGAGCGAAAACGTAAATAATCGGCGAAGTCGTCGGGATTTCCGACGACTGTTATTTTGGGCGCAAAAACTGAATTTGATTTCCGAAACTTAATATTTGAATTAATTGATTCCTTTCTTTATCAGAAAATCAAAGTGGCGGAGTGGTTGTTTGGTTGAGTGATAGTTTGTTTGGTTGAACCGGATACAGACCCGAGTTCGAAACCCGGCATGGGTAAAACATTTTTATTTTGTTATTTTTATCAGTTTTTCAAAAACTAAATATATATCCCCGCATAATAATTGATTACGGATCGTTTAAAATTATTTTGGGCATCTAATTCGCAACGAAAAATTTGACTGACTGTTCGGTTGATAAACGGAGCGGGTTTGGTAAATCCGTTTTTGACGGATGTTACAGTATGTACACGAACAAGGCCTTGTTCGTGTTCGTTTGCAGCCAAACCCTTACGTACATCGTGGTACTCTTAAACTCTTAAGACATTTATTCGAACACCTTGGGACCAACTCAACTTTTGAAAGCCAAGAAGAATCACTACTAGTAAACTGACCAAGTGTGATAGCGTTCCGCCGCAAAAATCTCCATCACAATCCAATTTTGCAACCGAAGTTGCGCTGGTGTTAATTTGCAACTGATTTGAGAAGAGATATATTGTCACAAATATTGGGAATCGGTTTGCGACTGACTTGGTATGTGATCGTGACCGGGTTGCCACTACTTTTGTGATGTTAATTTGCGACAGGATTGTGACTTGTTTGTTTTGCTTTTAGTAAAGTACAATTTCTATCCTTGTGGTTTACACCCGTTCTCACATACAGACCCTATTTGCAAACAAAGGCCATTCTAGTCCATGTGGTTATCAATTGGAATCAATAACGTCCTTGTTGAAACGTCCGTAAGTTGAACGTAGTAAGTATTATGGTTAAATGACCATAATACCCTAAAGGACTGAAATTGCAATATGGAAAAGTCATCTCCCCTTTTAAAGCTTATGAGTGATCAAACCGAATTCTCAGATTCAATTCAATTATCAAAGCTAACAAGTAAATCAAGTATTTGATACACACGTCGTTACAACACCATTTTAAGCCGATCCTTGAATCTACCAACACTTGCATTAAACTCATATAATGATACTTTAAGGCCAAACTAATAAATCTTACTAAGCAATCAACATCTGCATTTTATGAAAGAAGTAGCCATTGAATCAAGGTGTCACCCTGACATTGAAAACATGGCATCTCTTCAAACTATTAAAAAGTCTGCTCTTACCTACAGAAAGAAAACTGCTGCTAACTAAAACTAGCAAAATAATAATAATAATAATAATAATAATAATAATAATAATAATAATAATAATAATAATAATAATAATAATAATAATAATAATAATAAATAATAATAATACTGTTGAATGAAATGAACTAGTGGTTTGAGATACCTCGTAAATTCTTGAATAATTTTTAAGCAGCTTTATGAGAGTTTCAGCTCCAAGACAATTACTTGCTAGTAAAAGATTGCTTCTTTTCTTTGCGGGTTTGGATGACTTCCACCCCAGATTAGACCTCTGTTCTTGGGTGCTACACTTATCTCAAATATACTCGAGCCACTTTTCAGCAGCTTCACGAGGAACAAGATCTGATATCCAAGGTCCATATTTAAGTTGTATACAAAACAAGAACATCAGATGCAATTTCAAGTTTCAACTTCCAAAAAACAGAAGACAGATAAATGATTTTCTGGACTAGCTCTCATAACCATCTTCACCATGTCAATAGAACGCATACAATGTTCTAAAACCTAATAACAATAAATCAATCTTGATTTTGGATTGTTAGGGTTTTGTTCGTCTAGAAGAGGCGGTGGAATCTTCTTCCTCTAGGAATTTGAAAGCAACTGACATCGGATGAGGAATTTGAGTGTCAAAATTGGAACAATTTATATAGATTGTTGACGGACAAAGATGAAGAAAAACGGGCGAAGGTGCGGTGGTGCAGTGGGGGCGGTGACGATGGAGGTGTTGTGGGGGCAGTGGAGGTGTGGTGGTGGTGAGGGAGGTAACTGATGAATGATCTGTGTGAAGAAGAGTTTTATTAATTCGTTTTTAATATTATATTGTGATTATATTTAATTGGTTTTATTAATAATAATACTGAAAAGACAATAATACCCTGGTTAACTAACTGTTGATTAATAACAAATGTTAACAGGGACTTGATTGATCCAAATCCCCAACCATAGGGTCTGGAATGATCACTTTTGCAAATGATCTGTAAGTGAGAACGAGTGTAAACAACAATGATGAAAATTGGACTTTACTTTTTTTGTTTTGTTTTTTCATTTTCTTTCAAATTTTTAAAATTTAGCCGTTCATCTAAAATTTGCAAATTATATATTATACAAAACATTATAATTAAAGTTACAAAATAAAACATTCACTATCTGAGTTTTCCCAACATAATAGATATCCAAACGTTCAAATATAAGTGCTTATTTCTTTAAATTGGTGGTTGGATGTTTCTAGTCACAAGATGATTCTCGAAGACGGCACAAAACTATTCGAAGCAAAAACCAATATGGATCATTTTCTTATTTAATTTGATCCTACAACATTTTTTTATTAAAACCCATCTCGACTATGGAATAGCAACATATAAAAAATTACCTAAGAAAATTAAGATTTACACAAAACAATAAAACATGAAACAGTTCAAATACCCAAAGGGATCAAAAGTCACAACGGATCAGGTTCTTAGTAGTTGTGAATTATTGGAAATATAGACTACTTACATGTTGTCTAACCCATCATATCAAAATTCGTTGAATCTTTATCATCATTGGATGTGACTAGATATATCAACAGTAGCGTTTGTTGGCTTTAGGAGAAGCAAACGTTGAATAAGTTAAAGGGTTATGTCATAGTCATATTGCAGAAAATGTCCACATGATTGGGCGTAATTAACCCTTAAGTATCGTCACTGGCCCCAATTAAGCATCATTGTCCCCAATTTGATCAACCTATCGTCCTTTGACCTTCAATGACCATAATTGTGCATAAACAACTCATAACCTAATTGACCATAAAGTGTCATCAGTGGGTCTATTTAAACATCATTGAAACAAGTTGATCATCAATCACCTAATTAACCTTCAATGACCATGCTTGAACATAAATAACCCCAATCATCGTAATTCGTTAATAATGGTGATTGATAGTCATTCTAATTGACCATTAATCATCACTATTGACCATTATTGAAGACAGTTAAGCATTGACGAACCTAATTAACCACTATCTGGACAAATTGAACATGAGCTCTAGACACACTTGAAGGGGTGTCTCGGTGGAACTAACACTTCTCACTCATGTGATTACTATCAACATTTTCAATTTTTGAAAAATGACATGGTGATAATGTTTGATCCTGGGTAATTAGTATTCGCATATGTTGTTCCAGTTGATTCATCGTACGTTCAATAGAATATTGGAATCTTATAAGAAATCGATTTTGTTTTTATGAAGTAGCCATCAATTATTTTAATCTCTCTTCATGATCTTGAACTTTATTTTCAATTTCCTCATTAGTGACAATAGTTCATAGGCGCGTCTGTGAGGGGAAGGGGGAGATAAGTTAGATAAGTTGGCATAAGAGGAGAGGGCCTTACCCCTTCATTGGAGATGTACAATAATTATGTCTAACATAGTCCCTAGATTTAATTACACAGTTAGTCCAGTGGTTTTTTTATCAAATTAACAATATTGGGTACTAGCGTTTTCTTTTTTGTTTCAGTATTGAGTTCTATGGTTTTAATTTTGTAACAATGTTGGTATGAGCAAACACATGTAAAAACCAACGAGAAAGTAGGGAAAGTTTTCTCATTACACTAAACTATTATAGTAAATTGCGGTTTTAGTCCCTGTGGTTTTGTGGTTATTGCTATATTTTACAAAATATAAATATATTGCAATTTACATACCATGGTTTCTATTTTATTGCGGTTTTGATCCACCACACTAACCCTATCCAACTTATAGTTAATTAATGGTCACATGAGAGGCATGTGCTAGGCATTTTAGTAATTATCCATTCAAATGTTAAAAAGGGCATTATTTCTTACACTACCTGGGAGTATAATTTTATATTTATTACATGAAACTTACATCTACAGATATAGTTTAGTGCATGTGAATATGAACATTTTGTTTGTAAAATTTTTGTAATTATCACAATCTTTATGGATGAAAAGCATTAGTTTTTTCTCTTGAATAAAAGATTTGTGAAACTCCAGTTTAGCCGGCCGTTGCTTCTGCGACTTTTTATATCCACGACGATTTTCATTATGATTATCGTAATGATGATTTTAATTATTATCAGGTTCTTGGATTCAGGTTTTTGGCATCAACAATTCTCGTAAAGTTCGATTTTGTATTTCACGAGTATCTACACAATTGTGATTATGTCATTAACGATTCTGCTAATCGGTTTTATGGTTCGACGATTTTGCACGATTTTGCTATTCAATTCTGCAAATTTTGTTGTTTGATTTTGTGTTACCATTCGATTTCGTTGGTCTGATGTTGTGTGGTTCGTTTTTGTGGTTCAACGATTGTTGTTTGATTTTGTGTTGCGTTAGATTTTTTGTACTTATTATGTTATGATTTGTGTTGCTATTCGATTAGGTACTCTTATCTTGGTCAACGATCTGCATCATTTTCTTGCCATCATGTTAGTTCTTGTTGATGCTCGCTGTGGAATTATTACTCACGAATCTAAGATTTTACAAAGTTGATAGCTTAAATATATTATCATAAAAATAATTCAATGTTATTATATTCTAACACAAATTATTAACAACTGTCAATTTGCTTTTGTGTCCAACTAGACAATGGGTTAAGAGAAGACAAATTGGAGATGATATGAAATAAAAATAAAAGAATGACAAATAAATGAGTTTAAATAAAGAAAGTGTGAAAAATCCTATTTGTTTTCTTTCGAGTGGTTAATTTCTAAAATACCTAGCACATGCTTCTCATGTAACTAGAAATTAACTATAAGTTGGATAAAATTACTGTGGTAGACCAAAACCGCAATAAAATAGAAACATTTGTATGTAAATTACAAAATATTTAGATATTTTAAAATATAGCAATAGCTATTAAACCATAGGAACTAAAACTGCAATTTACTCAAACTATTCATACATATAATACCTCTTTTTCCCGTTCTTCTCAAAAAAAAAAAAACCTAATCAACGTTCTCTGCTCCTAATCGACAACTGTTTTCCAAAATATAATAATAATAACAGTAATAGCAATAATAAGAATATTATTATTATTATTAATAAATAGTTTAGATGGTGGGGGATTATATACACTAAATAGTTTAGTGTAATGGCGTAAATACCATTGCTTTATTGTTAGTTTTTGTCTTAATACCTAATATTGTTACAAAAATAAACCATTGAACTCAATGTTACAAAAAAATATAAAGTTGACACCTAATGTTGTTATTTTGACAAAACCACATAAACTAATGATGTAATTAACTCTAGTTCCTATTAGTAATTCCATCAACACGCTAGAAGTGGAACTTTATGTCGACATACTTTAAGTCCGTAACAAATAGCAAGCATGTAAAAAAATTTCCTAGTGATTCAATGTGTCAACCAAAGACATTTGGCAAATCTTGTATTCTTTAAGGGACTCCGAGTAGCTTGAGAAGGTTTCATACGTATATGGACAATCACTATTTTGATAGTATGGGAAAACTTTAATCCTGGAAACTCTTCACCTACTCTGATTAGAAGATCTAATTATCATTTTGGTGATTTTACATTGACACATACATATATAACTCTTT
Source organism: Scalesia atractyloides (assembly GCA_947069175.1). Taxonomy (NCBI): domain Eukaryota; kingdom Viridiplantae; phylum Streptophyta; class Magnoliopsida; order Asterales; family Asteraceae; genus Scalesia; species Scalesia atractyloides. Next base: position 85,383,807 of record CAMTDV010000116.1, on the reverse strand, counting down.
ACATTAATTATTCCCTCTTTAATTAATAAGTAAATTCATTCATCCTACACACATAAAATTTTAAACTCCATATATCCTATACACTATCGAATTTTAAACTATACATGTCGAAATTTATCAAGCACTTTATCCCTCACACTTCGTAATCTATCCTACACTCTAAATTATATATATATATTTTGAAAAGAAATTACAAATTTAATGTAGTTATCTATTAAAGGGAAAGACTATAAATTAATAATCTATATAAATTTAACAATATACCTTTACAATAACAGTAAATACAAATATTAAATAAAGCAAAATAAATATATTTTTATTGGTTAAAATTTCTTATTTTTTATTCTTACAAATAATTTTTTTTTCATTTGAACCACTCTGTGTATATACACGCATACACATACTTGGAATAATATCATATCCCGATTAAGAATCATGTGATGATTATAATGTTGAAGTCAAAAGCCATCAAGGAATATAAACTCTATTTTTCTCACATTATTAAAAGAATATATCCTAATTATTTTCTTAATTTAATTTCTATAATAAATTTGGTTACCTCACAGGTTTAGACAATTTTTCTTTTTTTCTAAAAACCGGTGACTTCTTCCCTGATCAGATCTTTCATTCTACAAAAACTTCATCTCTGGTTTCTCTGTCATTGTAATATTTGCATACTATCTGCACCATGGTAGTGCCTAAATCGCTTTCAAGACAGTGTGATTACACATGACACAACCTTTCTGTCCATTTCCTTCTTCGCATTTAATCTTGATATTCGCAAATTAATTCCACCATGTAGCTCTAATGCATTTTTATTGCAATTTAGTATGCAAATATTACAATGCCAGAAAATTACATTCAAAATATACAAGTAAATTTGATGTATAACTTGGAGCACATGTTAAGAAACATTAGCATCACTTAAAATAAGCGTAATTAACTAGTCCTTCATTTGAAATCGTCAAATCATTACAAAATAAAGCAGTATTACTCGTAATTATATATGTCATTAATCTGTTTGGCAATGGTGATTACCGATGAAAATGGTTGTCATAATTTCGTTAGTAGGTAACCTCAATTGCGACAGATTACTAACAGATGTTACCCAGAAACAATCGATGGCCCACTTTACTGGCGGATTACCTATAACTATTCAAAAGTTGTCCAATGAATTATTTGCGACAAAATACTAATTTCATTGTGACGACGGATATGCCCTCAGTAATCATTCGTTAATATAAACTATTTTAAAATATATTTAGTTTTATTAAAATGCCTTGAAGATAAAAATAAGTTATAAATAACTGGAAATTTAAAAAGTTATAAATTAAAGGTAAATTACAAAACTATAACCACAGTAACAATTACCGTAACATTTTAATTACGCTTTCAATTATTTATTTTTTACTAGTTTTTATCGCAGACCATTTAGTAATTACCAACAGATAACTTTCGTTGATGATACTTTTTTTTTCTGGTAGTGAATGTTACATGTCTACTAAAATTTGATAGGTACCTTGATAATTATGACCACCTTGACATATACATTACAGGCCCTTTCCTATAGTGGTTAACCGAACAAAGCAGAATAGTACTACTAGAATGGTACTACTGATTATATGATGTTCACAATCTCTAGGCTAGTGGGTGTGAGGTGCGTGGAGGGACCGTGGAGGTGGTGACAAGGACTTGCAGGCAACGCAAACAGCATGCCTGGGCTAGTGCGCGATGAACTTGGCCATGGCCACGGGTTCCACGGTCTAACAATTAACTGTTGCACAACAGTTTCTTTTAATTATTTCCTAAATAACTATGATTTATATCAACAAAAAATGCATACTTTTTCACCATAACTCTCTTCACTCTCTCTATAACTTTCTATCTTTCTCTACTCCACAAAAGAATCAATCATGGATCCAAACAACCCGAACAATCTGAACTCAACCTTGTTTACATGACCCGGCTACTCGCCCTACGTCGGTCAGAAGTGGTCCACGCAATGTTCATTTGCAGGATACAATGCGACCACCACAACAGTCACAACCTTATAACCATGAAGCTGAACCTGAAACCCAACCGAAAGAACATGCTGAGGAAGTTGTACCCAAAACACAAAACACAACCCAAAATGTCAAAGAAAAAAAATAAAGAAAGCGAGCAGAAAAAGAAACTACACTAATACAAAAGTGGCATTTCTATGAAATTTTGCCACCGGAAACGTTGGTCGCAAATTTGTTACGAGTTAGCTGCGAATACATTTTGCTACGAGTTAGCTGATTAGCTACGAACTTCCATCGCAAATGAATTCTATAGTAAAACTCATAGCAAATCCGTAGCAAAACTGAGGAAATAAATATAAAACATATAATGTAGCAAAATCGCTAGCAAAACCATGAAAATAAGTATTTAAAAATAAACTAAAAAATGTAAAATAAAATTTGTAGCAAAATCAATAGCAAAATTGTGAAAATAAATATAATAACAAAAACATAGTAAAATTGATAGCAAAATCCATAGCTAAATCATGATAAAAAATATTTAAAAACTAACTAATAGAAGTTAAAAAAACCAGTAGCAAAATCGGTAAGTAAATATACTTCGTAGCGAAATTAGAAGCAAAATCTAGGAAAAAAAAATACTAAAATACTAATATAGCAACATCGATAGCAAAATCCATTGGAAAAACAAGAAAAAAAGTTATTCAAAAAATAATTTACTAATACTGATAGCACCATTTATAGCAAATTACGTTGCAAAAACAAAAAATACTTAAAATTAATTAATAATATTGGTGGCAAAATACACAGCAAAACTAACAAAATAAATATTCAAAAAACAATATAGTAAAACACATAAGAAAATCCATAAGCTAAAATTGATAAAAGAAGTATTAAAAAGTATTAATAACATATACATAGAAAAATCAAGAGCAAAATTACTAAATACTTAAAAGCAGTTTAACAAAGTCAATTTTTGTCTTTCAAAAACGCTATTGATGATTTCAAGTCAAACTTGTAGTATATAATTAATCATTTATGTTAGTCGTTAATTCTGGTGAGGTAAAGTCACTACTAATAATCAAAATTACTAAGTGGTTAATCGAAAATACATCAACTTCATAACTTAGAGTCAATCTTGAGTTTTCATAATTTAAGCGAGCTCGAGCCTAATCGAGCTCGAACTCAGGCTCGACTCGACTCAGTTTATTTACACCTTTACATAGCATCAATTCAGGCTTATATATGCCGTTCCCATAGCAAAATTTAATAAAAGAAATATTGAAAATAAACAATAATAAGAACATATATTAAAAATAAATTAATACATATTACATATATATTTTTTATTCCATCAAAGTAGAGACTTCAATTTAGGTTCCTATTTTTTTACTATTATAATAGTAACAAATCTTCTTTCTATTTTGCTAAATAAAATTGAACATCGACTTTATTATAATTACTAATAGTATATAGGATAAATAGTTATGTAGATTTTTGTAACCTCCTTAAACTTTACCAGACAAAACAAAAGCGTAATTATTATGGTTTTACTTTAAAATCTATTCAATATACAATTTAACTAAATATATCACCTAATTATTGAATGCACCCTCTTCCTCTTACATAATTATAGGTGGAGCTCGTGTGAGACTGGTACTTTTTTATTTCATAAGGAGAGATATAATTAGTAAGGAGGGAGTGCATTTAGATCAACCATTTAAAAGCATGTTGTTTTAGGAAAGAAATTGGTAAATTAAAATTGATTTAACTCATGTAGACACAAATATATTTAATATAGTTATCTCATACAAATAATTACACGTACTGAGTTAAGCATAAGGATGAACAAAAGATACCGGGTACTTGTACCGAATATCTTGAATCGAAACATTTTTGGTATCGATTCGGTACCGACTTTTGACGTATTTGGTACCGGTTCGGTAGCGGTATTTACCGGTTTTAACCTTCAAATACGGGTATCGAACGGTGCCGTACCACGTATTTTCGGTACTTATATCGGTTCGGTACTAAATCAAGTTATAACGTGTAGGAACCCTAGGTTTTGCAATTATCGAACCGGGTGTGATCATTGTTACCAATTCTTGTTTTCAATCAAAAAATCCAGTTTTTGCAATAATTAACGTAATCAGTTTTTTTATAGTTGATCTTGTTTGTTTACTTCGACACATTTTTCAACCAAACAAACAAACAAAGAAAATTAGCAAGCTTCATAAGTATTTTGTACACTTGTTTGTAAATAGTTTAGACAATCGAACAACTAATTTGATATCGACCACATGCTCTTCGTGGATACGATACTCGACTTACCCTAGCTACATAGGTTAATTGGGTTTTTGACTGATCGGAAAGACACGGTCTGTCAATTTTCTTATATTGCTTTTAGATAATTTGGATCTTTATCGTGTTAGGTTTGGTTATTTTTGAATTATTTGGATCTTTAACGTGTTGTATTAGGTTATGTTTGGATGATTTGGATCTTTTTTAGTATGAGTTTTTAATATTTATTGTTATGTTTGAATGATTATGCTATATGATTTGAGTATTTATTTTGTGTTTGAGTTTTTTTTATATCTATGAGATTTGAATATAATATTTAAAAAGAAAAACAGAAAACAATATAAAGAAAGATTTTATTTGAAAATTTCCAAACAAAATGTGTAGCTAAATTTGTTGCAAAAACCTTCTAACATTGAAGCTATATCCGTAGCAAAGTGAAGCGAAATTCGTAGCTAAATTCTGTTGCATAAGCGTAGCAAAAGCCTGTAAATTTTTGTAGCCAAATCATAGCTAAATTCTGTAGCAAACCCGATAGCAAAAAACGTTGCAAGTTTCGTAGCAAAAAAATGTAAAAGGTAGCAAATTCTTGTAGCTAAACCATAGCAAGTTCGTTGTTTATTTTGTAGCAAAAATGATAGCAAAAACGTTGTAAATTATCGTAGCCGACATTCATAGCAAACTACTATGAACCTAAAATATCTGCAACTAAAAGTATCGGTAGCTAAAAACCCATAGTGAAAACCTTTTTCGTAGCAAATCCGTGGCTAAAATAGCAATATCATTTTTGTAGCTAAATTCATCGCAAACATAATTTTCATAGCTAAAGTTTGTAGCAAATAAATTCGTGATGAGACTTCTAGCTACGAACTAAATTCTAGCAAAAAGGGTGTTTGCTACGGATTTAACCGTAGCAAATGCCTATTTCTACAGTAGTGCTACAAGCAAATTAAGAGGCCAACTATGGACACCTACCGAGAAGGAGGAGTTGACACAGACGTGATGCACTACTTCTACGTATCCAAAAATAGATTTTTAATTTTTTTAAGCGACCAAGCACACAAGTTTTGATAAGGGGCTGGTCCCTGGGCACTTCACTTAATCGGGGTGATGTGGAGGTATTCGATTGTATCATATGTTCTAATTCTCGTATTTAATTAATTAAATTTTAACAAAGATTTACTGAAATCTTGTAAAGAAGCGCAGACGTTTTGATAAAAACTAAACAATAATTAATCAATATGCTTATGAATATTTTTAAATACCCTTTAATCTGGAGGCTTAGTTAATAATAAACTAATAATATTATTTATAATGAAAAATTTAAAATACAAAAGACAATAAAAAATGAAATTGTCAAGGAAGGACAGCCCAGCTGTTAAGCCAAGTCGCCAAGAGCTCCTCTAGTCCTCTGGGTTGTTAATTAACATGTGTCTAAAATATATTTTTATAAATATGTTAAAACTAAAATACAAAAAGAAGTAAGAGCCTTTTAAAGAAAGTATGGGCTGTTTATTTCAGTTTTTATTGGATTCTTAATAATTTAGATCTTTTACTGATTCAATATTTAATGGCTCAAACTCTTTGTTTCACGAGCAGCCATTTGAATGATTCAGACACTTGTCTCTGAATGGTTAATATATCGTATATGAATTGATCAGACATTTGTCTCTAAACGGTTAAGCATTATACTGGTTCTTTCTTAATAGTTCAGGTCTCTTACTAATTTAGCACTTGATGGTTCAGACCTCTTACTAGTTAAGCACTTACTTATTCGGAAATTACCAAAAAAGCCCCCAAGAGAATATGTAATCATTATATTAAAAATTACATAATTCAAACTGATTTAATATATGCTACACCTTTCATACGACCTCCTATATGGTCCTACCAGATGACAATAAACAAACTTATTAGAAGAAGTTTGTGACATCTAATTTGCACTTTGGACTGTTTGTGCATCACTATTTTAATTTATTATACTTATAATTAGTGTTAGAAGATAGTTGTTTTGTTTGTTTGCGACTATTAATTATAGCAAAAAAAAGAAGAAAGAAAACCGAGCGTTTTGATATAATTTCCATAATCCATTTAGCCATTTGTTTGGTTTGTCTTACTACATTTAATTTGGACATGCCCACACGTGTTGTTTCTATATATAGGAAGTCTTCGTTCATAATTTTATATTGGTCATCATTACTCCTCTAATAAGTGTCTTCTTAAATTTTATATCAGTGTTATCACTTTCATTAGGAAATTATATCAATGTCATCATTTTCATTAGGAAATGGTGATACATGTTTATATATATTTCTTTTTTTTTTCTCAGTCTTTTATCATTTAGATAACACACTCTTATTATAATAAAATTACTTGAATAAAAAATATAAGTAAATAAAAAATAAAATTAATTATAAAAAATATAATTAGTGTTAGAAGATAGTTGTTTTGGCTCCTGAATGCAACCTCCCGTAGGCCATGGGCCAGTTTCCCCCCTGGTACCTACTGCGAGTGACACCTTGCGACGTTAGCTCCTGATTGCCATCTTCCCGTGAGCATCTCGTGTATCCTAATGAGCATGAATAGTTAGAAGTTTTAATCACAGAAACCAGACAGTATTATAATAACAGGTTTTATATTTATATTCTAATCAGTTACATCATTTGGAGACAAGTTTAATCAAACAAACTAACGTGTTCTGTTAATTTGAAAAACAAAAAAAGATGAATAGATGAACGAATAAAACTAATAGAACATGCCTTGGTTAGTACATGAAATATACTATAAAATGTCTATTTGATCATTTTTATTTGTTAAATATGCTATGCGAAGCATTTAAAATTCAATCTTATTTGATACACTTGGTTATATTTAAAAGAAATTTTATATGCTTGAATAAATACCAAACTAATAGATTAGTTTGTGGTAAGTGTCTTGACAAATAAATGTTAATCTTCTTTTATCTTGCCTAATCAAATTATGATGATCCTGGAAAACTAACAATACAATTGTATGTTAAAGTCTTAAAAACAAACAAAAGATCAAAATATATGAATAATGAATAATTGTATGTACTACAATTTATATGAACAGAAAATTAAATTTAATGTAATATACTTTTCGGGTATAATTTGGGTAAATGGGTCGGGTGTCACTAAATCCCATACCTGTACCTGTACCCGACTTTTTGTATATTTTTAATCCCATACCCGACCTATACCCGTTGGGCTTCGGGTATACCCGGCCCATGTATTTCGGATTTCAGGTATACCCGTCGGGCTTGGGCTTTTTTGCCATCGCTAATTCTGTCTCGTCTGCCACAATCGTTAGTGATCTCTGGCGTGTAGGGTGCTTGATGCATGGTGAATGGATCCACATGTCCTGATGATTGTCCTTGTTGTCTGGTTTGTCATCAGCGGTTAATGGAGATCGTGGGACAGAGGTTGGCACGAGCTGATTGGTGCCACGTGTACGTCATTGTGTACTTCTTGTCCCCTGCACGATTGTTCATCATGAAGCATGATCCAATACAACCTATCGAGCGCCTATTGGCCCACAGCTCTGCCACTTGTACCTTTCATAATTGTTTGGTGTTGACATGCGCTTATTCCATCGACCTGCGTTTAGTCCTTTCGCGCGACTCAAGAAATATTCGTGTAGTCGGCGCAAGGTCAAAGGAAACAAGATTCTTTTCTAAAAGACTAAGTGTAAGGATTGCCCTTGTATTAGTCCTGACCTCGCATGTGACTCAGGAAACATCTATGCAGTCGGCGCAAGGTTCACGAAATCATCGTAGTGGTGTATCTTAGATACTGTCTTGTGCGCGACCTGAGGTTAACTCATTTGGTCAGTGAACGATTTGGGACCATACCCACTTAAATCCCCCAGTCTAGTACTACTTCCATGCGCGAAGCGAGTGGTTGGAGCTCTGGACTAGAAACAAAAGCTAAGTGTCTGTGTTGAAATCTTGCATTTGGGATCGTATACCAAGTGGGATAAAAAAAGCTGGCGCGTGTATTGGGGTAAGGCCTAAGCCGCACAGCTATGTACCTTACTTGTGAAGTTATCTTTAAAATTTTGCGTGGGAGAATCTTGAAATTTGAAATAGAACATATGCTGACAGGTTGGTAGTGAGAGCGACGTTTGATAGGACTGCTGACACAGTAGGCGGCATGGCGTCATTGCCGTTTCGGCTGGTGTCAGGCGAGTAAGGCCTAGCGCGCGTGGCAACCGTCACACTGGTTTTGCCGCCTGACGTGTCGTGTTCATAATGGAGACGCGCCGTACCTTGAAGGGCACAGTTACCCATCGCAATAAATGCGGTGGGTATAAATAGTCGACGAGGCCTATGAGAGAAACACTTTTTCTTCGAATTCTCTCTCATTTTCCTTTGAATCTTCAAATCTTAAAGCAATTTTTGAAGATATTCTAGTTTTCATTTGAGATTTCTTCAGATCTTCAAGTGTTCCTTTCAAGAATTTTTTACTATCATTACGTAATCATAATGTCTGATATAGTAAAGGATCCTGAAGTGGAGGAAGCCAGTGGCAGCATGCTACCATTGAAGTGGGAGGAAGCTTCGTTCCAGCAGGTGGTTCGCGGCCACCAATTCGTTGCTAAGTGGGATGCCAGATTTCAGGCGAAAGGCCAAACCACCGCCGATGCGCCGCCAGGATACATCAAATTGTTCGCCGATTTCTTCGGTGAAAGCAACTTCCGCTTGCCTGCCACACATTTTCTTGGAATCGTGCTATCTTATTATCACACTCATGTCTCCCAACTGAGCCCCCTGGGGATGGTTAAGATTCGACACTTCGAGTTTTGCTTGCGCTCACAAGGTGAGGAACCGACGATAGATAATTACGTGCCTTCTACCAACTCAAATCCACCCTTGGGTATTATTCGTTTGCTACTCGGGGGGTCCAAAAAACTGCTCACCACCCTCCGAAGAGTTTCGATGACTAGAAGTGTAAATTTTTCTACATACGGGAAGAGGTAGCTCCGATTGCTATGGAATTCCATGAACCTACGCCTATCCCCAAGGAAGACTTGAAGATACCGAAAGGCACGACGTGGTATGAAAAGTTGCAGGCACTGCCAAATCATGTTTTTCGGAGAGCAGGTCTTGGTGGCGGCGGGGTATGAGTGATAAATGGCTGACCACGAGCAGGGTTGTTCCCGTGCTCCTTCTAGATGGCCAAGGTAAACTCTTCTTTGGATGTCATCTTCCTTATTCTCGTATAAGGTTTATAGTTGCTAGTTTATGAGTTCAATCTGTTTCGTTTGTAGAATGTGAGCTTTATCACCAGGCTTTTGCCGCGCATGCTGGGAAGATGGGTGTTCGAATGTGCGCGATGACGAAGAGCTCTGGTATGAGCAGATTCAGGGCAATTTCATGTATCCAGTTGCTGAAGCTTTTGCCGCGCAACCGACAGCAACTGAAGGTGTGCATATCGTGAACCCTATACCTTGTCGGAAAGATGTTGTCTTGCTTTCAAGCGGGGAGTCTATTGCCTCTCGGATCATGGGTTAAAAATCCATCCTTCTACGTTTGCAGGAAGTTTGGGCAATCTGTCACACCCCGACCCGCAGCGGAATAAGAGTCGGGGCATAATTGGGTTATCACCAAAGCTCATGATGTTTACTATTATGTTTCATATTTATTAAATTCAAAATTTCAACTTCAATATTCCAAACAAGTTCATACAATTACAAAGAAAAAGTAACTAAATAAACAATCCAAAGCCTAAACCGATTTATTCTTCTAAGCTGTCCTATATGTTTCTTGCTGCAACTGGATCACCTGTATCATGTGTAAAAATGGGGGTTCTTGGGTTAACAAAAGTTGACGAGTGAACCTTGTTAGAAAACATTTATTATTGATTTCTTGTTATAATTAATATGGAAAAATTGTGCAATAATCATATGTGAGCAAACGTAAATAATCATACAATAACATACAATAACAAACAATAACAAACCACCTTGCATAATTATATGACATGAATGATAATGTAAATGTTGGCAACGTCACGTTCACGCTCATAGGTAATGGGGAACGGTTCCGCTTATAGGTAATGGGGAACAGACGGCCTATGATGAAATGTATGTGCGATCAAGGCTCAATCAAACGGAGCCGATCGTATGTTGGCAACGCCTCGTTCACGCTCATGGGTAATGGGGAACGGCTCACGCTCATAGGTAATGGGGAGCGGCGGCCTATAATGATGTATGTACTGAAAATGATAAATTTAATCTAAACATTAACCACACAAACAGTTGATGCATATTGAATACACATTTGATCATGGATATGATGGATGCACAAGTGTTTAAATGTAGTAAATAATAAGACACATGATACACCCCAAAATGTGATTAAAACGGGGAATTTGTAGAGATTCACTCACATTGGGTGCGTTCGTTTGATGATGTTGAATGCGCACGAGTTTAGAGGATTGATCGACGAGGAATAACTAACCTAAATAATAACGAAAAGGGACGGTAAATAAGTGGATTTTATTAACAATTTTAATTATTTTAGATATATTTTTGCGAGTTTAAGGTTATTTTCTAACTTTAAAAATTTTAAGTATTTTTAATTGATTTTTAAATTAAATAAATAAATAAAAATATAAAAAATGTTGACTTTTTGGGTTGATCGTTGACCATTGACCATGACTGTTGACCGGTTCGGTCGTGTATTTGTTTGCACTGAGTGAGGTTCGAACTTGTGACCTCCCGTACGCGTGCACGCAGCTCTACCAACTGAGCTACGTGTCTAACCCGAAATATTTCTGTTTTTAGTTATATTTATATACTATTTAATTTATTCGAAATTCATTTATTTTTAAAAAGGATTTTAATTACATCGAACCGGTGTGCATAACAGGTCTCGGACCCGGGACCTGTTGTTTAACGTTGCACAGAGTCCACCGCTGGACTGTGTCTCTAACCTGGTTAAAACACTTGTTTTTATTTCTCTTATATACTAACTGGAAGTTTCCGTGTTTGGGTTTTATAAAAAAGTCTGAATATTGTGACGAATCGGAACAAGGACAGACTCGAACCCGGTATCCCTATGATTCAAATGCACACAGTCCACCGCTGGACTGTGTGTCTAACCCGAGATATAACCCGATTTATATTAAATATATACACAACCTAACTTCATCTTCTTCGCTAAAACAACTCAGATAATTGATATTCGACTGATCTTGTTCAATTTAATTAACGGACATATAAATGATTAGGACGTAACGGATAGGGAAGGTTTTGGAAATGAATGTATCGGAAAGATGACTTTTCTCAGAACTCCGGCAAAGTCGTTGGCTCTGTTTTATGAACTCCGTCTGAACGGACAAATTAACAGTTTTGATTAACAAATTGTGAAATTGAATGACTAAACAAGAGTATCAGAAGGTTTAAATGATTATACTGTTTCACAGCGCAATTTTGGAATTTTCAGAAATCTTCCGGCGAGTGCTGATTATCCGATATCGTCGTCTGGGACTGATTCTGGTTGAAGGGTTTGAGTTAGTAAAAGTCTAACAATAGATAGAAGATGAAAGAATTGAGAAATTTACCGTTTTGATGAATGACACGGTTTTCCGGCGAAAGTCCGGTGATATCAGATAGCGATTCCGACGATCAGAAATTAGAGCAAAAGTGAAATGGGAGGTTCTGTGAGTGTTTTTGAGTCGTGAGATGATGATTTTGATAGAGTAAATCAGGAAGTAAAGGATTTCGCTTTTTAACTCCCAAACTCATATGAATCGAAACAATTAAAGACTGAATTTGATTAAGAACGTGCGTCGTAATGGTTTCATCGGTTATTATCAGTAATTGCGATCACTCAATCGTCTAGAAAGTTGAAAGCCGATGAACGGTTTCAGTTTGGCGCAAACAGATGATTTCACAGGTGAACTTATGTTTTATTTGTTTCCTAGATTACACAAGGACATCAAGTGGCGGAGTGGTTAAGTGTTGGTTGGTTAGGTCTTCCGGCTGACCCGGGTTCGAAACCCGGCAGGCCCTTTTCATTTTTAATTGCTTTATTTTTATTTTTTTAACAATGTTAATTTCCATATTCTAAAATGTTTATTAGTTATGTATTGTTTAAAATAAAAATAAGCATTAAATGAGCAACGAAAATTTGAAACCGATTATTCGATTAATAAACGAAGCGGGTTTTGAAAACCCGTTTTTCGACGGATGTTACAGTATCCCCTAAGTAGTAGTGGTAACAGGAAAAAGATGCGGGTATTTTTCGCGCATTGAGTCTTCACGTTCCCAAGTAAACTCAGGTCCTCGTTTCGACTCCCAGCGTACCCTTACAATTGGAATACGACTCCGTCTTAAACGTTTCTCTGAAATCCATTATCTCTACTGGTCTTTCAATGAAATGCATAGATTCATCGATCTGAATATCTTCCAGGGGAATATGGAGGTTTTCATCGGCGAGGCACTTCTTCAAGTTTGATACGTGGAATGTGCGGTGAATTCTGTTGAGTTCTTCTGGTAGATCAAGCTTGTATGCTACAGGTCCTACTCTTTCGAGTATCTTGAAAGGTCCTACGTAGCGTGTGTCACACCCCAACCCGCAGCGGAAATAAGAGTCGGGGCATAATTGGGTTATCACCAAAGCACATGACATTTACTATTATGTTTCATAATTAAATGAAGTCAAAGTTACATTTCTCAAACCTTCAAACATGTTCATTCATTACAAAGGAAAATAACCAAACATAATAATCCAAACACTAAATCGTTTTATTTCTTCTAATCCAGGCCCTACGTGTTCCTAGCTGCTGCTGGTTCACCTGTATCATGTGTAAAAATGGGAGGTTTTTGGGTCAACATAAGTTGGCGAGTGAACCTTATAGATAAACATTTAATAATGATTTTCTGGTTAGTTTATCAATAAAATATTGTGCATAATCATAAAAGGGCATATGTATGAAATCAAGCAATGGCAACATCGGTTACAATTATAACATACATTAACAATTGATAACATACATGATCATACCAACATCATATGATAATTAACATAAATGAACTGTGAGATCAAGGCTCAATCAAACGGAGCCGATCGTATTGCATGAACTGAAAATGTAAATTGAACTGTGTGCTCAAGGCTCAATCAAACGGAGCCGAGCGTATTGCATGAACTTGAAATGTAAATTGAACTGTGCACTCAAGGCTCAATCAAACGGAGCCGAGCGTATTGCATGAACTTGAAATGTAAATAACCGATCAAGGCTCAATCAAACGGAGCCGATCGTGCGGGCACGCCCTGATCAACCGCATAATAAAATGGGGATCAAACTCAACCTCGAGGGATGGGGAGCTACAGCCTCAGCAATTGCATGTACTGAAATAATAACTTGCAAACGATTCTAACTACTGAACAGCAACAACTAACACACATGTCATGATATGATATATGCACAATAACTTAGTTATAATAAGTAAATGAACAAGACACATGATACACCCCAAAAATGTGATTAAAACTGGGAATTTGAAGGGTTCACTCACATTGGGTGCGTTGGATTTGAATTGGTGAGATGCGCACGATTTAGATGAAACGAGTTAACGAGGAATCACTGACCTAAATAATAATAGGAAAAATATATTAAATGGATGGATTTATTAAAGATTTTTAATGGAATTTTTGGATATATTTTTGTGAGTTTATGGCTATTTTCCATCCTTAAAAATGTTATTTTTAAGTATTTTTAATTGATTTTTAATTTAAATAAAACAAATAATTATTTAAAAAAAATAATATTTTTTTTACTGTTTGACCGTTGACCGTTGACCGTTGACCGGTTCGGTCAGCGGTAATTCTTGCACCGAGCGGGATTCGAACCTGTGACCTTCTGTTCACGCGCACGTAGCTCTACCAACTGAGCTACGTGACTAACCCGTTAGAAATCTAGTTTTAATTATATTAATACACTTATTCGAATTTACCGAAAATTCCTTTATTTTACAAAACGTTTTATTCTCATTGAACCGGTGTTGGTGTCGAGACTCGATCGCGTGACGTGCAGTTTGTGTTGCACACAGTCCACCGCTGGACTGTGTGTCTAACCCGGGTATATTCTTGAATTATATTATACTTAACAACTACTCAATCTAACCCGGTTAGTTTTATGAATAAAAAGGAATGTTATTACGCAGCGTGTGTGAAGCAAGGATCGAACTCGGGACTCGTATATAAACTTTGCACACAGTCCACCGCTGGACTGTGTGTCTAACCCGTTAACTATCCGAATTTTATTTATTCTTAACCCGCTGTTATGCTCGTCTTCTTCACTATAATTACCGGTTTTACACAGATCACTGGTTCAGGGTTCTACTACTTAAATAACATGATTACTAGTTTGAATGAACAAACCGAACAGTTTGGGGGAAAGGAATACCGGACAGGTCGTCTTCTTCAGGAAGTCCGGCGAGAACAGGCCACTCTGTTTTTGAAACTTCGGCTGAGAGGGTTAACCAATAGAATTTAAGAGTTAGATTTGAAATTGAACCAGAGTACATGGGTTATTAGCACGATTGAATGTGTTTACCGTCAGCTAGCGTGGTTCCGGCAAATTCCAGAATTTCTCCGGCGAAACCAGAAATCCAGCAAAATCTTCTGTGACTGACTTTGAGTGACGGAATAATGTTAGTAGTGTCCCAGCAATAGATTGAAACAGCAAGAGAAGAAATTCTTACTGGTTTATGTTGAATACGGTTTTCCGGCGAGAATTGCAGAAAATTCCGGCGACAGTTTTCTTGTGCTCAAATGACTTGAAAACGCGACGAAAATGGATTTGAGTGTATTTGAGACAGTTCTGAATCGAATAAATGATTGGAGACGGAATTATTTGAAACTTGAATGTCTTTCGGTTTCAAAACTCAACACTTGAAGTTCATTAAATCTAAACTTTAATTAGAAACCGATATGCGTCGGTTATAAGTTAATTAAACGAACGAAAACTGATTTGGCGATTTGGCTTACCGATTTCCGTTAGTAACCGTTCATCCGAGTTTGCGTATAAAATTCAATTGTTTTCATAATACTAACAGAAAACAATTGGTGGCGGAGTGGTTTGGAGACGGAAAGATAAGTCATTGGAGCAGTTGACCCGGGTTCGAGTCCGGTCAGCTCCAAACATTTTTTATTTATTTTATTTTAACTTTTTATCAAATATAACTTTTATAGTTTAGCTTATATATTAATTATGTAACGTTTAAACTCAAAATACTCATAAATACTTAATGAAATTTCGTAACTTGATATTTGATTACAAAACGGAGCGGGTTTTGGAAACCCGATTTATACAAATGTTACAGTATCCCCTACTTTTAGGAATTTCGTCCCGAAATTCAAACAGTTGATGTAGTAGGGAAAAGATGAGGGTATTTTTCACGCATTGAGTCTTCACGTTCCCAAGTAAACTCAGGTCCCCGTTTCGACTCCCAGCGTACCCTAACAATAGGAATGCGACTTCGATGTAGACGCTTTTCTCCATAGTCCATAATCTCTACTGGCCTTTCAATAAAATGCATGGATTCATCAATCTGAATATCCTCTAGTGGAATATGAAGATTCTCATCAGCGAGGCACTTCTTCAAGTTCGACACGTGGAAAGTGGGATGAATTCTGTCGAGTTCTTCCGGTAGGTCAAGCTTGTAAGCTACAGGACCTACTCTTTCGAGTATTTTGAAAGGTCCTACGTAACGTGGTGCTAGCTTTCCCTTTTGCCCAAAACGAACTACTCCCTTCCATGGTGACACTTTTAAAAGCACGTAATCACCAACGCTAAACTCCAAGGGCTTCCGTCGTTTATCTGCGTAACTCTTTTGACGACTTTGAGCCGCTAGAAGATTGTTTCTGATTTGATGAATTTTATCTGTGGTTTCTTGGATTAATTCCGGACCAGTAATTTGAGCTTCCCCAATTTCGTGCCAACAAACAGGAGATCGACACTTTCGACCATATAAAGCTTCAAAAGGTGCCATGCCGATACTAGAATGATAACTGTTGTTGTACGAAAATTCGACTAACGGTAGGTGGGCGTCCCAATTTCCCTTGAAGTCTATGACACATGCTCTAAGCATATCCTCAAGGGTTTGAATGGTGCGCTCAGACTGTCCATCAGTTTGGGGATGATAGGCGGTACTGAGATCTAGTCGAGTGCCCATTGCGGATTGTACTGCCTGCCATGTCCGTGAGGTGAAACGACCATCACGATCAGAAATAATACTTAATGGAACTCCATGATGGCTGACGATTTCGCTGATATAAATACGAGCAAGCTTTTCGTTCTTAAAATCTTCTCGAATAGGAATAAAGTGAGCTGATTTTGTGAGTCGGTCTATAATCACCCATATAGTGTCATACCCACTAGATGTGCGAGGTAACCCGGTAATGAAATCCATGGTTATATTTTCCCACTTCCAGACAGGTATTTCTGGTTGGACCAGAAGTCCTGAGGGTCTTTGGTGTTCAGCCTTTACTTTCGAACAAGTGAGACACTTGGAGACAAAAACGGCAATATCTTTCTTCATTCCAGGCCACCAATAGGTGTACCGTAGGTCTTGATACATCTTATCGGCTCCTGGGTGTATAGAATATCGCGACTTATGGGCTTCATGCATGAATGTTTCATGAAGATTGATATGGTTAGGAATCCATATACGATCTAGGTAATACAAAATACCATCAGATTTAGTTTCCAGCTTTAGCTCGGCTCCACAGGACATCTCCTTTTGTACATCTTCCTCTGTTATTGAAACGTGTTGAGCTTCTCGAATTTGATCCTTAATATTGGTTATAATTTGCGAACATAGAATATGAATGGAGTTCGCATACCCCTTTCGACTAAGTGCATCAGCCACCACATTTGCTTTACCAGGGTGGTATTTGATTTCACAGTCGTAATCATTTAGAAGTTCGACCCATCTCCGTTGCCTCATATTTAACTCTTTCTGATTGAAGATGTGTTGAAGACTCTTATGGTCAGTGTATATTTCACACTTCGTGCCATAAAGATAATGTCTCCATATCTTAAGAGCGAATACAACGGCTCCAAGTTCAAGGTCATGAGTGGTGTAGTTCTTTTCGTGAATCTTGAGTTGCCTTGAGGCATAAGCTATGACCTTTCCTCTTTGCATGAGAACGCATCCCAATCCTTGCCCTGACGCGTCGCAATAGACTACAAAATCATCACAACCTTCAGGAAGAGTGAGGATTGGTGCATCACAAAGTCTTTGCTTGAGGGTTTGAAAAGCTTCTTCTTGCTTGGGCCCCCATACAAATGGTTTCCCTTTATGGGTTAAAGCCGTGAGTGGCACCGCAATGCGAGAGAAGTTTGAAATGAATCGACGATAGTAACCAGCAAGTCCAAGAAAAGACCTTACTTCAGTTGGCGTACGTGGAGCTTGCCATTCTTGAACTGCTTTGATCTTTGATGGGTCCACATGTATTCCTTTGTCATTGACTACATGCCCAAGAAATTGCACCTCTTTTAACCAGAATTCACATTTAGAGAACTTGGCATAAAGCTGTTCCTTTTCTAGAAGTGCAAGAACAAGTCGCAGATGACGCTCATGATCAGCTTTAGATTTTGAATAGATAAGAATATCGTCAATGAACACAATAACAAATCGATCAAGGTAAGGTTTGCAGACTCTATTCATTAGGTCCATGAAAACAGCTGGTGCGTTGGTTAATCCAAACGGCATAACCATGAATTCATAGTGACCATAACGAGTTCGAAAAGCAGTTTTAGGGACGTCTTCTTCATGCACCCTAAGCTGATGATAGCCCGATCGAAGGTCGATTTTCGAAAAGCAACTGGCACCTTGTAGCTGGTCAAGAAGGTCATCTATACGAGGTAAAGGATATCGATTTTTGATTGTTAACTTGTTGAGCTCTCTGTAATCGATGCACATGCGAAAAGATCCATCCTTCTTCTTTACGAAAAGTACAGGTGCACCCCAAGGCGATGAGCTGGGGCGTATAAATCCCTTGTCAGTCAACTCTTGCAATTGACTGGCTAGCTCTTGCATTTCAGAGGGGGCTAACCTATATGGAGATTTTGCCACTGGTGTAGCACCAGGTATAAGATCGATACGAAACTCGACATCTCTGATTGGAGGAAGTCCTGAAATGTCGTCAGGAAAAACTTGTGGAAAATCTTTTACAACAGGAATATCTTCAAGTTTCTTTTCTGCGGTCCCCTTCTTGATGATATGGGCTAAAAACGCGACATAATTCTTGCGAAGGTATTTCTGAGCTTGAAGGCAAGACATTAAGTTGAGTCCTTTCGCCGAGGTTTCTCCAATAATTCGAAGAGTCTGACCGTTTGAAAGAGGAATACGAATAAATTTCTCACGACATACAACTTCCGCATTATGCTGACTAAGCCAATCCATTCCGACTATGATGTCGAAACTTCCCAGCTTCATAGGAATAAGATCGACTGAGAAATCGTGATCGTTTAGGGTGAGCGTACAGTTGCGTAAAATAGAATCTAACGATACTGGTTTTCCATCTGCAACTTCCACTGTTATGGATTCCACGAGCTTATCTCGATTTTTACTTAAGATAGGTTCAAACTCTAATGACACGAAACTTCTATCCGCACCAGTATCAAATAACATAGAGGCATATCTACCATTTATAAGAAACGTACCGTTGACCACATTGCCGTCAGCTCTGGCCTGGTTTGCGTTAATATTGAAAGCCCTTCCTCTAGCAGGTGGAGGAGCTTGGTTTGCTTGGTTCACCGGGTTGGCTTGGGCCTGAGCATGAATAATATTGACCAGCCTTGGACATGAGTTCCTGAAATGACTTGGATCTCCACAATTGAAACATGCCCGCATTGGTTGGCCCATAGGGTAGTTGGGTTGATAGTATGTTTGGGCTAAATGTTGAGTGGGTGGAAATGGTTGTTGTTGTTGGGCTTGACCCATAAATTGTTGGTGGGTTTGGGTTATAGGTTGGTGGCGATTTGTTCGTTGAGGTGCGCGGCATTGTTGTACAAGGTGTCCAGCGCGACCGCAGCTGGTACAGTACTGGCAAGGATAGTCAGGGAAGTGGTGATACTGACAACGGTTACATTTTGGTAGTGGTCCTGTGTATGGTCTTTTGTATGGCGCGGGTGGAGGAGTGGCTTGAGTGATGGGTGCAGCAGGAACAGGGGTGTTGGTGTGGGTGACTGCAAAGTTCCTGTTGTTACGCTTCCTCTTGTTAGCAAATTTGGAGGAAGGAGTGTGGTGGTTTGAGGTTTGTCCCTCAGCAGGGGTTTTCTTCTTTTCCTCCTTGAACTTCCCATTGCGAATTCGGTTTTTGGTCAGTTCTGTTGCCAACACCATGGCAGCTTCGAGTGTTACTGGTGAAACGCTGAGGACCGAATCCTGGATTTTCGAGGGAAGTCCTCGAATGTAATGTTCGATCAGACGGTAGGTTGGAGTGAATAAGTTTGGTACCATCTGGTTCAACTCCAAGAACCGTTTGTTGTAAGTAGAGTGATCACCATCTTTTTGTTTCAGGGCATGAAATTCATCTTCCAATTTCTTAATCTCACTCCTAGGACAGAATCGCCTAGTCATGATTTCCCTTAACTCCTCCCAAGTTAAGGACATCGCATCTTCCATTCCCCTCTTTCCCTTCTCAGTATTCCACCAAGTGAGAGCTACCCCAAGTAGTCTCCGGTGGCATAACGAACTTTGCGATCCTCAGGACAATCGCAGTTTAAGAAAACGTTTTCCATCTCCTCGAACCAACGCTGGAGAGCAGTGACTCCCTCAGTCCCTTCGAATTTTGGGGGATCGCAAGACTTAAAATGTTTGTAGGTGCATTTGCCGGTAGGAGGGTCGTTGATGATCTGGTCCTGTTGTTGAGGAGGGTTAGTAGGATTTGCAGCAAGAGCTTGTTGTACTTGTACTACGATGTCAGGTAATATCGTGGCCATTTGGTTGGCGATATGAGTGGCCAATCGTTCCTGAGACTTTTCCGATTTCCTACTCCTTCGATGCGATCTATACGACATCTACAGGATCATAAATTGAGAAGATTGTGAGTTTATGGTATATTTTAGGTGTCATGTGTCTTAAAAAAAAATGAAAATAACATAAATATCAATAATGCAACTACATCCGAAGGATGTCTTGGGTTCGCTCATGTTGGGCCTCAAATGTCCCCCATACCTTCACCTATATAGTCATGTGGGCCCCCATGGCTATTGGTTTGGTAGGATTCACATTAGTATTGGCAATTTAACACTCGCATCCCCCGAATGCTAACCACAAAATATGTTCATGAGATGTTTGGTCGGAACGTGTCCAGGTGTAGACACAATGACAACTCAAAGTGGGATTAGCTCTCACGACGTTTGGTATAGCATGCTTTGGCCTAATAGGTATTTCGTACTCTCATCGTTGGTCCCCAGGTAGGCAAACTGGTCCTTTATTTTGGATTTATACGAATGCCAGCCTAGACAGGACGTTCCGACTACCGGTACTAGTACCCTTCCAGTTACTACATGCCCGTCATGAGAACTCACTTTGATGAGATTTGAAAACACGAAAATCGTCGTAAAATCAATCATGATGTGGTGTGTGCTTGCATGGATGTGATATGTTATGATCATACGATTTCATGATGAGCATTATTTGATAATACATACTTATGAACATGCTTGAACAATATCAAATGTAACATTTTAACATAAACATATAAACATCATGAAATTTGGCATATAACACACAAAATTCCTATAAGTTTCTAATCGACTATAGTATAGGCTCTAAGGGTCTAATAACCTATCCTATATCCCTATAGTCATGGCTCTGATACCAATCTGTCACACCCCAACCCGCAGCGGAAATAAGAGTCGGGGCATAATTGGGTTATCACCAAAGCACATGACATTTACTATTATGTTTCATAATTAAATGAAGTCAAAGTTACATTTCTCAAACCTTCAAACATGTTCATTCATTACAAAGGAAAATAACCAAACATAATAATCCAAACACTAAATCGTTTTATTTCTTCTAATCCAGGCCCTACGTGTTCCTAGCTGCTGCTGGTTCACCTGTATCATGTGTAAAAATGGGAGGTTTTTGGGTCAACATAAGTTGGCGAGTGAACCTTATAGATAAACATTTAATAATGATTTTCTGGTTAGTTTATCAATAAAATATTGTGCATAATCATAAAAGGGCATATGTATGAAATCAAGCAATGGCAACATCGGTTACAATTATAACATACATTAACAATTGATAACATACATGATCATACCAACATCATATGATAATTAACATAAATGAACTGTGAGATCAAGGCTCAATCAAACGGAGCCGATCGTATTGCATGAACTGAAAATGTAAATTGAACTGTGTGCTCAAGGCTCAATCAAACGGAGCCGAGCGTATTGCATGAACTTGAAATGTAAATTGAACTGTGCACTCAAGGCTCAATCAAACGGAGCCGAGCGTATTGCATGAACTTGAAATGTAAATAACCGATCAAGGCTCAATCAAACGGAGCCGATCGTGCGGGCACGCCCTGATCAACCGCATAATAAAATGGGGATCAAACTCAACCTCGAGGGATGGGGAGCTACGGCCTCAGCAATTGCATGTACTGAAATAATAACTTGCAAACGATTCTAACTACTGAACAGCAACAACTAACACACATGTCATGATATGATATATGCACAATAACTTAGTTATAATAAGTAAATGAACAAGACACATGATACACCCCAAAAATGTGATTAAAACGGGGAATTTGAAGGGTTCACTCACATTGGGTGCGTTGGATTTGAATTGGTGAGATGCGCACGATTTAGATGAAACGAGTTAACGAGGAATCACTGACCTAAATAATAATAGGAAAAATATATTAAATGGATGGATTTATTAAAGATTTTTAATGGAATTTTTGGATATATTTTTGTGAGTTTATGGCTATTTTCCATCCTTAAAAATGTTATTTTTAAGTATTTTTAATTGATTTTTAATTTAAATAAAACAAATAATTATTTAAAAAAAATAATATTTTTTTTACTGTTTGACCGTTGACCGTTGACCGTTGACCGGTTCGGTCAGCGGTAATTCTTGCACCGAGCGGGATTCGAACCTGTGACCTTCCGTTCACGCGCACGTAGCTCTACCAACTGAGCTACGTGACTAACCCGTTAGAAATCTAGTTTTAATTATATTAATACACTTATTCGAATTTACCGAAAATTCCTTTATTTTACAAAACGTTTTATTCTCATTGAACCGGTGTTGGTGTCGAGACTCGATCGCGTGACGTGCAGTTTGTGTTGCACACAGTCCACCGCTGGACTGTGTGTCTAACCCGGGTATATTCTTGAATTATATTATACTTAACAACTACTCAATCTAACCCGGTTAGTTTTATGAATAAAAAGGAATGTTATTACGCAGCGTGTGTGAAGCAAGGATCGAACTCGGGACTCGTATATAAACTTTGCACACAGTCCACCGCTGGACTGTGTGTCTAACCCGTTAACTATCCGAATTTTATTTATTCTTAACCCGCTGTTATGCTCGTCTTCTTCACTATAATTACCGGTTTTACACAGATCACTGGTTCAGGGTTCTACTACTTAAATAACATGATTACTAGTTTGAATGAACAAACCGAACAGTTTGGGGGAAAGGAATACCGGACAGGTCGTCTTCTTCAGGAAGTCCGGCGAGAACAGGCCACTCTGTTTTTGAAACTTCGGCTGAGAGGGTTAACCAATAGAATTTAAGAGTTAGATTTGAAATTGAACCAGAGTACATGGGTTATTAGCACGATTGAATGTGTTTACCGTCAGCTAGCGTGGTTCCGGCAAATTCCAGAATTTCTCCGGCGAAACCAGAAATCCAGCAAAATCTTCTGTGACTGACTTTGAGTGACGGAATAATGTTAGTAGTGTCCCAGCAATAGATTGAAACAGCAAGAGAAGAAATTCTTACTGGTTTATGTTGAATACGGTTTTCCGGCGAGAATTGCAGAAAATTCCGGCGACAGTTTTCTTGTGCTCAAATGACTTGAAAACGCGACGAAAATGGATTTGAGTGTATTTGAGACAGTTCTGAATCGAATAAATGATTGGAGACGGAATTATTTGAAACTTGAATGTCTTTCGGTTTCAAAACTCAACACTTGAAGTTCATTAAATCTAAACTTTAATTAGAAACCGATATGCGTCGGTTATAAGTTAATTAAACGAACGAAAACTGATTTGGCGATTTGGCTTACCGATTTCCGTTAGTAACCGTTCATCCGAGTTTGCGTATAAAATTCAATTGTTTTCATAATACTAACAGAAAACAATTGGTGGCGGAGTGGTTTGGAGACGGAAAGATAAGTCATTGGAGCAGTTGACCCGGGTTCGAGTCCGGTCAGCTCCAAACATTTTTTATTTATTTTATTTTAACTTTTTATCAAATATAACTTTTATAGTTTAGCTTATATATTAATTATGTAACGTTTAAACTCAAAATACTCATAAATACTTAATGAAATTTCGTAACTTGATATTTGATTACAAAACGGAGCGGGTTTTGGAGACCCGATTTATACAAATGTTACAGCGTGGTGTTAGCTTGCCCTTCTGGCCAAAACGAACTACTCCCTTCCACGGTGATACTTTTAAAAGTACATGATCACCAATGTTAAACTCCAAAGGCTTTCGT
Organism: Scalesia atractyloides; assembly: GCA_947069175.1. NCBI lineage: Eukaryota > Viridiplantae > Streptophyta > Magnoliopsida > Asterales > Asteraceae > Scalesia > Scalesia atractyloides. The sequence continues at coordinate 85,359,772 of CAMTDV010000116.1, read as the reverse complement.
CGTTTGTCTGCATAACTCTTTTGACGACTTTGTGCCGCTAGAAGATTGTTTCGAATTTGATGGATCTTATCTGTTGTTTCTTGAATTAGTTCTGGACCGGTGATTTGAGCTTCTCCAATTTCGTGCCAACATACTGGAGATCGATACTTACGACCATATAAAGCTTCGAAAGGTGCCATGCCGATACTTGAATGATAGCTGTTGTTGTACGAAAATTCAACTAATGGTAGATGAGCGTCCCAATTTCCCTTGAAGTCTATGACACATGCTCGAAGCATGTCTTCAAGCGTTTGGATGTGCGTTCAGATTGTCCATCAGTTTGAGGATGATAAGTGGTACTGAGGTCTAATCGTGTACCCAAAGCGGATTGTACGGTTTGCCATGTTCGTGAAGTGAAACGATCATCACGATCTGAAATAATGCTTAACGGTACACCATGACGGCTTACGATCTCGTTGATGTAGATACGAGCTAACTTCTCGTTCTTGAAGTCCTCGCGGATTGGAATGAAATGAGCTGATTTTGTAAGACGATCAATGATTACCCATATAGTGTCATACCCACTGGAGGTGCGAGGTAACCCGGTAATGAAGTCCATGGTTATGTTTTCCCACTTCCACACAGGTATTTCAGGTTGAACTAGAAGTCCTGAGGGTCTTTGATGTTCAGCTTTTACTTTGGAACATGTAAGGCACTTGGAAACAAAAACAGCGATATCCTTCTTCATGCCAGGCCACCAGTAGGTGTATCGAAGGTCTTGATACATCTTGTCGGCCCCTGGGTGTACAGAGTATCGTGTTTTTTGCGCCTCATTCATAAGGAAATCACGAAGGTTATTGTGATCGGGAATCCATATGCGATCTAGATAGTACAGAATACCATCGGATTTAGTTTCAATTTTAAGTTCAGCTCCACAAGACAGCTCATTGCGTACGTCGTTTTCTGTTATAGAAACATGTTGAGCTTCTCGGATTTGATCTTTGATGTCGGTTATGATTTTATGCATAATAGTGTTGAGGGAATTGATACTTTTGAAATGATAAGGTATGTATCATAAAACAAAAACTTCAACCATGACGATATTTAAACCTACACGGAACTTCTCATAACCTCCTGGTAATGCTTTTGATCCTTTGCCAAGAATACTTATATATAGGAAGTACCAGCGACGTATCCACCATATTCTTGTCAAATTTTCGTTGGCTTTATTAGTAAATCATGATCAGTTCTATGTGACTCTAAAACATAAACAAACACAACAACCAAAGCTTGAGTCTCAATTCTGAAAGGATACATGACTGAATGATGACAGTACCTCTCTCATTTGTTATGATGAAGGGGTCAGTCTATGTAAAAGTGAGACACAACCCAACTTCTTTAAATGATGAGATTGAGATACGTCGAGATGTATGATGATATGAATGTTAAATCAATGAGTATAAAATAAAACTGTAATATCAATTCACATTAAAATTCTTGGATACATAAATCCCCAATTTTACAACTGGATACGGAAAGATTGAGATAACATAAAGAAAACATTAAAACTGGACGATCGGAGTTGAGTCTTGATTCTTGGTGAGGAAAACTAGTTGGGTGATTCGTTTGGGCCGTTATTATTTTCAACAGGATTGGCGTTGATATTGTAAGCTCTTCCTCTTGCAGGTGGTGGAGCTTGGTTAGCTTGATTCACCGGATTTGCTTGAGCTTGGGCATGAATGATGTTCACCAAGCGTGGACAAGTGTTTCTAAAGTGGTTTGGGTCTCCATAGTTGTAACAAGCCCGCATAGGTTGTATCATGGGATAGTTGGGTTGGTAGTAGGATTGGGCTACATGTTGAACAGGTGGTAGGAGTAAAGGTTGTTGGGCTTGACCCACTATCTGATGGTGGGTCTGGGTTGAGGGCTGATTGCGGTTCGTTCGCTGAAGTGCGCGACAGGTTTGGATGGTGTGACCTGTGCGGCCACAGCAGGTGCAATGTTGGCAGGGATGATCAGGAAAGTGATGGTATTGGCAACGGTTGCATTTTGGGTATGGGCCGGAGTATGGCTTTTTATATGGTGCAGGTGAGGGGGCAACTTGGGTGATGGATGCAGCAGGGATAGGGAAATTTGTTTGTATGACAGCAAAGTTTCTGGTGTTTCGGTTCCTTTTACCAGTAAACTTCGAAGAGGAGCCAGAATGGTTTGAAGTTTGAGCCTCAATGGGGGCTTTCTTTTTCTCCTCTTTGAATTTACCGTTTCGAATGCGATTTTCGGTAAGTTCGGTAGCTAGTTCCATTGCGGCTTCAAGTGTCGCAGGCGAAGTGCTTAGAACTGAGTCTTGAATTTTTGAGGGGAGGCCTCGAATGTAGTGTTCAACCAAGCGGTACACTGGGGTGAACAAGTTGGGGATCATTTGGTTCAACTCTAGAAACCTTTTGTTGTAGGAAGTATGATCTCCTTCCTTTTGTTTGAACGATTGGAATTCATCTTCCAACTTCTTGATTTCGCTTCTTGGACAGAAGCGTCTTGTCATTATTTCCCTTAACTCTTCCCATGTTAAGGCCATAGCATCTTCGACTCCTCTCTTACCCTTCTCTGTGTTCCACCAGGTCAGGGCTACTCCAAATAGTCTCCCGGTTGCGTAACGTACCTTGCGATCATCGGGACAATCGCAATTGAGGAAGGTGTTTTCCATTTCCTCAAACCAGTGGAGGAGGGCAGTGACACCTTCGGTCCCTTCAAATTTCGGGGGATCGCAAGACTTGAAGTGTTTGTATGAGTACTTTTTGGAGGGAGGGTTGTCGACGTGCTGGTCTTCTTGCTGGGGAGGATTGATGGGATTTCCGGCGAGAGCTTGTTGGACTTGAACTACGATGTCAGGAAGCACCGCGGCCATTTGTTTTGCGATTTGGGTGGCCAAGCGTTCGTTTGACCTTCCTGACCTTCTACCTCCACATTGCTGCCTAGCCGACATCTACAGGAACATTCATAAGGAGATTGTGAGTTTAAGGAGTCTTTTTAGGTGTCATGTGTCGTAAAAAAAATAAAAATAACATAAACATCAATAATGCAACTACATCCATAGGATGTCTAGGGTTTGCTCATGTTTGGGCCTCCAATGTCCCCCATACCTTCACCTGTATACTCATGTGGGCCCCCATGACTATTGGCTTAGTAGGATTCACATTGGTATTGGCGGTTTAACACTCGCATCACCCGAATGAAAACCATGATATATGTTTGCGAGATGTATGGTCGGAGGGTGTCCAGGTGTAGACACAATGACAACTCAAAGTGGGGTTAGCTCACACGACGTTTGGTATAGCATGCTTTGGCCTAATAGGTCCTTCGTACTCTCATCGTTAGTCCCTAGGTAGGCAAACTGGTCCTTTATTTTGGATTTATACGAATGCCAAGCCTAGACAAGTTGTTCCAACTACCGGTACTTGTACCCTTCCAGTTACTACATGCCCGTCATGAGAACTCACTTTGATGTGATTTGAAAATACAAAAATCGTTGCAAAAGTCATGGAAATTGTGTGGTGTGTGCTCTCATGGATATGATATGTTATGAGAATATGATTCATGATAGGCATTGTATAATAATATGTACTTATGAACATGCTTGCATAATATTGAATGTAACAATAAACATAAAGCATATAAACATCATGAATTTTGCATGTAACACACAAACAATTTAAAAATTCTAATCAACTATAGTATAGGCTCTAAGGGTCTAATAACCTATCCTATATCCCTATAGTCATGGCTCTGATACCAATCTGTCACACCCCGACCCGCAGCGGAATAAGAGTCGGGGCATAATTGGGTTATCACCAAAGCTCATGATGTTTACTATTATGTTTCATATTTATTAAATTCAAATTTTAAACTTCAATATTCCAAACAAGTTCATACAATTACAAAGAAAAAGTAACTAAATAAACAATCCAAAGCCTAAACCGATTTGTTCTTCTAAGCCGTCCTATATGTTTCTTGCTGCAACTGGACCACCTGTATCATGTGTAAAAATGGGGGTTTTTGGGTTAACAAAAGTTGACGAGTGAACCTTGTTAGAAAACATTTATTAATGATTTCTTGTTATAATTAATATGGAAAAGTTGTTCAATAATCATATGTGAGCAAACGTAAATAATCATACAATAACATACAATAACATACAATAACAAACAATAACAAACCACCTTGCATAAATATATGACATGAATGATAATGTAAATGTTGGCAACGTCACGTTCACGCTCATAGGTAATGGGGAACGGTTCCGCTCATAGGTAATGGGGAACAGACGGCCTATGATGAAATGTATGTGCGATCAAGGCTCAATCAAACGGAGCCGATCGTATGTTGGCAACGTCTCGTTCACGCTCATAGGTAATGGGGAACGGCTCACGCTCATAGGTAATGGGGAGCGGCGGCCTATAATGATGTATGTACTGAAAATGATAAATTTAATCTAAACATTAACCACACAAATAGTTGATACATATTGAATACACATTTGATCATGGATATGATGGATGCACAAGTGTTTAAATGTAGTAAATAATAAGACACATGATACACCCCAAAATGTGATTAGAACGGGGAATTTGTAGAGATTCACTCACATTGGGTGCGTTCGTTTGATGATGTTGAATGCGCACGAGTTTAGAGGATTGATCGACGAGGAATAACTAACCTAAATAATAACGAAAAGGGACGGTAAATAAGTGGATTTTATTAACAATTTTAATTATTTTAGATATATTTTTGTGAGTTTAAGGTTATTTTCTAACTTTAAAAACATTATTTTTAAGTATTTTTAATTTATTTTTAAATTAAATAAATAAATAAAAATATAAAAAATGTTGACTTTTTGGGTTGACCGTTGACCATTGACCATGACTGTTGACCGGTTCGGTCGTGTATTTGTTTGCACTGAGTGAGGTTCGAACTTGTGACCTCCCGTACGCGTGCACGCAGCTCTACCAACTGAGCTACGTGTCTAACCCGAAATATTTCTGTTTTTAGTTATATTTATATACTATTTAATTTATTCGAAATTCATTTATTTTTAAAAAGGATTTTAATTACATCGAACCGGTGTGCATAACAGGTCTCGAACCCGGGACCTGTTGTTTAACGTTGCACAGAGTCCACCGCTGGACTGTGTCTCTAACCTGGTTAAAACACTTGTTTTTATATCTCTTATATACTAACTGGAAGTTTCCGTGTTTGGGTTTTATAAAAAAAGTCTGAATATTGTGACGAATCGGAACAAGGACAGACTCGAACCCGGTACCCTATGATTCAAATGCACACAGTCCACCGCTGGACTGTGTGTCTAACCCGAGATATAACCCGATTTATATTAAATATATACACAACCTAACTTCATCTTCTTCGCTAAAACAACTCAGATAATTGATATTCGACTGATCTTGTTCAATTTAATTAACGGACATATAAATGATTAAAACGTAACGGATAGGGAAGGTTTTGGAAATGAATGTACCGGAAAGATGACTTTTCTCAGAACTCCGGCAAAGTCGTTGGCTCTGTTTTATGAACTCCGTCTGAGCGGACAAATTAACAGTTTTGATTAACAAATTGTGAAATTGAATGACTAAACAAGAGTTATCAGAAGGTTTAAATGATTATACCGTTTCACAGCGCAATTTAGGAATTTTCAGAAATCTTCCGGCGAGTGCTGATTATCCGATATCGTCGTCTGGGACTGATTCTGGTTGAAGGGTTTGAGTTAGTAAAAGTCTAATAATAGATAGAAGATGAAAGAATTGAGAAATTTACCGTTTTGATGAATGACACGGTTTTCCGGCGAAAGTCCGGTGATATCAGATAGCGATTCTGACGATCAGAAATTAGAGCAAAAGTGAAATGGGAGGTTCTGTGAGTGTTTTTGAGTCGGGAGATGATGATTTTGATAGAGTAAATCAGGAAGTAAAGGATTTCGCTTTTTAACTCCCAAACTCATATGAATCGAAACAATTAAAGACTGAATTTGATTAAGAACGTGCGTCGTAATGGTTTCATCGGTTATTATCAGTAATTGCGATCACTCAATCTTCTAGAAAGTTGAAAGCCGATGAACGGTTTCAGTTTGTCGCAAACAGATGATTTCACAGGTGAACTTATGTTTTATTTGTTTCCTAGATTACACAAAGACATCAAGTGGCGGAGTGGTTAAGTGTTGGTTGGTTAGGTCTTCCGGCTGACCCGGGTTCGAAACCCGGCAGCCCCTTTTCATTTTTAATTGCTTTATTTTTATTTTTTAACAATTTTAATTTCCATATGCTAAAATGTTTATTAGTTATGTATTGTTTAAAATTAAAATAAGCATTAAATGAGCAACGAAAATTTGAAACCGATTATTCGATTAACAAACGAAGCGGGTTTTGAAAACCCGTTTTTCGACGGATGTTACACAATCTTGGGGCGTATCCTGAAGAGTAGAAGCCCAAGAGGCAAAGTAGAAAGAAGAAAGATAATGTTGTTGAGGGGGCGCGCCCTGTGAAGGCGGAGGCGACTGCAGCTACAACTGATGCTGCTTCGCGCAAAGGTACGACTCGTTCTCAACAATGTAGCTTAGATGATTATATAATTGATGCTGAATCAATGGAAGAGTTGCGCACTATAGGTAGAAAGGCCAAAGTTGGTGGAACTAGTGAGTTGAAGAGTTCAGGAAGTGTGAGTTCAAAGGAGCGTTATCTAGCGCGACCCCCACGTCTACCCCAGTTGAAAAGGAGCCGGTATTCGATCCGGTTCCTGAGCTCACTAGGAAGAATGCCTCCAAGAGGTCACGCGGTGAATCAGAGGAGAATGTTGTGCCGCCTCTTAAAAAGGTTGCTTTCAGCATGCCGATTATAGGGAAGAAGGCAAACCTTGGCTCTTTGATGACGGTAATCTCCCCTAATAAGTTTTCCTTGTATTTTTCCTCGTAAATTTTATTGGATTTTTGACTCGCTCATTCTCGCTTGTTGTGAAGAACCAAAGAAGCTGATTCCCATATTTAAGTTTATACACTCGAAATCCGGTCCTCAAGCACCTCCGCCTCCACCTTCTGGCGCAACCAAAAAGGCGGAGGGGATTTTTAAGGTGGTTGGAGAGAAAACTGATAAGACTCGCTTGTAGGTTACGGTTAAGGAGATTGTGAAGAAAGTTGCTGGGGCTGACAAGCCGGCGGTTGAAAAGACTACGGCGGTTGAGAAGACCACTGAAGAGCCTGTCAAAAAGGCTGACAAAACTGCTAAAAACCCCGTTAAGGGTGTTGAGGGGAAGGTTGAAAAACATGTTAAGGATTTGCTTGAAGGTTCCGGCAAGGCTCTAGAAAAGGTTGTTTCCCGTTCGATTGAAGTTGGTGAAGATAAGGGTGCGGGACCACATGTTGTTGTCCGTTCTGGCGCGGGGGGCGAGGGTGTTAGTTCTTTGAGCACTAGACACAAAGAACCCTCGCCGATCCAGCCAGAGGATACGTTGGGCGACCACTACTATCGCTCATACGAGTCGCGCCGACCAAATCCATACCCTTGTATGGAAATTAAAACAAGGCGACATGCTTAACAAGTTCCCCGCAAGTCGGGAATTGTATATGGGAGTCTTTCCACCTGCTGAGGTGAACTTGCAAAAACAGCACAAGCATGACCAAGTATACCAATCACATGTAATTGCGCAGGTCAATCAGCTATCCACCAGCAACCAGATTGTGCGCGAGTGGCGCACTATGTAAAGGGAGCGTGCTGAAGTAGAAGCTTATAGGAGTCCGTTGGCTGCTGATGCCAGATTATTTGAGAAAGCAACGGAAGAACTGGTTTCCAAACAAGCAAGGTTTGAGGCTGATAAGAACAATGAGGAGTGGCTTAAAGAAGAAATTGCAAGCAACTGAAGAAACCCTCTCTGATGAGTGCAAGAAGTGGCGAGAAGCTTATGAGAGAGATACCCATAAGATGTATGCTGCTCGAAATGAGATCAATAGTCTTAAGGCACATGCAGAGGTGTCTACTAAAACCATTGCAGATTTGAATGCTCAGAATGAGAATTTGTTGGTCTCCAAGGGTGATTTAGAGGCGAAGCTCGAGGAAGCTAAGTCTCATCGTGAAAGGGCAGAAGCCAAACAGGTCCGTACTACTTACACTTGCCTGCAACAAGATCTTGAAATTTAAAGATTAACTGCTCGGTTATATTCGCAAGGTGAGCTGGAAAATCAACTCATCTCTAAAGATAAAGACATGGCTGGCAAGGACACTTAAATTGCTACACTTAAACGTTGATTGCGCGAGTCACAAGAGGAGAATGAATCCCTAGAGATTGATTTAGAAGCAGAAATGTCCAAGGCTGAAACTGCTGAGGAAGCGCGTAAAGTCTCCCAGGCGGCCTTGAATGTGGCGCAGGAGAATTACGCCGAAACTCAGGCGGTTGTTGAGCCATTGGTTAATAACTCTGAGTGGCTACGACACTATGGGATTGCGCATGTAAGTTACTTCCTTTCTCCTCATTTCATTTAACCAAGTGAATATCTAACGCTCACATATCTTTAATAGGTGGCGAATGCAGAACTTAACTCAGTTGAGTTAGACCAAACCATGGCGGCGCTAATTATTGCCGCGTGCCAGGTTGGTCATCGAGAGGATATGACGAGTGCGCCTATCATGTGAGGGAGGCGATAGAGCCGGAATGGGCCAGTAGCTACTGTTCCGTTAGCGTAGAGGCCGAGACTGTGTATGCTACACGTCAAAAGACATATAATACACTTACGCTTCCCATCATGGACTTAGTCGCAGATGCCCTCCAGCATGACGACTATGTCTCACGCTTAAAAGCTTTGTTTGAGATTCCAAAGACTGTGGAACTCTCTGAATCTGAGGAGGAATATGTTGATGATGACGGTGCAGAGTAGAAAAGTTGTATTCCTGCCTTTTAGGATTTTGTAACAGGCTTTCATGCCTTAATACGTTTAGATATAATATTTGGACACTTGATCTTTTGTAATTATGCGCGTCTGCGCTTTTGTTAATGTACTTACCTTTTGATTGATATTGCTGTTACAATTATTGCATGTTTGAACATAGCAGCCTGACTCCGTGCTGCGTTTACGGGGGTCTTGGAGGCTTAGCCATGAGTTCTTAATTTACTGTAATATTTTTGCGCGAACTAAAGGTTGAACATGAATTTGTAACAAGCTAATAAGAAAGGGAAAACATGAGAAAATTATGCAAACAACAGTTAAACATTAATAAACTTGTTAGGCTCTCAGCCATCGCTTACAATAGGTTGTGTTACATATAGCATTTCCTTAGCTGTTATGCGTTCCAAGTACGTGGAACAACGTGGCCATCCAACGTGCGTAGCTTGTACGCGCCTTTCTTCGGGACCTCGTGGATAAGGTACGGTACTTCCCACTTAGGTGCTAGCTTCCCGAGGCGTTCAGCATTGGAGGCTTCGTTATTACGAAAAACATAGTCTCCTTGATTGAAAGTACAAATGCGCCCCCACGCGCTGTAATACTTCTCCAGTTTAGAATTGTACTTGGCCTTTTTTATGGCTGCGTTCTTGCGCCTTTCCTGGAGTAGGTCCAAGTCTAGCTGGCGCTCCGCTTCGTTGTCCATCGCGTTGACTGTCGCCAAGCGAGGCGAAGGGAGGCCAATTTCAGTCGAGATGACTACTTCTGAGCCATATACTAGGCTGAAAGGAGTCTCGCCGTTACTGGTTTTGGGCATGGTGTGATTAGCCCATAATTTGCTGGGGAGCTCATCGACCCACCCTCTGCGCTTCGTGCCCAATCGGGCCTTGATCCCCTCCACAATGCCTTTGTTAACATTTTCTACTTGACCGTTGTCTTGTGGGTGCGCAACGGAGGAGAAGATATGCTCGATTTGTAGTTCTTGCATCCAGTTGTGAAGGTCTTTAGAAGCAAAGTTTCTTTCATTGTCAGTTACCATTCGCAATGGGAGACCGAAACGGAAAATGATGTGCTCCCAAATGAACTTATGCACCATTATTGTTGAAGTGGACGCTAAGACTTTCGCTTCTACCCATTTTTTAAAGTAACTGACTGCAACGATTATTAACTTTACCGCCCTGGAGCTTCTGGGCAAGGCCAACCATGGTCCCACCCTGGCTTGTTTTCACTGTGATTGATGTGAAAGACTGGAACTGTTGTATCAATTCTTTGGCATGGTCAAGGTACACTGCTCCCACCCTAACATCATACAAACCGTTGATTTGTCATGCGACAAGTAAAGAATCAACATGTGCTTATATATTCTTAGCTCCCATATTAATTGCTAGGGGCAACCCAGCAGAAAAAGCTTCATATTCTACCCCATTATTTGTATTTTTAAAGTCTAACCAGGAATTCGTGTTTCTCCGTCTGCTTTCATTTTTATAATGACCACGTGCGGTTCATGTTAGAAAAAACAAACATAAACGTTACCGTACATATTTTGAAAGAAAGTTCTATTTTAGTGGATTATATCGAATTCAAATTGTTGGAATGGTGTAAATTATATATAGTGCAGATACAAAAAACTTTTTGATGAGGGATCAAGATAAAAAAAAATACAATTTTATATAGATACAAAAAAAAAATTTTAAGGATGTTGTGTTGTCTTTGCCTCCATGGTATGTAATGGTTATTGGTTTACTTGGTCTGAAATAATATTAAATTCCAAGTAAATAGATAATTTTTGTTTTACTTGGTTTGAAATAATAATAGCTAGCATTAAGCGTCTCCGTGTTGCGACGGGATCATCAACACTAAATTTACGGCGTGTTAATGTGAATAACTTAGGCCGAAACGTAAAATATAGAAAAGAATAATTTAGTTGATCTAGGACTCACGCTTTGCAACGAACCTGTCAAACTGGAAAATATAGATAACATGAAAATGTTGAACCGCACATGATGCGTCGTATTAACTCGCATAATTTAAAACGGAACGTAAAACAAAAAATTTGCGTAAGATGATAAGTATAAGGGAACAAATTTGAAAGTAAAAAAGTTATAAGGTTAAATTTGCGAAAGATGAAAACTTTTGGGTTAAATGTAAAAATCAAATAGTTTTGATTTAACATTGAAAAATCAATTTTTTTCTTAAATTTCGATAAACATTAAATACAATCTCTCTATATGCGTACAATTGTTACAAATTTATATAGTATGGAAATATTAAATTTCAAGTAAATACTTAAAAGGGAATTAAGTTATCCATATAAATGTTGGGTGCTTACTGGATAGATGGGACATCCTTTGAAAGCTCGAACTTATCCACATCACTCACGTTTTTTTAAATGTTATTTACAACTCTAATGATAGTTATCTTCAACAATAGTTTATATATATATATAGGATTAAAATTAAAATTATCTTAAGTTAGGAGAACCGTGAGAGTTATCTTATTTAAAAAGTCTTTTAAAATTTTTGTTTTGCAAAAATATAAAAAAAGTACTTGTTTTAGCAAAAAATAATAATAAAAAATATCGCATACCCACATTTACATGAGGCGTAAAAAATATTTATCATCGTATAAAATTTACACTAGTGGATAAAAAAATTGCATAACTCAAAACTATCAACTCGACAATTTTTTTTTACTTTTTACAGATGTGTTTATAATATTTTCATTTACGTTTGTGCAAAAAAATTAGCACAACTCACGCGAAAATTAAAAGTTCTCACGGTAACCGAGATATTATATATATATATATATATATATATATATATATTAGCTTTTAGGTTTTCTCATATTCTTCTCCATATAAAAATTTGCATAACTCAAAACTATCAACTCGACAATTTTTTTTTACTTTTTTATAGATGTGTTTATAATATTTTCATTTACTTTTGTGCAAAAAAATAGCACAACTCACGCGAAAATTAAAAGTTCTCACGGTAGCCGATATATATATATATATATATGATTAGGATCATTTGTGAACAGATTTCTAAGAATGAACTGTGTGAACTGATATGGACCGTTTATCTATTTATTAGTTGTCAAGGGCATGATGGTAATTAAACATTATTATTTTAATTTTCAATTTCTTTTTAACAAAATTTATATTAGATAGTTACATCATTTCCTAATATATAGAGTTGATTAATTCAAAACATATATTTATAATATATAATCTACGATTTTATCAGTTAACAATGAACAAATTTTCGAAATCTGGGGTGAAGATCAAGATTGAATTGTTGCTTGTTCTAACCGATTATTAATCCAAAATTATGTCAGTTAAAATTTCTAAAACTGGTAGAGAGGCAGATTTAATCGAAAACGTTCGAACAGATTCGTAATCCAAATTTATATGTAATCAAATCAGAACAAATATTCTATAATCTAGGCTTTATTGTTATCCAGTTTCAGAATCAAAAAAGTTTCGAGATATTTTCAGATCTGTTTCAATTGATTCGAAAGGTTTGTTTAATCCATTATTTGTGTATCAATTCGTTACTGATCCTACTCGTTTCTTATTATTCAACAGTTTTTCAGTGGTTACACCTTTTTGTTTCTTATTGTTTTTGTAATATCGTCGAACGTATAACAAATACGGAAAAGGCAACAGTGAACGATGATGAAGTTAACATTGATAATGTTGTCGGTAATACATAAGTTTACTATACATGTCTAGCATTCCAACTGCCAGCACCCTGCTTCTGCACTCTTTTACAATTACAAATATACAGGTAATACATATGTGTACTAAACATTTACTGCATTCACACATCCAGCAAGCTGTTAATACATAAGTGTACTATACATGTCCAGCATTCCAACTGCCAGCACCCTGCTTTTGTACTCTTTAACAATTACAAATATACAGGTCATACATATGTGTACTAAACATTTACTGCATTCACACATCCAGCACACTGTTAATACATAAGTGTACTATACATGTCCAGCATTCCAACTGCCAGCACCCTGCTTCTGCACTCTTTAACAATTACAAATATACAGGTAATACATATGTGTATTAAACATTTTCTACATTCACACATCCAGCACGCTGTTAATACATAAGTATACTATACATTTCCAGCATTCCAACTGCCAGCACCCTGCTTCTGCACTCTTTTACAATTACAAATATACAGGTAATACATATGTGTACTAAACATTTACTGTATTATCGTGAATTATGCAAACCCTAATCAACCAATGCTTGTTCAAAAACACAGCAAGGAAGAAAACATAAAAATTTCAAAACGCCCCAATCGATATTGTTCACGAGTATGAAAACCCTAAACATCTACAATAAATTTTGATTCCTCGTACTAACGAATCCAGATACTAACGTACACACAAAAACCCAAAAACCGTCAAAAATACATTACTTGAACAACTACGATTACCTTTGATTCGGCGATTGATTTAACCACAGTCTCTTTTCGTCCGTCTTCCCTAATTTTAGGTTTCCTTGTGCACGATATCGCTTAAAACATGTGGCGACAATGTGGTTTTAATCGATTCGGATGAGAGGATGCTATTCTTGACTCTGATTTCTTCAAATCGTATGCTGTTCGCGATTTTGGGGGATGAATGTGACTGAATATGAGGGAAGAAGATATGGAAACGGTTGTGTTTCCTTTATTCAAATAGATTTGCAATAATGTTCATTTACCAGTATACCCTTTTCATTTAACTTTTAATTAAAAAACATTACTTATTAATTACAATCATGCCCCTATTAAAATGTTCAAGATGATAGGAATCAACGGTCTGGATCAATTCGCACAGTTCACTCTTAGAGAGTTGTTCACTCATACCCTATATATATATATATATATATATATATATATCAACAAAACAAAGATTAGCCGCGTAGGAATTAGATCAATATCCTATCCTTATGTTATATATTAATCAATTAATTAATAATATTATAATTATTAGATTACTATCCTTTATCTTATATAATAATAATAATAATAATAATAATAATAATAATAATAATAATAATAAATAACAAAAGAGCTACGTTAAAGGAGAAAATGCTATATGACATTTAGTGAAATCTTTTATTAGGATAGATATTGTCAATTCTTAAACTATGCATATGTGTATAGTATAAAACTTATATGTATGATACTAATTTTTTAATTTTAAACACGTATTTTAGACATATGTACCCTAGAAAAAAACATATTTAGAATCATAGTCTTTTTTAATAACATATATATCTACAATCATTTATACACATTTGTACTTATGCGTAAATTATCAAACATAAATGTACTATACTTATGTTTAAGATTTTAAACACTTATATACATATATGTAAAGTTAAAGATTGACAATATACACATTTGTATCATCAACTACACATATATATGTATATCCAATATATAATAAAGTTTGATTGTTCATAGGTAATGGATTTCACACGAACAAGTCAAACGAGTCAAATAAAGAATAATGAGCCTAGGTAATGGGATGTGATTAAATACAAATGTAAACACAAACCGAGTAACGGGAGTGGTAAAACAAAAGAATAATGAGCCCGGGTGATGGGACGTGATTAAGTACGACATAACGTAAACCAGGTAATGGAAGCGCGAAACATTAATGAGCCCGTGTAATGGGTCGTCAGTGGATACAAACGAAAACGCAAACAAGCTAACGGGAGCGTTAAAGCATTAGGATAGAGAACCCGGGTAATGCGTTGTAACGAAATCTAGGCACAAACCAGGATACGGTAAGCATGAGACAAACTGACGCATAAATGACATATGAAGTCCTAGAGGCGGAAGAGTTGTTCGAATGGAAAACGATCTAGTCATGGACTACGATCGCACGGGTGCGCGCGGATACCATTAGACGATGTATCATCTATGTATGAGAATGAGTATCTTAGGCAACATACATAAAATGCGACGGTTGCTACTAAAGATGATAGTTGTGACTCGATAGTGACGAGTGGTCAATGTCATTGACCCTTGCGCCAGGTTTAGGCGCAAGTGATTATTAACCAATTGGGATGAAACGATTAATAGATCCGGCAAGCGAATGCGACACATAAATGACTCACAGGGTCATAGAAACGCAATCATTGCCAATATGGATCAAACATGGTCTAAGGGCCATAGTAGGAATATAAATAACGTAGCTTACATGGTCCAAAAGGGCCACGATTGGCAATAAATGGGTGTGTTAACACCAAACATACTTGAAGAATGATTTGGGTTATAAATAGTGTAAGTGTCTACGGGAACAAAATGACCTTCGGGTCACGAACCGAGAGGAATGAGCCTTATAGGCCTTACCTTAAAAAGGTGAAAACCAAAAGAAATAGCCTACTAGACTAAGTGAAAAAGGCTCACGAGTTAATTAGGCAAAGCGAGGGAACCGATTACGAATCCCTGTGTAAAATAAGATGAGTAAAATAATAAATGTTAAGTTGTCAATCCCTTGATGCGAGTAATTAACACAAGTTGAAAAGAAAATGTTGAACTAAAATTCAGTTTAGTTGGAAACAACGTTTAAATATATATAAATAGTATGAGATGGATTGGGAAATAGTTAATATTAAAAGAAACATGTCTTGTCACCAATAGGTGCAAGACGTTAAATTCGTCGAGAACGAAAAGATTGATATAAATTTAAACATAACATGATGCAATCACGGTCAATAATAATAACATGGTATATGATCACATTGTAGCGCTAGCTACAGGACTAGGTCATCAATGACCGTAAGCCTAGGAAAGGCAATGTGAGTATACCCGAATGGCGAGTTATAAAGTAACCGGCGACTGATAAGTCTAATCGGCAAGACCGGTTAAGATCAAATTTAAATTTAAAATGTGTTGAATGCGCTTATCCTTATAGGATTTGCGTAGAATAAGCATGTTGACAGATTCATATGACCGAGTGGCCAAATAGCGACACGATCAAGTAAACGATAAAGATAAGGGTACAAGATAAAAGTAACGGCCCATGAGGCCTTACACATGAAAAGCACATGTATATTGGAGCCAAAAGACATTACCATACCTTCCTTGTAAGACTATTAAATTGTTAAATGTGAGCAATTCTCAAATGACTAAGTTCATTAGGTCTAACTCAATGAACTACGTAAGAAAGGTTTCGGAGACGAAACCTCTTTAAGGGGGGAAAACTTGTAACACCCCAAAAACGGGTTTTGATAATCAAACCACACTAATATTAAAGAGCGGGTAAAGTACCGTTAGCGGTAAAAGTTAACCCGTAAACAAAATAACTAAGAACAATTAACCTAGTTGGTAACACGTAAATAAGTAATAAAACAATGAGTTGTAGTCTATTATAATCAAAACTAAACTAGAGGGACCAAAGTTGTCAAAAGGAAACTTGAGTTTTATAAAAAGAAACATAATAATAACACACAACATACATAGTGTGTGTGTGTGTAGGTCGATCCTCAGGAGAACAAAATAAGGTAAACCCTTGGTCTTCAAAGATCATCAAAATTGAAGGAGGAATTAGACCCCAAATTCGTGCATGAACATGAATTATCGATCACCTAGACGAGGGGATCATAAGGTATGTTTAAAAATCTAGATTGGTGAAGGTCATGATTTGAGACAAGTAGAATACTTGGAATTAGGTTGTTGGATTATGATCTAAAGATGAAATTAAGTGTATGTGTATGCTTGATTTCGTTAGACATAAAGAACTTATGAAATATTTGATGTAAGATTACTTGTAAATAACTAACAAGTAGGTTATGAAGTGGGTTTTGATAATATGATGAAGATGATGATATACTTGTGTTTAGAATCATCATACATGATAGTTTTAGAAAGATACTTGAATAATCTATGAATTCGAGTACATGTTCATACTTGCCATGGAATGGGTTTTTGTATGATATGATGTAATATTTTTGTTAAATGATGTTTGAAATCGTCATGTATCTATGAATGTTTAAAGTCTTTGGCTAAATTCGACGTTTGGGTAAATTCCATATATATGATGCAATGAGTTGTTTCATGGTGGTGAAACAATCCCAAGTTCTCATATGATATTGATAGATTAGCATACAATGATTGAAATTATGTTAATTGGATGTTGACAATTGTATGAACTTAGTTGAGAAATTTAGCTAAAACGGTGGCTTAATAATAATGCCTACCGGGTAATTGATGAAATGCCTAAATGAGTTTGTTGAACTTAGTTGTGCATTTGCATATGGTAATAGGCAGTTGACTTTTAAAAGTCAAACTGGCCTATAATAGGATCGCATAGTATTTTTGATATAAAGTCCGTAAGTTGGGATAGTCCTGATAAATGGTGACTAATCTAACCATCTTGCGAATGATAAATGGTAGTTTGACGATTGATGATCTAGGTGGAAGCTTGGGGAAGAAGCGAGTCAAATGGATCAAGTACGGGGAAAAGCATGATCGAATGCAAGGTAAGTGAAGCTTACATATTTCAAATGGAACATCTACTTGTGTATTGATTATGAACAAGGTGTTATAGTATTTAAATTAAGCCTTCGAGATATGACATTCCGACGCAAATCGATACGGGTCAGAACAAGTAAAAATGGTAGGAATCAATATTTGATGTTAAAAAGGGTAAAATGGTAATATACTCACGTGTTGACGAATAAACAATGAGTTTCGAAGAGTTAACTTATGGTGTAAGCCATAATGGATAGAAATGGTAAATTGGTCACGTGTCGACGGATAATTAATGAGTTTTGAAAAGACACCCTATGGTGTAAGCTATAATGGGTCAAACGAATAAAAAGAACGACTATTAAGTAATATGATCACGCAGTGTAAACTGAAACGGGCCAATTGGGTAAGATGGTAAATAAATACTATCTCGCAATATATAATGTTTGGTCATCCTAACGCATTATGAATAAGTCAAGAGGTGGGTAAAATGCTCATTTAGGCCAAAGGTGTCAAATGGTGATACTACCACCATTTGACAATAATGATTAACGATTGCTTGTTAAGTTTTCTGCTCATAGGGAAGAATAGTGAATGGGTACGCATTGTTAACTATTAGCAATAAATAATTACAAGTATTGAAAACGGGTCATCTGTCACACCCCAATCGATGGCGGAAACATCGGGATGAGACGAGCAAATTGTTCAAAAGCATCATAACACTATTGTGATAATATAATTAAATTCAATTTCACAAATACTAAGAATTCAAATACAAAGTTTCGAATAAAGTAAATAAGTATCACATAATATTTATTTAAGGTGCGTTTCTAAAGCTTGTCCTAACTTGATTTCTTGCATCATCATCTTTCCTGCAACATGTATTAAAAGCGTAGATCAATACAAAAGTATTGGCGAGCATACAAGTTTAAAAATAAAATCTAAGTGTAAGAGTATATTTCAATCATGACGGGAGTATAATGAAGCGGAACCGCATATATATGTAGATGACTCTCACATAATAATATATAATTGAATTCCTTAACTAGCATGCTTAGTATCATAATCATAACAATGTCGTGAGAATACAGATTAAAAATAATAAGCATAAACAACTCAAACGTAACAAGTAACATGTATAAACGAGTTTAATCTAACACATATAATTTACATAAGCGTAATCGATAACCCGTTTGGTATTGGGAACACATTTAATCTTGTTAAAAATAAATTTTGTAATTTATACATTGCGTTAAAGTGTAAAAAGGGGTCGAGTATGCTCACATTTTGCAAAGTGTCCTTTAGTATGCCGTGAAGTGTTCAAGAGTTTTGACATCGTCAAGCCGAGATCATCATACATGTGCAAACGAGGGCAATGAAATGCTTTTAGAATAAAGAGTTAAATGCTTGGTTGGTCCCTGTGGTTTGCAAATCTTGCAGACTTGGTCCCAGTGGTTCACTAATTACACACTTGGTCCCAGTAGTTTCAAATTTTGCACTCGGGTGGTCCTTACCACTAACCTTTGTTATATTTCTCAGTTAAGTATATGCAAAATTACTATATTACCCTTGAAACAAAAGAGTTAATATAAATAAGGTGGAACCCACCAGAAACCTTCTTCTTCATCTTCTTGCAACCATCTTCTCTTTCACAACGCTCCACTACCTGAACCTTCTCCCGACCACCACCTCTACCGAACCAACGACGAATATCCAACGATCACCGGTTAAACATCACCATCCACCATCATCACCATAACTCCCGTAAAACATCCAGATCTGCTATCCTCCGCATCACGTTCAACTCCACCCAGCCACCTCCTGAACCTGCAAATCAGACTTCCATCGGTGTGCAACCTGCATCACAGAGCACCACCCTCCCCCAATCATGCACCTCCATAATTAATGGACAAATTAGACAAATGCAGAACAAAAAGAGGCTCAAACGTGTGAGAGTTAACAACTCCGATGATCCCAAAAACCGTAGGTAGCCGTTTCACAAGGTAAAACAGTTTGCCTTGATTTAATTGAACCTCAATAAACCCTAAATTCTGACAAATTTTCATAACCTTGAATAAAAATTGTACAAAATTTAAAATTCACAGGTGGTGCTGGGGAGCTTCATCCTGAAATCTGTTTCAGATTATGTGTACGATCGGTGGTGGAGGGTGGTGGGGTTGGTGAAGGCGACATGGTGAGGTGGAAATTTCCTCTCAGCCTCTTCTGTACGCCGGTGCAGGTGAAGCCAGCCGTACAGGTGAAGCCGAAGATTGCCGGTGAATTTGATCGGTGGCGGTGCCACAGCCACCGGCGCCAGAAGAGGAGAGGAAATGTGGTGTTGGTGCAGTGTTGACTAAAGAAGAGGTTGAGAGGAAATTTTTTTATTTTTATTATTTCAAGAGTAATATAGTAATTTTGCATATACTTAACTGAGAACTCTAACAAAGGTTAGTGGTAAGGACCACTCGAGTGCAAAATTTGAAACTACTGGGACCAAGTGTGTAATTAGTGAACCACTGGGACCAAGTCTGCAAGATTTGCAAACCACAGGGACCAACCAAGCATTTAACTCTAGAATAAATATACATTTATCTATACATATATAAATATTTTATTAAATATTTAATTCAAATCCGATGGGCTCGTTTTATTATTTAACGCATTTGTTCCAAGGATTTTTAGGAAAACGGACAGAGTCTCCTCTGTTTTTGGACGATCCCGACAACACATGTTGTCGATAAATGTTTAAAACTCATCAATCAATAAAGCAACATATAACTCCGTACTATTGTATATTTAAAACGTCGTCATTTGATTCAACATACTTGCATATATATTATGTTTTCATTTTACTCGGTAGGTTTTTATAGTTTGCTAGACGTATCAGTTCAAGTTCGGTCTTATACATAAAATGTAAACAAAATAATAAAGTTTGTGTGGTTAAAAGTTTACCGAGTATTCCGTTAGGAGAGCCGGAACTGAGGTGGACTAAAGTGACCGAAACGGATCCGCGTCGACTGCGGTTGACTGCGGTTGACCAGCTTTGACCGGTTGACTGATTTTGACCATTTCGACCCGAGTCCCGTAACCAAAATACCACATGACCCGAACTGTAACACACCGAAACTCGAACCGAATCAGAATGAAACCTGAACCGGGAACTGAAACAAGTATGAACTGAGTTAACGCGCCGAACCGAGTTAACTGATACCCCGACAGGGTTGAGCTTGAACCGAGTAACCAGTGTTGTCACCGGTTGCCGGAAAACACGGTAATCGAACCGTTTTTGAATCTGATCCCGAGACCGACGTGAATCGACCGGAAGCAACCTCAACATAGATCGGAACAACCCAAACAAGAACTCGAACCTAACTGACCTGAACTTGAACCGGCGGGATTGAGGCTCGAACCTGAGCTATCTGCAATCCCTGTCGCCGCTGGTCGAAACCGGGCCACCGACTCCTTCGCTGCCACTAAACACGGCCGCCGCCGCCGCTAAACGCGGCCCGTCGCCGCTGTTGCGCTGCCACCAGGATGGTGGACGGCGGTTCGATTGCAGAGGAGGAGAGTGAGGGCGATGGGGTGAGGCAGGGAGGTGTGTTTGTGGGTGTGGTTTGCGGCGGAGGGAAATGGTAGTGGTGTGGTGATTGTGAGCAACCGATGGTCGGCCGGGATTTCTCCGGCGACCGGAAACAGGTCAGAGAAAGAAAAAGAGGGATCGGGTGAAGAGAGGCGGCTGGTGTGTTGGTTTGAGTGTGTGTAAGGGTGTTAGTTAGGTTATATGTTGGGGTTTAGGGTTTAAGTTAGGTTTAGGTGGTGTGTTGGGCCAAAGCCTGTTAACCCGTTCTAACGTTTTTGAGTGGCCCGAACGTACCGACGAGATCCGATTACAAGTTTCATAAAACGTTGGATTTATTTTGTTTATTATTATTATTATTATTATTATTATTATTGTTATTATCTATAAAAATAATAACTAAATAAATAATAATAATAATGATAATAAATTAGACAAATAAATAATTCAGTGGTATGACACGTATTTCCTAAAATATTTTTTTTACGGAAACGCGAAGCGTTACAGTCTCCCCTACTTTAGGGAATTTCGTCCCGAAATTCATTCAAGAGGAAGGCTTAGGAAAGAAATAATGACATGTCACACCCCGACCCGCAGCGGAAAAGGTGGTCGGGGCATGATTGGGTTATCATCAAAGCTCATGACATTTATTATGCGTTTCATATTCATTAATACAATTTAATGGAAATTTACAATAAAGATTACAACATGTTCTAGCTATCAATCTAGGCATCTTTGTTCTCTTCTAAGGCATTTCCTATGTTTTCTTTGCTTCAACCTGTTCACCTGTATCATGTGTAAAAAGGTTTTGGATCTACATAATGTTGGCGAGTGAATCCTATGGAAAACATTTGAACAATTTATTTAAATTGATTATGAAATATGTGCACAACCAAACATGAGTAAAAATAGATGTAACTTAATAAACAATCATAAGATATTAAATGAAACACACATGAACAATAATGGAACAATTAGAGGCACGCGATGCTCAACTCGTCTCTCACGAGGAACTGAGGGGCCTAATGAATGAATTGCATGAACATGATAATGTAAATGACACAACTACAAACAATATAAACTCAATGATACACACATGAACAATAATGAATTTGATTTGAGGCACGCGTTGTTCAACTCGTCTCCCACGAGGAACTGATGGGCTTAATGATTGAGTTTCATATATTTTGACAAAAGGAAATAAGTAATCACAACAATATAAACAATCTAAGTTTAGGTCATGATGTGGTATGGCACAAGTTTAAATAAATAAGTTATTTATTTTCATAACACATAACACACCCCAAAACGTGTAATTTAAAAGAGGGAGTTGTAAGATTCACTCACAGTGGGTGCGTTCGGTTGATGATGTTGAATGCACGCGAAGTGGTTTTAACCACGAGTGAGATTTAACCTAGATAAATCGCATTATGGTTTGGTAAGTAAACGGATTTTATTAATCTATTTTAGTAGGATTGTTGGGTGTATTTTTGTGAGTTTAAGGCTATTTTCTAACCTTAAAAATGTTATTTTTAAGTATTTTTAATTGATTTTTAATTAAAATAATTAAATAAAAATAATAAAAAAATTTGATTTTTTTCTCTGACCGTTTACCGTTGACTGACCGTTGACCTGACCGTTGACCGGTTCGATTCGGAATACAAGTGCGCTGAGTGAGGCTCGAACCCGAGACCTCCCGTACGCGTGCACGCAGCTCTACCAACTGAGCTACGTGTCTAACCCGTTATAAATCTGATTTTAATTATATATATATATATATTAATTAGTTTAAACCGAAAATCATTTTATTTTAAAAACAGTTTAAGCGAATCGGACGTGCACTCCACAGGTCTCGAACCCGGGACCTGTGGCTTAAACTAACACACAGTCCACCGCTGGACTGTGTGTTTAACATGTTATATAATCCAATTTTTATTATACTTAAATACAAATTATTTGTTTCCTTTTCTGCCTTATTTAAAAAGAATAGATAATTGTCCGAGTCGGTGCAGTAGCCCGGACTCGAACGCGTGATCTGTGATATAAACATACACACAGTCCACCGCTGGAGTGTGTGTCTAACTTGGTTATTATTCCGGTTATCAATATACTTAACATATACCAGTATGACTCCGGTTCGGTTAATCAAAAAAATCATTTTTATTAAAGCGACGTGTGTGAAGCAGGATTCGAACTCGAGACGTTTGTATGTTTAACGTGCACACAGTCCACCGCTGGACTGTGTGTCTAACCCGAGTAATTTCTTGTTTTTAATTATACTTAAACGTTCCGGATACATCGTCTTCTTCGTCAAGATATAACCAGAATTCGGAAATCGACTGGTTCAAAGTCTTAATCGTTTTCTTTAGTGTTTTAGGTTAATTATAGATGAGATATAAGTATAAAGAAGGAAAAATAAGCGTGAGGTATACCGACTCGCTTTCCTCTGTTTTCCGGCAGAAACTCCGGCGACAGCAATCACCTCCGGCGACGTGTTCCTTGTAGCAGCGAGTCTCCAGGAAGCTTACAAAGGGTGTGGGTATCTCCGGTATAAGCTTAGGGGCTCAGTGAGGTTCAGAAATGAGGAAACCGGTTTTCCGGCGACGAACAGATTAATTCCGGCGAGTGGAATTACGCCGAGAAAAGGTGTGGTTTTGAGCGAAAAAGTTTGCAGTGGGTTGTGGGTGAATTTATAGGGTAAATCGTCGAAGAACCTGGTCTGATTTCCGACTGTATTCGTTGATTTAAATTTCTCCGGCGGTTATAATTTTGGTCGCGGACTCAGACGTCGGTTATAACCGATGTCTTAGTAATGGTTTACGTTATAACTGAAAATGTTGTTAAAAGCTCGCGAGTTTACCGGGATTCCGACGACTGAACTATTGGGCGCCGGTTTTGAATTCGTAACGTCACTTTATGATTTAAATGATTTCATTATTTAACAAACAAAACAAGTGGCGCAGTGGTTTGTGTGTTAAGTGATAAGTCTGATGTTGAACCGGTACAGACCCGGGTTCGAAACCCGGCAGGAACAAAACATTTTTATTTTGCGTTTTTTAACAGTTTTTCAAAAACTAATTATATATTCCCGTATAATAATTGATTATGTATCGTTTAAAATTATTTTGGGCATTTAATTCGCAACGAAATTTTTGACTGACTGTTCGGGTGATAAACGGAGCGGGTTTGGTAAATCCGTTTTTGACGGATGTTACAGTATCCCCTGCTTTTTAGAAATTTCGTCCCGAAATTTGAATTGATATATTTTGACTAAAAGGATGATGATGTTTAGTTTGACAGTTATATGCTTAGAAAAATAAGGGTTTAAGTTTTTTTTTTTTTTGTTCGAAGCGGTAACGTTCCTTGTAAGGGTTAAGTACCCTATTCAGGAATCGCTTTTTGTTGCCTACTGTATAAGTATTGATAAGCAGGAATGATTCGCTAAAAATGATATCATGCATAAGAGTTTAGATACATTTGGGAAAGTATGGTTATATCCTAAGGCAATACTTCTAACACTACAACCTACATGGAACATAAATAAAAACACAACAGCTGATATTTGAACATAAATAAACACAACAGCAATTATTCGAACATGAATAAACACAACAGCAAATATTTGAATCCACATTCTGATTGCATATATGTTTGAATGGTGGAAGTTCCTCTCTCGTTTGTTATGGTGGAGAGGTTAGTTTATGTAGAAATGGAACACAATCCAATCTCTTTACATAGCATGATGATATAAATGTAACACAAATTCCAACCAAGGCAATACTAAATCCTACATGGAACTTCTCATAACCGCCTGATAATGCCTCTGATCATTTGGCAAGAATACTTATATATAGGAAGTACCAGCGGCGTATCCACCATATTCTTGCCAAATTTTCATTAGTTTTATCCACAAGTTATGATTGGTTACCAAGAAACTAATAAATCCTACATAGAACTTCTCTTAACCGTCCGATAATGCCTCTGATCCTTTGACAAGAATACTTATATATAGGAAGTACCAGCGGCGTATCCACCATATTCTTGTCAAATTTTCATTGGTTTTATCAGTGAATTATGATTAGTCCTATAACTCTGCAACCAATACAACAAACATAAAATACTGAAATGAAATATATCTGTGCGATCAAGGCTCAATCGAACGGAGCCGATCGTATTGCATGTACTGAAAATGAAATGGATGTGCGCTCAAGGCTCAATCAAACGGAGCCGAACGTATTGAATGTACTGAAATTGAAATTGTCTGTGTACTCAAGGCTCAATCAAACGGAGCCGAGCGTATTGCATGTACTGAAAATGAATAACTTAATCACACAAACAGCCTATGCATGGAACCTCTCATAACCGCCTGATAATGCCTCCGATCATTTGACAAAAATACTTATATATAGGAAGTACCAGCGGCGTATCCACCATATCCTTGTCAAATTTTCATTGACTTTATCCGCAAGTTATGGTTAGTTCGATGCGACTCTACTACAAACACCACAACCACAAGATACTGATAATGAAATTGTCTGTGCGCTCAAGGTTCAATCAAACGGAGCCGAACGTATTGCATGAACTGGAAATGTAAATTGAAATGTGCGCTCAAGGCTCAATCAAACGGAGCCGAACGTATTGCATGAACTGGAAATGTAAATTGAAATGTGCGCTCAAGGCTCAATCAAACGGAGCCGAACGTATTGCATGTATTGAAATGTAAAATGAAATAACCGATCAAGGCTCAAACAAACGGAGCCGATCGTGCGGGCACGCCAAGATCAACCGCATAATAAAATGGGGATCCAACTCAACCTCATGGATGGGGAGCCACGGCCTCGGCAAATGCATATACTGAAAACAATATATAATATACAATAATTACTCTAACAGTCTACACATGGAACCTCTCATAACCGCCAGATAATGCTTCTGATCCTTTGACAAGAATACTTATATATAGGAAGTACCAGCGGCGTATCCACCGTACTCTTGTCAAAGTTTCATTGGCTTTATCCTTAAGTTATGATTGGTTTGATGTGATAAAGAAAAACATAAAACTAAACGATAGGAGTCGAATCTGGATCTTCGGCGAAGAGGACTAGTTGAGTATCTTCATTTGGGCCGTCATTATCTTCGACAGGATTGGCGTTGATATTGAAGACTCTTCCTCTTGCTGGTGGCCTAGCGGTTGGGTTTCCTTGGTTTACTTGGTTAACTGGGTTTGATTGGGCTTGAGTGTTGATAACGTTAACCAATTGAGGGCATGTGTTTCTAAAGTGGGTAGGGTCGCCACAATTGAAACAAACTCGAGCATATGGGAACACGGGGTATTGGGGTTGTTGATAGGTTTGGTTTATGGTTTGAGTAGGGGAAAAGGTTTGGTCTTGAAAGGTGCGACAAACATTGCTCAAATGACCATAGCGTCCACAAGTTGCACATAGACGACAAGGTAGGGTATGGGGATGGTGATAAAAACAGTTGTTGCATCGAGGGTGAGGTCCAAGATATGGTTTCTTATCTGGGTAAGCTGAGTTGGGTGCCACTTGGGTGATTGGGATAGCTCGGATGGGTATGGCGTGTAAAACTAGTGGATTTCGTTGGGTAGCAGCGAAAAGTCGCCTGACTCTTCTTCTCTTAGGATTGGGTTGAGAAGGGGATTCGGTTTGAGTGGAGTCGGAGATTTCAGTCGATTCTTTATCCTTCTTCTTCTCCTCCTTGAAGTCTTTGTTTCGGATTCGGTTCTCGGTGAGCTCTGTTGCTAGCTCCATTGCTGCTTCCAAAGTTGCAGGCTTGGCACTTATTACAGGGTCTTGAATCTTTGACGGAAGACCACGAATGTAGTGCTCGATCAAACGGTAGAGGGGAGTAAACATGTTGGGAACCATTTGATGTAACTCGAGGAATCTTTTGTTGTAGGTGATGTGGTCTCCTTCCACTTGCTTCAATGAGTAAAATTCATCTTCTAACTTCTTGATTTCGCTCCTTGGGCAAAATCGTCTGGTCATGATTTCCTTCAATTCGTTCCAAGTTAAGGTCATAGCATCTTCCACACCTCGTTTGGCCTTCTCTGTGTTCCACCAAGTAAGTGCTATCCCATATAATCGACCGGTAGCATATCGCACTTTGCGATCGTCAGGGCAATCGCAATTTAGAAATGTGTTCTCCATCTCTTCAAACCAATGGAGGAGAGCGGTGACGCCTTCAGTCCCTTTGTATTTCGGAGGGTCGCATGATTTGAAATGCTTGTAGGTGCATTTAGTGGTATTTGGGGAAGAGTTGAAAATGTTTTGGTTTGCTTGATTGACAGGATTAACGGTAAGTGCTTGTTGAACTTGGATTACAATGTTGGGTATTACGGCAGCCATTTGTTTAGCGATTAAGGCAGCCATGCGCTCGCGGGCTTTTCTTGCTCTCGTCTTCCTACGGGCGAGGTTAGAAGACATCTATAAGGAATACATGACAAGAGTATGAGTTGGATGCTTTTGAGATCATGGGTCGCATTCAAGAATGAACATTCATAAAATAATTATAGATAAATAAATTACTACATCCATTGGATGTCTTGGGTTTTGCTCGCTGTTAGGCCCTACATGCCGCCATACTTTACCTGTGTAATCATGTGGGCCCCCATGAATACCGGTTTTTCATATGGTTCGCACGGGTTTGCCAGGTTGCGTACACAAAAACCCGGAGAAAATCAAGAAATATGTATACAACGTGTGATGTTCGGAATGTGTCCAGGTGTAGACACGGTGACACCTCAAAGTAGGGTTAGTTCGAACGACGTTTGGTGTGGCATGCTTTGGCCTAATAGGTCCTTCGTACTCTCATCGTTGGTCCCCAGGTAGGCAAACTGGTCCGTTATATTGGATTTATACGAATGCCAGCCTAGACAGGACGTTCCGACTACCGGTACTTGTACCCTTCCAGTTACTACATGCCCGTCGCAGAACTTACTTTGATGAGATTTGAAAATTGCACAAAATCTTTGGATAATGAGAGTATGAAAATAAATTGAATACATGAACATCGATATATGTATAATGAATATGTATATATGTATAATGAATATGTATATAAGCATGTATGTTTGACTGTAAATGTAAACAAATATGAAACAAATAAATACCACAAGTTTGTATGTAACCACCTAATCAATTAAAATTTAGGCAGACTATAGTATAGGCTCTAAGGGTCTAATAACCTATCCTATATCCCTATAGTCATGGCTCTGATACCAATCTGTCACACCCGACCCGCAGCGGAAAAGGTGGTCGGGGCATGATTGGGTTATCATCAAAGCTCATGACATTTATTATGCGTTTCATATTCATTAATACAATTTAATGGAAATTTACAATAAAGATTACAACATGTTCTAGCTATCAATCTAGGCATCTTTGTTCTCTTCTAAGGCATTTCCTATGTTTTCTTTGCTTCAACCTGTTCACCTGTATCATGTGTAAAAAGGTTTTGGATCAACATAATGTTGGCGAGTGAATCCTATGGAAAACATTTGAACAATTTATTTAAATTGATTATGAAATATGTGCACAACCAAACATGAGTAAAAGTAGATGTAACTTAATCAACAATCATAAGATATTAAATGAAACACACATGAACAATAATGGAACAATTAGAGGCACGCGATGCTCAACTCGTCTCTCACGAGGAACTGAGGGGCCTAATGAATGAATTGCATGAACATGATAATGTAAATGACACAACTACAAACAATATAAACTCAATGATACACACATGGACAATAATGAATTTGATTTGAGGCACGCGTTGTTCAACTCGTCTCCCACGAGGAACTGATGGGCTTAATGATTGAGTTTCATATATTTTGACAAAAGGAAATAAGTAATCACAACAATATAAACAATCTAAGTTTAGGTCATGATGTGGTATGGCACAAGTTTAAATAAATAAGTTATTTATTTTCATAACACATGACACACCCCAAAACGTGTAATTTAAAAGGGGGAGTTGTAAGATTCACTCACAGTGGGTGCGTTCGGTTGATGATGTTGAATGCACGCGAAGTGGTTTTAACCACGAGTGAGATTTAACCTAGATAAATCGCATGATGGTTTGGTAAGTAAACGGATTTTATTAATCTATTTTAGTAGGATTGTTGGGTGTATTTTTGTGAGTTTAAGGCTATTTTCTAACCTTAAAAATGTTATTTTTAAGTATTTTTAATTGATTTTTAATTAAAATAATTAAATAAAAATAATAAAAAAATTTGATTTTTTTCTCTGACCGTTGACCGTTGACTGACCGTTGACCTGACCGTTGACCGGTTTGATTCGGAATACAAGTGCGCTGAGTGAGGCTCGAACCCGAGACCTCCCGTACGCGTGCACGCAGCTCTACCAACTGAGCTACGTGTCTAACCCGTTATAAATCTGATTTTAATTATATATATATATTAATTAGTTTAAACCGAAAATCATTTTATTTTAAAAACAGTTTAAGCGAATCGGACGTGCACTCCACAGGTCTCGAACCCGGGACCTGTGGCTTAAACTAACACACAGTCCACCGCTGGACTGTGTGTTTAACATGTTATATAATCCAATTTTTATTATACTTAAATACAAATTATTTGTTTCCTTTTCTGCCTTATTTAAAGAGAATAGATAATTGTCCGAGTCGGTGCAGTAGCCCGGACTCGAACGCGTGACCTGTGATATAAACATACACACAGTCCACCGCTGGACTGTGTGTCTAACTTGGTTATTATTCCGGTTATCAATATACTTAACATATACCAGTATGACTCCGGTTCGGTTAATAAAAAAAATCATTTTTATTAAAGCGACGTGTGTGAAGCAGGATTCGAACTCGAGACGTTTGTATGTTTAACGTGCACACAGTCCACCGCTGGACTGTGTGTCTAACCCGAGTAATTTCTTGTTTTTAATTATACTTAAACGTTCCGGATACATCGTCTTCTTCGTCAAGATATAACCAGAATTCGGAAATCGACTGGTTCAAAGTCTTAATCGTTTTCTTTAGTGTTTTAGGTTAATTATAGATGAGATATAAGTATAAAGAAGGAAAAATAAGCGTGAGGTATACCGACTCGCTTTCCTCTGTTTTCCGGCAGAAACTCCGGCGACAGCAATCACCTCCGGCGACGTGTTCCTTGTAGCAGCGAGTCTCCAGGAAGCTTACAAAGGGTGTGGGTATCTCCGGTATAAGCTTAGGGGCTCAGTGAGGTTCAGAAATGAGGAAACCGGTTTTCCGGCGACGAACATATTAATTCCGGCGAGTGGAATTACGCCGAGAAAAGGTGTGGTTTTGAGCGAAAAAGTTTGCAGTGGGTTGTGGGTGAATTTATAGGGTAAATCGTCGAAGAACCTGGTCTGATTTCCGACTGTATTCGTTGATTTAAATTTCTCCGGCGGTTATAATTTTGGTCGCGGACTCAGACGTCGGTTATAACCGATGTCTTAGTAATGGTTTACGTTATAACTGAAAATGTTGTTAAAAGCTCGCGAGTTTACCGGGATTCCGACGACTGAACTATTGGGCGCCGGTTTTGAATTCGTAACGTCACTTTATGATTTAAATGATTTCATTATTTAACAAACAAAACAAGTGGCGCAGTGGTTTGTGTGTTAAGTGATAAGTCTGATGTTGAACCGGTACAGACCCGGGTTCGAAACCCGGCAGGAACAAAACATTTTTATTTTGCGTTTTTTAACAGTTTTTCAAAAACTAATTATATATTCCCGTATAATAATTGATTATGTATCGTTTAAAATTATTTAGGGCATTTAATTCGCAATGAAATTTTTGACTGACTGTTCGGGTGATAAACGGAGCGGGTTTGGTAAATCCGTTTTTGACGGATGTTACATGACATTTCGAAATATGCGGGTATAACTGAGAATTAGGTGATGAGTGATTAAGGTTTGCCCTTAAATATAGCAGTGAAACACCAAATTTCTCATGGCATGTTTTACAAAACATTAGTAATATGGTATTAACATTTATATATAGGAAGTACCAACAGCGTATCCACCATGTTTATACCATATTACGTCCGTTTCGCTAATCAATGTCATGTTGCGTTTCGTGTCCCGATTAGTGTTTATTAGTGTATTACGAGTGATAATGATAGCGTATATAGAATCTCAAGTATATAAGTATAATGGTATTTAAGTATGAAAGAGTATACTGTATAAGTATGAGTATAAGTGTAAGTGTGCGTATTCGTGCATTCGTGTACAATACATATGATATATTTTAGTTTAACCAAGATTAACGGATTACTGGCATGTGAATAAACAGGTCAAACCATCGTGTACAGCAATGTAGACTACCCATCATCGTTAAAACGAAGAGGGTGTAAAATAGTTTACTTAACATGACCTCAAGAATACGGGCGGGCGTCACTCCTATAGCGCTACACAAGCGCTATACATGTTAAGGTGTGGCTTGATCAAAGTTAATGACGAGTCTACCACATAAACATGTGAATAAACAAGTCAAACCATCGTGTACGCAATGTTGACTAGTCAATATTGTTGAAACATAGTGTAAAATAGTTTACTTAGTATGAAATAGTTTACTTAACATGACCCCAAGTCTCAAGGGCGGTGCGCTACTCCTATAGCACTACGCATAGTGCTATACATGTTAAGGTGTGGTTTTATAACGAGTTTATCACATGTAATGTTCCAGTAATCCCAAATCAAGTATGATGTTTAGTATGCACCTATAGAATCGTTGTGTAATAGATTTAGTATAAATGCGAAGTTTGTCGTGCATAAATTCGATTTTAGTATAGTGTGACATTGAAATAAAAAAGAAAGAATAAGAATTATATAGCGTAAAATGTAAGATAACATAAAAGAGAGGCTTGTTAAAATGTTGGAGTGTTTCAGTTTTAGAAACTTCGACTATTCCAAAGTGACTCCTAAGTCCTTTCGAATTAGGGAGACATGATTTGGCCTAATAGGTATAATACTCTCGTCGCCAAGCGATTAACGGTACTTTACCCTTCCAGTTAGTACATGTCCCTAATTTGATCGAAAAATACGAAACTTTGACGAGATTGAAAATTCAGGAGCGGAACCAGTCATCAAGGTGTGGATGTCAATCCTGGCTTGACAATTTCGTCCCCAAATTGTGGTTTATTGAACGTATCAATATATAATATCGAATCATCAATAAGGATCCACTAGATTATGAAATGAAACTCCCATCAAGATATGGATATCACTCCTGACTTGATGGTGAATTTCGTGCGAAATAACATGTAAAACGGATTGAAACTCGTCACCAATTGTGGGAATCACCCCTGTATTGATGAGTTATTTCGATTGTGGAACAAGAATATACTCAAAAGCGTGTGTTGTGTTTCACGTCTTAGGAAAGACATATTGTAAGTTTTAAAATCAAATGGGAGAGAGAAGCACGGTAGACAGAATAATAATTTAGATAATTATCAAGAATGGTCAAGAGTATGGTACTTAAACTATAGACTAGGTCGAACATGGCAATTCTACCTAATTACCTATAGTTATGGTTCTGATACCAATCTGTCACACCCTAACCGATGGCGGAAACATCGGGATGAGACAAGCAAATTGTTCAAAAGCATCATAACACTATTGTGACAATATAATTAAATTCAATTTCACAAATACTAAGAATTCAAATACAAAGTTTCGAATAAAGTAAACAATATCACATAATATTTATTTAAGGTGCGTTTCTAAAGCTTGTCCTAACTTGATTTCTTCCATCATCAGCTTTCCTGCAACATGTATTAAAAGCGTAGATCAATACAAAAGTATTGGCGAGCATACAAGTTTAAAAATAAAATCTAAGTGTAAGAGTTTATTTCAATCATGACGGGAGTATAATAAAGCTGAATCGCATATATATGTAGACGACTCTCACATAATAATATATAATTGAATTCCTTAACTAGCATACTTAGTATCATAATCATAACAATGTCGTGAGAATACAGATTAAAACTAATAAGCATAAACAACTCAAACGTGACAAGTAGCATGTATAAACGAGTTTAATCTAACACATATAATTCACATAAGCGTAATCGATAACCCGTTTGGTATTGGGAACACATTTAATCTTGTTAAAAATAAATTTTGTAATTTATACATGTTGCACCCCAAAATGCGTTAAAGTGTAAAAAGGGGTCGAGTATGCTCACATTTTACGAAGTGTCCTTTAGTATGCCGTGAAGTGTTCAAGAGTTTTGACATCGCTTGTCAAGCCGAGATCATCATGCATGTGCAAACGAGGGCAATGAAATGCTTTTAGAATAAATATACATTTATCTATACATATATAAATATTTTATTAAATTTTTAATTCAAATCCGATGGGCTCGTTTTATTATTTAACGCATTTGTTCCAAGGATTTTTAGGAAAAACGGACAGAGTCTCCTCTGTTTTTGAACGATCCCGACAACACATGTTGTCGATAAATGTTTAAAACTCATCAATCAATAAAGCAACATATAACTCCGTACTATTGTATATTTAAAACGTCGTCTTTTGATTCAACATACTTGCATATATATTATGTTTTCATTTTACTCGGAAGGTTTTTATAGTTTGCTAGACGTATCGGTTCAAGTTCGGTCTTATACATAAAATGTAAACAAAATAATAAAGTTTGCGTGGTTAAAAGTTTACCGAGTATTCCGTTAGGAGAGCCGGAACTGGGGTGGACTAAAGTGACCGAAACGGATCCGCGTCGACTGCGGTTGACTGCGGTTGACCAGCTTTGACCGGTTGACTGATTTTGACCATTTCGACCCGAGTCCCGTAACCAAAATACTACATGACCCGAACTGTAACACACCGAAACTCGAACCGAATCAGAATGAAACCTGAACCGGGAACTGAAACAAGTATAAACTGAGTTAACTCGCTGAACCGAGTTAACTCATACCCCGACAGACTTTAGCTTGAACCGAGTAACCAGTGTTGTCAACGGTTGCCGGAAACACGCTATTCGAACCATTTTTGAATCTGATCCCGAGACCGACGTGAATCGACCGGAAGCAACCTCAACATAGATCGGAACAACCCGAACAAGAACTCGAACCTAACTGACCTGAACTTGAACCGGCGGGATTGAGGCTCGAACCTGAGCAATCTGCAATCTTGTCGTCGCTGGTCGACACCGGGCCACCGCCTCCGTCGCTGCCACTAAACGCGGCTGCCGCCGCCGCTAAACGCGGCCCGTCACCGCTGTTGCAGAGGGAGGAGAGTGAGGGCGAGGGGGTGAGGCAGGGAGGTGTGTTTGTGGGTGTGGTTTGCGGCGGAGGGAAATGGTAGTGGTGTGGTGATTGTGAGCAACCGGTGGTCGACAGAGATTTCTCCGGCGACCGGAAACAGGTCAGAGAAAGAAAAAGAGGGATCGGGTGAAGAAGGGCGGCTGGTGTGTTGGTTTGAGTGTGTGTAAGGGTGTTAGTTAGGTTATATATTGGGGTTTAGGGTTTAAGTTAGGTTTAGGTGGTGTGTTGGGCCAAAGCCTGTTAACACGTTCTAACGTTTTTGAGTGGCCCGAACATACCGACGAGATCCGATTACAAGTTTCATAAAACGTCGGATTTATTTTGTTTATTATTATTATTATTATGATTTTTATTATTATCTATAAAAATAATAACTAAATAAATAATAATAATAATGATAATAAATTAGACAAATAAATAATTCAGTGGTACGACACGTATTTCCTAAAATAAATTTTTTTACGGAAACGCGAGGCGTTACATCAACGCTTTGACCCGAGTGAGGTATGTGTAATGGGTCAAACTCTCAATAAGGACTTAGAGTCCGATGAGAGTTAAACGAGTTATCGGTGGATATTGGATTACTTAAAGTGAGGTATATCTAATAATTTAAATGGGAGAATTTATGTTCTTAGGAACACAACGATTTTAAGTAGATTATGGATTAAAGGTGCCCAGTTGGTCAAAACAAGCTTTTGAAAGTCCTTTGTAATTAAAAGCACCAAAATTGATAAAAAAAGCCCTCGAATGACAATTCGGGTAAATGACCCTTAAGGGTGGTTTAATAATGAATTTAATAATTTGGACAATCTTTCTGGTAGTATAAATGGAAGTGTTGAATCATTTTGACTTAATGCTACATTATGGGTTATTTTCGTACAAGTGATATAACTAGGGTAGAATGGGAATATAATGATTTTTTTATCATAATCCATCACAATTGAAGTTGTGATGATAGATGAATAAAGATCATAAAACGGGAATAAGAGATATGAAAGGATGTGGATAATTTAATCTTAAGTGCTTAAATCTCATAACGGGTCAAAATAAAATTGCTCGTAAACCGGGTAATGGTTGCGTAATTCATAAAAGTTATGAATCTGGGTTAAGGATTTGGGGTTAAATATATAGGCAATTGTTTTACAGTTATTTGTAAACAAGTTTGAAGCGAAACGGACGAGTATTCGTGAAGTTACGGAGATTTTCGTAAAAGGACCAAAACTGAAAAATTTGCAGCTAGGCTGCAGCGTAAGTTACGGCCACCAGCCGTAACTTACGGCTGGAGCTGGCTGTTTGGGGCATGAAAGGTGTACCGTAAGCTACGGCAGCCTAGCCGTAGCTTACGTCGGGCTTTTTTTTAGCAAAAAGTTTATTATGATATTTTGGACCTTCTGATTTAATTTGTTATGTTATAAACTACTCATAACTAACGTATTTCATGGTTTATGAAATACAATTAATGGGTTGGAGCACCGATTGACTATCAAGCGTAACGAAGAATCGAACACGATCACAGTTCAACCTTTCGCATCTTGTTTAGACATTTACGAAACTAAACAATGATATCTTGTATAATGTTCTAATCCTAAGAAGTTTTTGATAACTTGAAGATGTGTATAGACGTGTCTTTGTACTTATATATTTAAATGCAATTTTTTTTAATTTCAATTTTTCAAGCAAGGGTCTTACAGTAACCCACCGTGGTTTTTTTTTCTATAATTCCCCATATACATAGGAGATATCTTGAGAAATATTAAATATTACGAGAACCGTGATAACTTTGTAAAAAACAATTAAAATTAAATAAAAATTGCACTTATTATTGTTATTCGAATACAGTATTAGAAATTAAATTTAAACATTTAATTTACATCTATTCGTAAATAAAGAGGATTTACACATGTAAAAAATTTGAAAGGAAATATGAATTATTAATAAATAAATTATTATTTTAATATTATCTTTTAATTATAATAAGAGTTGTATTAAAAATTTAATTTTATTTAGTTTTTTATTTGTTCTCATATTTTTTATAATATTTAGTGTTTTAAAGACTTATAATATTTAGGTTTTTTCATCCCTCGTTGTTTTTTAGTTTCTTTCTCCTTTGAGAATATTCGAGATCTATGTCAAAACTTGGAACACCATGACAATATGAAGATTCCCACAAAAGAGGGCTTTCAATGAGAGAAGTATCAGTTGGAAGACTGTCGGTGGAAATGGGCCCCATCGGCAATCCGTCAGGCTATATCCAGTTTTCTTGATCCATAACTATTAAATGTATATCCAAACCTCAATGAACTATTGAACTCTTATCATTGAACAATATACAAACCATTAGACTACATCATGATCGTGATGGGGTATGATATAGACCTGATTTGAACGATCAGGCATTTTCGTTACTTATCGATTTTATATTAATATTTACTATAATTGCTTACTAACCTAACTGCGAGACCTAACACGATGTACTTACACTACACTTGATAAGGGCTTGTAGAGATAACCCGTAACTGAGTCTGTCTCATTGAGGTTAGGGAGAGGACCCATTTCTTCTATATAAAAGAGGTGCTCACCTCATTATTAGGGTAGACAAGATGGAGCCACCACATTTTTGCATCTGAAAATAGATGAATCTTCCTCTACCGGTCATCTCTACATCCCCATGTTTATCTCTCCTCCATTGCAAATCTAGATTGAATAAGAAGAATTAGTAGTGATTGTTCATATCCTAGAGAGAACGGTTCCGAAGAGGAAGAACGAGTAGTGATTGTTCATATCCTAGAGAGGACGGCTCGAACCCCTCTTGGGGCGAATCCGTGCTTCTTCATTGGCGCACACCGTGAGGCTAGAACCCATGACCACAAGGTTAAGAGCCACAATAGAAAAGATTATTACACCTCGCATGATAAAAGTGTGACAAGAACTTATGGTAATGGCTTTTTCTCCACTAGTATATATGCGACTTGTCATTTAACTTTTTATCCACGGGTTTAATTATTTAAATAATTAGCTCACATCTCATATATCCATAAAAATTTGGTGATTCATGAATTTATCCTTGTTTGAAATCATGATCCTTTGTTGGGAGCGCAAGAAAAACTTGTGATAATATGTTTTTGACGCCTACAAAGTACTTTGACCCTTGATATTCAAACTTAGCCCAAACTTAACATTGACATATATGAAAATAGTGAATAGACAAACTAATACATGTCAATAATTGTATGGTACTGATTATGAGAATATACAATTATTATTTGATCATGTCATTCATGACAACATCCATGTGCAAATCAAAACAAATTTGTAAACCAAGTATAGATTTATATCAGGTGTGATTAGGGATGATAATGAAACCCCAACATAGCGTAGACTAAGAATATATTTTTATTAGGTTTAATTAGCGATGATAATGAAACCTGAACCTAGCAAGAATATTTGAAACCCAAAACATCTAACGCAGAAATACGAGATTACTTCTGAAATTTCACATGTATAAGGTTTGGTTATATATCTGTTTATCCAACTTGATTACCCGATGATTTATACCTGTTTACCCGATTATATATTGGATATTATTTTCTTTTCTTTTAGTTAATTTTATGTTTAAATTCTCAAATCTCACAGTTCCACCATCTCAATTCGCACGCCATTCCTAAAATTTTAAACATTTTTGTATAAATATTTGACTCTAGAAAAAATGAAACATTTGCATAATAACTATTTCTAAATAATTTTATACCATTGATATCTTTTTTTTCTTCAAAAATCTTATTGATAGTTACCCGACATGTGTGTGGCCGAGTATACCCAACGTGTATTTTTAATAAACTAACATGTATGCCCCAAGCCCGTGGGTATGCCCGATACCCCCGACATGTAATTACTTGATACATAACTGGTAGGTTTTAGACCGGATATAAGTCAAGCTTTTATAATAGTATGGGGTAGTGATTACCTAAACTCATCCCAACCTTGACATATTGTCACCTCTAGGTTTGTTTACATTTGTTTAAAGTTGCTTTAAAATAAACATACAACGTCCTGTTCTAATAGTAAAGCTTACAATAACATGGCCCTATTCTGTATATCATAGAATATTCTGCCGTTAAAAAAACTAAAAGAGTTTCATATGGTAATTATTATTATGGTTGGATTCGTGATTTATGTTTATCTCACTATTTATTAAAACTGTGTATTTTTATTTTATATAAATTGTTAGCGAAGGTACATATATGCATCTTATATGATGTAATGTATGTGTAGCTTACGAGCTACATAAATCTATCTCGCAAACTATATATAACTTTTTTCCCGAAAGATCAATACCATATACATACATAATTTTTTTATTGATAGTGGTTTTCTTGCTATTTTCAAATATCTTTTAGGGATTTTTGGTATGAGGTAATGAAAGAGATGATAGAATAATCCATTTAAGGGAAACTGAAAGTGTGTGATTGATAAATAGAATGAAATCACCTATTAAGCTATTATATATGGATTCCCTTTAAACACATCTCGACTATTACTCTACCCTAATTTTTTCATTATTTTTCCTCTAAATACCCTCTGTCACTTCTTCCACCTTCGCCATTAGCGCTACTTCCAAGACCACTTTCACTTCTTTAACCATCAACCACTTATATTCCTTCAATATGTTGTCCGAATTTCTCACGTTCTCCCTTCACCCGCCATTTAAGCAACCGCTACACACCTATTTGTTGTAATGATGGCAAAGAGAGAAGAACAATTAAAAGAAACTAGGGCTATATTCATCGAATCAACAATGACGTTTTTTAAGGGGAGCTCTTCTTGCTTTGTCTAGTCAGGATCGAGTCATAATCAAGTGAGTCATGTCGGATGCGTAAAAGGGTAACTGTAACATTCGGACTCTCGCAATACCAATACTGTTTGCTTTGTCCCCGATGGGTTGCCTCTCTGGGAACTCACGAATTTGTTTTTAGTTGCCCGAATGAGAATTTCCCAGGAGGTCATCCATCCAAGGACTACCCTCATCTGAACACACTTAACTGTAAAGTTGTCAAAAACGCTTTGGTAATTTAAGAGCCAAAGCCTTCTTGTAACTAGTTTTATGATTTCCTTTCAAGTTTTAATTCTTATTCCTTTGTATTGTCTTTTATTAATAAACCTATTATAAGCGCTATATCTAAAAAACCACAATAGATTTCCTGATAGAAGAGAAAAGATAAAAATATAATCAATTGTTTGTAACTATTTAAAAACTATCAAAAACTCAAAAAGACGAAAACCTATCAGTTTATGAGATCAATTATTTTTTTCAGGAGCAAATAATTAGAAAGATAATACGATTGAATGAAAAAAAAATCATGTTTTCATGTATCATAACCCTAACCTTTTTATATAAAAATACGATTACATAGCGTGTTTTAAATAAAAATTATTATATTATATAGTGTTAAAAAGTATTTGCAATGGAGTCACAAACATCATTGGATGGTGTGACAAACGGCAAAGGTGTAGGCATTACGTGCGTTGGTTCGTAGCAATGTTTCTTAAAAAGAATACCTAATAAACTATGTATATATTATGTAAATATATATCTATACAAACTTTTATAAAATAAATGTATTATTTTATAACAATATAGGTTATGTTAATTTTCTTTAATAAAATTTAAGAATTTGTATTTTAAACTTTAAGATCTCTTCTAATTATACAAATTTTATTTATATTATTATACTTTAACTATACAATGTTAAAACAATAATAATTATTAATTATGATAAATAATTTAATAAATATGAATACGATGATGATGGGTAAAATGTAAGAATAAATAAATAATAAATTTAATTAAATTTAATAAATGTAGTTATATTTCAGATATTACGAATTTTTAATTCAGGAACAAAAACTTCAATACGAATCATCTTAAAATTCTTAATTGCATTCAAAGGACTTTTCTATAACTTTTGGATTAGAACAGAGAAAAAAATATGTTATATTATCAGTTGATCGAAAGCGAAATGATCGAAATTTCATATGTTTCCATGTGGGTTGATCGGGGCGTAGAGGCTTTTTTTGTATATTTAATGGAATGGGCACCTTGATTGTTGATATTATATGTAGTTGAAAAATATTTAATCACATGTGCTTGTTAATGGAATTTTTAAATCCACATGGTATATATTTAAAAAACACTTTACCGTGTATATTTTTATTCATTCTACATTTATTAATTAATAATTAATCGTTATTTTTTTTCTCTTTTTCAAACGTACTATAATAGATAGATGCTTAAGATCGTTTATAGCTTTTTGTTTTATGGTTAACATTTGTTAGTAATAGCCTTTTATGGATCCTAAATTTATAAATAATACGCCTAGAGTGGATGGATAAAGATAATATAATGTATTAATAGAGTGTATCTCCAGTTTTTCTTCACATGTGTTTCAATATGTGAAGCATACTTTTTATTGCTTCACATTAATTTATTATAATTAACTCTCAAGGTATATTTTAATCTTGCTCAAGTCCATTTAGGTGTCATATCATATATATTTTTCTATTTACTTTATCTTAATTTAAGAAAATGGTCTAATCATGTCAACTCTTATTAGCTCTATTTTCTAATGGTTTTTGTTTTAAAAAAGATTAAAAGATCAATCTCCTAACATGCTATTAATATGTTAAAAAATAACTCCTTTAATGTCTCTTAAGATAAGAAGGAGATGGTGTACAATGCCGGTTAACGCCCAGATGTTTCAGTTAGCTAGTTATGAATCGAGTAAGATTGTGAAATAGAGGCTATCACTTGATAAGGTATTTTACTAAATTAAAAAATCGGATATATAATTTTATATTTAAATAAGGATGATCACATTACTCTTAGGCATTGAGGTATACTTTACCTCTTCTCAATTGTAATCTTGTGAATTTCACCTAACCTTTTTTAAGTGATTTTTGGTTTAAAAAGAATTTAAAAAAGTTAATACAATCTCTTAACGTCAGTTACATGTTAACAACTAACCTCGGCCTTTAACGCCCCATCACATCATCGACACCTCATTCCACACAATTCTATCACACCATCACTAAGGTGCAGTTTGTTTTTAAAGAGGTAAAATGTCTGCAGTTTATGGACCACATCTATATATGAAGGGGGACCTAGTTGTTTGTTTTTTAACGTATGTAGACTTCTACAATAAATTGGTGGTAGTGTACGGACGGTGATGGTGGGTGGTGGTGGAGGTGGACAGTGGTGGTGGTAGACGATGGTGGTGGGTGGTGGACGGTGGTGGTGTTTAACCCTCTGCAGACCTTAGAAGATGTTAAAGTGGTTGGGCCAAATATGCACCACGAAAAGCTCGCGCAAACATTTTTTAATGAAACGTATTCGGAAAAACAAATAGTTGCAGATGACATTGTCTATGTGTAGTCTGCCCGACACAGTAAAAGAGTCTGCGCTGATCATTTTTAGAAAAACAAACACTATCTAAATCATTTGCAACTCCCATTATATAATCACTTGATTTTTTTAAATTAGATATAAACTAAAATCACTACTAGAAAAGTGAACAAGTTCCTATATTTTTGTATCAAACTCTGTCAACCTTATGACAAATTTACTATGAAAACAACCTAAATTTCATGACAAATTTCCAAAGCAATAGCGACAGAAAAA
The DNA here is from genome assembly GCA_947069175.1 of Scalesia atractyloides. Taxonomy (NCBI): domain Eukaryota; kingdom Viridiplantae; phylum Streptophyta; class Magnoliopsida; order Asterales; family Asteraceae; genus Scalesia; species Scalesia atractyloides. The sequence goes on along the minus strand of CAMTDV010000116.1, from coordinate 85,317,816 downwards.
AAACTTAATTAATTCATAATTGTGTCACAAATCAATCGAAAGTAATCTTCCAAGAAAGTTTATGATTATTATTAAGTGAAAAAAATTAGTTTGTGAACAAAAATTAAAACATTTGTGACAAATCTTTATATACTAATAAAGGAAATTTTTTTTGACACGTGTTAATATCTGGTTCCTCTTTATCTTATTTTTCAATTTTTTCCTAATAAACAATTGTTTAACTAAATATAATTTAGATAAGGATAATAACCTTTTTTTAATCAAATTTTGAGTTAATAATCTCCTTATCTTATTTTTCAATTTCTTTTTTCTATTAAACAATAGTTTAACTAAATCTAATTTAAATAAGGATAATAACCTTTTTTTATCAAACTTTAAATTCATAATAATATATAATTTGTATGGTCTTCTTTTCTATAGAAGATAGAAGAAGTATTTTTTTTATCTTTGTAGAACCAGGCAAATATATAAAGTTTTATTCTTATTTAAATTAGATTTATTAAAATATTTTTAATACTATTATTATTTAATATTTAATAGGATACATAAATAAGAAAATTATATTAAATCACAAACTTCTTGGATCTTTCTTATTTATTACTATTTATTTCATTTTATTTTTTGCTCATTAAATTAATAATTATAGGTAATTTGTATTTTCTCCTTCTCCTTACGAGATAGTAGAAGTTTTCTTTTTTTTTTCTTTGTAGAACTATGGTAAATATATAATTTTTTATTCTCATTTAAATTAGATTTAGTTAACTAATTTCTTTAATACGATTATTATTTAATATATAATAGGATACATAAATAAGAAAATAATATTAAATCACAAAACTTCATGGTATTTCTTTTATTTTTTTCATGTATTAATATACATTTAATATTTTATTGGTTCTACCACGTGTAATACACATGTTTCTAAACTAATAATAAATAAAAAAATTAAAATTTTAATAAGTAAATGGTACATCGAATTTATCATTCAAATACATATCTTGACGACCGTATGTGTTAATCGATTACATAATATTTATTTAACTCGTGCAATACACGAGCTATTTAAAAATATAACTATATTGCTTATTATATAAAATTAAATTTATGCACCCCGTGTAAAACACGAGGTTCTAAACTAAAGATAGAATAATGACAAGCAAACATACTCAAAGTTCGCGTGACGAGGCAATGAAGTCCATGGAAGCCCTGGGCGAATTGAAACAATGGAAAAACCAGTTAGTTTTTATTTTTATAACAACTATATGGCATATTTGAAAAGTGAGAAACGATAAAAGAGTTAAACGGAATAAATAGCTCGCGAGAATAAGTAATGAACGACATCAAGGTAAGCTCATATATATATATATATATATATATATGGATTAAAGGAAGAACGAAACATAGAGGTTTGGTGTGGGAAAGATGGGTGGACTTCAACATAAAAGATGTAATTTTTTAAGCATCGTAAAGTGGGTGTACAATGTACGATTTCCAGTTTTCTTTTAGTTGTAATTATTGTGTACTATGTTGGGTTTTTACAACATATGTTGCCTCTCTCCTATAATCATTGAATCTTATCATTAAAAATAACATACTTGTAGTCAAACAATTAATCATATAGTGATAACTATAATAGATGATAAAACAATTAATCATATACTGATAACTATAATAGTAATAACATACTTGTATTTTTTCCTAAGAGAAAAAAATAGCAAGAATTTTTATATCATTTGATGATTGTTTTCTTTATATCATACAAAGCCTGTTCGTTTTTTTAAGCACCAACATATACCATAACTTTGAATTTGCGTCTCAAACGCATTAAGGTTCATACACCATTGTAACTGTTGACATGCAGTTATTTATGTGTATCAAAACTAGTACAACAATGAATCAAGCCTAAGAAGTTGAATGCACCATTATAATGGGTGAAATGCATCATGATGTACATGGTCAAAACTAAATGCAGCATTATAAGAAGTAGCTAGGTACACCGTCATGACTTGACACACTATTCTAGTGTGTTGACATGCCACTATATAGATGTACATTAATACTTTTATAACAATGAATTAAACCTTAAAAAGTTTTGACACAAAGTTGCACCAACCTTAAAAAAAGTTGGACACAATGTTACACTGACTTAGATGTGTTACCATGATGAGTTAGGTGCATCTTTGTATAATAAAATGTGTGTCAAAACATACATTGCACGCACGATTTCAAGCATCAAAGATAATTTAAATTAAGGAACTATCTTTTTATTAAAATTTAAAAGAAAGCAATGTGTTATCTGCAATTATTCTTTATTCTCTTTTGACTTTTCATGCAATTTCATGTTAACACAACTTTGACTCATTAATTTGCATTTCCTAATAACGTTTTCAGTTACATAAGTAACAAAACTGCAGTTCATGTTTATTAATCGTGACATAGTAGTTCTGTCACACGCATCAAAAGTAAAGACACCGTCCATACATACATATATATTTGCACGTTTAATATCCTTCAATTTACGTCATTTTCATTTCACACCCTCCTGGTCGCCATCCCTTTATAACCACCTTAATTCCCTTCTCTTCTCTTCCACCACCAATTCATAATATCTTATCAAACTTATCTAATCAGCCAGCCATGGTTTGCCCTTGTGATTGGCCGGAGCCCATAGTCCGAGTACAGACCTTGTCCGAAAGCGGTAAACGGGTAATTCCTGACCGATACATCAAGCCGCCACCAGACCGCCCTTCGCTTAACACTAATCCACTTGACATAAACATACCTTTGATCGACTTAGCAGGCCTCAACAACGGTGATGTCATGGTTCGTGAAGCGACGTTGAGGGAGATATCGGTCGCGTGCCGCGAGTGGGGATTTTTCCAGGTGATAAATCATGGATTGAGGCCGGACTTGGTTGATGGAGCAAGGGAGATATGGCGAGAGTTTTTTCATGAGTCTATGGAAGTGAAGCAAAAGTATGCTAATTCACCGAAAACGTATGAAGGTTATGGAAGCAGATTAGGGCTTCAAAAGGGTGCTATACTTGATTGGAGTGATTATTATTTTCTTCACTATCTTCCTTCTTCGCTAAAGGATCACAATAAATGGCCTGACAAACCAACTTCTTTGAGGTGAGTTGGCTAAAAATAGGTCTTAGAATATCCACCTACGGACGGGCGCCTACACTTCGTGTATTTACTTACTGGCCACAAACTTACCTTCTCTCCCCGGCGCCCCTTTTCAGTTCTGGGTCCTCACGTGCCCTTGTGCACATACGGTTGTTTCCACGTGTGCGAGCGGCCCTCCTCTCTCTTCCACCTCACCTCATGGACGCCTCACGGGCTTTCCCCTGGATAATTTTTTAATTTTATTTATAACAGCCATTTACACGTTTTCTACTCACATGAATTAAACTCTCAACACCTGAAAAATAAGTCTGGTCTAACACCTTGATATCGTTAAGTCAAAGGCTCTTTGGTTTACAGGTGGAGATAGTTGGATAATAATAATCTACATAAGTAATGAATATAAAAAGTACATAAATTAAACATTTTTAAATAGTATACTATTTTAATTAAATGAACTATCTTCCTAACACAGCCATCTCAATTATTTGCATATAGTAGTGACTTGCATGATAGATTTTCTTAAAATATATGTTTTATTTAATGCAGAGAAGTTGTGGAAGAATACTCCAAAGAAATAGCACGTTTGGGTAGGGATTTGCTGGAGGTATTTTCCATAAATCTAGGATTAAAAGATAATTATCTTCAAAACAAGTTTGGTGGAGACGATATCGGTGCTTGTTTGAGGGTCAACTTTTATCCTAAATGCCCACAACCTGACTTAACCCTAGGCCTTTCATCTCATTCTGATCCCGGTGGCATGACCTTTCTCCTCCCCGATGAAAACGTTAGTGGCCTTCAAGTCCGACGAGACGAACAATGGATCACAGTTAAACCGGCTCGCCACGCGATCATAGTCAATATTGGGGATCAACTTCAGGTACATATTTGTTTGTTTAAAGTTTGAAATAAAAAGATAAAAAAACAGAATTATACCGTATTCGGATCTATGTCAATTTCATCCTCCACCAAATAGTGGCTCAGCCTTTGGTAATTCGATTGGTGGTTAAGTTGCCACTTGTTACTTCTTTCTAAAGGTCTAATGCACATGTATCACATGTAGAGTATGTCTTTTGAGTTTTGACCTATCTTGTATATTGTTTTTTTCTTTGTTTTATTAGGTTTTAAGCAACGCTATATACAAAAGTGTAGAGCACAGGGTGATAGTGAATCCAGACAAAGAGCGAGTGTCGTTGGCGTATTTCTATAATCCGAAGAGCGATTTGCTTATTCATCCGGCACCGGAGTTGGTAACACCGGAGACACCGGCTCTCTACCCCTCTATGACTTTTGATGAATACAGACTTTTCATACGGACTAGAGGCCCGCAAGGAAAATCCCAAGTAGAGTCTTTAAAATCACCAAAATGACCATGTATGTTATCTAGATACGTATATATGTATATATGTATGTGTATATGATAGTAATCATGTGCAGTTATCACTTTCTTGTAACTACCTATACATGAAGAATGATTCAGATGTCTTGTTATGTCGTACATAGATTTTATATATTCTATTTATTATGTAATTTAACTAAAAACCATATTTTTCAAAATTTATCTTTCAATCTAAAAAAATCATCCACATTTCATCATTATTTTTATCTTTGTCTTACTCACAAAAATTATATTATCATATTCCTAGTTTTATACACTTACAGTAATTTTAATGAAGATAAATAATAGTTTTTTCATATATAAAAAACTATTGTAACAATTTTTCAGATTATAAAAGTAAGGGGTAGATTTGGTGGTTCTGTTTGTTGAGTAAAAAAATGATGATTTTTAGATATTTAATTTAAATTTTAAAAATAAGAGGAGATATGTGTTGTGAATGCTCTTGTGGATAAGGATTATGTAGCCATTTTTAGTGTTCTGTAAACACTCATATTCAGGCATATACATGTAATACAAAAATACATGAGCATTTCATAGGATTTCTTTACGAAATCATACGTATATTAAAGAAGTATTTTGAGCAACTTATTTTGTGATTTCAGTTACCTGTGTAATTTGTTAATTTGTTTTTGTTATATAACTTATGCCAATGATTCTATGCATGTATGAAAGGGAAATATATGATATGGGGGGATGGGTAATTTGTGTAATTTGTTAATTTCTTGTAAAACACTTTTTTTATTTGATTACTGATTTTATATACACAAATTAGTTTTACTATGAAACTGAGTCACATGTGTTATCCATAACGTTTTAAAAATTAGAAACCTACATTATATAGACTGCTTAGCTACTCTTTTACTTGGTCAGTGATAGTGGGTTTTCCTGATATATTAGTAGGTAATTTCCTCTATAATGGTTTTACTGATGCACAGGGTATAAAAATATTGTTGAGTTCAGTCTATTGGTGAACTAACCCAATTAACATGCATGATCGCAATACGGTAAACTAACCCAATTAACATGCATGATTGCAATACAAAGATAACCCTATATATAGATAAATTATGATAATATTTACTGATAAAATGATAATATAAAGATAATATTTTACGAATAACATTATATGCACCACTTTAAGGTCTTATAACATGAGAAAATGATTTTGTCATGTTATTTCTAAATGTGATATTATCTTTTCCTGTTTTCCAACATAGGATTCAAGAACAAAACAATTCATATTCATAGGGTTGACTATATTATATTTATTGTATTATTATATTACTATTACCATTATTATTACTACTATTCAGATTCTTTCGTGCGTTGCAGCGGAAATTTGTCGGTATTAGTTAGGTTGAATTCATTATTGTATCGACATACTCGTTATACCAACTAAAAGAGAAAATAAAAAAAATAAAATAAAGTCGCAATAAAAAAATAAACACGACTTCACATTTAGTCACGTATTGATTTATTTACAAAAGTTAACAAAAACAAGTTATCGAAAGAAAATCAAATTATATGGATTCAAAACATAGATTGTTTATATTATAAGGGGTTTAAAAAAAGAAAAAGGTCGTATAAAGGGTTTAAAAAATCATTAATAAAATAAATTAAATTATAAAATAAAACAAAATATATTTAAAATTGACTATAGTAATAAAAATTTAAAAACTGTAATTTAATAAAAAGTTGCATTAAGTCATTTTTTATAAAGATTAAGAAAACAAAGCTGTAGTAAGATTTTGAGCTTTTGATAGTGGACCATTTCCATGCGTGTATATATAGAGAGAGAGGTGAAGTACAGCTTTTGATCTTTTAAGTTGCTTTTTTATTTTTATTTGTAGCTTTAAGTCCAATAGAACACATTGGTGTTTTAAATCTCAACTTTCCCTATTTCGAGAAAGATCAGTTTTAGTTTTATTTTAGTTTATATGTGTGGAGTGTTTTTTCAGCTGGACTTTCGTATTTAATATTATTTATTTTTAAAATGTTGGTTTTTATTTTATTCACTATAGAAAATCTGAAACTTTCGATACCAATTTCCGTATGAAATATAACAACATATCTTGTTTTCGACTCATTTATAACAAAAAAACATAATGTAGCAAAACAGCTCACAGAAAACCTTTTTCTATGTATTTTTCATGCAACTTTTGACACATTTCCTACTAAACTACAATGTCGAAACTAGTGCACATCTCCTACAACGATTCTTAATTATTATGATACAATAATAATTACTAACTTTTAGGATTTTCTTAACGACACATGTTTGACAAAAAGAAATTTTTTTAAAATAAATTATTAATCCAACATTATTTGTGAGACATTTCTGACAATCCAAAAAACTAATTTTTATCATAAACTTATAAATAAATATTTTGTTACAAATAAATCTTATCATTTTTTTGCTTATATTAATATTTATTATTATTATTTATTTCTAACTAGTTTATAACCTTGTGTTATACACGGGTTGCATAAATTTAATTTTATATAATATATTTGTAACAGTTAAATAAATATAATGTAATCGATTAACACATACGGTCATCAATATATGTATTTAAATGATAAATTCTATGTACTTTTTACTTATTAAAGTTTTAATTTGCTTTATTATTTATTATTAGTTTAGAAACTTGTGTATTACATGTGATATAACCAATGAAATATTAAATAATTTATCTTTAATATTAGATTATATACTACTATATTATAGTCCTGTGTATTACACGATTTGAATAATTGCAATCTTTTGCTAATAGTAATCAATATCCAACTTGCTTATAAAGTGTTTAATAATCAATTCTTTAGGAGGCTCTGTAATTATTTTTACATCGTGTAGTTAAACACTGAAAACATATTGTTATAACCCATAAGTTTATTTTTCCTTATTTTGTAATACAAATCAACCTATCTTATCTAAAATATAATTTAAAAAAGTGTTAGGCTATATTAATAAATTGTTAAGCTATATCGATAAACGTAAATTTTATTTAATAAACAGATTAAACTGTAAACCATGTAATATGGTTAAAGATGAAAAATATTTAAATTCATACTTGAGTTTACATTTGATTATTTTTCATAGTAACTCAAAGTTTGTTTCAAACATATCATGTTGTCTATCATAATACTTAAGAATTCGTAGAATTTGCATTTTTTTGGTAACTAAATTCAGAAGTATCATTATTATTACTATTATAAATATAATAGAATTTAACTGTTTTAATAAGTTTTAATCAAAATATCATTATCATTATAAATTTATGTGAAGTAGGAATGGATATTAAGGTAACGATTTTAAAAGAAGCAATACTGTCATGATTTAAAAAAATCAATTTTGATTAGAGATATTTTTTAGGGATGATATGATGATGACACGTGACATTCTTTAAAATCGTGTATTAGAAGTAAGATTTGTTCTTCTAAAAGTATAGAAAACTTGTACGCGAATTTTGTCGCGGTGTAAACGTATATTATTTATTTTGTATTGATAAGATGTATACAAATATGAAAAACCCATAAACTTTTTAACCATGTAATACTATGTTAAAAGTAGAAAAAAATAGTATATAATAAAGTTATCTCAATAAGTAATTCAAAACTTCTTAAAGGCAAAAGAAAATACTAAAAAAACAAATAAAAACTAATTAAGATCATCGACTATAATTTCGATAATAATAGAAAAGGATAAAAAACAAAGATAATTAATTTTCTAAAAATTTAAATTGAAAGATATGAGTTTCATTAAATTTATTAATCTATTAAATAAAAATAAAATTGAAAAATTGTAGGAGAGAATGTCATGTGCCATTAAATAATAAAAAATAAGAGATTACGAGAGAGAATGTCATATAGCATTACACGAAGTCTTTTATTAATATTTAAATAAGATTAGATGCTAATATTAAATGATTTTAAACGTATTAGTATTTTATGAAAGATTAAATGAAATATTTTATTTACTTTAATAATCCTAATATTGAAGTATCTAATTTTTGTTTAAAATTATTTTTATATATTATTTATGTTTAAATGATTTATCTCTAGTTTAAATATTAGGATAATTATTGCGTTTTAATCTTATCTCTTATTTCGATTGCATCACAATTTTTAAAGACGTAAATTATTGCTGATCATGGTATGCCAACCTTAAATATATCATGGTATGAGAAGATTGTTGCTTCTAAGGGCCAAATAATTCTATTTTAGTGTTTGATTCTTTTTCTTTTATAAAGAAGACAATAATGATTTGTCACAATTCATCACTGAGCGTGAAATTCTAAAAAAAGAAGAAGAAGAATTCAGACCTCTATAGAAGAATAATCTGAATGAAGAGAATATGAATCTTGAAGGTTATGATACTCCTGATAAGGTTTTCCTCAAATGTTCGATTTAGCATACTTCGTTTTAAGTTACAGGCTGCTTAATACGTCTAGTTTAAAGGAAATGTTAGCTAACTTTATTATTATTATTATTATTATTATTATTATTATTATTATTATTATTATTATTATTCACAAAACGACTTTTACTGAAGCCAACATCCATTCTTAGTTTACGTGGAAAAAATTAATTGGTAAATGTTTTTGTTTGTTTGTTTTCTTCACTAATTAAATTAAAATAATGAGTGACGTGGGTTGTATTCTTTCTTAATATTTATTTTCTAATCTCAGTTTATACATGCAATATATTTAGTGTGTGTATATATATATATATATATATATATATATGGTAAGGTTCTAGAGTGAATACTAGGTTGAGAGTGAACTGTGTGAAATAATTTGAGCCATTGGATTATATCATCTAGAGATTTTTAAACAATTGCAATATTGTAATTATAATGTTGTAACTTCCCTTTAATTAATTGACAGAAGTTTATTTGCGTCTTTTATAAATTGCATTTATTAAACAATATAATCAAAATTCCTAAAATCTTACTAGTTTCCGTATATACAAGATACACGGTTGTTAGTGTATACACATGTGTACAGTCTCGATAGTATCAGTTTATACAAGATACACAGATGTTAGTTTATACACATGTGTACAGTCTCGCTAACTATCAGTTTTATACAAGATACATAATTGTTAGTTTATACAGATGTGTAAAGACTTTTGATACATCTATGTATTTTGTAGTCCACGACCTAGTTTCGTTAGGAGTTTCATATACGGTTTTAATCCGGAAGGGACAGTTGGTGTCCAGTTCTAGTTTCGTTAGGAGTTTTATATACGTTATTAGCAACTGATTCTACACAAGTTTAAAATAATGGAGAAGTAATTAAAAATGTGTGTGTGTGAGAGAGAGAATTAATAGATGAGAAAATTAAGAGATTTTAATTAAGAGAGGGAGAGCTAATGTCAATCTTATCCTTTTAATCTAAAAAATTATCAATGACCAAGATTAGTTCACTCAGTTCATTCTCAAGAATTTGTTCACAAATGATCCTAATCCTATATATATAAATATATATATCATAATTTTGGGTTGAGTTATAATACAAGTGATTTAAAAATAAGAAAGGTGAGAAGAACTATAGAATGACAAGTGTTTAAAAATTACTCAAGTAGAAAGGATAATTTTGTCAAATAAAATAAAAAGACACATGCAAGTTACATGTTATTTCACCCCTCATTTTTTAAACGTCATTAAATTTTTTATACGTCATTTTGTTTTATTAAATTATACCATAAAATCGAACATTTTTTATCTTTAATATGAGTACCCTATTGTTATACTTTAAAAAAAATTCGAATACCCAGTTGCATATTACACAATGCACATAACATAAAACATTATAAGAAAACTCAGTTGCATATTATACAATTGACATAACGTAAAACACAATGAGTATCAAATTAAAAACATAATTTAAAATAGACAAAAAAACCACAATCGATGACAACAAATAAAAGACACAATGGATAACAGACTAAACACAATGAGTATAAAACAAAAAATACAATTGATGACAACAGATAAAGACACAAGGGACAACAAACTAAAACACGATGGAAAACCGACTAAAACACAATAAATAATGGGTTAAAACACAATGCGCAACAAAACAAAAAACACAACGGACAAACAGATTAAAACACAATCGATAACATAATAAACACAATTACTAGAACCTATAATACAATGTATAGAAAACTCCAACGCAATGCACATAACCCAAATTAAAACTGTGTTATAAATTTTGATAATAACATAATGTATAGAAACCTTAGTAAAAAAACGTACGGACCAAAACTCAGTTTAAAGACACAATGATCAAAACCTTTAACACAATACAAATAAAACCCAGTAAAATTAATTTATTTTATTTTATTTTTATATAACAATATCATACTCATATTAAAGATAAAAAACGTTGGTGAATTTTTTTAAACATAAATGTCGTATGAAAAAGTTATAGACGTTTAAATTGATGGGAATTGGCATGTGACTTGCATGTGGAGAGAGAAACTCAATAAATATGAGATATGCCATTCCATTATATTCGTTTCCCTGAAATTAATGTCAGCCCTCCAATTCTAAAATTAATGTACCAGAATCTTTCTTACCCTTGTTATTTATGTTGTACTTTGTATCATAATCCCATAATTTAATCACATTTTTCAGTCAAGTATGGTGTTATAAGTGATTAATATGCTACCGTTTGTTTTACAAATTTATTTATAGCGGCCGATGAAGTAAGAAGCTAGCTATAACTATGAAGAATCATGAAATCCGGAAAAAAGACACATTCCTTATGGCTTATTGTCACACCCCGGATTTCCAACCCAAATCCATACACCGGTGGGCTCTGGTGGGGAGTATCGTGACGTCAGTTGATAACATCATTGTCAATTAAACACGGCACAACGGAAGTCTTAGAGTAAAATTACTATTACAAACCAAATGTTCAAAAATACAAAATAATATACAGGCTCGTAATAGAAGATCCACAGGCGGATCATAAATTGTACATGGAAAGAATATAAAACAGACTTTGGGCAGATTTAGGATTTGCAAGATCCTCTATCACTACCGAGCACCTCCGGCCTATTTTCGTATTGTACCTGCAGTTTAGTCTTTTGAAAATACGTCAGCTTTCGCTGGTAAATACACCCAACTGACTCATTTTGAAAACATTTCAAAAATGTTTTAAGTGCGTATCAGCACAAAATCTTTTTATAACTTGGGTTAATTGACCGTCCAACCTTGTTAACAGATTTACATGTTTGTCATACATACGGAGCCCGGTACGGAGACCGAGACACAATTCACGTATACACCACTTTGGACTCACGAAGGAGTCAATTCCTCCCAACCTTGTGGGAATGCATTATTGAACGTCGATCGGGTGTATGCCTACACCCGCGCTAAGGTCGTGGCCATTTCTATTGTAATGAGCCGAGGATATCCAGGACACAGTAGTTAACCCCCAATGTTTAAGTTATCAAACAAAACTGATGAAAACAGAATATGCGGATTTACTAGCCGCACCCAGCATTTGATTGATCCCATTTCTGACCAAGCGGTAATATTACCGTAACCCAAGCCCGTATAGGGGAAATAAGTCGAGAGTATTTACCTGAGCTAGTCTTCTTTAATTTAAATAACTCAGCCATACACAAAAGTACTAAGTACAGCTAGCATTTACCGACAAGTCTCTAGTCTGGATTATGGCATAAACTAACCAATTAAATACTAACGGTCTTATTTAAGTCATTGACTTAGACTGACTAGCGTGCTTGATCAAAATGTATGACGCTAGATTAAACGATGATTGGATAGAATGTAGTTTAATCCCAACAAGTACCTTGACTTGTATAATATGGGTAAACTATTAACATTCTGGATTTTGAGATTAAAATGATAAGGTTCTGTAACATTCGTGAAAATCGGGTTTCAAAAACCCGCACCGTTTATCAATCAAATATTCGGCTAAAAGTTCGTTGCATATTTAACATGTCGGTTATTTAAAATAATACATAATTAATAAATATTTTAAAGATTGAAGACCACAATTAATAAATAATAATAATTAATGAAAATTAAATAAAGAAACAGAATGGGGTAGCCGGGTTTCGAACCCGGGTCTCCCGGATATACACATACACAACATACCACTACACCACTTGCCCACATCTGCTACATCTCAAAACAATTATAGATTTGTAATCACATTTCCTTTGATCCGGATTCAAACAAAGAAACAGCCGCGCTAAGTCACCAGCTGTCATCAAGATATCTCGGATCCCTCTCAATCATCGAATGTAACCGATCACGTAATAGACTCAATCAGGGAGTCAACAATCCCCAAATCGGTTATGCAATCATCTCGGCAATTACATCTTGACCAAAATTCTTGAAACCGAAATCGGTAAGCTACTGGTTACTCTATAAATACCAATCGATTTCACCACAAACGAATTCGTTAAATCTCTCAAACTCTCTCTTAAACTCTCGCTAAAACACTCTAACGCTGTCCCTGCAAGTCGCCGGAATTCTCAGTTACTCGCCGGAAAACCGAAGAATCCATTCCATTATTGCCTTACTCTAAAATAAGACTTCTAGAGCTCAGATAGAAGTCACCCACACTCACCTCAAACTCCCTGTAGAGCCTCTGTCGCAAGTTATACTTCGCCGGAATTTTGTGTTGTCGCCGGAATTCCAACGGAGAAGTGAAGATCACGACTGTCTGGTATAACCCTGTTGAATCCTTTCTTTAATGTCTTGTAATCGTCCATTCATAATTTAAAACAAAGAGTTTTAAATCAAACACAGTCGAGTTATGTTTCTGGGTTTTATTCATATGAAGAAGATGAAGTTTTATTAAAGTATAAATGTAATTAAACTCGGGTTTCTAATCGGGTTAGACACACAGTCCAGTGGTGGACTGTGTGCAATCACAACATATACGTCGCGGGTTCGAATCTTATGCATGTCCGGTTTTCTGAATTAAAATCCATTTTTTAAAACTTAATTCGATCACCTTTCAATAAGTACATAAATGTATTATATTTTCTGATTATACCGGGTTAGACACTCAGCCCAGTTGGTAGGGCTGAGTGCAACACAAAACATGGGCGCGAGTTCGATTCATGGAGTATGCACCGGTTCAGTGATTTTAAAACCTTTTTAAATAAATAAATTCAGAACTAACTTAACTAGTATATAAATATAATTAAATTAGAGATTATTTCGGGTTAGACACGTAGCTCAGTTGGTAGAGCTGCGTGCACGTATACGGGAGGTCACGAGTTCGAACCTCACTCAGCGCATATAAAAACACAATCCGACCGGTCAACGGTCAACGGTAAAAAAAGTCAACCTTTTTATTTCTTTTTATTTATTTATTTAATTGGAAAATTATTTAAAAATACTTAAATATAAGATTATTAAAGTTAGAAAATTTCCTTAAACTCACAAAAATAAATCTAACAATCCCATTAAGAGCACTAATTAAAAATATTAATTATTTATTTACCGAATCATTTCGTTATTATTTAGGTTAGTTTTTCCCTCGTCGGTTGAATCATAATATTCGTGCGCATTCATCGTCATCAAGGAACGCACCCACTGTGAGTGAATCCTTACAAATTCCCCTTTTTATTCATGTTTTGGGGTGTATCATGTGTCGCTTTAATTATTTCATTTATTCAAACTTGTGCTATTACCATTATATGACTTAAACTTGTGATGTAAATATTGTTTGTTGTGATGCGTGTTTACATTCTTGTCAAGTTGCGTGCAAATCATTCATTAGGCCCATCAGTTCCTCGTGGGAGACGAGTTGAGCATCAGGTGCCTCATTAGATCGGCTCCGTTTGATTGAGCCTTGATCTCATTGTTCATCATTTGGTGTGTGTGCTTGTGCATTAATTGATATTATGTGTTTTGTGATTAAATTTACATTTACGTTTACTCATATGTGGTTATGCACCTTTTTATAACCAATATAATAAATTCGTTCAAATGTTTTCATAAGATTCACTCGCCAACTTATGTTGACCCAAAAACCCTATTTTTACACATGATACAGGTGATCCAGTTGAGAAAAGAAACACGTAGGATGGCCTAGAAGAATAAACAAGTTAATGCTTTGGAATGGACAATTAGTTTAGTTTCCCTTTGTAATTGTATGATTTTTGTCTAATACTTTAGTTTGTAATGAAAGTGTATCTGAACATGTTATGCTTTTATGTCTATTGTAACTTCTTCTTTAAAGAGAAATAATAAATATGAAACTTTATAGTAAATGTCATGAGCTTTGATGAAAACCCAATTATGCCCCGACTACCATTTCCGCTGCGGGTCGGGGTGTGACAGGTTCAACCCGTTTCGGTTAAATTCCGTAAACTAGTTACGTATAATCAACCGTATGCTTATAAGCGATAATGGGTAACCGAATAAGTAATGGACAAGTTCTATATGCTATTATATTTTAAATAAGTTAAAATATCAGTAGGATATCAACTTATATGCCCGTTACAGTTTTTTTAAAATGAAACTATGCCTCATAAGGGCATTTGGTAATTTCATACCATATAAAAGTGTAACACCCCAAAAACGGGTTTGGTAATCAAACCACGTTAATATTAAAGAATGAGTAAAAGACCGTTAGTGGTGAAAGTGAACCTGTAAACAAAATGACTAGGAACAAATAAACCTAGCTAGAAACATGCATACAAGTAACCAAACAATGAGTTGTAGTCGTATTGTTAAGCAAAACTAAACTTGAGGGACCAAGGCTGCCAAAAAGGGAACTTGTAATTATAAATAGCAAAAATCAAAACACAACACACATTTAATGTGTGTGTGTGTGAGTCGACCAGGAGCAGAGAAGGAGGGATAAACTCCTTCTTGACCTAATCTCCAAGATCATCAAAATCAGAAGAGAAATTGGAGCTTAATCTTGTGTAGGAACATGCATTTTAGATCACCTAAACTTGGGGATCATAAGGCATGTTTAAAAATCTAGATTGATGAAAGTTGTAACTAGAGATAAGTAGAATACTTGTAATCAAACTGTTGGATTATGATCCAAATATGAAATTGAGTGTATATGTATGCATAATTCCGTTTGATATAGTGAAATTATGAAATATTTGAGGTATGATTACTTGTAGGTGATTAACAAGTAGATATTGAAATGGGTTTTAATAATATGATGAAGTTGATGATATATCTATGTTTAGAATCATCATGCATGATAATAGTAGGAAGATACTTGAACAAATTATGAGTATGAGTACATACTCATACTTGCTATGGAATGGCTTTATATGAAATGATGAAATAGGTGTTAAGTTAATTTAATGTTATTAATCGCTTGGATTTGTTTAAGTGAAAGAAACGGCATGAACTTGATTGGGAATTTAGATAAGAGGGTAGCCTAAAACTATCGCATGCCGAGTAATTTATAAATGCCTAAATGAGTTTGTTGAACTTATCCGTGCGTTTGCAAATGTTAATAGGTAGTTAACTTTTAGAAGTCAACCTGACCTATAATATAAACAAGTAGTGAATTGATATAAATTCGTAAGGTGGAATAGTCGTGTTAAATAATGACTAACCTAACCATCTTGCGAATGATAAATGATAGTTTGACGCTTGACAAGCTAGGTGGAGGCTTTGGAAGAAGCGGGTCAAACGGAACAATTACACGGAAGAAGGCATAATTGGAATTCAAGGTAAGTAAAGCTTACATCCTTAAAATAGTAGAATTACTTACATAATTGAACAATCATTTTCGGTATTCGGGAAGAGAATTCGAAATATAAAGTTCCAACACGAAATTAATACGGGTTGGAACAAGTAAATATGGTATTAAACCATGAATTACGATAAAAAGGTAAAACAGCAAATTTGTCATGCGATGACAAATAAATAAGGAGTTTTGAAAAAGGATACCAAATGACGCAAGCCATAATGGGTTAGACGAATTAAGAAATGATGTTTAAAGTAAGATAATCATTCAGTGTAAAATGAAAAGGGTTAAATGGTTGAGATGACAAATAAGTGGCATCTCAAAATGACAAATGGTCATTTAGACCGAACGGGTCAAATGGTAATATTATCACCATTTGACAACGATAACTAAATCGCTTGTTGAGATGTTGTGTTAATAGAAAGAATAGAGAATGATAATAGAACGGATCAATGCTATGAGCCGAGCCAGGTACGTGAAATGGTCAAACTCTCAAAAGGACTTACGGTTCGTTGAGAGATAAACGAGTCATGAATGAATAATAGATTACCTAAGGTAAGGTAATCTAATATTCTAGTTCGTAGACATTATGTTATCAAGAACATAATAATTCTATATAGACTATGGTTAAAAGTACATTTTGGTCAAAACATGATATTGTAAGACCGTCGTAAAGAAAGGTCTGTTGACCAAAATGCCCTCGAAGGATGAATTAAGTAAACGACTCTAATATTAGTTTGAAAAATGAGTTCTATAATACAATAGACCCCTTTGGTAATGTAAAAACGAAAAGCATAAGCCGTTTTGGCTTACTGTCTCATATTAGATCTTTTTCGTAAAAATGTCAAACCGAATGGTAGAATTGAAAATATATCATTCTATAACAAATCCACCATAATGTATAGTTGTGGTGGGATGTAAATAGATATTTTTGTATGAAAACAAGAAATAAAGTAAGAGGAAGTGAGATTTAAGTTTATACACTTATATCTCTTAACGGGTTAAAATGAATATACGCATAACCAAGAATGAATGCGTAATTCATAAGAATTAAGAATCTGAGATAAAGATTTCAGATTAAATACGTAGATAAACAAATTTCGGACAATTGGAAGCAAATAGATGTCTTAGTGTGGAAACAATAAGATAGATATGGTTTGGTTGAAATGAGCGTTGGATTACGCTAAAACAACCAAACGGGTCAAATAATAAATAAAAAAAGGTTTAGTTGAATAAGACAACTATACGGGTAATAATGGAGTGTTAATTTATACCGAAAAGGATGCGTAAATGTATAGTTTCTTTAAATGGGGTAAAAAGGGCAAAATCATAAAATAAAATCATAAACTGGGGATAAATGCATAATTTATATGAAATAAGAATCCGGGTCAAGGATTTCGGGTTAAATATGTGAGAAAACATTTTTACGAATATTTAGAAACAGGTTTCAAGCAAAACGAAGGAAAATTGAGGGAGTTACGGAAATTGTCGTAACTAAACGGAAAATAAGAGAAAAATTTGCAGCAAGCCACCGTAAGCTACGGTGGCCTACCGTAGCTTACGATAGGCAACTGCTGGTTGAAATTGGAAGTCTTAGCCATAAGACACTGAGTTAGGACCGTAAAGCTTGATCGTAAGCTACGGTGGTCACCGTAGTTTACGGTGGAGTCTGAAACTAAAGTTTTGATTTTATTATTTTAAGCCTTCAGGTTTATTCAGTTATGTTATAATCTGTTTATAACTAACGTATTTCATAAATTATGAAATACTGGTGATCGGAGTGTCGCGCCCCGGTCAAAGATAATATTTATATACCCAAATTACCCTTAACAATGCGTTAGTGGTAGTAAGGGGTCGAACCACGAAGAGTTTGTGGTTTGTGTTCGGATGTGATTGATTTTCGGTAAAAGTGTCACTTTATGAAGCTTGCTATTGTAATTGTTTAATTTGGTTTATTGGTTTGAAAGGATGTCGAAATGATCCGACGAATTTGTTTCTACTTTACTAATTTTGAGAACTCAATTGATTGCAAGAAAACTTTAATTAACTTGATGAAAACAATAGTTTGAAAACAAGGCTCACACCCGGTTCAGTAATGCAAATCTTAAGGTTCCTACACGTTTTGGTTTTAACACAATTGCAAACAAAGATCAATGAATTTAGTGTGCGTGGTTAGGTTTCAAAAGCTATCGATATCATAGACAACGAACTACAATACACTTCATTACCAAGAACATGTAAATTCTAACCTAGACAAGGCATAATCGCACATACACATTTTGCAAAGTCAAATTTCGTAACTCATTCGACAATTCACAAATACAATACCAATGCGAGACAATTATCATAAGTTTTCAAATCACATTGCAATTTGTCACAAATCAAAACCCAAAACAATGTTAAACCCTAGGACTTACAAAACCTACATCAGGGTGAAACCTTCGGAAATTAGCCGCTCATGGTGGACGGAACTTGATCAACGGAAGATTGGAATTAAAACACGAACATCTCGAGCTTTGATGGTGGTGATGGTGAGGATTAGGGTTTAGATTGGATGATTATGGTGGAAGGATTGATGGATTTGTGAAGATGATGATGATGGATTAGGGTTAGGGATGATGGATGATTGATTCGGTTGAAGATGGATGAACAAGATGGATTGGAATTGAAGGTAGTGATGTTCTTGGCTCCAAGATAGTTCTTTTATGTTCAAAATCTCGTAACTCCTAGCAATTGGGCCAACACCATCTTTAAAACCCGTCTAAAATTGAATTTCAACGACGACATAATAGGGGAGGCGTCGCAGACGGCCCAATGGGGCGTCACCGACGGCCCCTAGATCTTCAGGTTTTCCTCACGGCTTAAACCACTGTCTACGACAAAATTTTGCCGACGGAGTTATCTGGGGGGCGTCACCGACGACCCATATGGGCGTCGGCTACGGCATTCCCAAACTCTGTTTTTCTGTTTTTCGCTCCCGGTTGATCCAATTTCCATCCCAATGCTTCGAAACGCTCCTGAATAGCTCTTTAAACTTCGTAAACCTGCAAAATACAAATCCCATCAAAAGTAGGCTATTCGAAACTAAAAGTTACGTAAAACGTTAAGTTAAACTCAATAAAAGCAACGATTTTCAACCACGTATCAACAGGTGATATTTGGAGCACCGGAGGAGGACCAAGCCATACAAAGAACCGAACATGATCAAAGATCAGCTTCCGCTCTTGTTTTCAATATTACGGAACTAAATCGTAATAGCATGTCAAAATGTTTATTGTTGATGAGTTTTAATAAACTCGAATATTTTGACTAACATATAATCGAAATTACATGTTTAAATACGAAATCTTTTAAATAATTTCAATATAATAAAATAGGGTCTTACAAAAAGGAACTTGAATATAATTTAAGTTTATAATTATGAGTATTCTGGAAAAATAGTTTATTTATGATATAATATCAGTAGGATATCAATTATATGTGTATTTTATCATTTATAACCAAACTATGCACCAAAAGGGTATTTTGGTCATTTTACTCATAGTTTATAAATTATTTGGGATTCTGAGTTTATAACCTGTACCTACTGTAAATATGTTTAAAATAAGTTTTAAAATCAGTAGGTATCAATTCTTGGCAAATTAATATGGTTTAAAACCATACTATGCGCCGAAACGGCGCTTATGTCGTAAAATGACGTCTTTATGCGATGTTTACGAAAGCTGATGTTAAAGTCAGATTAAAATGCCTAAAATATGTATTTACTATAACATATCAGCAGGTAAATGATTTACCTTGAAAAGATTTGATTAAAACTATTATATAAGCCACAAAAGCTAAAATCGTCATTTATCGACATAGTTTAAGGACCGGTTTGAAAACTCAGTTTATAACTTGGTTTAACATCCCAAAGAATCCTACTTATAATATAACATTAGTAGAAAACTCATTTTCAAATTCATTACCATTTAAAACCTTGTTTTATGCAAAAGGGGCATTTTGGTCAAAGATTGCATAATTATGGAACTTGCGCATAAACTTGGATTCTGATTATGATCATGTGATATAACTTAAGAGGGTTATGCTACATTATATTACGATCATAATGCAACTTTAGATTAGTAGGTAACTAATCTAAATCGGATCAGAATCGAAAGTCAAAGCAGAAGTCAAACTTCGCGACTTTCAGTTACGAACCGATCCTAGAACTGAAATTGACGAGCCGAACATGTTCTTACATGTTCTAAAAATTATTACCAACTTGTTTAAGTGTCAAAATAGGTTTCATAACATATATAAGATCAATTTATGATTTTCCGAAAAATGGCCTGTTTGACTTTTTAATATCACAACTTTGACCCGTCAATTGGTCTAGCAAACGTGATCTTCAGTAGGTGCCCTACCTTATTATGATCACTTAGCCATGTTCATTTTGAACAATGGCTAGATCATAATGATCTTAACCGAAAGTCAAAGCGTTTTCCGAAAAACGCTTGACTTTTGGCTATAAAAGCCTATAAACGAAAATGCACAATGAAGGAACACTTACCAGTGATTCCTAGAGTGCAAAAGAACTATGTTGGATGCTCATTTTAGCTAGGAACTTCCAGAGGAGGGAGAAGAGTTAACAAATGAGAAAGGTGCAAGTTGGAATGGTGAACTTGATCACCTATTTATAGTTGGAGAACTCAAAGGAAGTGAAGCCAGGTGTTTGGGGGTGTAAGAGGAAGCTTACAAGTGTCTCAAAACGTGGCATAGCAGTTTGGGAAGCCATGGTTTCGATTTTAATGGTTTTGGAGTTTTGTTTGGGAGCCAAGCAAAACTTTCTGCAGCAGAGGCCTTCTCGCGCCCCTCGAGAGACCTATGCCAGGTATCTCGCAGCCCGCGACCGCCCTTTGGCCAGATTCAAAGTTTGACACTTTAGCCCAATGACTTTAAAAAGCTCCTAAAACCTTTTAAAACACCCTTTTGGCACTTTTAGCCCTCCGTAGCCAATACTTGGCATACAGGGATTATGCCCGGACATTGTCGAGCTCTCGGTTAGTTAAAAGGTCACTCAGAGGTATAAATTAACATGTTGACACTTTTAACCCCTCAATCATCCAACTTTCACATATATACAGAATTGAACCCTCCCGTCCAACAAATGGCACGTATGAGAGTTAGGACTTCGCAAAGGATCACTCAGAGGCTTATTATAAGCATGTTGACTCCGATGTCACTCAGAGGCTGAGCATGTTGACATATCAGTCACTCAGAGGCCAAGTTTTAAGCATGTTGACATATCAGTCACTCAGAGGCTAATGATTTAAGCATGTTCACATCGGACCGTCACTCAGAGGCTCAGATTGAGCATGTTGACGCCTTTAGTCCTTATTGGTCTTTAGTAGACTATTTTTAAAATATAACATGTGTCACTATACTATTGAACACGATTTTACAGGGTATTACATTTATCTTAACGACCATGAACCAAACAGTGATAGTTTCGAACGCAACTCTACATTAAAAGGAAATTTGGTTTAACTTATTATTTCTACTTGAACTCATTAATATTAAGTTTGTTTGTTAGTATACAATATCTAGTTTTATATTGGGATAATTATTAGTTAAGTTTGTTTATTAGTATACAATATCTAGTTTTATATTGGGATAATTATTAAGATAGTATTGTTAGGTAATATGGATACGTTTTTACATTTAAAGATTAAATCATGGGTAATAGATATATGAAAACCTTTTATTTATCTAATAGAAAAAATGTAAAACTTACAACATAGAAACACAGTAAAGCACATATCTTGGAAAAAAGAAAACAGGTTAACCCTAAACCATAGTTTTCAAAGATATATGAGTCGTAATATTTAAATTCCATGGTGAAAACAACTAAACAAGCAAACAAGCCATCGTAAAAATATAGTGTATCTGAAACATTGAAAGATATGTACCATAAAAAGTTAGCCAATATACAGTAATGGAGAAAAAAGTGGCTACAAATCATTCGTACACTTTCTAGCGCATGCCATGTATTTAAACATTAAATTTATGAGTCAGTCACCTTTGGATGGATAATATAAACTCTTATCTCTTGAGTAGAAAATAGAAAATTATAAACAGAGTACTGTTCAAAATAAAAAAAAAGATTAAGATTTTATTCCTTGAGTACGTGTAAAATAATATTCACTCGCCAATAAAAAATAAAATTTATGATGTCTTCGTTTTATTTGAGTAATTACATCATGCTCTATTAGTGTAAAAACACAAAATTATTAAGTGTTATTTTAGATTTTAAGACTAAACTACGTATTTATTAAGATTTAAAAAAATCAAAAAAAGATTCTTTCATTCAGTTCTCATGTTAAGCCTAATTTGTATGTTAAGAGTCTTTAGCAGAATCCAACTCTATATAATATATCATTGCTATTGGATACGAGTTTACTCAAAACTAATAATCTAAATTATAAAAATATAAAATAATATAAGTTATTATTTAGCTAGTTAACAAATGGTTAGCTAAAAAATAAAAAATAATTATGAATATTGTAAATGATATTTTTTAATATCTTTGTAAAACAAGAGCTATAAACAGTGTAGGAGACAAGTAGAAGGAGATCATAAATTTTATTTTTTATTCACAAGTAAATATTATGTTATACATACTCAAGGAATTAAACCCTAATATTCTTTTATTTTGAACGGTAATATGTTTATAATTTACTATTTTCTACTCAAGAGATAAGAGCTTCTATTATTCGACCAAAGGTGACTACCTCATAAATTTCAATCAGTTTATATGTAAAAGAGAAAAATGTCTAGATAGTCCCTGTAGTTTACCCATATTTCACCTATAGTCTATACACTTCTAAAATTACAACTATAGTTCTTAACTTTTCAATTCGTTCTCGGATAGTCCCTAACGTGGATCGGATTAGTTTTCCCAATGTTTCCTCTTTCGGTTGATATAACGAGTGAATGTACCGTAAGTCCGTAACGAGCCCAACAAAATCGACCGAACACCGAATTCCCGCAGCGTAGCGTAGGAAAGCTAACTAGTTTCATTACAAAATACAGAATACAATATGTAAATAGTAATTATCTATTTCACAATATAGTTTAAACATACATTGTCTCTATTTTGAAAAAAAAAAAAAAGCTGAGTCGACATAATGTTGAAAATACATATAAGGACGTTAACACGTATCTCCAAATTCTTACGTACTTCTCAATCGTTCAGTAAAAAATATAGTTATATCATATCATGTTAATAATAATAATAATAATAATAATAATAATAATAATAATAATAATAATAATAATAATAATTGTTGCGTTAGCGTAGCGCAGGAAAGCTAACTAGTTTCATTACAAAATACAGAATACAATATGTAAATAGTAATTATCTATTTCACAATATAGTTTAAACATACATTGTCTCTATTTTGAAAAAAAAAAAAAGCTGAGTCGACATAATGTTGAAAATACATATAAGGACGTTAACACGTATCTCCAAATTCTTACGTACTTCTCAATCGTTCAGTAAAAAATATAGTTTTATCATATCATGTTGAATAATAATAATAATAATAATTGTTAGGTTATATAAGATATGCAGATAATAAAAGTAATAAACCAAAGGAACTATCTTCCTTAGCTTCAAGAATAATGTAACACCCAAAAAATATCAAATTATATAAATATGTATATATATACACACACACGTGTGTGTATGTATTATTACATAATAGCAAAGAAAACTAACCTAATTAGTAACAAGAATTGGGTTATTTGAAAAGAGTAAAAATGTCCGGATAGTCCCTGTGGTTTTATAAAATAACACCTATAGTCCTCAAATTTTGAAAATTACACTGGTGCTCCCTTTAGTTTTCTTTTTGTTATTCGGATGGTCCCTGAAGTGGATGGAGGTTAGTTTTCTCCGTTAAGTCCATGTGAAATTACAAAATTACCCCTTGATTTATTAAAATATAAGAAAAATCATATACACAATATAACACACCACACTCTGACTCTCTCTCTATTCTCTCTCTCTCTCTTTCAGGAAAACCTCCACCACCACCTGCTGCCACCAACACCACCACCTGCCACCACCCACCCCCAGACGACCACTTACCCAACACCACCACCACTTAGGCTTGAAAATAACTTTCTTTCCCATACTATATTTATTGAAATAGATCTGAAACAGATTTGGAAGATGATGCCATTGAGGGTTTTCGATGGAGAAGTTTTCAATGACGGCGAGGTAGCGAGATTGAGTTCAGATCTGACTGATGGAGGAGGTTTCAATGACCGACGCTGCTGACGATATCCCAACACCATCAGTTTCACCTTTTCAGTTTAATTCTTTGATTTGGTGCCAAAAGGCCCAAAAGTGGCAGAATTAGGGTTTCAGTTTGGGGATTATTTGATTTGATAGGATGTCTGTGTTTTAGTTTTGTTGAACATTGTGTTGTGGTTGTGAAGATTGGTTAGATTGGTTTGGTTTTGTGGAAGGGTTGAGAAAATGGATAAATGGATGGTTGCGATTGCAGCTGGTGCAGGTCATATAGCCTAGCATTTAAAAAAATTTTTCAGCAGACGGGTGAGGGAGTCACCCGTTCATGGTTCGTGTAGTGAGAAGCCGCACTTGTAGAACCAGCCATTTGAAAAGAAATTTCCCTTCCACATAAAGAGAAGAAGTTTGAATAATGATGACTATGAGGTTTACGGGTTTGATGGCGAAAAGGAGGTAGTTTCGGGAAGATGATGATGAGTATTAAAGATGATGATGACGATGATGATGATGGGTATTAAGTTATGAAGTTCTTGACAGTGGTGACTGGGTATTAAACATGATGATGATGGGTATTAAGTTATTAAGTTCGGTTATTTATTTTTTTATTTTTAAAGAGATCGGTAAATATGTAATTTCACATGGAGCTAACGGAGAAAACTAATTTCCATCCACTCTAGGGACCATCCGAGTAACAAAAAGAAAACCACAGGGAGCACTGCTGTAATTTAAGTTAGGGACTATATGTGTTACTTTACAAAACCACATGGACTATCCCGGCATTTTACTCATTTGAAAACATCAAGTTGTAATTTAACATGGGCAAGAACTAACCTTGGGGACTATAGTTGTCAATTTTGAACTAAATGTAAACAACACCAAAAATACACACTGGTGTATGTGTTTTGGTCGACTAGAACAAGAGAAGGAAAGGGGGGAAAGCTCCCCATAACCTAAATCAGCAATTTCTTCAAATCAAAAGGGAAATTGGGTCTAAAGTTAGTGCATGAACCGAAAATACTAATCACCTAAGCTAGAGGATCATAAGGTATGTTGAAAATTTGATAATAGTGAACTAAAGATTTTTTATAAACACTAGCAAGTGCAATTCAAGTATAAATTGTGGATGTTAAAGTAAAACTTGAAGTGTATTCATGTTTAGAGACAAACCCTTGATGAAAATTGTGAAACTAATGCTATTATTTAAGTGTTTGAGCCACTAATCATGATTATGTAGGTGGGTTTTAGTGAAAGGATGTAATACATGAACTATGATGAGTAAATTATGCATTTAAAGTATGATAAACTGAAATTGGATGATAATTTGATCATATTGAGAATATTGATTCGATGAAATAAGAATGTATGGTTGAAAGATGTTTACTTGAAGAACTAGAAGTAACATAAAAGTCATGCACATAAGGTGTTTGACAAAATGCTTAAATGAAAGATTTGATGTTGATAATGTATGAAATTGCATTAAGAGAACCTTGTGATTGATCGTTGGCAAGTTTACATGCCATAGACATGAATCATGAGTCCCTAATAATAATTAGGTTGCACTATTTAGGCAACTCGAGTGGAGCTACGGAAGGTCAAACCAGGCCGGATACGCGCTTAAAAGGAAAGCTTTAAGGTACGTGGCTTATTTGCTTTGTAGTATTTCGTTATGAGGAAATAACGAATTACGATAAGTTTGATTGGTTTATGAGTGATGGATTTCACACAAACAACCAAACGGGTCAAAATAAAGAAAAATGCTAAGTTGGTTCGTTCATAAGTGATGGATTTCATGCGAACAAACCATCAGGTTGAAAGCGTAGACCGAGTAACGGGAACGCGGATTTTTAATTGATGAATCCAATAAATGGGTTTAAACTTAGAGAATGTGAATTCCTTAAAGTAAACAAAAGTAAACTTTACGTTTGGTTAAAGTTAACCAAGTGGGTCAAATAGCGCGTATGCAAACCGTGTAACGGGAGCTTAAAACGCAAGTTTAGCAAGCCCGGGGAAAGGGTAAAATTGTAAGGAATTTGAAGATGGCTTAAATGCCTAAATAGGTAAAACAGGTCGAATAATTTTAACGTATAAATTTGTAAATCGATAGTGTAAGCATAAGAGTTACGAATACATGTCAAGGATTATGAGTTAAAAATGTGGGTAATTGTTTTACGATCATTTAGAAACAAGTTTGAGTTGAAACAGATGAAAAATGAGAAAGTTATGAACTTTTCGTAAAAAAGGGGGTAATTTGGAAAATCTGCAGCTCAAGGGTGCCGTAACCTATAGTTGTGTGTCGTAGGCTACGGTGAGCAGCATCTGGTTGGACCGGGGGTGCCGGTCGTAAGTTTCGTCAGTGTGGACGTCGCTTACGGCGGGATCCGTTGATGATCTGTTTGTTTGTTTATTTCATCATTTTGGACTTAATTAAATAGGTTAAATACTCCTTATAACTTGTATCTTTGATGAATTTGATATTTAGGTGATTGTTTTGAAGCTTTAGATGTATGAAAAAGTCTCGCGAAGAACTGCACATAATTAAATACCAAGCTTCCGTGTTTGTTTAATCATTTTTGCTTAACTAAACATTGTAAACAAGTAGAAATGTTTGTGTTGAATACTTATCAAGTTTTAAATAACTTCGAATTATGTTTAAGGTTTTCTATTAGCATTATATATATATATATATATATATATATATATATATATTATATTATGCAAACTTTTATAAAAATACTTTATATATAATAAGTATGGGTCTTACAAATAAGAATTGTACAATCTTAAGTACTAGAGTTTCCTTCTTTGAAAGCTTTAACAAACAACCACCAAACCGTTGAAAGAAAAACTATTGGGTTCAAAAGAGCTGGATTATCAAGATAAAGTAATAAAGTATGAAAGTGCTAGTCAACAAGGCATAGCTAAAGATAAGTGTTGGTTAACAAGTCAATATCTGAAGACAGAAGTGCTGGAAACCAAAAGTACTGGATTCATCAATTAGTTTTGTTTCCCAGCAGTTTTATTAGTACTTCCTGTAGTTTATATTTCTTAGTTGTTTTAGCTTTATGTCCAGTAGTTTTGCAAACCGCTGACAGTTACACTTTATTACGATTGTTTTGGGTCACTTTCATGGTAACATCACCAACAGTTGTTTCCTCTTATAAATATAACAATACACAGATGTAATAGTTAACTCTTACAACTGAATATTTCAGATCTTACAATCTAAAGAGAGAATGGCTAAAGTAATAGAGAGAGTTATATGGTAAGGGGGAGTATTCCTTGTATTATGATGTATTGTTGAATTCAGTAATGAGAAATCATTAGACAATCATTCTTACAAATCCATATACTATTTTGGTTGATATATTTATTATTAACTTGTATTAATGTTCAATTGAATTGTTAAACATTTTTTATCAAAAAACACACATTAGCACACACTCTTATATCCAACAACAACAATAATGATTCAGTTGCGTAAGATAATATTCATCAACTTAATCAAAGTGACACAAGAAAATATACTTAGATGACACATACATAGGTAAATGTTCCTATACAAAGAAACATTTTATTTAAGAAGTGTCTTACACCCCTAGATTTAATTTTTAATGGCTAAAAATATTGTTTGTATAATAACGTAACCCCCCACACACATATAATATTATAGTTTGATTACACGAATAATCTTAAAAGTGTTGTGAAACAACGGTCTATTAGCAACTAATATATATGTATATAAACATGAGAGCTAGACTATGAAATCATATAGAGAATAAAACATGGAGAATTCTTATTCATTCATCTAACATCATATACAAATGCCATTATATATAGGCACTCACATTAGTACAATAGTAAATAAGAGAAATGGGTTATACATGTGGAAGGTCAATACATAATGGATGCATTCATAGATAGGGGTTATACATGTCGAAAGTCACTACATAATGGATACATTCATAACACTCCCCTTGACTTTCCACATTATGGAATACTATTCTTTAATACGCTTAATGATGTTGCCTTATTAAAAACCTTGCTAGGAAAACCCAATGGAACATACCTCAGCTAAGGGAAAAAGAATGAAACGCGTATTGTCTCCCCCTCAATATAATATGTATCATTTCAAGTAACAAGTGCCAATCTTCTATAAAAGTTGTTGAAAAACTTTTGTAGTGAGTGATTTGTCGCTTGATATGCAATCTATTAATGAACTTGATGTATGATCTTCATGTAAAACTTTAATTACCTCCTCTTGTAAGTAGATACCATAAGATCCACGAATGTGTTTTGTTATAATCCCTGCATTTACAAAACTAACCAAACTTGTTGATGGGTTAGTAAAATATGAACCCATACCTTTCGTATCTTAAGGGTATAGAAAATAAATGTTTTACTTATTACACTATCTCCTCGTCGTACACGAGTTAAATCTTGCCAATGAATTTAATAGTATATGTTCGTGTATAACTAGCAAGATATATTAATACAATTTGTATTGAATTATGGTACTTCATGACCAATGATCTTTGCTTCTTTGATAGAAGATGATAAAATTCATTTTTATCTATATCAAATATTTGAACATCATTAAATGTACTTACACCAAAAGCTTTGTCCATATGAAAATGTCCAACATTTTCTAGATGTATTATGATTGATGGATTATAATATAAATGTATGTCCTACCTATCAAGCCATAAATTTGCAATGTTGTATTTCAGTTGCAAATTCTTGCTTAAATGTTTGAGCTCTTTTTTTTCTCTTCGGGAGATTCAATGACATCATCAACATATATTGCAATACTTGTAAACCTTATATCGTTCTTTTAATGAAAACAAATGGACCAACTTCACCATATGTATTTCTTGTTTTCGAGCTCACTTGTGAGTCAATTATATCATATTGACTCGACTATTTTAGTCCACACATATTCTGTCAACTTCATATAGTATGTTCTTGAGGTTTTGGCATCAATGCTTCTAGCATTATCAATCCATGAGGGAATTCGTTCCATCTTATCCATATATGCATGTGCTTTCACTCTTCAGGAGTTTTGCTATATAAATTTGCCCATTTAACACATAGATATCTATATCATGTAAAAGTGTCATGAACACTTGCTTTTATCTCAAAAATCTATATTGTACCATGCGTGTACACTATTTATTGAGATATCACAATCACTGGGTACAAGTTTTCAATGTATGTTTATTGATGCACAAGAATACATCGTTAAGATGTTTTGATTCACATTTAAAGAACTCAATTGCTTTAAGAAACTCATCAGGAGTTCAATCGTATTCAAAAATGAATCTGTATACAACAATCATATTTTGTTCTCGAGAACTTACTTTACATGAATTACATAATTTAAACCCATCAAGGACTTGCATGTAAACTTTAGTATCTAAATGATACATAACATTTATAAGACGCATATCAATTCTCTCTTTATATTACCAGACTAATTAAATACTGGAAAGTTATTGCATCCACCACTGGAGAATACGTCTCCTCATAATTAATCATAGGTCTTTGCGAAATCCTTGTGCCATCAATTGTTGATCCACATAAAAGACCTAATTATATTAAATATATTTTACAAATTTTTTATGGACTACTGGCCCGTAAGCTTTCCATTTCAATAGAGAATTCAACTTTGTCTCATTTGTATCGTTCCATTTTAGCCAATAATTTCTTTGTATTTATTCATAGGCAGATTTTTAATCTTGATCCTCATCATTTCATCTTTTCAAGCGCTATATATACAAAAGTATAACGACGTCGATTTTGTTTCGATTCCATACACTTCTAGACATGATATAATTTACTAAGAGCTATTTATTTTCAGGTACCTGAGGTTCTTCCAGAACCATCATATCTAATGTCTCTTCAAGAAACCTTTTTTTTACTATAACCTAGACTTAACCATCTTCTTCATTACTTGCTCCAATTTTTCGAGAAATTTTTATTTTCTTGGAATCGACTAGTCTACCACGCTTCAGGCGTGCAATAGACTCATTAATATATGGTTTGCCCTACTAGGACAATTAACTTAATTGGAACATTAGCAGTTGACTATGTGACTTACTTAGTCACTGTATTTATGTCAGTTAACATGTCTGGTGATTGATTCTTTAATGTAGGTAACGAATTATCTTTTGAACTTCTTATTCACACAATTTCGTTTGAGGATCAATGATAATTCATGCATACCCATTCCTTTTTCAACTGCCATTAATCTCCCTTAATGTTGAAAATGTTAATTTACTTAAAGTAAGATTTAACGAGGCATAAATAAATCTCTCGTTAATTGCTCTAAGTATGTAATCATAAAAGTATTTTCATCCAACATATATTCCCAACATTATTTGAGTTTCAATCTTTGTGCGTTGTGGTGGATCAATTCCAATGTATACCGCACAATAAAAAGTTTGATGGGAAATATTTGGTTCCTGACCAAAACCAACTATAATGGGGAGAAACTATTACAACATGTTGGCTTGATATGAAATAATGTTACTGCATGTAAAATCACATGTGCTCAAGAATGAACTTTTGCTCTCTTGATTATTGGCTTTGCAATCAATTTGTAGACGTCTGATCATCGTCTTCAACAAAAGCAATATGTGTCTTAAGCATTTATAAAGTTCAATACTTATTCCAATAGTCATTAGTAACATGGATACTAAATTCAATGTTATAACCAACATAAATATGATAATATGGAATAATATGCTTGCTATCTCATTAGCTAAGCTAAACACAACTTCAAGTTGTAAATTTGATGACCATTTAGACGATGCATCGATTTAAAAACACTAAATGGTATCATGTTTGGATATATACATCCTTCATTCATTCCATAATATTTTAGAGATTTATACCATTAATTGGCAAATAAATAATTTCCCTTAAGAGCAAACATAATATGCTATCAACTAGAAGAATCTTCAAGTTCTTCATTATATTTCACATCATCATTGACTCGGTGTGGTCTAACCGATCATACCAATAAAGTAAATAATCATGATCCATAAACTTATGGTTTATGATATTGTATATGTATTACTTGCACGTATGTAATACAAAACATAAGATATGAAAGATTGTATTATAACTTCAAAGTTCAAACCATCATGTTATGTAATCACTAGTTTACCACTTTTGGTGGTCGATCTCATCATGACTATCATTATAATACTGATATTCGATCTCATTATTAGCTTCACTATCTTATAATTCTGATAGTTTGATCTCTTATTAACATGATGATTGTTGCACTTCTAATGGTCAATCTTATTATTAATATGATCATGATTACAACTTTCTCAATGATGCCAATGATCAATATATATTCACTTCATGCATCAGAGTAAAACCATACAATTTTTACGGTTTTCCATTATTTTCTCGAACATATAGATATACAGTCGTTTTAAACCGTTTATACCCTTAAATGATATTGCTACTTCAGGAGTATATTTGAGGTTTGACAAACAAAATTTGTTTTATCCGATTTCCCTTATAATTAAACTTCATGTCAATTGAGAAGTAATATATGTCCGAGTCATATAATATTTCTTTATACTCGATAATAAAATACAAGGAGCATGACACTTTGGGTGTCAAATCGAAGCATATTTCTACTTTTTCATGAAAATGACAATAAACCACAACTTTGATTTAGTCGTTCTATTCGGTGTCATCAATGCAAAGAAGTGATAGCATATAGAATACAAGGTATAGATAGCAACAAATCATGCAATACATGACCTTATAGCATGTCATCATATAAAAACAACTTATGATGAGCCTTTATAAAATAAGAAACATTTTTATCACTAATAAGCAAACGCATATAATTTATGTAATAACTTATTATGGTATAACCAAACATAATATCTTATATATTTTGAACACTTACTTTAAAACTTAAACATGTATCTCTTTCAAGTTCTCAGATCATTTATAACTTGTATTTGAAAATTGTAATACTGATGAATTACATAACATACGATTTTTCTTCTTCTCAAATATAGATATTTAAACAATTGACGACATCATATAAGCAATCTATACATTGTACATATAAAGCAATAGCAATAATCACTATTTTATACTAGCAATAGTAATAGTTAATATGCAAATAAATTGTTAAACATTATGACATGGCATAATGAATGCATTAGAGATACTGACATCGCTAGAAAATGTTTCTCTAAAAACAACTAATGATATCTAGCAATATTAATCTATTATATGAATTTCTTATATGAAAAATTTGTTATAGCATTAACCTTAGTATAAGTACCAAACGATATTTGCATAATCATGTTATAATAATAATAATAATAATAATAATATATTGTATTATAAGTTGTATAGTTTATTTAAAACTAAATCAATTGATGTTTACTCACATAACTCATTTATATCTAATTATGTAAAAGTCTTTTGGCATGCTATGCATTAACAATGACTAATGAAAACAATTGATTACAAAATTCATATCCATTTAAATAATAAACTATACAAAATGAAAATCTAGTACATACATCATGTATATATTACCACCAATACAAGCATATATACCTAATACAATTGCATTGTTTAGTCTATAATATTGAGTTCCATACTTTTTAATATTGAATATTGAATTTAATTGTTTTTCATGGATTCTAAAAGCACATATAATATTCTCTAGATTGCAAATTAACTTTCTCAAATCAAAATAATTCAACAATTTTATTTACAACTAAACAAGGTTAATAAATAAGCATAAATATATGATTATGGTGGCCTCAAAGAATATGTAGATGAGAATCACTAGATTGTAAGAGTCCTAAACAACATATATTAAATTAACTAATTAAATGATAATTCAGCCAATTTAGAATAATAGAAGGGATCATTTGTAAAAGAGAAAAATAAAATAAATATTTGTAATATCATCGTCGTCAACGAAAACTATAGTTATTCAATTAATAATGAGTATTAGAAAAAAGACGAATTAGTCAATTGTAACGTCATAATTTATGATGTAACTTCTAAATCCTTCTGAATACCAACATGTAATATATATATATATATAATAACTTCTAAAAGGAAATGGAAAAATATATAGATAAGAGTTCAATCATTAGACTACATTCTAGAATTTATAGTAATGATCAGTTTAAATTTATATATGTATATTAATAAGTGTCACCAGTAAGATTGATGTATCATCATCAAATATAATATGGATAATCGTACGAAGAATCATACCTTTATTAGTAGAGATGGTTGCATAATTATTGGGTTGCTTTCTCAACGTGCGAGATTGAGTTAGGTTGGAAAATAATGCACATCAAAGGCAAGGAAAAAGGGATACCAAGGGTGGCAAAACACATAGAGCACGTTCGTGCTGATAACGTGTTGTGAAACAACGGTCTATTAGCAACTAATATATATGTATATAAACATGAGAGCTAGACTATGAAATCATATAGAGAATAGAACATGGAGAATTCTTATTCATTCATCTAACACCATATACAAATGCCATTATATATAGGCACTCACATTAGTACAATAGTAAATAAGAGAAATGAGTTATATATGTGGAATGTCACTACATAATGAATGCATTCATAGATAGGAGTTATACATGTGGAAAGTCACTACATAATGAATACATTCATGACAAAAAGGAAATTAAATAATTAATTATTTTACATGATTTTTTACATGCATTCTCTCCATTTTTAGATATTTACATATCACCATTATTATGCATTTTCGTGATTTCATATCTTCTCATAACGGACGTTTCATCATTTATTCCTTTTCATATAATATTTTCAATTTAGTTAAAGAATAGATTATATTATCATTGATTCGTCACGAAGCTGACTTCGTATTTAATACTAATAACTAGCTCTAAACTAATGATTTATGAAACATTAAGATAATATATACAATAATCTTTTTTATTCTAGTAAATCTGTCCTCACATGATTAATAAATTTGTTAAAGATTTAAAAGTGAAAATGGTAATTAATAACATATATATTCCACAACGCAACACAAATGTTACAAAACAACAACCAACGGCCATCACCCAACCAAGAAGGTCAACCAATATGTTTGGCATTCTTGCAAACCCGATTTTTAATGAGGATGGTACAAGATTAATCAAATTGTGCTCTTCATTATAATTGGAATCAATGAATGCATGATAATTCTGGGTTATTTCTCAATTAAATAGTTAATAATTGTTGATGTGGAGTTAGCGTACTTGATAGAGGCATTGCCTCTTAGATAAGAGGTCTTAGTTTCAAATATGGACATATATGATTAATTTAGAATTATTGATGTAATAGGGTAAGAGCAAGCACTTTCATTAAAAAGACAGTTAGTTAATAATCAGGTGTTAGTATCGTTTTATCTCTTACTATATTCATTACATTTGAAATGAAAGGATACATGATAACTTGCGTATCTTTGAATGGATAAAACTATAAATAATAATCAAGTTTAGTATTTTTTTTCGATTAAATAACTCATACTTTTTGGTTACGTTTGGAATAAAGAAACACATGGAGACTTTTTTACATATTTGTTTTCTTTAATTAAATGTCTTATCTATATCTATGTAACACCCGTACCAATTATATATATGGTTTTCATTAATTTATAGTAATAATATTATACCAAAATCTGAGTATATAAAAAAACTTTGATTATAAAAAACATTACAATTTTCACAAAAGACAGGAGTAATCATAGTCAATGTTTAAGATTACAAAACGGAAGCAAATTTTATCCTTGAAGCGTGTTTGGTTCTGGTTATAGCTTGATCATCATCCATCACCTCTTTAAAGATTACCTATGCCACAACACTCATCCAAAGTATTAGTAATACAGTGGTATAAACGTATAAAACGAACACACATCACGAAATAAATCAAAATAAAAAAATTTACCAGCTCATGTTGACGCGTCACGCGACAGGAATTAGATCATTCTGTCGTGCGACGCGAAGAGAGAGTTGACCGAGTTGGTTGACCATACTCCCTCACGTCACGCGAGGGGTCCCTGGTGATCTTGTCGCGCGGCGACAACTTTCTTTTCCATAAAGTTTGACCAACTCTGGGTGTTTTCCAGCCTCAGCCAAATTTTCTCCATTTTTCAATCAAAATATGTCCAAATTGATCCAAACCCATTTTAATCGTTTGAAATTCGTTCTTAACATATCTACACCATGACCCATTACTTGAATCCAAAATTTCTAAATTTTACACTTTTATTATTCTTGTTGGTTTATGTTCGTTCGACTCGTTATGGGTTTTTGAGCGTTTTAGCTCAATTTCAACATGTTTTTCGTCAAATTTCACTATTATTATCTCTTTCCAACCACGATCAAAGATATAGTTGATACCTCGGACGACACATCGGCTTCTACAACCCTGTGGGTTGTTTATACCTTGGTTTTACTTATTTGTGATCTGGTTTATGTCCTCGCTGGGCCATAAACGACTCACTTCACTTGCTCTTGTGAATACGATAACTTATGAGCAACATCTTTCACTTTAATGTTTCACACCATAGTCCTTGACCATGTTTATGCGCATAAAGCAACGCTACCGTCTCTATGACTCCCATGGTCATTTATACTGTAATTTTACGTGCCCTTATCATAACTTGTTTCATAATTAAGACTAGTTTTGTTTCCATTTTCACTTGCATATTCCATAACTTTCTAATTTCACTCGTTTGTCAATTCTTTATACAAACACTAATACAAATTAAGAAAAATAACTTAACATCTAACTACATACCTTAAAGCTTTCCTTTCAAACACACTTGAGTTCCCTAAATAGCACAACCACCCAATCATTATTAGGATTTTATGGTTCATTTCCATAACATATAAATTTGCCAAAATCATTCGTATGTTCTCATTAAAGTTTTTTCACACATTATTAATACCTAACTTTTACTTAGGCATTTTGACATACACCTTACGGGCATAAATTTTAGGCTATTATTATTAGCTCAAGTAGTTAATCCCTAATCACGTATTTTCATCTCATCAATCAATAGCTTCAACATGACCACTTACTCACATGGGTAATAATCCAAACACTTTAATCATAACAAAAGCTTCATAATTTCATCAAGCATGACAACCCTAAGCGTCTATATACAATTAATTTCTCCATGATGTACAATCTATTCAGAATTGCAACTATGGACTTCATTCTTATTCACTAATTTACCTAAACAATTTGGCAACATACCTTAAGATCACCAAGCTCGGATGATCAATAGTTTATGTTCATACATACAATCTAGCCCCAAATCTCTTTCAATTGGATTAAAACAATGAACTAGGGTTTTGATCTCTTCCCCTCCCTTCTTCTCTCTTTCTCACGTCGCGCGCACACACACTTTCTTCTTCTTTTTTTAATAAATCAAGTAAGCTTATTGTCTAGTTTTGGTCCTTGTCCTTTTATTTGTTTGTTGTTTGGTCTAAAAACCCATTTAGCACAACTAGTAATTAACTAGGTTAGAATATTCATAGTTATTATACGATATGTCAATTACTGAATATTTTTGGTTGTTACAATCCATATCTATATCTATATTAATACTATAATATATAATAAAAGAAACATATGAGGGACACACGTCATTCATAAGAGCTAACTATTTTTTTTTCTCGCCTTACAATATATTAATAGTAATTAATGATAAAGATATTATTAATGAAGATAAAGATAATATCAGTATAGATTAAATATAAACTTAATCTTAATCTATTAAATTATGACACGGAGACAAAAAGGAACATACGTTCTCAATATTTGACATCATTTAGATCATTAAATTTACTGAACGTTTACGAACATAAACGTACGAACACAGCCTCTGTTAATGGCCGTTTGTTTAACTTATCGAATGAAATTTCTTGTTTATGTTTGTTCATTCATTAAACAAACCAATATAAATGAACTTCCGGTCGAACGATTCATTGAACGTTCGATTTTACATCCCTACTTTCAAAGCATCAGCTAATCCGATAAAGTTTGTTGAATTATTGTTCCTCACGAGAAACCAAATTTTCAGAAATGTTAATTCGACCACAAATGAAGTTGTAAAATGAGAACTAAAGATTGGTTGGACAAACAATACTACAAGAGGAATGAAGTTGCGGAGAAGCATGTGGAGCATATTAAAATAGTCAAAAGTATTTTGAATTTGGTTACATTACATTTATTTAGTTTTTCTAGGTTATTTATTGGTTATATGACACGAAGTATGTTACAATCGTTTTTTTTATAACTTCTTTTACATAACTAACGCTTTTTTGGTCTTACGGTTTGTCCCAATAGACTAATAAGAGTCGCATCATTAAGTTATATAATATTTTATTTTATTTATGGCTAATTAAATTTTATGTGTGCTTCGCTCTTTTCTGAACATAGGGATATAAAAATCACGTGTTTCCTTAATTCTAGCTTAATTTGTCAATTCATGAGTAACTCAAATGCAATGTATCTACATATTTCATATCGTTTTTTATGCCCATTTGCAATAGCATTTAGTTGTATTGTTTTAAATAAAGATAAGTTTAAACTTTTATATTGAACTAGTGGAGTTTCACGTGTATTGTGACGGAATTCCGTCTGTTATTGGCATGGTTCATTATGATATCGGTAGAAGTGTTGTTTGGTCTGAATAGTCATGGTACTGATATTGTTGGAAGAAAATTAGTTTGGTTCATCACGATAAAATATAGTATAAAATAGAGCGAAGGGAGCTCGTAGAATCCGCTGAGTCTGAGAAGTCTCTAGCCCTTATGTAGTAAGGTCCAACCGAATTTATAACGAAAACCATAGAGTCAAATATTAGTACTGCTATCGAAGTGTTCGAATTGTATTGGTTCGATTCGTCATGATAAAAAAAATTATATATGACTTGGTCGATTTTGAACAAATTTTTAATCGTAACATAGATAAAATTAAGAACGTCGCAACGGTATATTTAGAATTGCATAAAACATTAGATTGTATTATTAGAATAACGAAAACGGTAAACATCATTTTACCAATGAAACAAACTAAATATGAAGTAGCTTTGATAACATGTGCGTTTGTATTTTAATTACTTATACATTCCTACTCAGAACTTGGTTTTGGAAAAACATCTATATGGAGAGGTAGATAAATGTATGCACATCGCAACCTGCGCTACGCAGTGGGGTCCATAAATTTTTACCACACTTATAATCGTAATTCGCGACGGTATATTTCCAAATGCTGATCATAACGCGCGATTGTATATTTCAAAACGTTTATAGAGGGTTATTAGAAAAACAAAATGTATGCGAATCTTAAAACAAAACGTCAAAACAAATTAATAAGCAAACACCAAAGCAAATTAAGAAACCTAGAAAAAAAAAGAGAAATGAGAAAAATAAGAAAAAAAAACTAACACATGAATAAAACCTTCACCCTTAAATTTAGATTTAAATAAATGTTTCTCTTTATACCGGTGGACCTGCACCGACTTTTGGATGTAACATTTAAATTAAAGTTTTTTAAACACACCAAATTCTGAAAAAAACAAAAAAAAGTAAAAAACAAAAAAGTAGAAAAACAAAAAACTTTTTTGTGGTTCAATCTATGAGTGCCGAGTTTTTGATTGACCATTCGAAAACAATCATTATCCAATCAACATTATAAAATCATATATAAGTTAATTAATTAATTAATTAGTGAAAAAAATAATTACCAATTTTATGTTAAATTAGGACCAACTAGATCTATAAAAGCGCAAAAGATTTTATATTGGTCACTTAACTATGCGAATTTAAATGACAAAGCCTATAATTTTATGTTAAGTTAGAACCAATGTAAGTAAAACACTTCAATAAAAGTTTGCAAAAGATTTTATATTGGTCACTTAACTAAAAAATTTAAATGACAATGCCCAACTTTTAAATTTGTAATCCTCTGCATTAAAAAATAATTTAAATATTAAATCTTCCACGTGAAGGATACAGAATCCAACAATATATATAACAACACACAAGAAAAGGTTAAAAATAAATTGAAATTTAATATCCAATCGATCTATATGATCTACAAAACATACAAATATAACCCATAAAAAATAACATTGTTTTATCTAGAACCACCATCAAACTAACCGGTACCCAACTATCAGCCGCCATTGATATCCCTCCACCCCCCCCCCCCCCCCACACACACACACACATAATGTTTTAGATGAAATCTTAAAACAAAACTTTTACAAACTCATAATGTTAAGACTCCAATCACGTTTCTAATTTTGCAAAATATAGTTAAATCAAAACATATTCTAGAGTATATACTTATAACCAGGGCCAGCCCAACGAAGACTACCCAAGCAATTTGGGCCTCCACCTGATTAAGGCCCATTAAAAAACATAAATATAAAAAAGTAAAAACAGCACTTTGATTATATCAAACATGTGCATTCTCTAGCTTAATGGTAGCAATCCTGTCTTGTACCCTCATAAATTTACTCTTTTAATCGGCTCTATAATGGTTGAGCT
This sequence comes from Scalesia atractyloides, assembly GCA_947069175.1. NCBI lineage: Eukaryota > Viridiplantae > Streptophyta > Magnoliopsida > Asterales > Asteraceae > Scalesia > Scalesia atractyloides. The sequence goes on along the minus strand of CAMTDV010000116.1, from coordinate 85,277,681 downwards.
AGCCCTGCTTATAACAACCATTGTAGTTTACATAGCGTAAACTAACTTGGCAGAAACATAACCATATAATCTTCTAGAAAGTTTTCAGCATCTAAAAAGCGAAAACGGTTTTATGTTTTATTCTCTAACCATGCCCATATGCATGTCATTTGATGTATCACTTGCCTAAGAACACATATCACTACATAGGATAAGCCATAAAATATCACATAGTTTAGTAGCTTACGACTAAAATCTCTAAATATTAGTGTAAAACAAGAACATGTGTAGATTCAAATCATAATGGTATCTTTATCATATCATTTTTCATCATTCTTAAACACCATTCAACCTTTCTTGGAAATCCCATTTTAGTATTTTGTCCAGGCGTTTCGACCCACTCTTTACAATCGCACTATGCTGGCCAAGAATGAAGCCATAGTCACATTTAAGAACAAGAACCACTTGTGAGTGAAGAATAAATAGTATTTTCACAGCTAGGAAACAAGTTTCTATCATTACCAATGATACAAACCCATGATATATATAGAAGTATCCAGTAACCTGCTCATTTCGTGCAAATATATTTGTCTGTGCGCGCATGTGTGTGGTGAGACTAAGCATATATAAGTAAAAACACACTGTCGACAAATAATAATTTGTAATCGTGTAGTTGACCACTTGAATATGATTGTATGGGTTACTCAAAATTAAGTACATAAAAACTCATTGTGATATGTTACATGTTTTGAAAATGAAAAGGTGATGAATAATTACTAAGTTTCCATATTGTTTCATCGAAATCCCTCAACAAGATGTTGAATTTTAGAAATATTTAAGTTTTAATATTGTTTAATTAGGCCTTGGGGTGTTTACTTACAACAACAACCAACACTGGCCAACAGCAACAACAACTTCGCATAAATATTCACGACTGTCCAGGCTTACTCTTTCTGACATCCTTAAATACTCGTCAGGTTGACATAACTTATGATATTTGACAAATTGCGACCGTACACTTTTGCAAAGAAGAGAATCCTACTTTACGTCTGGCATCCTCTTTTTGTTTAAAATATGTACACTCGAGTTCTAAATTGCCGGGAATTCGCAAAACAAGTCGGCGACCAATCCGAAAACAACGTGGAAAATGAGCATCATTATACACCAGGTTTTCGGAAAAAATAGTCATGCACCAAATGCTCATGAGCAACCTCCCGACCCCGTTCAAGCACACGTTGTCTAGTAGGTGGTTGTTAGGTTTCAGCTTTGTTGACTAAAAGTTGGACTGCCACTGGAGCCGCAGTAATTATCAACTCATTAACGTATCCCGAATCAGATGAAGAGTCGAAGTGCGAGGGCATTTAAAAAGTATAGAAAGAATTTGTGAGATCTGCGAGTGTGTTGTTGTTTGGTTTGATGAAAGTATATATATGATTTTATATTTTTTTTTGTATCCGACTATTGCCTACGGCCACATTAATGGGCCCCCACTTCTTTTCCTCCTCCAGCGCCCGCTAGCACCTTCATAATCACCAAGCAGGTGCTCTTCTTTGGTGCCTCTAGGCTGGGTGCCAGGTGTCATGTGGTTGACCTGGCGGGTGGCGTCATTCCACACCACTTAGTCTTTCTGTTAAATTATTATTATTATTATTATTATTATTATTATTATTATTATTATTATTAAATTGTGTGAATTAAATGAAAACATATGATACTTGATTACTCTTTATCGACTTTTTAGGCTATATAATGTGGAGCCTGGAGGCGCTCTAAAGAGGGTTTAAAGTGGAAAAAGTGCAGCAAAACACAGTAGGTTTGGTATAAAGGGATCTAAAGGGGATGTTGTGGGCTCTAAATAGGTTTTATGTGAAATGTAGTATTGAGTTAAGATGACTAAATATAATTGATTGTACATTAGAAAAATACGAAACTGCCTTTCTTGCCCTCAACTAGCCCGGCTCCTCTGCCCCATTCCCTCCTTTGTGCCGTGGTGTTTTGTTGTTAGCGCCTAGAGATTGATCTGTGTGACAGGGTTGTGGGTAGGTTAACACCCACAACACATGGACTTACTAGGTAAAGAAATTAAAAAAAATTCGTTGAATTAGATCAACCAGCTTTTATTATTTATATAAAAAAATAACATTTGAATAATATTAAATTCTGAGTGCTTTTTAGATTTAAATAAGTGTTTAAGCAATATTAGTTAAACAATATAAAAAATGATTAATCGATTGTTGTAAAAATCTAATAAAATAGGCCCCATATATTTCATTGCATCAATACATCACTAAAAGCCTGTTTGACGAGTGGGCAATTGGCTTGCCCTAGTCCATCATTAATCTGCATCGGTGTAACCCTCTCTTGCTATTAAGTAAACTTCACCCTCGGCCTAAACGGCGAGAGGCCAAACAAAATACACCCACCAACCCAAATGTGAAGGAGACCTAATTACACCAATCTTTTCATCGAATGCATTTAAAGAAATACCTATTTTTTAACCAGAAAAAACCTCAAGACTTGACTTCCCCTGTCACAACTTTCAGAATGCATTTTCTACTTTGAAAGATGATAATCTTTTTCTCTTGCCATTAAGTAATTCACATTCGCCATGTGGGTTTATAAGCCTCTTTGTAACTTCTCAAAAATAAATGCTTTTATCTTTTTTTAGTATCCTGAAAGTAGATATTTTTTACTATATATATTATGAAACATGCATGACGCATCATAATACCATGAACTTAGGTTTTTTTACCCACTTGATTTGGTTAACTAAAAACACGTAGCCCTTCTTACTTTGTAAACCCTTTTAAAAATATTATTACATGTTTAATTTTATTAAACTGAACCAAGCCGAACATCTCTACTGATACATGTATTCATATTTATGATTTTTGGGTTTGATACGATGAGTCGATTTCAGCATATAGCACTACAAGTACCGTATAACAACGTAGGTTTGTAACTCGCAACTTTACATTTGTAACTTTTATTTAATTTAATTATGTATGATACTACTATAAAAATATTTAACGTAGGTTTGTAACTCACAAATCTATTTGTTTACTATAATTCTGTATCTTATACTCCTGTTTTTTCTATTTATCTTTTATGAAACTTCAATACAATAGTATTTGAAGAGTTATAACCAGGAAATTCCTTTAGTTCACCCCTATTTGTTTACTAAAATTCTTCGTCAACGTTACTCTCGTAGTCAAATTCGCCTTCCAAGAAAAAATAAATAAAAATTATTAAATTGTCTGGAAGAACAAAAGCAAATGGAGCGTGGTTTACAGGTTTAAGATGGTTGGGCAAGTGGTTTAGACGCGTGACGCGGTTTCTATTTAATTTTGTGTGGAGTGGGTCCGTTCAGTGTATGCTTGCCTGGCCCGTTAGCTTTATCTTGTTCGGGTCAAGTTTCATCTATATTAGTTTTTGGGTTTAAAAAGTTGGGTCTTTCAATCATCTCTCTTATAATACTTTTTTTTTATATCCATCTATAGTTTTTTTGCTATAATATCTATACACTAATTCAAGAGAAAATCCAATAAATTTGAGAAAAACCATCTTGTAGGAATCGAACCCATGACCTAATGGTCATAAGCCTTATCCCGTCCTGAAGATGTCACTACGTTATAATGCCATGGGCCTTATAATAACACCTTTAAATTTATACCCTTCTTTACCTAGAAATAATATATGGTTGCTCACAACTCAAGCCGAGGAAGTGATAGATCAAGCTCGGCTTAAAGTATAATGAGTCAGCTCGGCTCAATACGAATTTACATAATAGAGCTGAAATCTGAGCTTGTGTAGGCTCGGTTTTAAATAATGAAAACATGGGAAGCAGCGAACTTCGAATTCTCTAGATCACAGTTAGTCCAGCACTAAGACCAATTAGAAATTGAAGAAGTAATTATCGACCAGGGTAGATTAAACTGGTGATCACTTCAACAAATAACTTCGTGATCAAACTGTAGCTAATCAACTTCGTTTTATGTTGTTTAATTTTGCAAACAAACATAGTCAGCCTCACCTCAAGAAGTGGCATTAAGTATTGATTGGAGGAGATTAAATATTATCAAGTATAAGTGTGAGTGAGAGTTGCAAAGTCTCTTTGAATGAAATGATGTCACTATAATATGGTGAAGGCCCATCTTAAAGGCATCACCGTCTCTTATAGTGACATCTCTCATTCTATTGGTGTGAATTAACATTCATTTTGTCATTCGTGTACCTCATATGCGACATAGGCATAACAGAAGTGAGGGTAGGCCAAGTTCGAGTTAATCTTGTGGGAATGGATACTTCGTTGGTATTAAGGGTTGAATTCGGGTTATAACTCTTCTAATACTAGTGTATTGAATTATCATAAAAGATAAATAGATAAACAAGAGAGCATAAAAGAGAGAATTTTAGTAAAAAAATAGAGGTGAACTAAAGGAATTTCCTGGTTTATAAATTTTTTTTATGTTTTAAAAAAAATATTAATTTTGGCATTGCGACGGTGCTGTCAACGCAGCTCGATGAGTTTTGACACTAGTTTTTTTATATGGTTTTATGCTCATGCCAAAACTCGAAGATTTTAATATTTTTAATAAAATTCATAAGTTGAATGTTAGAAGATTAAAAGGACATTAACTTAAACAAAATCGTTTCGTTTGATGTAAAATAAAATAGCGCATCGTCACTAGCTAATAATTGTTGTATAAGTGTGAAATAGAAATCACACTGAAATTTGGTTTTGTTAAAGAAAAAGTCTCCTAAGTGTATAAATATTATAAATATATAAATGTATTAAGACTTACACCTTATCGTTTGATTTGAGGAGTTGACTCGTTACCTTTTCATTTTCTCCATTCCTTGCTTTCTTTAAAATTTATAAAAGTATTAATATTTTTTTTTGTTGTATTACACCATTACAACTCAGCAAGGTCCATCGGGTGGAAGGTCTTGGTCTGGTTGAGACTTCCCATCGCCAGTCTAGACTACAATTTAAAGGATTCTTGGAACTGGTTGGCGGCATTACATGGCTCTAAGGACCGGAGAAAGATGGTAGAGGCGGTGCTGCTAACCACTATTTGGGAGATCTAAGAAGCTAGGAATGATAAGGAATTTAGGAACGTGTAAATCCCATATTCAGCGTATGGTAGAAGTCGTCAAGGAAAACTCTTTTCTTTGAATTCGTAGCAGGTCTACGTTTGGTTCTCTTAATTTGGATAGGTAGTTGGACATTAATATTTGTGACGTTGTGATGCAATTTTCGGGTTTTGTAATTTTTAGCTAACTATATTTAATGACTACTTAATGCAGGTGATACGCAACTTGTTTACATGTATAATATGAAAGACCAATATATTTTTATGAATAATTGTAATACGTGACACAAATCTACATACTATCTAAAATTTGGAGCGTTTAGTTTCTATCTATAAGGATTTGATGCTCTCTTAGTCTATTTTTTATATTAATTAATTTTCTTATATTTTCTAATTTTCCATAACCTATTGTAAACAAGAAAAATTAAACAATTCATTTGGATGATTGTTGAAACACCTCAGTTATATATAGCCATAAATACAAAATAAAGTTCATATTTCATATTATATTACGAAATAAACACCCATGTTATAAAATTTTAAGATTTACCAAAACATGTAAACTATTTGTTACAAAAGATTTAAAATAACATGTTGAAATTAGGTTCTTTATTGTGTTCGGTTCTTTTAGTCGCCTGATCTTCATCCGTATTCCCCTTAACATTCACCTAAGGATCAACATCTATCATTAACATTATATGAATATGTATAGTGAGCGTATAACACATCTAGTTAGACCCAGATACATGAAACAACGAACTAAAAATTTTGTTTGAAAACCCGCCGTAAGCTACAGTTGGCTTACCGTAGCTTACGGTAATCTCCTTCTGCCTGAGACAGCAGGTCTCAACCATAAGCTACCGTTGAGGACCGTAGCTTACGTTGCAGCCCAGTCGCAGATTTTCATTTCTGGTTCTTTTACGAAATTGTCCATAACTTCTACGTTTCTCATCCGTTTTGTTTCAAGTTCGTTTCTATATAATCGTAAATCAATCACCCTCATTTTAGCTTTAAACTAACCCAAATAGCGTATTCTCACTCTTAATGTTATAGACGTAAAAATTAATTCACAAGATTATTTTTACCCGTTTATCAATTCGTCCACATTACCTTCACTCTTATGACGAGAATTAGTTTCTTGCGGAAACTCAACTCTCTTCTAAGTTTACTAACTCCAGTTTACGCATCCATTTCTTGGCTTGCGCCTGGTTATACCTTCTTCTCTTATAGTTTACCCGTTGGGCTATTTTAACCAAACAAGAAACCTCCTTTCGACCATATCATAGGTTCACGGTTTACGATCCGCATTTCCATTACCCGGTTTACGCGTTCTCATATTCTTGGTTAATTATGTAGATTCCACCACTTATAAACTAATTCCAACTTATGTTCAAGCACCAATTACTAGCTTGATTCATTCGTGCGAAATCCATCGCTTAAGAATGACTAAATTTTTCTTTAAGTATTTCTTCGGTTAATATCACGCTAACAATCAAGTAAACAAATAAAATCATACAAGGTGTAAAACCACGTACCTCAAAGCTTCCCTTCCGGTCGCGCGTCTACTTCGGCACTAGATGCTTCGCCCAATTTGCCTATAGAGTCCAATCCAATTTACCGTTTAGAACTCATAATTTAACATAAGACACGAATTTGTTAAAATCTCATTATTAAGTTCTCTATTATGATTCTCTATTCCTTTTATCTTCACTTAGGCATTATATCAAACACCTTATAGGCATGGCTCTATATATTAAACATAATTGGTTCTTGTTTCTGAAGTTGCCATGAATTTAGTGTGATTAGTATGTCTAATTAACAACTAACATCCATTATTTTCACATCAGATACATCAATTTCAACATTACAATTTATGTATTCAATCCATTTACCAGAACCCATTTACTCAAACACTCATATCGTAGTATTTGACAACTGATTTTCATCTTGGGGTATTCTAAGGTATATATATTACTCTTAATCTACCTTAATTCCTACAACTTATGCAGGAATTGTAGTTTCAAGAATTCAATGAATCTTCATACTATCATCAAATAATAAATTTAACATATGGTTTTTTTGAGTAGATGATCACTGAAATCGATTCATGCATGAACTTAGACTCAATTTCTCTTTCAAGTTTGATTAGTTTGGTGAATATATGGTTTCGAGTGTTCTTGCCCCTGCTCTACTCTTCACACACGTACACACACATAAGTGTGTGCTGTGATTTTAAGTTTTCTTTTTAATAAAACAACTTTCTCAGTTTGACACATTTAGTCTCTCATGTTTGGTTTAGTATAATTAGGATCCCAATTTATGGTTTTGTTAGTTACTACTTATCAACCAACTTGTTTATATATATATATATATATTGTGTGTGTGTGTGTGTGTGTGTGTGTGTTATTTCCGGGGTGTTACAATTGTTAGCTTTTTTCACAACATTTAGATAGTTGGATTAAACGAATGTTACAATGTTAAAAAAACAAATAATCACTACACATGGAAGTCTGGAACTGTGGCTCGTTGGAGATTATACCACATGTTTTGGCCAGTTTTTAGTCTTAGGAGATGTGTTTGTTCAGTTTGTCAATGACACCCTACAACCTTAACATGCATGGTAGAACGTTTGACGCGCTTAAGTAACATGTTTTATAACAATGAATGTGTAATATTGACTAAATACTTTATATGCAACTAAATGAACCTGGCATGTGTCAATATAAACATTGATTCCTAATCCTAATAAACTTGCATCCTCATTAATATGGAAGAAGTACATGTGATCTTAAAACATTGGTAAACTTTGTTCCATAAGCTTTTATGTACAATCTACTGATCTACGTGTAATTGTTTGTGTTTCTTACATACAGTGTAGCACTTGAAAGCTCGCACGTTTGGGATTAGTACGGGTGCATGGGAATCAAGAATGGAAATCTAGCGTGGTCTATCCCCATCTCGGCGTAGTCTACACTGAAACTAAGCGTATAGAGGTGGTGTACATGCAAAGTTATGTTTATGTAACTTTTCAATGTAGTAAATAAATCAAATTATACATTGTGCTTCTAACCCTAAAACCCATGTGTGATCATCTTTTAATTATTGGCAAATCAATCAATCCTTTTAAGTTTATGTTATCTACAAATCAACCAAATCCACAAATTTAGTTTTTTCGAGTCCAAAATTAGCACGGCCTTGAAGACTTAATTTTCGGATTACTCGCTTGTTGATCTTCGTCGGAATCCTACAAAATCAACATCATTAGTCTCATCACGGAGGATTCGGGATGTGTCCATGACCAACCTCCAGCATAAGAATCAATTCGTTGATCTTAAAATAGGAGGGCATTCAAGATTGTAGTAAATGTAGATAATGTTGAGAGAATTCAATGAATTGAATGTGTTCTTCCATTTCCATGAACCTAGTATACATCCTGGTTTGGCTTTTGGGGGCCGTTACCATAATCATCACACTCCGGACATTCATGTCCTTGGTCAGGGATCTTGACCTAGATAAACTCTTTGTTCGGGTAATAGACCAACCATGTCCAATTAAAGCTAATCGGGAAAGTCCCTGGTTGCATCACCGTTAAATGCGATATTCACTCTACAACCATGTTCTAGTCCTTGTCCTGCCGTCAACAAGCTACCTCTGGGATTATCGCTTTGGGCCAAAATGGAATATTCCTCATCAAGTTTTAATTATTTTGGTATAAATAATCAACAGGAATTTGACATCATTTACAAACTTACTGTGAATTCGACACCTTACTTGCCCTAATTCGTTTGGTAATGATGAACACACATTTATCTCTTATCTTTCATTGGTATTTCGACACGACTCAACTACTATGAATTATATACACTTTTACAATTCATGAATTAAATCGCCATGCTTTTATAGCTCATGGATTACATTGCTTGTGTTATACAATATAAGTTCATACATAGTTTCTCTAATTTAACTATGTATGAATTTGAAAATTCAATTGGAGTACTTAACCAACAGAGTTGACACTAAAACTAAACCAAATACCAAAGCCACATGAAAATAATGTGGGGACAGTATTAAATTTAGTCATGCTACTTAACCTTAATTGCATGAAAATAACATTGATTAACACCTTCTACTCATGTGACTATATAACTCATGTTACTCTACAACAGTGATTACTTTTTTTTAACGGCAAATTTGAATCACTGATGGACCACTATAGTATCATGATGCCACAAATGGCATCATCCGATCATATCCATCTACACTAGACAATAATACTTAAACTTGATTACAATAATATAATGTCTATCAACGCGTATATTCTTTGACTAGAGTCATTGTTTGAGAATACAATCTTTATCTCATCAAAATTAAATGCGTATCGTGATCTCACCATGAAAATAAGTCGATCAACGATTATTGTGTTGACCAACACCACTCTACAACATTGATTACATAAAAATCATGTTGGCCAACAATTATTACGTTGAATATGTATCATTGGGTTATATGATGTTTCATAGTTGTAGTTAAAAATCACCTTATCACACCCCATTTAAGATTCCACCATTTGGATCCTTTCAACAACATTAAGTTAAATGTATTGTTGATTGTCATACATCCTATATAATGTTAAGTTAATTAATGTTGCATATTGTCAATAAATAAATAACTTGAAAGAAAAATAGATGATCTATAATCACTATACTAGATCCATACACTACCCTATTTTGACAAAATGTCTACCATCGAAGAGTGATTATATTCTTGACAATATCCATATACTACCCTATTTTGACAAAATGTATACCATCGAAGAGTGATTATTTTCAACCAAGTTTTCCCTTTTCTATTTTTTCTTTCTTCTTCTTATTTTCATTGATACTATACAAATAGACGAGAGTTTAATACAAGAACATACATGGTGTAAAATCATGATGACAAGCCATTTATTTTTAAAACCTAGAGTAATGTTATTGTAAAAAAAAAACCTTAACATACAAAAAAAAAAAAAAACTTAACGTGAAAAGTGAAGGAGGGATTTTTTCTTTTTTGAATTTTTATCCATCTTATCAGTCACGTATTTTAGTCTCATAAAAAAATCATGAATTTACACTAATACAGTAATTATAATTACTCAACAAAATTATAGAATAATTATAATTACTCTACTACTGTAACATCATGATTTTTTTTATAATTTACAATTAAACATAATTTTTAAGAAGTAGAGAAAAAAATTTCAAAAAGAAAAAAGAAAAACCCTCTCACTTCTAAATGTATTTTATATAGAGAAAAAAAATCATAAAGAAAAAAAGAAAAACCCTCTTCCACTTCTAAATGTATTTTATATGTAAAAACCCATTTGTATGTGATAACTTAAAATCTAATCAATTATCTAAAACAATGATATTTGTATAATTTTTTTTGGAGCGAACAACATAATTAATTCCAAACACTTTCGAGCACCCACTGAAAAAACAGAAAGATAACGAAACCTATAATATAAATAAGAGTTAAATGCTTGGTTGGTCCCTGTGGTTTGCAAATCTTGCAGACTTGGTCCCAGTGGTTCACTAATTACACACTTGGTCCCAGTAGTTTCAAATTTTGCACTCGGGTGGTCCTTACCACTAACCTTTGTTAAATTTCTCAGTTAAGTATACATAAAATGTCTATTATACCCCTCGTCTTCTTCATCCTTTTTATCTCTCTGAATAAAAAGCCCTGTCAACCACCCTCCATATTTGGGTTCCAAATCGCCCAGACCCGAAGATTTGACCCGGATCGTCAGAACCATATTTCCATATCTGGGTTTTACGGTTTATGGGCTACATTTTTTATAAAATTTATACATATATGAATCTAATTCAGTGATCTATTTTTACTGGCATTGTGCAAAGGTGCATCGATTCGATCGTTTCGAAAGCTTCGTCTTCGGATCCATCGCTGTTCGGTTGGCCGGTTAATGATGCGATTAGTTTCGATGGTGCTTCATCTTCTCGCGAAACTAGTTCCAGAAGAAATGGAATCGGTGGAGATAAGTGGTTCGATGAACTTAAAAACCTCAGTCCTGAATTATTCAAGCGGTTAATAGTCGTTATCAAATACGATCTAAATCCTGAAATTGTTGAGAATTGTCTCATTTCTTATGCGAAAACACGCATTCCTGGCGTGAATCGTGCTGGTAGGAAGTCTTCGTCTATACCTTCAGAGGTTGAACAAAAAGAGCTATTGGAAACTATCGCTGCGAATCTTCCAGAAGAAAACGGTTTAAGATCTTCTCAAGCGATTGCGATATTTTTCGGAATGTTGAGAGCTGCAAACATTCTTAATGCTTCGGATGCTTGTAGAGCAACTTTGGAGAAAAAAATCGGATTACAACTCGAACAAGCGACACTGGATGATCTTCTAATTCCTAGTTATTCTTACTTGAAGGAGACGTTATATGATGTCGATTGTGTCCAAAGGATTCTGGCTCACTTTCTACATAGGGTAGAACAGATGACTACAACTGCGGATGTAATTGATGATGAAGACGCTGGTGACGAACAGAATCGTAACAGATTTGGAAATATGGTTCTGACGATCCGGGTCAAGTCTTCGGGTCTGGGCGATTTGGAACCCAGATATGGAGGGTGGTTGACAGGGCTTTTTATTCAGAGAGATAGAAAGGATGAAGAAGACGAGGGGTATAATAGACATTTTATGTATACTTAACTGAGAAATCTAACAAAGGTTAGTGGTAAGGACCACCCGAGTGCAAAATTTGAAACTACTGGGACCAAGTATGTAATTAGTGAACCACTGGAACCAAGTCTGCAAGATTTGCAAACCACAGGGACCAACCAAGCAGTTAACTCTATAAATAAATAAAAAATAGTATCCAGAAAACTATGTTACGAAAGTAACGTATAACATAATATATTGAATTATTGATATCACTCCATACCTCTGCTTCATACTTTTCTCACTCTTAACTCACTATAAACAAACCAAAAACTACATTCCAATCTGAATATACATTTCATTTCATGTCTTCAAGTGGGCACTCCACAATTCCACCATTATTGAATACTTTGACTTGGCCCTGCAACACGACAAACAGAAACACAAGTCACACCTTCCTCCTCTCTTCCCAACTCTCATCCCGCGTGTGTATCCTATTATATTTCAGTCATTCAAATCCAAACAATATATAAACATCGTTCATCCCAATTCATTCTCAAGATCTTCATAGGTCTCATCTCATTAGACAGCTTCATCGTCACAATCACACCCTTCACAGCTATAACCTTAATAACCAACCTAGCTTCTTCCTCAATCCAATCAGGTATGTACAGCAGAATCTTTTTCACTCAATCATATGTTATTGTTTCTGTATACACAACTCATTTCTGTCTGTTCTTGTTATCCCAAGTAATTATGAAAATAATAATAATAATCGTACCGTTGTGGATTATTATTTGCAGGTTTCATGTGTAAAGTTTCGAAAAGTAAATTTGGTATCATGGAAGGAGAAATAAAGCTTCAAGAAAAACAAATCGGGGCTTTCTTAAACTCCTCGAGCTTACTAGAATTAGCAGCTACAGATGATGTTTTTGGGCTCCAGTACGAGGTTGAAACCAACGGTACGAGGTTAGACGATGTCGGTTATTGGTACGGAAGAAAAAACGGGTGTAAAACAAAGATGGGGTTGGAAAAACGAACTCCGTTAATGATCGCGGCAGTATACGGAAGCACAAACGTTGTGAAATATATAATCGGTTCCGGAAAAGCCGATGTGAACAAAGTCTCTGACTCTGATGGCGCAACCGCACTCCACTGTGTTGCGGCTGGCGGGTCTTCATCGTCGGTCGAAACGGTTAAGTTTTTACTCGAGGCTTGTGCGGATCCGAATTTAGCCGACGCCAACGGGAACAAACCGGTGGATTTGATTGCTCGAGGTGTGAAATCCGCGAAGCGGAAGGCGTTGGAGATGCTTTTGAAAGGTTTGTTGATAAACGAAGACGAAATTGAAGAAGCGGAAGTTGTTACAGCGAAAAAGGAGTATCCGGTTGACGTATCGTTACCGGATATTAACGAGGGTGTTTATGGTACCGATGAGTTTCGGATGTATATGTTTAAGGTGAAACCGTGTTCTCGGGCGTATTCTCATGACTGGACGGAGTGTCCGTTTGTTCATCCGGGCGAGAACGCGAGGAGGCGTGATCCGAGGAAGCACCAGTATACGTGTGTCCCGTGTCCGGAGTTTCGTAAAGGAAGCTGCGTGAAAGGCGATTTATGCGAGTTTGCGCACGGGGTGTTTGAGTCTTGGCTTCACCCGGCGCAATACAGAACGCGTTTATGTAAAGATGAAACTGGGTGTGCGCGAAAAGTTTGTTTTTTCGCGCACAAAGTGGAGGAGTTACGGCCTTTGTATGCGTCTACCGGGTCAGCTGTTCCATCGCCAAAAGCGGGTTCTGTTGGGCCGATTGAAATGGGTTCGATGAGTCCGTTAGGTGTCGGTTCAACTCCGCCGATGTCACCTAACGGGAATATGTGGCAGAACAAATTTGTTAATGTAATGCCACCCGCGTTACAGCTTCCGGGTAGCCGTTTGAAGACGTCTTTAAACGCTAGAGATTTAGAGATGGAACTTGAGTTGCTACAAAGGCAGCAAATGATTGATAATTTATCCACTAATCTTTACAACAACAGATTTGGGGAAATGAAGCCTACTAATCTAGATGATGTTTATGGTTCGCCTTCTCGGCAACAAATTAGGCAGAACTCTAACCCGCTTAGATCAAGTTTCGGGTTTGATTCATCGGCAGCAGTGGCACAAGCCGTGATGAACTCGAGGTCTGCTTCGTTCGCAAAACAACGTAGCCAGAGTTTCATTGACCGTGGAGTCGGGACCGGCCCGAGTCTCCGGTCAATGACTCAGTCTTCCACTTATTCCGAATGGGGTTCACCTGATGGGAAACTGGATTGGGGTTTCAACAGTGAAGATGCTAACAAGCTTAGAAAATCAGCATCTTTTGGGTTCCGAAGGGGGAATTCGGGTTCACCCATGAAGGCAAATCACGAGCCGGATGATTTGTGGGCTGGCGCAAGGCTTTATAGTTCGTCTGAGACGGTTCCCCAGTGGGTTGAGATGTACACCGAGCAAGAAAAACTGATGGCATAAGATCAAAAGTTTCATTGATTTTTTAATAATTTTTTTTTTTTACGTATATTTTATTATAGTATTAGAGCAGGATGACGACGATTCTTGATTTAACTTAGAACAAGAATACGTCAAAGTTTATTTCTTTGAATAATTCAATGTAATTTGATGATCAATTAATCTGATATCATAGTTTTTTAAAAAAAAATTTGTTACAAAGAAGATAATATATCATTGGTAGATAATAGACATGATGTCATATGATGACTGAAGAAGAAAATGTCGCAAAAACAGGCCGGTTTGGTCTTAAGCGTGCGGGCTTTTTCAAAGGTGGTCTATTTTCCACGTTTGCAACTTTATACTTTATTACTCACTCAAACCGACCCTTAGATGTATTATGCAAGATACATGATACAATAATCAACATTAATAAAATATATATAAACTTCTATCAACACATAACTTTACATCTGTTTTTTCGGACAAAATATTCTTGATTGCATTTAATAGAAAACATCATCTTTTGACTTGTGTTTAGATCCAAACACCATACCGTTGCGGTGATATAAATAACATACTATGTGGACCATACTACCGGCTGCCTAACTAATTTAATATGCTTTGAACATTGTTTTCTCACCTTGAAAATCAAGAAGTTGAACTATAGCCGTACGATCAAAATTCTTTAAACCCCACCATTTAAATGCTTTAGACCACACACGCCTAGAGAGCTTGCATGGAACCAAAACTTGATCTAAAGTTTCAACACACTCTTCACACACACACACATACATATATAAGGCGAAGAGTAAATTTGTAGATGGAATATCTAAAGTTTTAACACGCTTCACAATTAAGCTTACTCGAGAGGGCGTAATCCAAGGATTGGGAAACTCCCAGGAACTCTTCAGTTTGTAAACAAAAACAAAGTTGCGAGTCCATAGTTTTACGATGGGTGGCACAAATGGTATTAGATAAGTCTTGTGCCGTTCGAGTGTTGGACAAACCTTAGTGAGCGACGACGTGAATCCCGAATCTAGCATTGGGTTGGTGGGGGCAAACCTTATCGAAGATGATGTGTGTGTTCATAAGAGGGTGATTGTAAGACATAGACAAATCTCACATAAACCATGAGTACAATAGATAATGAGAGCTCTTTGAGAATTTTGTACCTCAAATATTATTGACGCATTTGGGGGGGGGGGGGGGGGGGGGTTCCAAAGAAGGTTAATTTATTGAGTAAATTGCACAAAACATCCTTTACGTTTCCTAAAACTTGCAGGTTCCAGCCTTTATGTTTAAAACTTGCTAGAAACATCCTTTAAGTTTATTTTTGTTGCTGGTTCAATCCTTTACGACTAACCAAGTTAATTACATCAGTTATATTCCCTCACATGCGTAACATGTGAGGGTATATTCGTAATTTTGGTTGATATTCTTATAAAACCACTAAAAACACAATGTCATTCAATCCAAAACCCTCTCTGTATGAAACCCTTCCCCGAACGATCTTCACTTACTAACCGTGTCTGACCACCCACAAAATTCTGATCATCACTCTCTAACCAAGTCCGATCAATCCCCAATCATTTGATCGAACTTGATAGATCCCCAATCATTTGATCAAGTTGGCTAAAGTTAATCGGGTTTTACTAAGTTAACCCATAAACAACCTTGAACTGGTCAACTGAATTAATAGGTTGACTGTATTGAGTCACCTCCAAATGATCTTGAACTCGATCCCATGTTTCGTCATCACACCACTGACATACCCGTAACAACATCAACAACCACCATTCAACTCCACTGATCGGATCAGTGACCCGCAGTCCCGCACCCAAAGTTTCCACAAAAATAATTGAGGAGATTTCATGTAACCAATGAAAGGAAACAAAAGGCGTCGAGAGAGTAACCTGTTATGCCAGAATAATATTGTCGTCGACATCGCCGGAAATCGTTCAACTCCATGACCATTGGAAACCACCATCCAAAACCCACCTCCAAAAGACCACCAACCTCCACCATGTACTTCTGTTGTAAACCACTTATCACCACCGTAGCTCCGGCGGTCTTCACCATAAAAACGACTATCTCAGTCATCACACCATCGACGCCGATCATCTTTGTCATCCGTCTTTGTTGCCGAAAAGACCGGCCAGTTTCTCTCTCTATCCTCCTCTCACTGCATCCGGTTTCTCTCTCTCTCTAAGATGCCTCTCCCTCTATCTCTACTACTGAACTTTCTCTCTCTTCTAATCTTGAATGGCTGTGATTATAAACATGTGAAAGAAAAAAAAAAGGAACATGTATGGGATTTACAAGGATTGGTGAAGCTTACACAAGAAGATAGAATACATAAAGAGGGTTTTATAAGAATATCAACCAAAATTACGAATATACCCTCACATGTTATGCATGTGAGGGAATATAACTGATGAAATTAACTTGGTTAGTCGTAAAGGATTGAACCAGCAACAAAAATAAACTTAAAGGATGTTTTTAGCAAGTTTTAAACATAAAGGCTGGAACCTGTAAGTTTGAGGAAACTTAAAGGATGTTTTGTGCAATTTACTCTTAATTTATTTCTTGTTCAAATCATCCTGATGACACCTTGAGCTATTTGTAGGCATCATGATACCCATTAGAAGGAGCCATAAAGCCGTGCCTCGGGACACCAGTGGACGCTCAATTTAGTATGCGTATGTTAGATGTATAAATCATAACATGTACGACGATTGTGGAGGACCATATACAACTCATATGGAAGTTGAACCCGGACGAAGAACCAGTGACCACCATTGAGGAAGAAGGATAATTATGTCATTTCATATTTTTAATATTCTATTTTCATTTACAAATTTACCAACCAAACATAATACTAATCACTTACAATTTTAAGTTTGCAACAATATTTCCTTCAAAACATTCAAATTCCTTTTGAAAAGTTCTGCTAACCAAATGGGAGTTGGGTCTACACCCGTTGAGGGCTTGAGGCAGCTCCAGTATAAAAAATACCCTTTCCAATCTCAAGTAGCCAAATTTTATTTTAAGAGAAAGAGGCTTCCATTTAAAGCGTACATTAATTTTCTTTTCAAACTAAAGCTTATATAATCAGTTGTAAGTTGCTCGACTTATATTAAAGTGTTTATAACTTTAAATTATTCTTTATAAAAAAACTAGTCTGTGTTATAATATAATTTAAAAATCATACCAAACGTATGAATTTTTTTAAAAAGCAAAGCTTACATACTCCGAAATTACATGAAATAAATCTTAATCTACTCATTGCTTAGAATTGAACCTAAAATCTCCCACTAAGAGACAAGAGTCTCTATCAAGTGAGCTAGCCCCAAATTAACAGTCTAACGTATGAGTTCTTCAGAGTTTTTTTTATACATATTTCTTCTTGCTAAAGTCATTTATTACATATTTTAAAACAACTATACCAAAAAATGCCAACTCTTTCTACCTATTTCATTTTGAACCAATCACAATTAACTTGTAATGTAATAGTCTATTTTTAGAAGCAGTAAGGTTTAGTATATGCAAAATTCTATTACCATCACATGCCATCATTTCCAAGAAACTTAAATGGAAACATTTTATTTGTAAGCGACTAAATAAACAAGATACTCGTTAATTTATAAGCGACTAAACAAACAAGATACTCCGTTAGTAACTACAAAAAAGATACTACCTAAGTAACTACCCAAAAAATAAATAAATATATAATCGTTAAATGAAATAAAATAACCTAAGATATATTTAAATACTTCAAATTATCGACTTACTATATTTAGAACATGGTCTATAACATATAGTTTATATACATATTAATTATATACCTAAGCTCATATCTAAAGTTTTTGCGTTTTGATTAGAATACAATTACCTAACCGACCATTTCATCACCACCGGCCTACCTTGATTTATCATAAAGCTTGAGAGGCCACCAACTGACACAAGGGGAAAAGAAAATAAATAAAAAGCAATAATAATCAGTGGTCGACATCCTCTTTTGATGGGAGGCCAGCTTTTCCCCACAAATGAGAGGCCACTTGCATCTTACAAAATATCAAATCATCTATGCTTTCTAATTTATAACGAGGAGCCTATACTATACAATCCGATACGATGAAATGCAAATTAACCTATAAATTCTTTATCAGCCTATAGTTTCATTACATCTGCACACACTGACTACTTACATACAACAACAATCTAACGTACTATGATCACATTTATAGCCAAGCTAGTAATAAGGTCTAAGAAGGGTGTGTTGTGGTGTAGGCAAGTTTTACCTCTACCCCAAATGATAAAGAGGTTGCTTCTAGTGAGACCCTCAGCTCCAAAACCATAATTAGGACATAAGATTTTAGAAAACATACATAAACACACAACTACTAAAAAAGGTAATAATAAAAATAAACACATAAATAAAATATATAGGTATTTCTTAGTAAAACTCAACACCGAGAATAGGTGAAAACCAAACTACGACACCGGGAATAGGTGAAAACCTATAAAAAGCTAAATAACACCTCCTAGAACTGAAAATTAACCTCCTAAGACAAGAACCTAAAACAAACCCATCAACCTCCTAAAAGTCCTTAACCTTAATCCTACGTCTCCACGAAGTTCTGTCCTCGACCATATCCTCAGAGATGTGCAAACCTAACAAATGTTGCCTAATCCGCTTATCCCAAGTCATTTTCGACCTCCCTCTACTCCTCCTTCCTTGTACAGTGAGTGTTTCAACTATTCTTAACGCGGCTGTTGCCTGCATCCTCATAACATGCTCAAACCATTTTAATCTCTCCTCCCATATCTTATCTGAAATACTGACAACTCACATACACACTTTAATATACACACGCCATAATATAAATATTACGTGATAGAAATTATTATATCTATAAATAATATGTTAATTAGAATAAAGTTATTAAATAATGTAACAATTAAAAGAAGTAAGAGTTAATTAGAAACTATTAAATAGAACATTTATATCATACTTATTAAAAGTTGTGTCTTAGATATCTTAAATTGAAGAGTAAATTACAAGTTTTCTTCCTAAATATATTATATAGTAGTATAGACATGTTTTATGAAATAGATTAATAAGCTTCATCTTCATCTTAATATACCCAAAATAAAATACAACAATTTTAAAACATTCAAGTTAAACCTGTGAATCAGGGTTAGTTCTTAAAAAAATGTTTGTTTAGTTATTATTTTTCTAAATTAGATAATTTCAGTTTATTCAAATTATAAGTCAAAATAAACCACTCTTATAAAAAAGATATTGGACTTAAATAACCTTAACTTTCATCGATTGTCCGATAATACTTTCAACTTTTGATTTTTACAGCAGCACTCCCAACTTTCAACATATTGGCGGATAACACTCCCTAACTAACATAACCCTAACATAGTTAGCTGATGTCAGCTGTCATGTCATCAAAAAATGCAATGTCAGCTGCCATATCAGCAAAAATACCACGTCAATTGCCACATCAGTCGCCACGTTATCAAAAATGTAACATCATATGCTATGTCAGCAAAAATG
This sequence comes from Scalesia atractyloides, assembly GCA_947069175.1. Taxonomy (NCBI): domain Eukaryota; kingdom Viridiplantae; phylum Streptophyta; class Magnoliopsida; order Asterales; family Asteraceae; genus Scalesia; species Scalesia atractyloides. Next base: position 85,257,889 of record CAMTDV010000116.1, on the reverse strand, counting down.
GCTAGGCCAAATGTCACATCAGTAAAAACAAACTGGGTCAGGGTTCAGTTCGTTAGGAAGTGTTATCGGCCAATAAGTTGAAAGTTGGTAGTGTTGGTGTACAAATTGAAAGTTGGGAGTGTTATCAAACAATTGGTGAAAGTTAGGTTATTTAAATTCAATATCCCTATTAAAAAAGTTGAAAATGTTTTTAATTTAGGATTTTATTTAAATAATAATAATTTAGGATTTTAAATAAAATTTATAATTATATTAAATAAGTATAAAATAAATAGGTATTGAAATAAACAGATCCGTTATTAAAAAAATATGTAAACTGTGATGTGATATGACTATATTTTTTAGTGTTATTAGCAATTACTATTAAATACCAGGGTCGGTTCAATCATTTTGTAGCACAAAGCATAGCAAAAATCCAAGGTCTTATGACTCGTTGTTTCTTAGATTTAAAACGAAAAATATTTACAAACCATCCTCATATACCAAGGTTTGGGACATGATTCGTACTTAAAATTTCTATTTGACATTATAAACTAGCAAACTAATTTCAATTAGAAACTAACAAAGCAATTACAATAATAAAAAAAGAAACTAAGTAATTTCAATCGGAAACTAGAAAGTAATTTCAATTAGCAAAGTGCACCTTAGTACCTGAAAATTAAACCCGTCAATCAGAGTCTTCTTAAAAACAGAAATAGAGAATTCAAGAAGTTAATTTGAACAGAGAAAGTGTACATTAATTCGAATTCGGAAGCCTTCTTTAAAACAAAGCATTCCGATTATTTGATTCGAACAGAGTTACAGATGATTTTGTAAATTATTCATCTAAATAATCCATATTTTTTTAACTTTTTCTAAATAATCCATATGTTTGCTGCAATGATGCGCATGATTTTAAAATTGATACGGAAAACAGTGAAAATTTCCAAAAGCCAAATTGGGTGGCCAGGTAGCATCGGAACTACCGGAATTTAAAGCCCAACTTAATTTCAATGGTTTTGGAATTCCTATAGTCGATTGTACTCTTCTCTTTAGGAACGATTATTCTCACAGCCGCTAACACCCAAGAACCATAGATTTTGAAAAAATAGAGGCCCAAAGTCCTAGCCTCAAAGTACTTGGGCTTGGATCGATGCTGTTAAACACTAAACTGATGTTTTTGAAATACGGATATTTTCTAGTGCGCTAGAAGACTGAGTGTGTTCTTATAATATGTTTTTAAACGGTATAATATTCTGTTCTACAAACTCGTAAAATTATATATTCTTGTAACATAACATTTTTTAAAGATAAATGTTATTCTCCTACTTTACAGCAATGAATTTTAAATTCCTCCTTTACCTAAGTTTGAACCTGGGATCTTCCCCTTAAGAGACATGTACCTCTACCATACCTTCATATTGGCCAGCTACGGTATTAAAGGATGAGACCGTTCTAGGTTGATGAAAACGATAGTGTCACAATAGATTTGACAAAAAACAAAGAGACAAAATTCAATTTTGATGACATCTATTGGAATTTTGTTAGTTTAAATAATAAGGTTTTCTACAAACTTATAAAACTATATATATCTTGTAACACAATGATTTCAACTACTAGACTAAAGGGTGAGACCATCCTAATTTGTCATAACCGTAGTTTCACAATAGATTAAAGATTTGGCAAAAAAAAAAACCCGGGCACAAAATCTAATTTTCTAATGACGTCTACGAATTTTTAGTTTAAATAAAAAAAATTATGAGTATTTTATGTAATTCTTCGTTTCAAAGAAACCATCTATGCAACGTGTCTATGCCTTATAATATTCTACCCAACCAAACCACATGTTCCACATCAAACTCCACTAAAGAAAAAAAAAAGACACCACATATTTCTTTTACATTTCACATTGAAAAATATCATATATAATTTGTATGCGTTCGTTCAGTTATGGTCAGATGCTTGATGTTCCAATAGTCCATGATTAAAATCTTATAACATCTTCAAGTTTATATCTGTAAATATCAGGTCTGCTTCTATAGTTCTATTATATGTTTCTTTTGTCAAATATAATTTACACATTCCTATATATTTTCCTGTCATTTTTTTGTGTCGGGTAGCATGCAGTCTCCCCTTTATCATTCACATAGTGATCTTTCTTCGGACTGTTAGTAAAATGAGGCTCGGATTTCTTTGGCACACTCTAATATTTCTCGAAACTGGCTTGGTAGCTTCGATGGGTCTACATTAATTATTGAATTTAAATCATTAGTATTGTGTTTGGTAAAAGATATTCAACCTTTAGTAATCAAGAACACTCACTGTTTCAGTTAGGTTGTAATGCAGGATTTGAGGGAAGAGATGATGTATGACATGAATTCATATGTCATGATGGATGTTATTGATCCATCCAAGTCATGATCTGGTGTTGTTAGTCCTTTTAAGTAACTCCATTCCTGTTATGCCCAATAAGGGATGCTATAGAGTTTAAACTTTAATTACTTGGTGGGGAGTACCCATCATGAAGGAATGAAGGATAACAACCATAGGCAGCTGTGTGTCACAGGGTTAGTTTTCGACCCTCGTGTGGCGTCCCCATCTCTTTGTGGACAAGCCAATCCATCCCGCTTATTTGTATGGGTCAATGGTTTCGTCCTGTCTTAGACTCATTAAGAGAGCAGTGTCAGCTCTCGATCAATGGTGTGTTCGTCGTAGCACGACTAGGCACGTACACTTCTTCATTGACATTGACTCCGTCTCCCAATAAAGTCTGGACTAGCGAGTAACCCAAGCATTCAAGCACAACCGATAGTATACTGATCCTCAAATATTTGGCCCATGACACATGGCTGTAATGATGTCATACGATTGACGTATTGATGTCATTCCTTTTGTTGGGTAAATTTTTTAATTGGGGTTGAAATGCGAGCCTCTCTTTCCCGGGCTTCGACTCCACTGTTGATTCGCAATCAGTTCAGAAAATATACATAACAGTGAACATGTTCAAATTCATTGTAGTTTTCTTTGAGGAGTAATACATTTTAAGCTTATGATTTTATATTAAAGGTTTAACGTCACTATTATTGTTTTTTTAATTATAAAAACTGAGGTGTGCTTAAGCTGTTTGAATTTGATAAATTCATAAAAGGTGTTTAGCTTTGTGTCATATTCTAACTAAAGATTACATATTACATTGAATAAATGATCCATCAATACCAATAAGTTTTTATTAAGATCAGTTTTGTCCAACTACGAAAATGATCCCTAAGAGCCGGCCCATCTATAAGCCCTAGCTTCAAACCCAAACTTTTGGGTCAGATTTAAAAAAAAATTATATTAGCTCACGACAAAAGGCCCACTGCCCCAAACACCGAGTGTGTCATCATATTATATTACGATCATATCATATCATATTACAATTCTGGACTGTATCCAACTACGATTCTGGAACCAATCTCGATTAAATCGAGGTTTGTATTTCGATGGAAACAAGGTCTGTTGGTTCAAAATTTCAAACCATCAAGACTTCACGTCTCAAGAGTTTAAGGTACGATTCAGTTTTCAACTTCTGATTTAAATGTTTGTCCACTGTTTATAACAAAAAAAATCACTAATTCTGTTGATTTAAAGTTACAACAGATGGTGTTTGTTTACTGATTATTTATGTGTTTGTTGACTGTTTACAACATAATTTCATAATTCTGATGATTTAAAATTACTACAGAAGTTGTTTGTTTACTGATTATTTACGTGTTTGTTGACTGTTTAGAATAAAACTTTCACTAATTCTGTTGATTTAAAGTTACAACAGAAGGTGTTTCCATGTCAAATAGAAATCGGAAGTACGTATAAGGTGCTTCAAAAAGGAAAAAAAAGTAAATCAGAGCTCTTTAAATTTGTAAAAACCACAAAATATATTTTTTAAAACAATCTTAATGAACTTACAATTGATGAACATACAAATGTTGTTGAATATAAAATCGATGAACAAAAATATAATAATAAACTACAGTTTCTGTAGGTAAAGAGCCTACTGAAATATATAAGTTGATTGAAGGAGCAACCAAATTTTATTCATTAAGATAAAATTTCATGAACGATTCGTATGTTGTGCCTATATAATTTTGTGTGACGTATCTTGGATATATTGTAAATCATACTATTAGCCCTAGTGATTTATGACTTCATAACGTGGCGAGCATGGTTCGGTTTGATTTTAGACTAAAACTGAAAGTTCGATTATTAAAAATGGTAAAAAGCATCAATTTAGTCTTTTATTGGTTAAAATGGTATGGTAACGGAGTACCACCTCTTCAATTTTGTCATGGTTTAAAAAACGGTTGAAGCGTGCGTGTCGAGGCGGGTGGTAAGAAAATGTGTGTGAGGTGAGCCTCATGGGGTTATGTTTGTACGTACACCTCTTAAGGGTCCAGGCGATAAGAAAACATGCGCCTCAGGGGCGTCTCATGGGGTTATGTGTGCTACTTATGTTTAAGGCTTTCTGTGTCAATTATTTTATTTTTGATGTGTGTTTTTATCTTTTAAACTTTCTATGTCAATTATTTTATTATTTATCGAATTGGCCTTACGCCTTGGTTTGCCTTGTGAGGTGAAGCGAACACGCCTTGAGGTTAGATTCCATTCTTTTAAACCTTGAATCTTGTATAAATTAATGAGCTAATGTTTTAACAAAATTAATACATATTTGGGTCTCAATCTTAGACTTTACCTCCCTTAATGATACTAATGTTAACAAAACAATAAGTGGTCCGATATGGTTATTTGATGTTTTAGTTTGGTTTTTTATGGTGCGGTTCTACCAGTTTGGTGATTATGTTTTGTAAATGTATGTATCTGGAGCTGAAATGATATAGTTGGTTATCAAGGGGTCCCGGATTTTTATTTTCCTTTGGGCTCCAAAACGGTTGAGCCGCCACTATCTAAACCTAGAGTTTGTTTTGATGTTTCTGCTGCATTGTCTGATCTTACTTTGTAGTGTTCTTCTGTTTGTGAATCTCTGATTTGGCTGTTATTTTCAATACTTTTTCAGTCTTCTTCTTTCTACTTGTAGACTGTTCAATCAATTTGAACAGCAATTACAAATACAAAAACAAAACTTAATAGCTGATCTTTGCTGCTGTTTGTTTTTGTTTCTTATTTTCGAAACATATTTTGATCTGGTAACCTTCATAACTCTGGTTGCAAAAATAAAAAAGTAAAAAAATCAGCAGTGGATCTTAATCTTTGCTGCATTTTCTTTGCAGATCATTGCTGCACTTTGAATATCTATTAGTTTTACGATAAATGAAAAAAAACCTTGATGGAGCTTTTCTTGCATGCCTCTGGTAACATATTGATATTCTTATCTACACTAAGAAGAAGAGAGAAAAATATGAAATGTGATTATTGTTGGAATTTATAGGGTTTTACTTGAATAATGATATGTTCATAAAATGAATTGATAAAACTGTTTGTACAGGAAATAAGAATATATATATACATAGGGACGATTGGTATAACCGTCACTAACTTAGGCTATAATAAAATTAATAATACATGTCACACTATCTAGCTTATATAATATATATCTATATCTAATACCCTCTCATAAGCTAGATGGTTCCCATATTAAGTTGAGTTTTCAATCTTGAAAAGTCCTTGTGTTGCAGTGCTTAGTCATAATATCTGCAGCCTGATCCTTTGTTGCACAGAAGAGTACTTCCACATCTCTTTTCTTGATCAGATCTCGGATGAAGTGGTACTTGACTCTAATATGTTTACTTTTGCCGTGATAAACAGGATCTTTGGCTAGACAAATTGTAGACTTGTTGCCACAATAAATTGGAATCGGACATTCTACTTTTCCTTGAAGTTCGTCAAGTATCCTTTTAATCCAGATGGCTTGACAACCAGTTAGGGATAAGGCCATGTATTCTGCCCTGTCGATGACAATGCCACCACTTTTTGTTTCTTAGATTGCCATGAAATAGGACTTGATCCTAGTTGAAATATATACCCTGATGTACTCTTGCTGTCATCCACATTTCCTGCGTAATCACTATCGCTGAAACCCACCAGTTTTCCTTTTCCACTCTTTGAGTATATGACTTCTTGATCTAAGGTTCCCTTAATATACCTGAGTATTCGCTTGCCAGCTTCCTAGTGACTTTTCTTCGGACATTCCATGTACCTGCTGATCTTGGTTACGGCATATGTGATGTCTGACCTAGTGTTCGTAAGGTACATAAGACTTCCAACTAGGCTTCGATATATTCCTTCCTCTGCAAAAACATCTGGATCTTCTTTTGACAGTTTTATCCCATATTCCATGGGAGTAGAAACTGAATTACATTGGGTCATTCTATACTTCTCTAATAGGCCTCGCATATATTTTCTTTGTGAAAGAATTATATTTCCATTTTCATATGAAACTTCCATCCCAAGGAAATAATGTAGCTTTCCCATGTCGGTCATCTCAAATTCTTCTTTCATTATGCCTTTAAAGTCATCGATTAAATTCATTGAGTTACTGGCTATGATCAAGTCATCTAGATATAAGCATATCACCAACTTTCCTTCCTTGGTGTCCTTAATGAACAGAGTGTGCTCGTATGTGCATTTCTTGAAACCATGCAGCCTAAAATAATTGTCTATTCGACTGTACCAGGCTCTTGGAGCCTGTTTTAGGCCATATAATGCACGTTTAAGAAGGCATACCTTTTCTTCTTGTCCCACCTTGATGTACCCTTGAGGTTGTTCCACATATACCTGCTCATTTAGATTTCCATTGAGGAAGGCCGTCTTTACGTCCATTTGATGTGGATACCAATCATTTCTTGCAGCAAGTGCTAGAACCAGTCTACCAGTTTCGCACCTGATCACAGGAGCAAAGACTTCCTGATAATCTATTCCATGTTTTTGCTTATATCCTTTCACCACTAATCTTACTTTAAATTTGTCCACATTACCATGATCATCGTACTTTGTTTTGTAAATCCATTTTACACCAATAGGCTTCTGATTTTTTGGAGGACTTACTAACTCCTACGCTTGATTCTTATGTATGGACTCCATTTCTTTGTCCATGGCTTCCAACCACCTAGTGTCTTTACTTGCTTCTTCATAAGTAGTTGGATCTGAGTTAGCATAAAGCACAAAATTAACCGATTGACCTTCATCATACTTTTGAGCTGTTTCTTGTTCAGTGAGAGCTCTTGTGTCTTTATAAATACTACCAATATTTATGGTATTAATGACCTCATTCTCAGAGTCTGTAGAAGAGGAATCATCATTGTGCAAAACTACGGGACTTGGGTTCGATGTCTGTTCTCCCATCGGAGTTTCAGCATTATCATGACTGACACCAGCTTCTGGATTTCCGGCAACAGCCCCACCAGCAGGAAAAATTTCGGTACCTGTTGCTGGGTTTACTTGAGGATCTGCAACTGAACTTCTTCCATCAGTTATTATGAAAGGTATCGCGGAGGGGTCAGACTCGGCCACCCAAGCTTTGCTTTCGTCAAAGATTACATCTCTGCTGATTATAATCTTATTTGTAAGAGGATTATATAATTTATATCCCTTCGTGTTTGCACTGTATCCCACAAACACTGTGTTTTCAGACTTGACATCGAGTTTACTACGAAGTTGTTTCGGAACATGTACATAAGCCAAACATCCAAACACTTTAAAATGTTCAACGCTTGGTTTTCTTCCATTCCATGCTTCATAAGGGGTCATATTTTGCCTCGTTTTTGTTATCGTACGATTTAGTATGTACGTAGTACAAGCCACGGCTTTGGGCCAGTAACAATTCGGCAATTTCTTCATATTCATCATGCTCCAACTAAGTTCCATTAATGTTCTATTTTTTCGTTCAGCCACCCCATTTTGTTGAGGGGTGCAACTATTCGTGAGTTGATGATGTATTCCGTTTAACTTTATATACTCTTGAAACAATTTGCTACAATACTCTCCTCCACTATCCATTCTTAAAGTCTTTAACTTGTGATCAGATTGTTTTTCAACAAGCGCTCTAAATTGCTTAAAATAATTAAAAGCTTCAGACTTGAGTTTAAGAAAATACACCCAGGTCTTTCGAGAAAAATCATCGATAAAAGTAATAAAGTACCTGCACCCACCGATAGATTCTGTCTTCATGGGGCCACATATATCCGAGTGAACTATTTGCAAAGGCTTATCCGTCTGCCACGTTGATTTTTTTGGAAATGGTTTTCGAGCATGTTTATCCGAAATGCATCCTTCACAAACAGTTGAACCTTTTGTGATTTTTGGCATGCCACAAACTAATTCTTTGTTTCCCATATCAACTAAAGTGTCGAAGTTCACATGCCCAAAACGCTCGTGCCAAAGGATAGAGGTATCTTTTGTCGTCATAGTCAGTGCATGTGTAATATCATTCTCAGGATTCAAAGGAAACATCTTATTGTTCGTCATTTTAATGACTCCTACAACTTTATTATATATATCTTTGATGATGCAACGTTCCTTTTGAAACTTAATTTTGTATCCCTTCTGTAATAATTGACCCACACTTAATAAATTGTTTCAAATCTTTCACATAAAAAAACGTTTTGAACCCTCTTATTCTGACCCTTTATCGAGATCATCACTTCTCCGATTCCTTGAACTTCCAGCCGTTTATCATCACCCGTTCTCACTTCCTTCTTTAGTGATTCATCTAACTTGACAAACAAACTCTTGTTTCCTGTCATATGATTGTTGCACCCGCTATCCAAGTACCAACAGTCGTCTTTAACCATTTCTTCCATGTTAAAAATCATGAACATGGTATCATCTTGTTGCTCGTCTAATTTATCTTCTTTATGAATCAGTGCATTGTCCGATCTGTCATTCCCATCCTTCTTCGGACAAAACTTGATTGTGTGTCCGAGTTTCTGACAATTAAAACATCTTATAGAGCCCAAGTATCTTCCTTTATTTCTGCCACGTCCTTTCGGTTTCCCAGACTTGTCTTGGCTTGTGTTTTGCATTTGAAATGCATGTTCCATAGGAACATCATCATATAACTTCATTCGCAATTCATGAGACTGAAGTATACCCATCTGCTCTTCGGCAGACATGCTCTCTAAGTTTTTCGTTTCTTCCACAGCGATTACTACAAACTCGAAACTTCGAGTCAAACTTCGTAGAATTTTCTCTACTACTCGCTGTTCACTAATGTTCTCTTCATACATTCTTAATTGATTGACTATTAACGTTGTTCTGTTGAAATAATCTTCAACAGACTCCCATTCTTTCATTTTTAAAGCATCGAAACTACATCTAAGGGTTTGTAGTTTTACCGTTTTTACCGATTTTCTCCTCTGTATGATTTGTGTAGAATGGTCCACGCATCTTTTGATGATTTCACCATAGCAATTCGTTCAAAAACTGTCTCATTAACAGATTGGAAGATAATATGTAGTGCTTTCCTGTCTTTCTTCATTGATTCCCGGTACGCAGCGATTGCATCCTCCGAGGGATTTGATCCTAAATCTTGATATCCATCTTCCACAATATTCCACAATTCTTGTGATTCCAGTAGAACTTTCATTTGAATATGCCAGTGATAATAGTTTTGCTCTGTGTGTTTTGGAATTTGAGTTTGAATTCCGGTCGCTGGATTCATCTTGTTTGAAGAAAAAAAAATATAATAAAAGAAGAATCTGGAGTTCGTGTTTTGTAAGATTTGATCGATGCGTGTGGCTCTGATACCACTTTGTTGGAATTTCTAGGGTTTTACTTGAATGAATGATATGTTCATAAAATGAATTGATAAAACTGTTTGTACAGGAAATAAGAATTATGTCACACTATTTAGCTTATATATTATATATCTATATCTAATAGTTATAAGTTACAAATTGTATTAGAAGATAGGTCGCCTATTTATACTTCAGATTACAGGACTGTAACTAACGTGTTTAGCTAATGTAACTAATTATAACTAATATGTATTCTTAAGTCTTAACAAATCATCATCATCATCAATTAGTGCATAACTCGGCAAGGCACATAGCACTCGGCAATTAAGACAAGGCCAGTTAGTGCATGTACTCCCTTGTCTTTCGGCTATCAACGCCACCACATGATGCATGATTAACCATCCCCCTCTTTTAACATTATTTTCACGAAATTAGTAAAATAACGTTAAAATTAGTGCACCTTCACTTTTGCTTTTGCGCCCCGGGCGCCCACACATATCTTACTTATAATAAAAGACTCCAAATAATGCCATTTTACATTCTCTCCTTCAACTTAATAAATTTTATTTATATATGTTTAACATATTTTCTTTTAATATTAATAACTGATATATAAATATCACTTATTTTTATCGTTGTTATTATCTAAGATTGACAAATAACTTCAATTAGTGCCCCATAGCATTTTTTTTCCTTCAATCTTTTAATGATATTATTAATATCTATTTTTTTAATATTTAACCTTTGTAAAACACGGGGTTATAAACTAGTATACATTATATACGCATACCGCAAGCGGGGCGTAACACTACATAGTATACACAAACACTAAACTAATTGAGTATATGTGACTTGAAAACAAAGCAATCATCTTTCACTTTCAAAAAGCAATGCCAAACACCTCCTTAGTCACCCCTTTGATCAAATATTGTTGTGGAAAGAACACTCCAAGAATTGATTCGGATGAGAGTCTGGAGGCTAAGGTTAGAAAGGGTATGCAAGCATGGGGAATGATAAAGTTAACCTCAAAGTTCTTGTAGCATTTTCTAAACATTTGTATATATTCTCAGGTAACTGGAATACATGGGATGGGATTTTGTTAGAATGAGAAAATTACCAAATTTGATATTATAATAGAACAAGATTAGCAGTGAGACTGAGATAGAATGTGGTAATTTACTCCCAGAGAGTGGACCCATGGCTTGTGAATAAAGGAGCCGGCTGTTTTAGTTTAGGGTGGAACAATGGAACAACATGCTTCGAAGAATGAAAAATCTTTTAAGAGTGGGATGTTGTTTTGTGTATCAAGCAACAAAGTGGATTAAGTTATGCTGGAATGAATAATTTATTGATCACAGAACATGGCTATAAATAGCGTACAAATAAGCAAACGTGCAGAAAGAAAATAACAAACTTATTCGAAAAACTTGCTACTAATTAGGATTTCTCCTTTGGACTCGGTGAACCACGTGACTATTCCACATTCCAACTGACTCAGCAATTAACTTCAAATGGTGATTTTAACAAACACTTCCATTTGAATTATTTCCAACAGCTTCCCGTAATTCAAATGGTCTTGACTCCCAACCTGGCACGTAGATAGCAAAACTGATCCTTGCCCAACGGCTTGGTGAAGATATCGGCCAGTTGTTCCTGTGTAGGACATGGACTCAATGTCACTTGTTGCTTCTCAACTAATCCTCTGATGTAATGATAGCGAACATCGATATGCTTGCTGCGTCCATGAAAAGCTTGATTCTGGGTTAAGAAAATAGCCGACTGATTGTCACAGAAAATTGTAGTTGCACCATGTTGCTTTTGATTAACTTCCTCCAATAATTTTCGAAGCCAAACGGCTTGACATGATGCTGCATTTGCTGCAATGCACTCCGCCTCCGTTGTTGATAATGCAACAACCAGTTGCTTCTTTGTGTTCCAAGATACAACAGCTGAGCCAATAGAAAAAACGTTGGCAGACAAACTTTTCCGATCTTCATATGAGCTTGCCCAGTCACTGTCGGTATATCCTACCAAAGTGACGTTATCCTTCCTTGCATACCATAAACCATAACTGGTTGTACCTGCAATATACCTTAGTACACGTTTTGCAGCTCCAAAATGGGTTGCCGACGGATTGTGCATAAACCGAGAAATCAAGGATAAAGCAAACGCGATATCCGGACGCGTATGTGTAAGATATATAAGCCCTCCAACTAAACTTCTGAATTTAACTTCATCTGCTGCAACCTCGCCATCATCCAATTGTAATTTCTCACTCGCATTCATGGGAGTTGCTACCCATTTACACGTTGCCATACCAAACTTAGATAATAAATCTTTAGCATATTTTTGTTGGGATAAGAACATACCGTTTGCCTTCTGAGTAATTTCCAACCCCAGAAAATATCGTAGCTCACCAATATCTGAATTTCAAATTCTGTGATCATGCCTTCTTTGAATTCACTAATAAGAGAAGATGATGAACTGGTGTATATTATGTCATCTACATAAAGACATACAATAATGGTTTCACCATTCTTCATTGTTTTCACATAGAGTGTAGGCTCACTCAAGCTCCTGATATATCCATGTTTCTGAAAGTACCTGTCCATGCAACTGTACCATGCCCGAGGGGCTTGCTTCAGGCCGTATAACGCCTTATGAAGCCGGTAAACTTTGTTTTCTTGTCCTTCCAATTCGAACCCCGGAGGTTGTTGTACATACACTTCTTCCTTCAATGGACCATTTAAAAACGCAGATTTGACGTCAAATTGATAAACCGTCCACCCTTTTTCGGCCGCTAGAGATAGCACCACCAGTATAGTTTCAAACCGCGCCACCGGGGAAAACGTTTCTTCAAAATCGATTCCTTGTTTTTGAGCATAACCCTTAGCGACGAGGCGAGCCTTGTATTTCTTGACTTGACCATCAGGATGAAGTTTTTTGAAGACCCGATTCAACCCAAGAGCCTTTTTATCACTTGGTAAGTCCGTTATCGACCATGTCTTGTGTTTCACTAGGACCTGTAATTCTTCTTCCATGGCCATCTTCCATTCTTCCTTCACAATAGCCTCTGCAAATGTTGTTGGTTCTATGACAGAAAGTGCAAATTGACAAGTATCTGACATCTCTTGAGTTGATTCATAGAGATCAACCAGAGTTCTTACACAAGGAGTACCACTTTCTTGAGAACTTGATTCCGAACTTGGGCATGAGATCTGTGGTGAATCTGGCTGCTTGGCATTGACTGACTTGAAGTTGAACCGTCACTAACAATATCATGCATAACTCTTCCACCTTGCACCTGATCAACATTTGCTGTTGTGTCTTACCATTTAGCTAGTTCATTAAAAACAACATCCCTACTAGTAATAATATTTTTCTTCACCGGATTATATAAACTGTAGGCTTTAGAATTAGGAGAATAACCAATAAAGATGCGCTTTACCGACTTCGGATCGAGTTTCTTCTGGTGTTGTTTAGGTCTGAGAGTGTAAGCCACACATCCAAACACCCGTAAATGACATACAGAGGGCTTTCGGTTATGCCAAAGTTCAAATGGAGTCTTCCCTTGAACCGCTGTAGTAGGCCACACATTGAGAATGTAGACTGCTGTAGCTATTCCTTCTGCCCAGTACTCGTCACCTAAATTTTTTGCTTTAATCATGCACTTAGCCATCTCTTGAACAGTCCGATTCTTGCGCTCGGCTACACCGTTTTGCTCCGGGGTGTACGGCGCTGTTAATTCACGATGAATTCCTTCCATTTCACAAAACGTCTTAAATTCCTTGGAGAGGAGTTCTCCTCCTCCATCCGTTCGAAGAGAAACGAGCGGTTTACCGGACTGGCGTTCAACCTTAGCCTTGAATGCTTTAAACTTAACAAAATTGTCTCTTTTGTTATGCAAAAAATACACCCAGCTCATACGCGTATAATCATCAGTTAAGAGGAAAAAGTACATATTACCTCCCAATGATTTCATGTTCATTGGACCCACCAAGTCTGCATGAACCAATTGTAATGGTGCAGAGGTTCGCCATGCATTAGAGGGAAAAGACCTTCTTGTTTGTTTTCCATATATGCAACCTTCACATTTTTCAGTATCAATTGAATTAATTGGTGGTAAACCATCCACCATTTCTTTCTTGGACAAGGTCTGAAGAGCCTGTTCATGTAAGTGTCCAAACCGTAGGTGCCATAGGGTAGAAACTTCTTCTACAACGGCTGTGACTGATTCAACGACCGGTGCTATAACAGGTTGCACCTTATCTTGAACGACATCCAACGGAAACGTTCTGTTGCTAGACATTCGAACCTTACACATAGTCTCACCAGTTTGTTTATTTATTATGACACAAGCATCGTCATCAAAAATAAGTTTATAACCAGACTGCATTAATTGCCTGACACTAAGTAAATTGTACCCAAGTGCTGGAGCAAATTGTACCTCGTCAAGTGTTTTGTGTCCATCGGCTGAGACATCAATCTTGATTGTGCCTTTACCCTCAACTTGAATTGACTTTCCATCACCCATCTTTACTTGCACTTTCTTTCTTTCATCTAGATCTTTGAATAACGATTTGTAACCTGTCATGTGGTTACTGCATCCGCTATCGAGAAACCAGACTTGGTCCCTTTTTTTAGCAGTCTGATTTAAGACATCTTCTTTGCAGATAGCCATAAACAACCGACAATCATCGTCACTATCCTCAGTTGTGTTTCCCATGGCAGCTTGAGGTCGTGTTTCATACCAGCAATCTGCTTTGAGATGCCCAAAGCGATTGCAATTATAACATTGTAGATTACCTCGTCCTCTACCGGAGAATCTTCCTCAACGACCACGGCTGTGTCCACGAACGTTACCTCGCCCTCTACCACGGAAACTGCTGAATCCATTCTCTTCTTCTTTTGCCTGAAAAGCCTGCCCATCTGCTATAGGCTCTACCTCTCGGTTCACAGGACACTCATGTGCCTGTAAGGACCCCATGAGTTGATCGAATGATAAGGTTGTGAGGTCTTTAGACTCCTCAATAGCCGTTACCACATGATCCCACCTAGGCGGTAAGCTTCGTAGCACTTTCTCAATCACAGTTTGATCAGTAACTGTTTCCCCATAAGACCTTTTCTGATTCACATTCTTCATAACCTTGGACAGGAAGTCGGATACGGTTTCACCGTCTTTCATCTGCAATGTTTCAAACTCCCGTCTGAGAGTTTGCAGCTTCACCATCTTCACTTTTGAGTCCCTTGGAACTCAGTCTGCAGCAAATTCCACGCCTGTCGAGCAGACACTGCAGCTGCAATTCTGGAAAATACGTCATCATGCACCGCTTGCTGGATTAATGCTAAGGCTCTAGCATCCTTCTTCTTGTTTTCCGCTAACCGTACTCGGTCTCCGTCAACCGAGTTGTATCCCATACTTGTGATATCCCACAGGTCTTGAGACATCAGCAACGTCTTCATACGAACATTCCAAAACTCGTATCCGTCTCCCTTGAAAACGGGCAGAGGAATTGATGCGATGGAACTTGAACTGGATCCGTTTGTAGCCATGAACGAGCAGCTGCACACTTGATTTTTTTTTTTCTAACCTTGATTCAACCACGCTCTGATACCACAATGTTGTTTTGTGTATCAAGCAACAAAGTGGATTAAGTTATGCTGGAATGAATAATTTATTGATCACAGAAACATGGCTATAAATAGCGTACAAATAAGCAAACATGCAGAAAGAAAATAACGAACTTATTCGAAAAACTTGCTACTAATTAGGATTTCCCCTTTGGACTCGGTGAACCACGTGACTATTCCACATTCCAGCTGACTCAGCAATTAACTTCAAATGGTGATTTTAACAAACACTTCCATTTGAATTATTTCCAACATGGGAGGGGATGGCCTCAAGTTTGAATCCTGTATGTAGTTTATGATAGTTTACATGTGACCGATCAATTAAATTAGTATATCGTGCATTTGGGGTTTTTTATTGTTGTTTAAGGAGTACACTGTTGGGTGGTATCACAGCTGTAACAGAAAGAAGTAGAGAAGAAAACACAAAAACAGCGGTGATGGTTACTGGTGGTTGGCGGTGGGTGGTGGCGATGCTGCTGTTGTCAGTCGTGCTGGGTACGTCAGTGGCGACGGCTGTAATTGTTGCTGCTGCTGCGATTACACAGTGAACTAGAACACAAACATGCACAAACGTTATTGCAAATAAACGAGAAAAATAAGAACTTGAAAATTTAACGAGGTTTGGTCAGTGTGATGTACACCCACAGGCTGCAACTAGGGTTTGATATTATTTATGAAGTGATGAGAATTACATAGGCCTAGACATACACTAATAGCTATGGCTCCACCGTGTAACCTACACGTTTGATTTATCATGCGATGATATTGAAACTTTATGTGACTAATTGTTTGCTGTTTTTTGTTGAAATTTCATTGGTGTTTGGAATGGTGGAGAATTTAGGTATTGTTGCTTGTGGGTATCTTGATGATTGTACATGAAGCTGGAATTATGAATATCTTTAACTGAGCAGTTTGATCTTTAATTGCATCTGCTTCTTGATTTCAATTGATAGGAACATACTTTTAGAAATCGCTGGTAGCATGTACTAAATGGTGCCTTCAAAGAGGCTGAGAAATTCTAATATGCATTATCTAGATACGAAGGTAAGGGATACAACAAGATATCTGTTGGAAACAATTTATTTTCTATCCCTGATGACCTACATCGATTTTCAAGCCTTGGGATTATTATTGAGTTTTAAAGTTATTCCTGAACTCAAACAAAGTTTGAATCATGTATCTCAACTGATTGAAGTCCAGACCAATAATTTATCTCAAGCTTTCTTAGAGCAAGAGCTGGCCCCCTGATGATAAGATTAACCAAATGACCCGAGTTATAAATGTGTAGATGCTCTAGGACCGGATAACTCTTCATCGTTTCTCCTATGGTTTCATCGTTGATGTTAACACACTTCAAGATGAGAGTTTTTAGAAACTTTATCTCCCTCACCATCGTTTCTCATAGAATGTTGCCTAAATGACAGCCTTGTTTTTTGTTGAAGATTTTCATGGGAAAAGAAAGTTTCTCACATGATCACTGAAACCATCTTCATCTTCCATTAAATTAAGTTCAAGATTTTGGACATTCTTCGATATGGCAAACTCTGTCCATTTCGTTATCGCACCCTTTGATTGCTTGTCCAAATTAAAGGAAATTAGGAAATCTTCAATCATAGGGCTGTTGTGATGACAAATCACCCTGTTAACCCAGTTGATGTATCGGTTCCTTGCTGGCAAGCGCAACTTTGGTTGCAGCAATATCTTTTCCCTTCTTTCATTATCTTCAAAATCCAAATGAACTGTTCGATGCCACAAGTGCCTCCATCTTTTTGAAAGATGACTGGTGACTGCTGCTTCCTTGACAGTCAGATAGGAAAGTATGGTAATGAGAATGTCATCCGGCATTCTGCTAACTACATCTTCAGGATTGTAGTCATGTTGATTGCCCTTCATAAATACACAAACAAACACAAGAAAACATCAGCAAAATTTTCAAATAAGAAAATCATTACATGCTATGACGGACACATAATACATAGTGATTAAGTTTAAAATCACTTAAACCATACCCATCAAGTAGGTTACAACAAAATCTTCTGAATTAAAACATACATGGTTTTCATTAAACTTTTCCAAAATCCCACCTTTAACAAGAACTATAAGGGAAAAAGATGATATGCTGCTGTCAACTAGCTGAAAACATAGATGCTAAAATCTAACTTGACAAGATCGGAAATTTTTGTTTATGTTGATTTAACCATAGATACGTGTCCAGCTTATGGGTTGCAACCATAGGTACGTGTCCAACTTATGGGTTGCAACCAGAATTATCTTCCGATGAAATTCATTTATATTTCAAAGATACTGAAAGAAAGGAAAAGATAGTGTTGCAACCAAAGTTGCACTTTCAAGCAAGGGGGCGATGCATCAATTAGGGAGATGTGTCACCACAACAGCCCTACGATTGAATATTTCGAAACTTCCTTTAATTTGGACGAGCACTCGAAGGGTACGTGAATATCTGAGAAGAGACTTTTAGTGATCATTCAAAAATTTTCTTTAACTTAGTTAATGGGGGATGAAAAGAATTTTAGTGATCATTCGAGTAACTTTGTTTTCCCATCACAATCTTTAATAAGAAAGCAAGACTTTCATTTAGGTTACAGTCTATGAATGTTCCTAGCGTGCCCTCGACTATGGTCATGGAGAAGTTTCTTAAAGCTCTCATCTTGAAGTGTGTTAATGTCAATGATCAAACCAATGGGGAATTGATGAAGAGTTCTTGAGCATCTCCTCATTTATAACTCATGTCGTATGGTTAATGTTATAATCGAGGGCTATTGCTTGCTCTAAGAAAGTTTGAGATTAATTACTGTTTTAGACTTCAATCAATTGAGATACTTGATTCAAATCTTGCTTGGGTTCAAGGATAACTTTAAAACTCTATAAGAATTCAAGGATTGAATCAAATTTCATTGGTGCAGGGTATTCATCGATAAAAAATGATCGTTGTATCTTGTTTTATTCCTTACTTTCTAAAGGCTACAGTAGAGGAATTCTTGATGATAGTAAGAGAATGGGGCGATGATAGTCTTCTTGGGTTGACTCATAGGGCGATGATAGTCTTCTTGATTGACTTGTTTGGTGAAAGCTTGCTGAAATTTAAGTTTCAGGTACTTAATCTAGCTTGTATTAATGAACATATTCAGTTGAGTCGTATTTTTGTTTCATCATTTCGCTGAATGGTGTGAGTGGAATGTGTGATCTTAATGGTAGTGGAAAATAAGTTTGTTTATCCTACTTTAGCGAAAAAGAATGTGCATTATATACTACATTAATGATGGATCTCAGTGAGATCCAAACAAGTTTGCTTACTGTATATAAACGATAACTTCTATTTTTTTAACGGCCAAACTACACAAGCCCGGTCACCGGGCAAACCAATTGGCGAAAGACCACCGACGTCTTGCAAACACAGACATTGTTGTTGACCTGGCCCACAAGATTAAACTCTAACACACAGAAGCTTTTCAAATTGTATGACTCTTCTTCTGATTAATAAAATTACGACTAATAGATTACAATTGAAAAGTAGAACTAGTCCAACTATTTATACTAATTAACCATGGCCGGCTAATTAAGCTTCCTAGTACGGCTCAAATTAAGAAAGCAATTAAACAATAAAGTTAAATAAATTCATTTTATTCTGTTCCTAAAAATTGCTACTTATCAATTTAGTGTTCTGGTTTCATCCGCAAGTTTTCAATTAATCCTTGAATTTAAACCTGGTCGGTGTTGTATTTTTCACCAACCTTCTCAAATTCGACTCTGCTCAGTACCATTTTTGTGCACAACTCGATCATCTTCACTTTCGCTACCAAAACATCAGCTACTTGTTGGTTGGTTTCCACATACATCAGATCAACTTTTCCTTGTAAAACTTTCTCTCAAACAAAATGATGATCAACCTCAAATATGCTTGGTATGTGCATAGAAAGTTGGGTTTTCAGCTAATTGAATAGCTGATCGGTTATATCACAAAACAACTTAACTTTATTCAATCTTCTGATTTTATTCTCCCATTAGCCGAACTAACCAGACTAGTTCTTGCACTGCCATTGCTGTTGATCTGTACTTAGCTTCGGTTGTTGAAAGAGATACGGTTAGCTAACGTTTTCTACACCATGAGACAACACTCCGACCAACCAGAAATACATAACCTGTGGTTGACCTTCTAGTACTTGGGTCACTGGCATAATCTGCGTTGCGGGACCCTATTAATTCATACTATGCTCCCTCTTGAACTCAACTCCGTAATCAGTTGTTCCCTTAACATACTTCAATACTCTTCGGCCAACATACATATGAGGCTTGCGTGGGTTCCTGATATGCATATAACGGCTTAATACACCGACACTAAATGCTATATCCGGTCTGGTTAAGGTTAGTTAAATCAAACAACCCACGATCTTTCTATACTCAGTTGGATTTTTTAATTATTTCCTTTCATCAACATATTTATTCGTTTTGACATCAACCGGAGTTAAGGCTGGCTTTGATCAGTCCATCATTTAAAACATGACAAGCATATCAGTTGAGTACTTTTGTTGGTGTAACAGAAATGATTCACGGTATTCTACCTCTAAACCAAGAAAATGTTTGAGGCGTATCAAGTCTTATCTTGAACCGAATGTTCAAGTTCGCTTTCAACTGGACTAGCTCTTCTTTTAAATCACCGGTTAGCACAAGACCATCGACATAGACCGAAACTGCTGCTACTTTGCTTCTTTGTGTCTTTACAAACAAACTTGCATCAGATGAAGTGCTAACAAATCCATCCATACCATGCTTTGGTTTTGTCTTCGGATCCAAGGGGCTGTTCCATATATATGGTGAGATTGAGATCACCATATAGGACAACGTTGTTCATATCCATCAGCCAAAGATTCCATGACTTACTTGCAGCTAACAACCATTGTCAGTTTCGCCACTGGACTAAACTGTGTAAAACCACAAGCCACCAAACGTGCTTTGTATCTTTTTATTGATCTTTCTGCCCGTCTCTTAACTTTATAAACCCACTTACTTGACACCAGTTTAACACCATCTGATCGTGGCACCAGGTCCCATGTTTAGATGACGGTCACACCATTCAACTCACTTTTCATAGCCTTAACCCAGTAACCCATTCGGTGGTGTTGCAGGCTTCCTGATAGGACGGGATTCTAGCACGTTTTCCTCTATTGTTGCAACATTAGCATACCTTGGATTCTCTGTTGTAGTGTTAACAAATTTCAGGTTTTGCCTTTTTTCTCTCGTTGATCTTCTCAATTCTGGATTTTGATTACTACTTCCTTGCTGCTAAAAATTCTGATCTGATTGAGCTCATGCTCAGCCTCCTCGGCCTGATCTGAGTGGCCTTCAAGGCTGCTGAATTTCAGCTCAATTATCGATGCTTCTAGTCTTTTTAAACACTTCTGTATACCTGATAAACTGATGACTACCATGTTGTATTCTCGTCGAAAACCATGTTCCTTGACACATGATAATTTCCGTCGGTTGACAACACTTCCACCCTTTTTCTGCTCATCATAGCCAACAAATATGCAACGCACAACCTTCTTTTCTAGTTTATGTCGTAAGTGGCTAGGAATGAAGACATAATACGCACAGTCAAACACATTAAAATATCTCATAGTGGGTTTTTCCAGGAGTTCATATGATGACTTGCAGTTACGACATTGCTGGGGTATTCTAATAATTATGTACGCAGACGTTCTCATCACCTCTGCCCAAAATATTCACCATGGATTTTTGTCGTGTAACTCCTTGATATCTGATAGGTGTCTATTCTTTCTTCCCGAACACAACATTCTGATGCGGTGTATTTGGGTGCGTCAATTGTCAACCGATTTTGAATGTTTTTAGGAAATCTGAAAATGAAAATTCCTTAGACATGTACTCTCCACCATTATCGATTCATAACATCTTTATACACTTACCTGTGACCTGTTTCGCCTCCAACCTAAATTCCTTGAATTTCGCTAGAGCGATCAGACTTCTCCTTCATAAAGAAGACCAACACCAACCTAGAGAAGTTGTCTATGAATGTTATTATGTACCTCACCCCAGTTAGAGATTTTTGCTTTACTGGCCCAAAGACATCAGTATGGACCACTTCAAGTTGTGAAGTCGATTTGGACGAAGTCTGATCAAAAGGTTGTTTACTTATGATCATCCCGAGCTTATCATACCCCACATGCTTGAGCCTTTGATGACAAAGATCCACAGCTTGGCTGTCTTTAGTTTTCTCAATGTATGCAGATTCTGCAGAGAACATAAATTGTTTCTCTACGTTTTCGCTGAGGAGTCGGTATCAAGGGGGCCTTGAATTTTTCATAGACTAGAACACTATCTGGACCGAATACAAAATAGTTTACTTCTGATGTGATTTGTGGTACTGAGACGAGGTTTTTCTTCATTGCCGGAACATGGTAAACATCTTTAAGTACCGGTTCCTTCTTAGCACTGTTTGAAAAGTTAACATCACCTATATTTGCAAACGGAGATCTGGAATTCTCAGTGATCACATCAATCCTGTTCCTTTTGTACTTGGACTGGTTTGATAGACGGTCTTTCTCATCGGTTATGTGATTCTCACAACCCAAATCAACAATCCATTTGTCAAGCCTGTTCTTTTTAATCTTGGTTGTGGCTGTGAATGCACTGGCATCAATAGTTTGGGCAACATATGCCTCCGCATCACAGCCCTCTTCTTCTTCCACCTTAGCCACGTGACCTTCCTCTTGTGGCTCGTATCGGCAATCTATAACCCGTCGTCAACAATTGTAACACTTGAACAGGAAACACTTTGTAAACTTTTTTTAGCCTTTTGTCACTGTCATGCTTCTCTTTTACAACCTTCTTATTCTTCCTGTTTGACCCCTTTGGCTTGTCATTGTTGCGAGTAGGCTGTTTATTATACCAAGTTTTGTTCTTCCCTTTCGTAGTGTATAAAGCCTGAGCAGTTTCAAACTCTTGCTAACTGTTTGGTCTTTGTCTCTTGTCCAGCCAAAAGATTCTCAAATGATGGTGGAGTTGGCCAACCTTGAATAGCAGCCACGAAGCTACAGCATTCATGCTTCAAACCATGTATCATTATCCTTTTCATACGTGGTTCCACAATTCTTGATTGAGGATCCAATTCGCTGATTTTTCGGCAAAGGGTTTTAACCTTGGTAAGTCTGTGAGATTGTTAATTCTCATTGAGAAATGGACATTAACTCGTTTTCAAGTACTTGCAACTTAGAAAGAGTGTCCCAGGAAGCCTTGAAAGTGCGCTAACAATTCTTTGTCCACAGTAGTTTTAAGCACGAACATGGCTTTTCTGGCTTTAATCTTCCACTTATGGACCGCCCAGTTCACACTGTTAATTTCTTGGCATCATTGTCTCTGCACCGTTAACAACCTCCTATAGGTCCTAGCCTTGCAAGTACGACATCATGCTAGTGGACCATGTGTTATACTTCTGATGATTAAGTTACTTGATTCCACCAATTTCCACCTGGAAATCAGACCATGATGTTCTTCTGGTTCAACTGTAGGTTTTCATCTGGCTGCTATTGTTGAAAAATCCTTTCTTGACTGTAAACGAGACGCCTTCTTAGAGCCTGGAACCGGCTTTGATACCAAGTGTTGAAAAAACTGGCCTTCGATCCCAACCCACAAGATTAAACTCTACACACAGAAGCTGTACGATTTGTACAACTCTTTTTCTTATTATTAAAGGCTCAAGATATTCACACACCCCTGCTGCCTATTTGGACACCTTTGGTGCCCTAGACGGGTCGTCTAGAGCTAGACGGGTCTTCTAGAGCTAGACAGGTCGTCTAGGCACCAAATTCAAGGAGGCAACAGGGAAAGTCTTGTACAGAATTTAAGGGGTCTAGACGCCCCGTCTAGGACGGTGGTTTTTTGAGTTGAAAATGGGTGTTTTGGTGGGGTAAATTGATTGTTGTTGGAGGATGATTTTTTTTAGTGAAAAAGTAGGTGTTTTGGTGGTGTAATTTGAGATGTTATTTTTTGTATAAAAATATCTTACCGTTTTCGATCGTATAAATATTTCATTGTTTTCACATTTTACTTTTTAAATATTACATTTCCATTAAAATATTATATTATTTAAATTTACCACTCTTTTCAACATTTTAAAAAGAATTCAAATATTGTATCGTATAAATTATTTAACATTTTGAAAATTATATTGTTTCCGTATCATAGTTAAATGTCGATTCAAAACAAACAATCACTAAGTAATCGAATAACTGAAACAAACTTAAATATAACATATATAACATAAGTTTGTACATCTATAACAGTATATATATATATAAATATATATATATATATATATATGAATACTAAATACAAAAAAGAGCTGGTCAATGCATCCGAGTCGGAATCTGGATCTGGTTGCTACGGATTATGTGGTGCTCGAGGTGGTGGTAGCGGTATGAAAAGTAACCCTTTTCTCTCGTCTATTCTGTGCCTCCCGAACCAAACAACCCATCAAATCCATAAGCATGTCAATGTCGGCTCGTAACTCCGGATATGCTGCAGCTCCCGGGGCATGACCTGGAATAACATGCCGAGGAAACTAGGGCGCCCCGGGAGGTGGTGGTGGTTGTGGCGGTGTTGGTCCGTCTAAATCTTCCGGAGGGTCCTAAACGATCGCTGCCTCATCTGCCGAAGAAGGATAGACCGGATCAAAGTGCTCCGGTAGGGCCTCCGGAACCCATAGTTCACCTCCGCGGGTTTTAAACCGCTCGTCAAGGAGGTCGAATCTCTTAACTAACTTCATCCCCCGCAACGTAAAAAAACTCATCCGCGTCGATAGTATGGCCGGCCATAAGTGTGGGTCCGTCTCCGGTAAATGACACAACGAACAGGCAATAACGGTCACGTACGCGCCGCCATACAAAAATCCGCGCTCCTGCCGGTGGTGGGCAGAGGCGAAGTACTGGGCCAGACCATGTGAAAATGTGAACGACCTCTTGTACAATAAGAAGTAGAAGAAAAAGAGGTCGGTGCTGGTACACCACTAACGGCTGTGGCCGTGAGCCGTAATAGAAGTAGCGAGCATCCTATGTAGATACTTGCATATATTGTTAGCAAAATACAAAAATTAATTTATAATAATAATAATCACAATAATTATTGTTATAAACGTACGTACCTGTACAGTGGGTCATCAACATGTGAAATCCTCCCCTTCGCCCTCAAGTGCTCCCAAGTGTCTTGCCCCGCAACCACCTCCCAAAATCCTAAAAGAGTGGGTCTATCCACCACTACTAGCCCATGCGTATAAACATCTGTAGCGATCTCCTCCTGCAGGTATAAACCGCTATGAACCGCCAAACTCTTTAAATTAGCGTGTTGACTCTCAACTCTGACCGACGTTGCGACTCGATCAGCAAAACATGCGAGAACGCACGCCATATTTGACTCGAGTATGGATGAACAAAGAAGATCTCTGTTACGACCTCTGTTTCATGTTCCTCCCTTGTGTCATAAATAAATTCGTTTCTAATCAGGATGTTTTCTAGTGACTGCATGGGAGTCAGTCCGTCTCTTTGTTCGGCCCTAATATTCTGAACTGCGTTTTGTACGTCTTTCTGAACATGGAACCTGTCGGGAAACTGTTAGCGTTTGAAAATTTTTGAGTGGCTCCATGTTTTGAGCTGTCAACTGCTCAATCAATCTATATTCGTTGGGAGTAAACCTTTGCACAAATGCGTGAGCCGACAGGTCCTCATAAAGTTCGTTGTTATGTTCGGTCTTTCCCCCTTTTATCCCCAGGTTTCATACAGTCACAAGGTAAAATGGGCAACCGGATTTTTTGCTTCAGGCTTTTCTAACTGTTGCTGTAGTATGGTGCTCACCACCACGGTCACATTCAAGCCATACCTTCCCGGTCCTTCCCCCAATTTTCTTTGATCGTCGGGTCACAATAACGAAACCATCCGCGTTTGCTGTTTTCTGTGCCCAATTCTTTAGTTCATCTAGATAGTTGAAAACCTATCAATAGCGTTATGTTAGATTTTATATTTATTCATCTGTCTAACGTAATTAAATAAGTTTGATACCGTCTTTGTGAGGTACGGATTGCCTATGCTGGGTGCCTCACCACCATAACCTCCGCCATCAGGATAGTTTCGTTGAGCGTACAAAGACTGTGATGCATTGTAACTTCCATAAGGATTGCTCGGGGAAATGATTTGCTGATAACCACTGTCTCCTCCGTATACATCCAGATAGTTTTGTTGCACGTAAGAATATTCACACCCGTATCCATAATCCGAAAACCCTTGTTGCGCCAGATAACATGGTTCATCAACATGGTATGAGTCATCTACAGGGGGATACTTGTTCAAATATAGAAACGGTCTGTTTTGATTTCCTTGTACACTAGACACAACCTCCTCTTGCTCGTTAGAATTAGGAACGACAGTCTCCCCCTAAAAACGGTATCATCGTTAGTAGATAACTAAAACAACAGACCCAAAGAAATAGTTGTCGTCCCAGTATGATGACATTTCAGTAGCTTTGAATGCTTTTTATTAGAAGGCAAAGAAGAAGCAAAGGTTCGGAGGCAATTTTTTTGAGGTTGAATAATGCTCTGCATGTCCCTATTTGAACTATTTGAATACAAATATATATGCCTCGTACAAACTCTAGACGCCTCGTATTACTTTTACAGCCATAGTCAAATTAGCCTGGAAGACACCCCGTCTAGGCCTAGACGACCCGTCTTAAGGGTGTTGTATATGGTCCTCGTCTTGGCCTAGACGGGGCGCCTGATGTGACTGATCTGACTTGGTACTAGGTTGTCGGGGACAGGAAACCTAGATGTGCTGTCTAGGCCTAGACGACCCGTCTAGGGTGGTGTGGAAATAGGCATAAAGGTGTGAATATGTAGACCCTTATTAAAAATACGAATGATAGATTACAACTGAAAAGTAAAACTAATCCAGCTATTTATACTAGTTAGCCTTGGCGGGTAAGCTTCCTAATATGACTCAAAATAAGAAAGCCATTAAACAATTAAATTAATTAAATACAATTACGCTGCTCCTTAAATTTCGTTACATATCAA
Organism: Scalesia atractyloides; assembly: GCA_947069175.1. NCBI lineage: Eukaryota > Viridiplantae > Streptophyta > Magnoliopsida > Asterales > Asteraceae > Scalesia > Scalesia atractyloides. The sequence goes on along the minus strand of CAMTDV010000116.1, from coordinate 85,231,456 downwards.
TTTGATATTCTGGCTTCATCCGCAAGTTTTCAATTAATCCTAGAATTCCAACCTGTTCGTTGTTGTATTTTTCATAGATTATATTTGTATTCTTTAATTTCAGTGCCATAGTAACATTCATCTCTTTTCTATTTTAGATTCTGTGTAGTTTCGTGTCTGTTGTTTGTATTATAGAGGAGTATTGTTTGTAGATTACATAAATGTGTACTAAGCCATATTTGTATTAAAAGTATTAAACGGAACTTGAGGTGGAAATTTTATCAGCAAATTACTCATGTTGTTTTTAACCATGTGGCAGCTGATCTGGAGGATGCCTATGATCAAAGCTAGGAAAATAACACATGGGATTAAGCATACACATTAACCAGGAAGTGGCGGAGATAGCTGGGTATTATGGTCGGATCAGTGACCTTGAATTGGCTTTATATTTTTATGAAAAAACGTTGCACTGAAGCATACTGTGGTTGATCCTACTTAGTTATGACGTGAAACTCTATATGTAATCAGGTTTTAATGAAAGAGAAGTTGGCCAGGTCTGCTGCTCAACTCCAGTTGGAATGAGAATTTCCCATGGTGTAGAGCTGATATCTAGTTCACCTCTCTTACCATTTAAGATGTTGTAATTAGTTAGTGAACTAAAGTAGGAAACTAGGAATAGTTACATGAATTTTCCTGCAGATGTTACTAAATGAACAATAATAGGAAATGGTACTTTGTCTTTATGTCAATCCGTATAGTGAAACTATTGGAAGTCATAACGTGGTTATTGGCTTGCGTCTGTATCATATCTGAACTCTCTTTACGAATATGATTCTTGGTTTCATATTCATGTATATATAGTAAAATAATTTTCCAAAAAATATCTAGTAGGTCTAGAAAGTTATATGTTTTTGTGGGAGTAGGTTTTGTGTCCACTACCAGCCAGGAGTCCTTAATACTCTATAGTTCACCTTGAAGTATTTCAACAAGTTTAATTAATCTGAAAAAATTAACAATTTTGAACAATAAAGATTCTTATATAAAGAAAAATAATATGAGCTCCAAACTAGCAAGAAGATAGATGGAAGCACAGGAGCAAACCAAAACCCAACTTAATCCAGAAGGCAATGTCATGTGAACGACCCTTGGATTTCTGATCCAAATCTCCCAAGCCACATGCACATTATTTCTACAACTATACATTAGTAATCCAAAATTATGGCAACAATTATCAACAAACTTGAAACATTAGGGATGGGAGTGGGGTGTTGGAGATTTGGCCAAAGCATGCCAAATTTGCAGAAGTTTAAGATTCAGGTACTTAATTATGTTGGAGATTTGGTGTCAATATTGGAGCATATGATCTTAATAATAGTGGAATATAAGTCTGTTTACCCTTTTTAGCGATTTTTGTTGCATTAATGATGGTTCTGAGGAGGATCCAGCCAAGTCTTTACCCTTAGTGATAACTTGATTTTTTTGGCCAAACCAGCTATTTGATCGGTTAGTAGGGTTGAGTTCAAGTACACACTACAAAGAATTTGCACAATAGCGGCGACTTTTGTCACCGCTAATACTCCCAAATGTCGCCTCTAAATGTTTTAGCGGCGACTTGCCGCCGCTAATGAACGTGGTGCGGCGGTGCTCCGGCAGAGTCAAGGTGTTGCGGCGGAGCTCCGGCAGAGTCAACATGGTGCGGTGATGGCGTGGTGTTTTGTGGTGTGAGAGAGAACCATTGTTGTGTGCAGAGGTGTGGAGGGAAAATGCGCGCTAAAAGTTAAGGAGAGACCTTTTCTCCTTTATTCAGGGATAAACCCTATCCATCATATTATTTTCGGAAGGAACTACCCAGATTGCTTCAAACACCCGTGTTCCTAATTAAGGCCTTCAGCGGCGACATTTCCTAAGTCGCCGCTAAAAGTGTCGCCACTAATACTTATATTTCTTGTAGTGACACAGTATCCTAAAACTAGGAAGTCGTAGGAAGGGTATCAAATGGACTTCGATTGAACTCAAGCGGCATTGGATCCATCTCGTCGAACTCTACGATCTTAGATTTTAGGTTTTCGCTTTTGAGTTTGTAGCATGTACATTTTAGAATTTTTATTTCACATCATTGTGTCTTTTTATTGTGTATTTTTTGCCGATTCATTTTGTCTTTTTTCCTCAGTATTCTGTTATATTGCTCAACATTGTATTATGTTTTGCTCCACATTGTGTTATATTTTGCGATTCATTGTGTCTTTGTACCATTCCTAGATTTAGGAGATTGTGTAGGATAACTCAACCCTGTGGATTAGTATATGAGAGTTCTTATATTAAGAATCCATTAACCTTCATGAAGTTTGGTGAAAGGCATGTTCACACAGAACAATTAATGTCAAAAGAAGAAACATCTTAGTTAAATACTTTCAAACTTGGAAGATTCAAATCTTCAATGCTAAAATAGTACACATCTTAACCCTTAGGCATATTTATATTAGTTTCTGTATATCCTACTTTCAGCACTTAGCTAGAATGACTATCAGATATATTGTTTCTTCTGGAGACTATCTTGGTATCCTTAATTTTCATGCTCCAGTGACCTTATAGACAAGGGATCTAATGGACAAAAAGTACCACTTAGGCATAGATATTTTCTTACAAGTTTTATTTTAGCTTAGTAGCGCCTATGACTGAGAGAGAAGACAAGGGAAGACCCAAATTCCTATTGTAACTTAGTAATCGAATCTATACTCTAAAAAGTTTTTAGTGTTTGGAGAGGTGGTTCTTCCACTTGTTAGGTAAATCTACTCCAAAAACCATTTTTTTGCTTATAAGTGGGCATAAACTCAATATCAATTTTTATCTGAAAATTAATCATACTAGCAACATCTATTAGCTTAGAACACTCTTTGTTACAATTAAAATATGTAACTTCGTTTTAATATTCATAACCTATCTTAAGCCTCTATATACATGTCAGTGTTCTTAGCTATGTTGTCTAAATTTAATGTAAGGTGGGATTGTAATTATGCTATAAAACCTAACTAATGATCAAATTTGATTGGAATATTAGAATGTAAAAAACTTTCAAATTTAAAACTTAAAAGGTTTAGGATTTTGGTGAAAAGAATACATATTACGTGATCCATTGAACTAGTATTACACTCATTAACTCCTTAAATGGGATTGCTAAGCCTATTTTAAAAGGGGGAAAAGCAAGAAAATATCTTGATAACAAATATTAAAATCTTCATATTGGTTGTAACATTAACCAACTGGAAAAGACTTATTTGTCATCTAGTGAAGACGAAATAGCAAATACAGTGGATGTGGGTATATTTTTGTTCATCTTCTTTGTTTGGGGTCTGACATAACAAACAAAGAAGATGTTGTCAAATTAATCATTAATAAAAAAATGTTTTAGAAAAACAGAACCCATAAAATGAGCTTCAATCAATGTCAGAGGATAGGGTTGTGACAAAAAAAATGCGTTAAAGCCTACATGTTTCAAATACAACAAAAACTTCAGTAATGTCCAGGAATCAATTACCAAAGATGTTCGTCATGGCGCATTAATTCTCCATGGGGTAATCTAAATAGTGAATATGTAAGTGATGTGAAATCGAAGGAAGGATCCAGGTAGGGAAATGGCTAAATGTTCAGTGTTTAAGTCTAATAATAGCTGTATATGCTCCTCAATATATCCATTAAAGAAGCAAATGGGATGAAATTTGTAACCTCACATGTTGATGAAAACATGATAGTAATTGTTCTTGATGGTTTTAACAAAGCTAAAATGCTAATGAAATCTCATATTAATGACTTAAACGACATTTTCCACATGGCAGAACAAATTAGAGGGTAAATTATTCATCAAAAATTCTTCGACGTGGTAGTAAAAGCCGCAATTTGGGTTATATTTCCTTATAGAAACAAATCAACCTCCACATTAAAAAAAGGGCGTATGAATATATACTCAGAATGTTTCGCCTACACTTGGATGGTTTATAGATGTAACTAGTATCATTAGCATGCTCGCTTTTCCAAAAAAACAAACGGTTTAAATGAAGTTCGGCTTTCTTTCTTCACCAAAAAGATGAAAACAGATTTAGAAAATGTTAACACACACAATCTACATATAAATACAGTTTAATCAAACGAAAGCAAAACATTTAAAAAACAAAGTATGCATATTATCCACACATTCATATCAAAGATTTTATCATTGAGGGAAAGTGCGAAATTCAAGAACCTTAGGCATGCATCCAGACCCGAAAGAAAACATGTTTTGGCCCAAAGGCCCAATGTAGAATTGAAGCCAAAGGTCCAGCTAAGACTCATGTCAACCTTTGCATGACGTTGAATACCTTCAACAAAATAAAGAAGTCCCAAATGTTCCAATAAAAGATTCTCTTCTCCGATCACTACCTGATTTATAAATGATAATTTCATGTACAAGAAATTCAATGATGGAATTCTATCCATTTCTTCCCACTAATGTTACATCATCTGTATGTGAAGCTTTTAGAATGAGAAATTTTATTTTGATATTTCCAATATACATTTCCTCTAAAGGATGTAGCAGTTGCTGGCAGTCTTTAAATAAGGTGGAACTAAAAGTACCACCATCAACAAAAACACCAGTTTCCAATCTTGTAAAATCAGATTTTAGCATCTATGGTTTCTGGTTGACAGCAGCCTATCATCTTTTTCCCTTAAATTTCTTGATGAAGGTTTGATTTGGGAAAAGTTAATTGAAAAACATGATAAATATTTATGGTTCAATTCAGAAAATTTTGTTTGTAACCATAACTTCTTGATGGGTATTAAGTGATTTAAAACTTAGCCGTCGCTATGTATTATGTGTCTGTCATAGCAGGTAATTCATTTCTTATTTGAAATATTTGCTGATATTTTCTTGTCTTTGTTTGCGTATTTATTAAGGGCAATCAACATGACTACAATCCCAAATATGTAGTTAGCAGAATGCCGGATGACATTCTCGTTACCATACTTTCCTATTTGACTATCAAGGAAGCAGCAATCACTAGTCATCTTTAAAAAAGATGGAGGTACTTGTGGCGTCGAACAGTTCATTTGGATTTTGAATATAATGAAAGAAGGGAAAAGATATTGCTGCAACCAAAGTTGCGCTTTCCAGCAAGCAACTCAGAAAGGAACCGATATATCAACTGGGTTAACAGGATGATGTGTCATCACAATAGCCCTATGATTGAAGATTTCTTAATTTTCCTTCAATTTGGACAAGCAATCAAAGGGTGTATTAACTAAATGGATAGAGTTTGCCATATCCAATTAATGTCCAAAATCTTGAACTTAATCTGATGGAGGATGAAGATGGTTTCAGTGATCATGTGAGAAACTCTGTTTTTGGATTTGAAGCAGTGACTTTAATCAGTGACTTCAAAAATTCAGATTTGGATTTGAATATGCACTCAACCTTATCCACCAAACCATAAGGAACCACCGCCTTTAATATTGGATTTTCATTCTCATCACAAACAAACCCGAATGTTCGTTTGTTTCTTCTTCCTTGGATTCTTTTTCAAGCTTACTTTCTTTCTTGGCCTGATCGATTTCTGCTTCTTTTTCATATGTAGGTTATAATATTTGGTTCTTGCCATAATACACCCTTATACTATAACATGTTCTAATAACTATACTATCTACTATTTACAACATGACCCTTATACTTAGATGCGAGGGATTATGTCATCATGAAATTCCTAACCTCAACTATCACTAAAAATTTTATAGCTTTCTTGGTGGTTTTATCAAAGTTTGAATGGCTTCCGAAAGAAAGGGTTCCAAGTTTTGTACGGGATATCATCAATTGAAATCTTCTCCCCTCATAACTTAATCGACATTATCAAGATGCAGAACAAATCAAAGGGAAAATCAGTATCAAAGAAATCTTTCATGTAAGTGATTGTAAGTTAAAACCACAATTTGGTTTACATTGCTTTATAGAAACAAATCGACCTCCAAGTTAAAAGAAATGACTTGAGAACATAGAAAGGAAATCTCCTCGTATTCATAACTTAAATGACATTCTCATTATGGCAGAACAAATCAAAGGGGAAATTGGTAGCAAAGAATTCTTAGACGTGGAAGTAAATGCCGTAAATTTGGGTCATCTTGCCTTTTAGAAACAAATGGACCTCTATATTAGGAAAAAATATTCGTGGTTTTCAAAAGCCGCAATTTGGGTTATATTTAATAGTAGATTTCAGACACTGTAATACGTTTCTCCTACACATGGATTGTTTATAGTTGTAACTTGTATCATTAGCATGCTCGGTTTTCAAACAATTCGCGTTATAAATGACTTTCGGCTATATATTTTTTATCACCAACAAGATGAAAACAGATTTAAAAAGGTAAAACACAAATCGCCAAAAAGATGAAAACAGATTTAAAAAAGTAAAACACAAAATTAATGAGTAAAAACAGTTTGATCACAAAAAAAAATTTAAATAAAGTATGCATGTTATGTTATCCACACATGCTTATCAAAGATTCTATCATTGAGGGAAAGTGTGAGATACATGACATGCATCCAGACCCAAAAAAAAACATGTTTTGGCCCTGAGGCCCAATGCAGAATTGAAGCCAAAAGGTCCAGCTAAGACTCATGTCAGCCATTGCATGACGTTGAATGCCTTTGACACTTGGAACACGTGCATGACTACTTCACCCTCCTTATTACCCAAAGCACCACTGTTAACAAAATCAAGAAATCCCCAATGTTCTGATAAAAAGTATTCTTCTCCAAACAGAACCAGAACTGTTGATCGATCTTTTCATTTTGTTTTCTAGGACAAGATGAGGAAAAGGATGCGTCTTGCACAGAACAATGTAATTTGGTGAAACCTCTATCAACTAGCTGTGTTTTCAGCCCTAGATTTGCTTCAACTTTCTCTGATTGTTTTCATTCTACCTTGATTCAATTGTGAATTTGATTCTCTTTTAGTTCCCCATGTTTGATTATGATAATCGGTGTGATTGTCAACCGATTTATATAATATGTGATAATTTCTTGTACAAGATATTCAATGGGTGAATTCTATCAATTTCTTAATTGTCCCACTAATGTTACATCATCTATGTGAAGTTTTTAGAATGAGAAATTTAGCTTGACATTTTCAATACACATTTTCTCTAAAGAATGTAGCAGTTGCTGGCAATCTATTAATAAGCTGGACACGTACCTATGGTTAACATAAACAAAATTTCCGATCTTGTCAAGTTAGATTTTAGCATCTATGGTTTCAGCTAGTTGACAGCAGCATATCATCTTTTTCCGTTATATTTCTTGTTAAAGGTGGGATTTTGGAAAAGTTTAATGAAAAACATGATACATATTTATGTTTTAATTCAGAAGATTTTGTTGTAACCTACTTGATGGGTATGGTTTAAGTGATTTTAAACTTAGTCATTATGTATTATGTGTCCGTCATAGCATGTAATGATTTTCTTATTTGAAAATTTTGCTGATATTTTCTTGTATTTGTTTGTGTATTTATGAAGGCAATTAACATGACTACTATCCTGAAGATGTAGTTAGCAGAATGCCAGATGACATTCTCATTACCATACTTTCCTATCTGACTGTCAAGGAAGCAGCAGTCACCAGTCATCTTTCAAAAAGATGGAGGCACTTGTGGCGTCGAACAGTTCATTTGGATTTTGAAGATAATGAAAGAAGGGAAAAGATATTGCTGCAACCAAAGTTGCCCTTGCCAGCAAGGAACCGATACATCAACTGGGTTAACAGGGTGATTTGTCATCACAACAGCCCTATGATTGAAGATTTCCTAATTTCCTTTAATTTGGACAAGCAATCAAAGGGTGCGATGACTAAATGGACAGAGTTTGCCATATCGAAGAATGTCCAAAACCTTGAACTTAATTTAATGGAAGATGAAGATGGTTTCAGTGATCATGTGAGAAACTTTGTTTTTCCCATCAAAATCTTCAACAAAAAAACAAGGCTGTCATTTAGGCAACATTCTATGAATGCTCCTCGCATGCCCTCTACTATGGTGAGGGAGATAAAGTTTCTAAAAACTCTCATCTTGAAGTGTGTTAACATCAACGATGAAACCATAGGAGAAATGATGAAGAGTTGTCCGGTCCTAGAGCATCTACACATTTATAACACGGGCCATTTGGTTAATCTTATCATCAGGGGGCCAGCGCTTGCTTTAAGAAAGCTAGAGATAGAGCAATGTTTAGGAATTCAATCCATTGACATACGTGATTCAAACCTTGAATTGTTCGAGTACTTGGGTTCTGGAATACCTTTAACACTCAATAACAATCCAAGGCTTGAAACGGTTTTCATCGGTGCGGGATATTCAGGGATAGAAAATAATTTGTTTCAGCAGATATCTGGTCGTCTCCCTTACCTCCGTAATCTTAGATTGAACATCTACCGTCCAAAGGTGAATTTATTAACTTTCCAAGGGTATGCTGTTTCCTTTATTTCCTATTACAAATTTTCTAACAATGCTTCCGCATTGTTCTAGAATAATATGCACCTTCTTTCTTTCCCTGAGATGCCTAAGGTGAAGGAATTAACAATGATAGTGGGAGCATGGAATGATGATAGTCTTCTTGGGTTGACTTGTTTGGCTAAAGCATGCCCAAATTTGCAGGAATTTAAAATTCAGGTATTTAATCTAGCTCCGTTTTAAGGACTATTTAATTAAATTGTATTCATTGAAGCTAAATGGAGATAATTTGAGGATTTTGGTTTTTGTTATTTTTGTTTTGGAGGCTTTTGACACCGAAATTAATCGTGTAAATTTCACTGAATGCTATCAGTGGAACATGTGATCTTAATAACAATTCAAAATAAGTATGCGTACCGTTTTTTAGTGATGGGTCTCAGCAAAATCCTATTTAGTTTGTTTACAATAAGTGATAACTTCTTTTAATAGGCCAAAGAAGTTACTCAATCCCCTAACCTATTAGATATCTCAGATGGAAAGGATCCATTAGCCTTCATGAAGTCTGGTGCGCGCGCTGCATGTTCATGGAGAACAATTAACATAAGAGAATGTACAGCATTGTTCAAGACTGTTAAAATTAGCAGATTCACTATAATATAGTACTCATCTTAACCGTTAGGCACATTATAAGGTTTTTTGTGGATCCTACTTTCAGCACCTAGCTAGCAATGGCTATCAATTATTTTGTTTCTTGTGGAGATTATTTTCCATTCTTTAGTTTTAATGCACTATTGACACATTCGGTTCTTTTCTACTTTGATCCTTCGTGTATTCACGTCTGGGATTTGTATTATAAAGAATTTCATTTGTTGATTACATAACTGTGTCCTAAACCATATTTGTATCAAAAGTATCAAACTGAACTTGAGGTGGAACTTTTATCAGCAAACTACTCATGTTGCTTTTTACAATATCGCAGCTAATCTGGATAACACCTGTGTTCACAGCAAGGGAAATAATGCATGGGATGAAGCATACACATAAACACCTGGAAGTGGGGGAGATAGCTGGGTATTTTGGCCGGATCAGTGACCTTGAACTGACTTTATATCTTTATGATAATAGTGTTGCACTGAAGAAGATCGTGGTCCGTCCTGCTTATCCCACTATGAGTCGAAAACCTATTTCTAGTCACATATTGATGAGACAGAGGTTAGCCAGGATTGCTGCACGAGTCCAGTTGGGACATAGAATATCCCGTGGTGTAGAGTTGGTAATATTCTAGTTTACCACTTTACCATTTCAGAAAATTTCATGTAACCGACTTCAAACGAGGGCATGAAAATGGTTAGTACCGTCGCTGATCCTTATATATATAGCTACAATATATATATAGGAATGCTTTACGCTTTATGTTAAGAATATTTGTAATTAGTGAATAACGTAAGGTAGGAAGAGTTACTTCAGTTTTCCTGCAGATTGATGTTACTAAATGAACAACTATAGGAAATGGTTCATGATTTTGTTACAAGTGAGACTATGGGAAGTCACAACGTGGTTATTGGTTTGCATCTACATCAGATCTTAGCTGTCAATGCATTTACCGTTCTTGATTTGACATTTAAATATATATAGTAAAATAAATTGCCAAAGAGGAAAAAAATAGATGGAGTCTAAGAGGTCCTGATGTGTAGTTTTTATCTTGATCGAATAACATATTCTCATTAGTCATAACTTAAAACGAAGGGTTCAAATCAAGTGTTTAACTGGGAGAGAAAAATAATAAATTTACGCCCTTTATAACCCCCAAAATGGTTGGAATTGGAAAGTTTACGCTTTTTAAGGGAGAAGATATGAGAATTCAGGCAGGTTTTGTGCACAGCACCAATTTGGTATGGTGAAAACCACACCCATATGTAGAGTTTGTAATACTCTAGTATACATTTGAGTATGCCCGCAAGTACTTAATTTGAATACATGTCAACGAATGAACTACACTAGGAATTATGTGGTTTAATGTTTACCGCACATTTTACAGATTTTCAGACTACTATTGTAGGTAATGGTTCATGTTACAGCATGGTTTAATGCTACAGCCCCAACTAGGATCAGTAATACTCTATAGTTTACCTTGAATTATTTCAGCAAGTGTTAAATCCTATGAACAAACTCTAGATGATCTTTATCCTCTAGTGAAGAAAAAGCAAAGACAATGGATGTGGGTATATCTTTGGTGTTTGACATGACAAAAAAAAGAGGTTACTGAATTAATCATGAAGAACGAATGTTGTAAAAAAAGAGGCCATGAGTTGAGCTTCTATCAACGTTAAGAGGGTGGGTTGTGATAAATGTGTAACTTATATAAAATCTTGTCGTAAATTGGGATGCATTATCCATATGGCCGGGGCTATTATAACTTCATTATGTTATTGTTGATAGAAGGATCTAGATTTCCAGATATCCAAGGGAAATAGCTAAATGTTGAGTACTTATGTCTAATGATGGTTGCAAATGCTCCTTAGTATATCCATAAGGGTGAAGGGGCACCACGTTAACTACCCAAAGACCATAACCTGTATACCATTCCACTGATGGCAGTGTTCCCGCCAAAAAACAACATACCTGCAGGTCTCTCTCTCCTCTCCACACACAGCACACAACATACCTGCTCGGTGACGAAAACCTTCATCCTCAACCCACAGAACATACACGCGGCACTAGCGGCGGTATTACCATACCGTGAATCCTATGTGGACAGGGGTTACCTGCTGGCGCCCCTCCACCCTAAAAAGGAGAAAATATAATTAAGATGAAATTCATAACCTCAACTGCCCTTAAAAAACTTAATAGTTATTGTTCTTGGTGGTTTTAAAAACGTCGTTCTCAACATGGCTGAACAAATCAAAGGGAAACAGGTATTAAATAATTCTTTGATGTAAGCGGTAGTAAATACACAATTTGGGTTATATTGCATTTTAGAAACAAAACGAGCTCCAAATTTCAAAAAAAAAAAAAAAAAGAACATTGATTTTAGATGATCTAGTATGTTTCTCCTAAAATTGGATTGCCTATAGATGAAGGAATGGAAAATTAAAGTTAGTTGGATATGTAGATGATCTTGTAACCTAATTTCCATAGCTCAAATGCTCTATAAGGTAACTTGTATCATCCTAGCCGCTAGCCTCTTACTAACATGTTCGCTTTTTAAAAAGTCCATCTAAGACTCATGATATGACATCAAATATTGAAACTTGGAACATGTTTACCCAGCCTCCGCATTACCAAAAGAGCCACCGTCAACTTTAACTCAGCCTCCGCATTACCAAAAGAACCACCGTCAACAAAATCAAGAAATCTCAAATGTTCCGGTCAAAAAATTTATTTTTCATTCAAATGTTGATAGTTTATGATGAGGGATACATAACTCAATTAACGAAATCATATACCAATCTTTATTGTCACATCATACAAAAACCTGACTGATCTAGATAGCTAGGGTAAGTAGGGTATTGTATCCATGAGTAGCGTGTGGTTAATATTAAATGTTTGGTTTGATTATGAAAAGTAAAACACAAATATTTTTTGATGTGAATTAAGCTAACGTTAACTTAAGTTGCAATTAAACTAAGAAAAAAGCTAACCACACACACGAATTCGAGATGACAAACAAGCAATGATATCCAGATTCGGGTTTGATAACACCATGTATAATTCAACCTGCTTAACTACACTAGTAAGCTACATAGACATAGTCTTGTTTAACATACTTGAATGATGGACAAACAATGAACACAATTATTTACTTTGTATGATTGGGTACTTATGGATTATCAGCAATGTTAGCAATCAGAACCCCTTGCTCTCTAATGATAAAGACCAAATAGTAGAAAGGATGTTATGAAATGTTCAAAATAGCAAATCGCTCAACACACACAGTTATATTAAAAACATGAATATACTCTAATCATTCACTAGTAAAAACAATAAAAACACATTCATGTCTTGCAAAAGATCACAAGTTAAATTGAATCCATGTGCAAAATCAAACCCTACATCTGGTGTGATCACAAGAAAGAAATTAACTAATGGTAGAAAGCAATAATTGATAATGTCACTATATAACTCTTCATTCAGAATTAATCAACAAAACTCCTATGTCCTTGAATTGGTCTCAACATATGTGCTGCTCAAAGGGCTACTCAAGTCAAGCATGCAGTGGTCAGCTCATCCCTTACTGTCAACGGATGTGCTCTCTTCTTCTTGTCTTGGCTGCAACAAGAAATAATTGATATTGTCACTATATAACTCTTCATTCAGAATTAATTAACAAAAACCCTGTGTCCTTGAATTAGTCTCCATATATGCGCCAGTCAAGGGGCTACTTAAGCCAAGCGGGCAGTGGTCGGCTCGACCCCTCCTATCTGCGGTTGTTCTATCTTCTTCCTCTTGTCTTGGTTGCATCACTAGAATCTTCCGAATGTGATCTGCCAACCACCTCTTGTGCAAATTGTCGTTTTTTCATTTTTTTTCTTTTGGTTCATTCTTGGCAGCCCAAGCCCAATTCATTAATCCATCATACTTAGCTATATAAATTCATCCCACTTTCCAATGTTACATCGATGGTGAGATTGTCCAAAATCTTGAACTTAACTTAATGGAGGATGAAGAGATTTTTCGTGGTCATGCGAGAAATTTTACTTTTCCCATTAAAATATTTAACATAAAAAAACAAGGTTGTCATTTAGACAGCAATCTATAAATGTTCAACGTGTGCCCTCTACTATGGTGACAAAGATACAGTTTCTAAAGGCTCTCAGTGTGTTAATGTCAATGATGAGACCATAAGCAAAATGACGAAGTGTTGTCAAATTTTGGATTATTTCCTCCTTTAATAATTCTGGCCATTTGGTTAATATTGTGATTGGGACCCACTCTTGCTCTAAGAAAGCTTAAAAATAAAATATTGTTCAGGAAATCAGGACTTCAATCCATTGATCAGATATGTGATTCAAACCTTGCTCGGTTTGAGTACTTAGGTTTAGGAATAACCTTAAAACTCAACAATAATCCAAGGCTAAAAGCAATTTCCATCTGGGCGGGCTATTTAGGGATAGAGAATAATTTGTTTCAACAAATATCTTGTTGTATTTGTTACCTTCATAATCTTGAATTGCGCATCTACCACCCAAAGGTAATCTTAACCTTTCAAAGGTATATTTTCCCTTCTTCTCTATTACTGTTTTTCTGACGATTTTTCATATTTTTCTAGGAAAACATGCACCTTCTTTCTTTCCCTGAGATGACTAGAGTGAAGGAATCTGATAGTACGTAGGAGCATGGGATGATAATAATCTTCTTGGGTTGACTTGTTTGGCCAAAGCATGCCCACATTACTTACAATGTATTCAATTCAATTGTTTTTATTTCATTCGCTGAATGGTGTATGTGGAACATGTGATCTTAATAATAGTGAAAAATAAGTTTGTTAGCTTTCTTTACCGAAAAGAATTTGCATTAATTATGGTTCTCAAGGGATCCAAATAGATTTGTCTACTATATGTGATAACTTCTTTTATTTGGACAAATCAGTTATTTGATTCGTTAACCAATTTGAGTTGTCATAGTAAGAATTCATAAAATACATGAAGTTTGGTGCAATGCAAGTTCATGGAGAACAATTAATGAAAAAGAAGAAACAACATAGCTAGGCATATTCATATTAGTTATTTTGTAGATCCTTCTTCCAAGACCTAGCTAGCAATGGCAATCAATTACTTTGTTTCTTGTAGAGACTAACTTTTTTCCCTTAATTGTCAATGCCCTGTTGACGCATTAGATTCTTTTCTATTTTTATCCCTCCTGTAATTTTGTACCTGCATCTGTATAGTAAAGGAATATTGTTTGTTGATTACACGTGTACCAAGCCATGTTTTATCGCAAGTATTAGACCAAACTTGCAGTCTAACTATGTCAGCAAATTATTCATGTTTTTTTTACAATGTGGCAGCTGATCTGGATGACGCCTGTGATCATAGCAAGGGAGGTAAGGCATGAAATTAAGCATACACAGAAACACCTCGAAGTAGTGAAGATAATCGGGTATTATGGTCGGATTAGTGACCTTGAATTGGCTTTATGTTTTTATGATAATAGTGTTGCACTCAAGCAAATTGTGGTTTATCCTACTTATCAGGTTATAACGCAAAACCCTATTTCCAAACATTTGTTGATTAAAGGCAAGTCAACCCTGTCTGCTGCACAACTCCAGTTGGAACTAGAATATCCCGTGGTGTAGAGCTGGTAATATTATACTTTACCACTTTCCCTTTTCCAGAAAACTTCAAGTAACAGACTTCAAATGAAGTGCATCAAAAACAATCATTAGTAACTACTTAATGTGAATGCATGCAACGAATGAACTACACTAGGTATTATACGGTTTAGTTTCTACTGCATACTTGTTTTCAAAGAGCTATTGTAGGTAATGGTTTATGTTCTTGTTGCATGTGTTCGTTCAAGATGTATTATTAAGCTTGGATTTAGTTGTTGTTTTCATGTCAATCCGGATAGATTGATTTTGGGAGGTCACATCGTGGGTATGGAAAATTTAAAAAGTTTACGTTTCTGTAGGAGAAGTCAAGTAGGTTCTATGTATCCCTAGCCGAGAGTCGGCAATACTCTACAGTTTACCTTAAAGAAAATTAGCAAGTTTCGTTAATCTGAAGAAACTCCAAAAAAGATAATTCAAAGACACCCAGAGCAAACCAACACAAGGCCTAAGCCAACGACATACAAACAACCCTTGGATTTCTAATCCAGACCTCCCAAGTTGCATGCACTTTACATCTATATATTAGTAATCCAGAAAAGGACAAGTCAACAGTTAAGTGTCCACAAATTATTTATAGATGTGAATAGCCAAATTTGTGTGATCAGTGACTTAAAATAGTGATCTAATTAAGGGACCAAAAGTATCATTTAAGCGCACACACGTATATTCTCTTAAAATTTCTCGCTATGTGTATGCGTCGTATATGGACAAGAGAAAGAGATCCTAGACCTATTAACATTAAGAGAGCCAACAGTTAGAGTGAGAAGACAAGGGGTAACACAAAATTTATGTTGCATAAAATTGATGGAAGTTGTATTCCAAAATGTGTAAGTGTTTCCATATGTGATTCTCCTCCTTGATAAATAAATCTACCTCTAGTAGCGTGTGTATAAACGTTAGTTGCATTCTTCTAAAACTAATCATATTACCAACATCCTCTAGGTTACGTATTCATAACCTAGCTTAAGCCTCCGTATGCATAGTCAATCAATTTAAAACTATGGTTGTAAATGAACCGAACATTCAATTAACTGTTGGACACAAAGTGCGTTTACATTTGTTCATTTGATAAATGAATGAACATGATTTAATAATGAATGAAGATGAACATAAACAGTGACTGCATTTATTTAGTTGTATGTATTCATGAAAATTTGATAATGTGTCCGTTTATGCCGTTTACATCCGTTTGTGTTCATTTGTTTATGTTTGGTTATTAAATGTTTCTATACTTTTAGTTTATTTGCCTAATATTTAGATTTCGTATATTTTTTATTTATTAATTATTAATTTTTGCCCTTACATTTATCTTGTGATAACAATGTTTATGATTATTATGTAAGGTATTTCAATATAATTATCTCAAGTACTTAACTTTATATTTATTTTGGGTGAGATTAATAATACTAACTTTTATTTGCAAAACGAATATATGTTAATATGTGTTCGTTTATGAAATTAATGAATGAACATGACAAATTCATTTCAATTTTCAATTTAAAACAGTAAATTTTTATACCTTCTAACTGGTTTAAACAACCAATTACACCATTATCTCCCTGATTTCAATTCAAAAAACTAAATCTCATGCTAAATATGGTGACTTTTGTGTTTTTAAATCATAAACACTTAGCAAGCTAGTTGATGAATACGAAGGTTGAAGCAAAATCCGATGACAATCAACACCCTTGTGTTCTTTCTTCCTTTATGTATGTTATGTCCACCATACCCAACAATTTACTGGATTTTTCTTCTCTAAATGGTTTCAACATACATATAACCCTTGTTTGTTTGAATTTGAGAACTTTATGCGATATATATATATATATAGGGTTAGGTTGATTTGTGAATAACTTCCTTGATAGTGAATTAATCTTATCCCTTAATCAATGGCTAGAATTTGATGATTAAAATACACCGGTGTATTTTATGATTTGGTGATGTAAATGAATGGCTAGGATTTGTTCACTCAGTTCACAAATACTCTAGTGATCACTAAAGAACCCCACACTATATATATATATATATATATATATATATATATATATATATATATATATATATATATATATATATATATATATATATATATATATATGTAGAGAGAGAGAGATCATGAGAAAACCACATATAAATGAGAAAACTAAAAAAGCCTAAAAACATACCAAAAAAATTTTACAATTTTTTTATAAAAAATCGCTACTTTTTATGCATAAAAAAACTTTTTTTCAAAAAAAATTATACTTCACATTTGCATTATATATGTACTACATATGTACATTATATGTACGTGTTACACATGTGCATTATATGCTTAGAATTATCTTTTGAGTTTAATTTAGATTTTAGGGTTAGGTGTTTTGGGGGTTTGGGATTAGGATTAGGTTTTTAGGTGTGGGGAGGGGGTTTAGGTTTTCGAGGGGTGCGGGTGGGAGGGTTTAGGTTTTTTGAGGGGTGCGGGTGGGGGTTTAGGTTTTTTGGGGGGTTTATGTTTAAGGTTTAGTTTTAGGGTTTTTTTAGAGTGGGGGTGGGGGTTTAGGTTTTTTTTGGGTGGGGGTTTAAGCTTTTGATGGGATGGTGGATTTAGGCTTTTAGGGGTGAGGGTGGAGGGGTTAAGTTTTTTGGGGTGTCGGTGGGGGGTGGGTTACATGTGAAGTACAACTTTTTTTTTGAAAAAAAGTTTTTTTATGTATTATATATGGCAAATTTTATTAAA
This sequence comes from Scalesia atractyloides, assembly GCA_947069175.1. NCBI lineage: Eukaryota > Viridiplantae > Streptophyta > Magnoliopsida > Asterales > Asteraceae > Scalesia > Scalesia atractyloides. The sequence goes on along the minus strand of CAMTDV010000116.1, from coordinate 85,213,968 downwards.
AATATTCAAAAAAAATGATATGTTTTTTAGGCTTTTTTAATTTGTTTTTTGTTTTCTCATTTAAACTAGTTTTCTCATGATCCTTTACATATATATATATATATATATATATATATATATATATATATATATATATATATATATATTATATGTTGGCTGAAGATAACATGTGTAAAACTCATATTGATTCATCTCATTATGCAGAAACATGGCAAAAAACGATTATGTGATTCGTCCCTCATACACGGTTGTATACCACTACAAGTATGCGTTCGTATACCCTTTAATTTATATATGGTCGTATACACACCCTTGTATACACCCGTATAGAGGGTTTTGCTAGGTTGTTACATCATGTATGCGTGTTTGTTTTGTAAAGAAATATTTTGGTTCTTACATACAAAAGTGGTCAGATTAATGAGTATGAACCGGCTTTCATTAGATAATGTTAAACAATATTTTTTTGTTTTTACTTGTGTATCTTTATTTTGTTAAACTCCTTGATTAAAGGAATGATTGTTGTATTTCTTGTGAATATATTTATAATCAAAGAATACCCTAATTGAGGTTGATCCAATAAAATTTCTACATTATATACCTCCAACCCTAAATCTCCATCCTTGTTGATTGTCTTATCCTCCCTAATTGTTTTTCTACGGCTATTCGGGCAAGCAAACCCGCACCAATGTTTCGGTATGGTATCTTCTTGGCTAAAAGCCATGAGATGTTTCTCTTATCCTTGTATGGAACCACATCATAGTTGTTGCATTTAATACTCAGCATAACTAGTCTCCATCCAATCTGAATTGTGGTTGTGGTCAAAATACTTCTTGTGGAAGTGGCTATCACAGTTCATGTGGTGGTGTTGGCTATCGTCGAACCCCCACAGTCAGCTTTGTCACATTAACGGCCACTATGCTTCCGTGTGTCCATCTCTACATACCTATGTAAGTCGTGCAACTCCTACGGATGAAGATCTTGCCAAGGCCTTTCACACGCAATGTCATGTTGCTCATGACACCCCATGTGGATTGTGTGGACAATTGACTCTAGAGCAACGGCTCACATAACTTTTGATCATACTACCCTTCATCGTTCCACTCCTTATCTAGGTAATACATGCTTCTCTTTAGGTAACGGTAATTCTCTTCCTGTTACACATATGGGTACTTCCTTTATTGTTGGACAAAATTTACTGCTTTGTGATGATATAGTCGTTCCACATCTCACAAAGAAATTATTTTCAATTAGCAGACTAATCTTTGATCTTCATGTTGATGTTTTGCTATCTCGATCTTTTTTACTATTTAGGACCACAAAACCAAACAGGTTCTAACCAAAGGATGATGTGAGAATAGGCTATAAATGCTTAAAGATAGACCCCAAGCTCTCGTTGCAAAGCATGGTGTTTTAAATAAAGCCTATTATTTCTTTGTTATACAAACTTGGTGTTTTGCATGTTACTTTATCGTTAACTAAACTTATTATTTGCATGTCATATCAACTTTCGGAATGCCATAGACTACCTTTTGAGCCTAATGTAAAACACTTATTATATCCTTTAGACTATCGGGTCATACACCAATTGGTTATGTGGATGGTTATTTTTATTATGTTGTGTTTGTGGACGCCTATTCACGGTTTACTTGGCTATATCCTTTAAAAACAAAAGCACGGTTTTCCTTTGTTCTCAATGCCTTCATTAAGTTTGTTGAGACGCAATGGCCATGCAAAATCTAAGTCTTCCAATCGAGTGATGGTTCTAAATGTGTTAATCACACTGTTTACAAAATATTGGAAGATAATGATACCTTTCATTGACTCTTATGTCCATACACGGAGCAAAATGGTCCGGTGGAACGAAAACACCGACACATCGTTGAAACAGGTCTTGCCATGCTATTTAATGCACAATTGCCGACTTCTTATTTTTTTGTTCAGCAACTTTCTCATAATGAATCGATTACCTACAAATTTGTTGGGCGGTAAATCTCCTTATCAGTTACTTTACTCTCAAAACCCTCATTATGGAATTTTCATACATTTAGTTGCCAAGTTTTTCTTAATTTGTGGGATTATTCTCCACATAAGACAGCACCGCAAAGCATTCCTTGTGTCTTTATTTTCTATAGTACCCAATAAAAGGGTTATCTGGGCTTTGACCTGGCCACATCTCGTGTTTACATCATGCGCCATCCTTAGTTTAATGAAGTTCTTTATCCATTTGCTGGCCAATCGGATTCCATCGATGTTTCCACCTTGGACTTATCAAGTTTCATGAAGATCTTACGGGGCCTAATAATTCTACTACAAACCTGAAGACAACTACATCACCTACACCTTCTCCAGCCCAATATATTCCTACACCTTGCACCTTATACAAGCTCGGTACTGTGGAACTTGTTGGACCGGAGTCCACCTCACTAATTACCATACCACCACAACTTCTCACCCCGCTTTCTTGTCCACCCACCATCCTTCCCAACTCATCTCCTTCACTAGCCCATGATGTTACCTTAAGCCTACAGTCAAATGTCACTATCACACCTTATCCGCTGCCAAATAATCAATATCCCACGGTGATACGTGCTAAGGATGGCATATTCAAGCCTATAAACATTGCTAATTTTTCCACCCTAACGGAACATGCTATTCACACAGCTTTGTATGCTGAAAAAGTGCCAAGAGGGTTTAAAACGATTGCCCATATCTAAAATAGATGGTAGCCGTGTAAGAGGAAACTGAAGCATTAAGACAAAATCATACATTGACTCTAGTTCCTCATCTAACTACTATAAATGTTGTGGGTTCCAAGTGGGTTTATCGTATTAAATATCACTTCAACTGCTCCATTTAATGCTACAAAGCACGATTGGTAGCACATGGATAGACTCAGCTACCAGGTTAGACTAGTTATATACCTTCAGTTCTGTTGTTAAAGCCTCCACTGTTCAAATTGTGCTATCTCTTGGAACTTTATATAAACGGGGCTTACATCAATTGGATGTTAAGAACTCTTTCCTCAATAGTAACTTGAGTGAAATTGTCTTTATGGAACAACCTCCGGGCTTTGCTAACACCGAATATCTAGACAAATACAGGCTCCCGTGCTTGGTTTCAATGACTAAGCTCTTTTCTTCTTGTCTTTGGATATTTATCTGTAGTCGTGAAGATACTTCTCTCTTTGTCTATAGGTGGGGCTCCCAAATCATGTATCTCTCGTTTATATTTAAGTCCTTATCCTCACTGGTAACCATAAAAATACTATCAAAGTATCGATGCTTTTATTTCCCATCTCAATCAAGAGTTTGTTATTAAAGATCTTGGTAGTCTTAGCTACTTTTTGTGTTTTCATGCTCCTATCATCGCTCATTATCAATTGGTCAAGAGAATACTTCGATATGATAAGGGGACTATACCTTTCGGACTGCATTTCACTCGTCCACACAATTGGATACTCGGATGTTGATTGGGCTCGATACCTTGAGACTGGACACTCCACTTACGGATACTCTATTTTTCTTGGTGGAAATCTTATTTCTTGGAGGCCAAGAAACAACCTACTGACTCGAGATTAAGTTGTGAATCTGGATACCATGCTATGGCAAACATGGCTGCAAAAATTGTGCAGGTCACTCATCTCCTTCGTGAGCTTCATGCTTTACCATCGGCTTGACCAACTCTTATATGTGACAACAAGAGTGTCTTATTCATGACTTAGAATCCCATTTCAGATAAGCAAGCTAAACACATTGACCCGGACTATAATTTCATTCGAGAACTTGTTACCTTGGGTTAGTTATATACCAAGTTTATTCCAACCAAACTTCAAGCGGCAGACATCTTCGTCAACAGTCTTCCCCGTGCACAATTTGAACATCTTGGTGCAATGTTACGTCTTGGTCCTCCATCGTGCAGATTGAGGAGGGATGTTAGATGATGTTAAACAATATTTTTTTGTATTTAATTGTGTATCTTTTATTTTTGTTAAACTCCTTAATTAAATGAGTGATTGTTGTATTTCTTATGTATATATTTGTAATCAAAGAATACCCTAATTGAGGTTGATCCAATAAGATTTCTATAGCTTTATATTTATCATGTTATGAAGCGAAGATACTCAGGTTTGTTACACTACTACTCAGGTTTGCTACACTACTGCAAGACACTAAACAACACAACTGTGTGCCTAAAATTTCATCAAAGTAAAGATTTTCAAAGTTGTCTTGGCTTTGAAAATAAGATATGCAAAATCAATCAGTCAATCTCTCAGTCTCTCACTCAAAAATCCAAAAAACAAGGAATCGTTTGGGCCGGATTCTTGCATAAAGGTTCGCACTACCTTTTTCTTTACTTCTCTCACCCACAATTTTACCAATAATTCAGTTGACACCTTAATTAAATTGACTACAAACCTTAAACATGTCTTTTCCACCCTTAAACATGTCTTTTCCACCCTTAAACTTGCCTTTTATTCTAAACATGCCTTGGTTCGCAATCTCGAATTCTAAGTTATTTTAGACTATGTGTACATAATTTATGAACTTTACCATTTTTAATAGCAACCGACAAACAGAACCTGGAGGGTAGTGTTCATTCATTTATATACTATATAACTATAGTTGTTAACTAACCGTTGACTGACAATTATTTATACGACAAACCCAAATGTTAAAAAGTATATTATATTACTTGATGGTTTTTTATTGTGCAATTATATCGACAAATGCAACTAAATATTTGCAAATTTTACCTATGAAAATATATTCTGTGAGTTTAGGTTATATTTTAATCTGCTTCAAGGGCGGACCTACCTTAATAGAAGGGGTAGCTTCCGCTACCCCTTGGCGCTCCGGCGGTAGTGTAAATTTGGAAAAATTTGACGTTTTTTCGATTTCGTTACCTTTTTTTATGAAAGGTTACCCCTATGAAAATTTTCTAGATCTGTCACTGCTCTGCTTGGATCTTACTGACAAACTCAGCATATTTAAAAAAAACTTATGAAATATGAATGGAATCATTTTATCTATGAAAAATATATCATATACAATATGTTAATTGTTTGTAAGGTTAAATAAGAAGAATAATAAATATTATTGTGTCAGTGCAACCTGACTCGAACTTTATTATACAAACAAAAACAATTAAAGGGCATGTCCCGATAATAATTAAATCGGTGTGATTGTATGAACAAATCTTGGACTTTAGATCTCATTCGTAGACATGTGTCGAACCCATTGGTCCACACCGTGATCAAATAAGCTATTTAGTGACTTAAGGAAAACTATTCACGCAAGATGCTGCTTGTTTACCAATCGTTAATTAATTAATCTGAACAACCATGACAAAGATTGCAATATAAAATAAACATCCAAATAAAATTAAAGAAAAGAGAAAATCATGTATTTATTAAGTCGATAAATATCTAAATAAGTGTCTAAGTCACCAGATAATCATGTTTAACTTTTGCATTTTTAAGAGCAACCTAAGACTACTTGTAGTGGGTTAACGGCCATGGACATCTCGGCATAATCACGCCCCTACCGCTCTGACTAGGCTGGTAACAGATGTTAAGGGCACCGACGTTAGCTTGGTAATTGGCATGAGGGGATGCAGGCATGGGTACACCAGCTTTTCACCAATCATTCACACACGCTTCATTTAAATAAAAGATTTCTTTTATCTAAGAAAAAGCTAATGATATCTCCTTAGTAACGTGACAGTCGCATTTTTCACTTTTTCGTGAACCTCACTACACATAGTCTAATCCTACTACATTTTCTCAAAACGGGACTTGAAACTTGAGAAAGACACTATTCCTAGTGTCTTGGTATCATATTCTCTTAAGTTTTGCTAATCAAATTTTATTTCCACATCTTTAACTTAAAGAAAAAATAACATTTACAATTCACAGATAAAAATATATAAAAGAAGTATCAATGTATCATACATTTTTTAGTTGCGAGATTTAACTTCGAAAATATGTTGATGCATAAAGCTATTATATAAATAATATTAGTTAATTAGAATAATTAATTAGCCGGTTCAACGGATGTTTTCATTTCTCGTGGTTCCAACTTCATTATCCATGAGATGACAAGAGTACAAAATTTGATATGACTATGACTTATTTTTTTCGATATTGTTTTCTTCAGAATACAAAAAAAATCTTTTTAATAAGATTACAAAATTTGCCGGTTTTTTATAATACAACTAGTAATTATATGCCAGTTCGAGGGAAGTTTTATTGTGGTTCCTAACGTGATTATCAACAAGAATATATATATATATATATATATATATATATATATATATATATATATATATATATATATATATATATGCCTCATGGTTATTGTTTATATATTATAAATAAGATCGGTTTTTTTATTGGTGATACCCAAATTCACAAATTATCTTCTGATTTCTAGATGTAACGGATTCTTCTATAATTTCTTAAAAGTTATGTTCAAGTATAAATTATTATTAATAAAAACCCATATGATTTTCGTAAATGAAATCACACAATTACCCAGTTTTAACAAAACATATTGTTTGGATGGTTATTAACTATGAAAAACAAATATATCATTTTAACCCTTTTAATACCATAAACAACGTCACAAACATGGCAAGGTCCAGCTTTCCGGACAATAAGGTGACGGACCATCTTGCGTGTGGGTGGATTAAGGCCACGGCCTGTGTGGCTTGGTCTGGATATGCAAACTCAGTTTGAACCCTACGGTGGATGCAAACGCAGTTTGAACATTGCGTGTGGGTGGATTAAGGCCATGGCCGTGTGGCTTGGTCTGGGGATGCAAACTCAGTTGGAACATTGCGGTGGACACTACATATAGTTTGACATTTGAAAAAAGTTTATTAAACCCCAGTAACGTCTTGTATTTCCGTATTTCTATTTTTAGGAAGTTTGTATTCGCATTCAATTGTAGAAACCTTACAATCGTACTCCATTTCCGTTATCACAATTTGAGGCGTTAATCATAATAGAATTTATTTTTATACTTATACATGTTACATACTTGTGTTATATGCTACAATCTCGAATACGTGTTTGTACGCAAAAACCGACACTTGAAATGCTTGAAATTATCAATTATACGTGCTTTATACTCGTATGTTACTTTGATACACTTGGAATACATAAAAACATGCTTAATTATGAGTTTCTAGCATAAAATAATGGAATTATCAAACTCTAAGGGTCAAACTGCAAATTCTAGAAAGTTTAGTAAATTCTACAAGTAGTGCACGGCTATGCAACTTAGGCGCACGGCCATGCACACTGCGATCCGCATGACCGCGCAGCTGATGTGCACCACCCTGTGATCCATGATCCGCACGGCCATGCAAAATGACCATGTCTGGCATAATCTTTTAAAATACGCATATTTTGGCTTCATTTCCCTTTTTAACTCACAACCACCACCAACTTCATTAATTACATAAACTCTAATTCCCCCATTATAAATAGGAGGCTCCATACACTCCTAAACACTTTTCAAACACTCAAATCTTCTTGTTTACTCTTTAATTTCCAAGACTTGGCAGAAGTTGCAACAATTCTAAGTGAGTTTTAGCTCACTTTTCTTCTTATTTTCTTATGTTTTCTTCTTTCTTTCTACTTAGATAACCTCTAGAAAGGTTTTCACAAGATTTCCTTGGCAAACTTAGGTGAAACCTCACCACATTTGAGGTCCAAAGTAGGATTAAAATTCTGCTTTCATTTATACTTTTATTTCTTACTTTTCTTGATTAAGACTTGGTTAAATCTTAGGCCTGCTTGTTCTTAAACCTATCTAAGGTTATGAGACTTGTTAGGAATTGATTCTTATGAGTTTAAGAGATGCAAATACCCTCTAAACTTTCTCTTTTAATAGAGTTTAGACAACCCACAAGTGTTGAGACCAACCAAGGCTACCATAGTTCTTATGGCAAGGCTTGTGTTATGGTGTAAATGTGTGAATACTTGGAAGCCTTGGCTATCCTAACCACATTCCACCACTTCACTTGATGTTTTCTATGTTGTATATTAGTTAGTTGTATTTGTACCTTTCATTCATGACCATCCGAATCATCCTTATGATAATTTGTGTATTGGTGAATCATACAATGAGAATTAATCCTTCATGCTTGACTTACATGACAATCTATGATACTTTTGATGGACTTAGCTTAGGGTTATTATATAACTATATATATATGTATATACACACACACACCAACATGGCCGAACTCATGATAATAATCGGTTTAATTGTCATAAACTTAGGCTATTTTATCTATGATTCTAAGTCTCTCGTTTTTTATTCTAATGGGCAAACTAGGACCCATGAAATCACTTATAACTTAGTGTCAAAACGAGTAGTCAGACAAGATAAACTTTTATGTCTACATACTTTTTGTAATTTCAATTTCAATTTCAAATCCAAATCTTTCGTCAAAATTCCAAATACTTACTTTATCTCATGTAAGGTAACCTCGGTGTTTCCAAACCTCCAACTTTTCACGGGCTTACCAAGGGAAAGCTTGCAAAACCGTGAATACACTCGATCTCATTTTTACGCTTTACACTTTTGGGTGCAATATGTTTAACCTATCAAAATACACGCAATCACACTCATACTTTATGCAAACACAAACAATCCATTATACATGCTTGGATACGTGATACTTGATTTGTATTCTTGGAACATTCTTATGTGATTCACTTGTCATTAATTTCGTACGAACCTCCCTTAGCATGTATAGCGCTATAGGAGTAACGCACCGCCCGTAGTCTTGTGGTCATGTTAAGTCTTTAAATTAATGTGATAATCAGATGATTGACCTCTAAAATTGCATGTCATGATACATTAATCTAGTTAACAATTTTTGCCTTGCGGATTCGTTCAAACCTTTTTACATACTTATGATATATTAAACTTGTGTACTCGCCAATACTTTATGTGTTGAACTATACTTTTTAAACATGTTGAAGGTAGATGATGTCGATATCGACGAAATCTAGTAGGGACGACCTAGAAACACGCCAAACTTTAAATTCATGTTTATAGATTAGTTATACATTACTTGTTATATTTTGTTTTCCAATTCATTTACTTAAACCGTTAGCAATGAAATATTATTTATTAAATACTTGTCACATTTAGTGTTATGAAGTCTCAAACAATCTAATTATATCTGTCCCAATGATTTAGCCATCAGTTAGGGGTGTGACAACCCCCCCCCCTCCTGAAAAAGAAATCGTTGCATGTAAAAAAAATATAAATTAAACAATATAAAATGCACACTCGAACTCAACTCAAATCATATTACTCTTAACCAAATAAATATGTTATGTGTGTGAATTTGTTTTATTCATTTATTTTTTTAATAATCATATTATTTGAATATATATGAAATATAAAATAATTTAGTAATATTCAGTAATTATAAAAGTAGGTGATTATGTTGAAAAGCGATGGGGAGGTTGATTGTAAAATAAACAAACTGATTTGTAGAACTTAATATTATGGATGTTTTAAGAGCATTTACATCCTATTTTTAGCCACTTTTGTTATGTGATTGGTTATGACCCTGATCATCATCATCACTCATTATGTCAGCGTCATATCACCCCAACCTAATCCATCACTCTATATGGTGTGGACCATGACATCCACTATCATTCATTATCTTCACACATCAATTAAAACCCTGTAATTAATTGAAAAAGAGTCATGGTAGTCATGGATTTAACCATGTGAATTGCCATGGTTTGAGAAGGGAGCGGTGTACCACAAGAACCATGTTCCGCATGTCAATCCATGATCAAATCTACCACCCCATACTCAATAGCCTTAGGCTTTGCCTTATTGATCAAAAGAAATTACTATTTGTGATGTGATCATTATGAGGTGTAATTTAATGTAGAATTTACAAGAAGTAAGTTTATCTATTCAAAAAAATTCAATTTTTGTGTAATTTAACTAAAAAATTATTTCATAAATTTATCTTTCAGTTTTTTAAATACTAAATATAAAACTTCACTTTAGTTTTTCTTATAACTTATATGTATAAGTAACGGAATGTAGTGGTATTTTTGGATAGTTGTCTTCATTTATATGGATAAGGAATATGATATGAAGTGGAAGGTTTAAATGATAAGAAAAATTTTGTAAGAATAAAAACAATAATTTTTAAATTAATAGAAATTTTCTATTTACTTCATTTAATGTATGTATTTAATGTTATGGAAAAGGGCATATAGGTAAATTTATAATTGTCATTAATTAGCTAATTACTTAAACTTGTAACTCATTTTTTTAATATACTCTTTCAAGATAAAATAATTTATGTGTAGGATAAATTTTGACATGCGTATGATAAAATATTTTTGCTTTATTAATGAGAGATAACATAATAAATGAGAGTAATTATAAATTATTTAATGTTTTACCATTATGCCATTTTTTTTCTTTTTCTTCGTATATTAATTTTTTTCTCAAATTAACATTTCCATGATATGAATGATCTGAATGATTGCATCCAACCAAATATATTAGATCCATCAAGATTGCACCACAAAAGGTTTTACCTCAATGACGCACATTAATACATTATAACAAGTTTCGCGTCAATTTACGACGTTTGACGTGTGTCATTTGTCCATACATAAATACTAGACTTTTGCATTATTGTTTAATCGGTGAAAAGTGGTTAATATCTAAAAAGTGTCTCAAATGTGGAGTACTAGTTGAGTTATATATTTTACAAACACAAAACAAAATTGTGTATGGGTTAAATTAGTAAATTCTAATAAATATGTGGGTCTTTCGATATTAAAAATAGTTAATAACGTGAGTTTCCGGTTTACCAAAAAGGAAATAAGGAGTGCCAGTCATCCAACTCACTATTTAAGAAACATACGTCATTTGAACCCCACACACACTACCGGACTTGAAAGGGAGCCATGCCACCGAACTTCTACCAAGCTTTGTTCTCACTCTTCACATAAACAGATCGTCAACCCAAAGCGGTTGAACATATATTAGTTACATTTCACTACAAAAAAAAGATGATAATAAAATACACATTCTTGAAGAAGACGACTTTTCATCCACCATAGAAAGCAGTTACTTACGACAGTCCCATTTCACCAAATCTACCCTTAAACAATGTCTCTATATCACCACCTCTTCTGTATGTATCTATCTCACGCATCCCTCCTCTCTATCTCATGCATCCCCTTCGCCGAAAAGTCTCATCCTACACCGCAGCCATGAAGCAGCGCAAGAACAACAACCTCTCGGTTTTCGTAGTTGTCTTCTCGGTTTTTCTTTTCGGCTTTTTCATGTATAACGAGGACGTCAAGTCCATCGCTGAGTTCCCATTCTCCAGGCCGAATATCGACCACCTTCTTGATTCTGAGGGGGTGGTTGAGATAGATTCAAGGACAACTATTGTTGTCGAGTCGAAAACAGATGAGGATCAGGTGATTGAGCTGCCGGTTCCTGTGGCTGCTGCTGCTGAGGAGGAGGTTGAGGACGATGAGGAGATCGAACTGCCACCCGAAGAATGCAATTTGTATGATGGAAGATGGGTTTACGATGATGCGACACACCCGTTGTATAAAGAAGATCAATGCGAGTTTCTTACGGCTCAGGTGACTTGTATGAGAAATGGGAGGAAAGATTCTATGTATCAGAACTGGAGGTGGCAGCCTAAGGATTGTAACTTACCAAAGTAAGGATTTTTTTATTAGAAGAAAATAGGTTTGAAATTGAAGCTGATTTGTGTGTGTTTTTTTTGGGTGAAATGAAGGTTTAAGGCGAAATTGTTGCTGGAGAAACTGAGGAACAAGAGACTTATGTTTGTTGGCGATTCGTTGAACCGAAATCAATGGGAATCGATGGTGTGTTTGGCCCAATCGACTATTCCTCCAGGAAGAAAGAGCTTGAACAAAACCGGCTCGCTTTCTATTTTCAGAATTGAGGTTAGATTTCCTAATTAAGATATGCATAGTTAGATGCTCATCGTTACATGATTACGAAAGAAGTATGATTTATCATGTTACCTATACAACAGTTAAAAAATTTATATGTATATATACATGACGACATTAGTTTAATTATTTTATATGTACATAAGCATACGCATTTTATGTAAGAAATAAAAAATATCCATATAAACTATAGATCAAAACCATTGAGTTTTATCATATCACGAACTCCAAGACCCGGGCTTGTGAATTAGATATTGTAATCATTTCTTATCTTGTCGTGAAAAAAATACCAGCATTGGTACCGTTTAATGAATGGGGTCGTATCGTTATTAATAAATCGACCACGAAGTATGGAAGATGTAAGATGTGGTCATTATTATTTTGTATCCCCTGGCATTTGATTGAACTCAAGTTGGGCATTTAATACTTTTTTGAGCATTAAAATATCGATGTGAAATAATATTTGCAGGATTATAATGCCACGGTGGAATTTTATTGGGCCCCATTTTTGGTAGAGTCAAATTCAGATGATCCAACTATGCATAGCATACTAAACAGAATCATAATGCCTGGATCCATTAAAAAGCACGGTAAAAATTGGAAAAATGTTGACTATTTGGTCTTCAATACCTACATTTGGTGGATGAACACCTTCACCATGAAAGTCTTGTAAGTTTTTTTTTTTTTTAATTTTTTTATAATTCTTCAATATTATAGTATATATAAACATATTATGATTGTTGATAGTTTTCTTTTTTATTTTTAATATAATATTCTGATTAAAGAAACAATAACGTAGGAGGGGATCGTTTGACAAAGGAGATACAGAATATGATGAGGTTGAAAGACCCGTGGCGTACGCAAGAGTTTTGAAGACATGGGCGAAATGGGTCGATAAAAATATAGACCCGAACCGGACAACAGTTTTTTTCAGCAGCATGTCTCCTCTACATATCAAGTATATTTTCTACTTTACGTATTAAAAATACAATAATATAAAATAAAATGAGAAATAAATATATGTATTAGGTGGTAGTTTCAACCAACGAAAAGGATATTAGTTGGAACTGTAGAGGTGACTTTTGGGTATGATTAGTTATCAAGTAAACTTATTTATTTTATTCTCATATGTTCTATCACTTATTAATAATAAAGCACATAAACGTTTCTTATATAAAATTGTATAACTTCAACTAAAACATCATTTAATATAAGAATGAAAATTCTGCAGGAGTTTAGATTGGAACAATCCCGACGGCATAAAATGTGCAAAGGAGACTAGTCCAATTCTTAACATGTCCATGCCGTTTAGCGTTGGTACCGATTGGCGACTCTATACCGCTGCAACCGATGTGATACAATCAATGAAGCTTCCGGTCCACTTTCTCAACATAACTAAACTTTCAGAATACCGTAAAGATGCACATACTTCTGTACACACGATTCGCCAAGGTAAGATGTTGACTAAAGAGCAACAGGCGGACCCCAACACTTACGCGGATTGTATACATTGGTGTCTTCCTGGATTACCAGACACATGGAACGAGTTTCTTTATACACGTATCATTTCCCGCTCTTGATCGGTGCAAGCCAACTCTTACCTTCACATAGCGTTAAAAATTGGAATTTTCTTTCACATACCTTGTATCTAGGGACAGGCCAATTTTAAATACTTGTATCTTATTTTGAAATTTTTGTTATAGACGTTTGGTCACAAAAGCAAATTAAAGATCGTCCCAAATGTACAATGAAGTGTTGAAAGACGGAATAAATGAATGCACAAATTGTAAGTAGGTATGTGTCATTTCAATTTAATGTATGGTTCAGTTTCGAGGGGCCAATGGTTGTGTTGTGTAATGCAAAACAAGGGCATTGGTGGTGACAACAACAGGATATGAACCCGATATGGATAATAAATTATTTTGAGTGTTATATGTATTATTATTTTCGTATGTCGGTATTAGCAGTGTCACTAGCCAGAAAATCCACAATCGATTTTAGTACAAACTACAAAGAATTCGAATAGGATTTAGGTTAAATATGTCGGTGTTTTGGGGAAAGCCAATTGTATTCAAAGTTGTTGCTAGAAATGTTTGTCGGTCATATGTGAGGAAATGTTATTTGATCCTTCAAAATAGAAATCTCTATTTAATTTAAATACATCAAAAGAAGTTATAATTGTAAATTATAAAGAGTCACTAGCTAAGGTGCTAAAATTTGTGGTTACAAAAGTAGTCATATTTAACGAATTCAAAATCAAAGTACCTAACAACCTTTTACATGGGTAATTTAATAATATACTCACAACTTAAAATTTATATTTATGTATATACTAAAGCATAAAAATGTTGTTAAATGTTCTTAAAAGCGTTGATGTACATAACCACATGGGTTCATGATCACTTTTGTCATTTTATCTATCTTTCGCGAGTATCTCAACGATTATGGAATGATGGATTGCCAGAAGTACTTATATTTCTCGACACCCCTATTGACCAGGTGTTAGTGGATTGAGTTTTTTATACACACTAATCATTTATGGGAATCTAGTGGTCATGGTGCTTGTCGTCACACTTTTTAGTGGTATGCGTTTAAATCCTTGCATATTTAAGGTTAGATGATACTTAAGTCAAAAACTTTGATGTTCGAAAAAAAAACTTGGGACATAAAATTTTACATCTCTTTTTATATATCTTAAAGGTTTTTTCTATAAGGTAGTTAAAATTGCTCACACTTTTTAGATTAATATAATAAAGTATAAGTTTTAACAATCAATATACATTAACTACCAACAACGATAATTCTTTCTTGAAAAAAGTATTTTATTATAAAATAGCAAATACATCTCTACTTTGTTTAAGGATTTGCAATAAAGGATTTAATTAATAATTTACATAAAACATTTTATATAAAACTTATTTTACTCTTAAATTATTTAAATAACACCCAAATTTAATAAAACAATTTAACTACTACTAACATGACTCGAGAGAAACAAAATTTTGTTTAAATAACTTGATTTGGTTAAAAAAATCAATTGGTTGTTTAATTTAATAAACTGTTTAAAAAATTGAAAAAAAAAACCTTTATTTATATTAACCATTTAAGGCTAATATAATAAATACCAAACGACATCTGGACTCTTTTTTTTACTAAGATGGGCTAACTAGTTGTCTCGGACACGTCGGGTAAAAGAACAGCAATTTACTAAGATGGGCTTACGAGTTGTTTCGGCCCACATCAGCTTCTCTTCCTCTTGGCCCATCCTTCTTAGATTCATTTCAACCATATTCGTAACACTTGTAAAACTTACTTTAAAGCTCTCTTCATATCACATATAAATAGTATACGATTAATACAACCTATAATTATCACATCGGTAAATCTCAAAATAAATATTCATGCCTTATCATGTGAATCATTAGATTGATTATCTACCACAATGTAACACCAAAAAGCCTCAAACGACTTTTCCTACTTGTCGGCGATCCGTGCACCACATATAAGGAATACTACTTGTTGCTTTGTTGTATCTTGAGATGTGATTCGAAACAAACCCAAAGCACACTGTGCTATTGAACAGTCTGGAAGAATTGTTTTAAAGATAAGAGGTAACTCGCTTAAGTAATTTGTTGTAGTTTCGAGTGTTGTTTTTGTTTACTTATCCACTATTTAGAGTTTAGAACCCATGACCAGCACCTAGATCTCTTCCACACTTTTGATCGAGAATACCAATTCAAAGATCCCCGACTTTGTAGTTCACTTAAGGCCTCCAAAAACGTTGGATCTTTCTGCAGTCACGACAACATCATTGTGGTTCTTTGAAATATTAGTTTTCAACCCATGTAAAATAAATTGCAAACCTCAAATCACACCTACCACTGCCATAAACAAACTAAATGAAAACACACGCAAGCCAACGCCTCAAATGTAGTCTTTTTTTTAAAAGAGACCGGTATACGTATTAAGAATCATGTAAAAACTTGTAACCATCTTAGAAAATTAATATATTATATATCTCAATCTCTATCTCTATCTCTATAGTTAATAAATAAAAATCCTACGAAACACAATGCAGAATACCTTTTTTTTTTCTTTTTCCCGTCCAAATATGCAAATTAAAATAAGAATTCGTTCTTGGTCATTTTCAAATCACCGGCTTTATGTTTTTTTTATATTAGAAAAATAATTAAACTGTTAAATAATACGTTTTCACGCGGGTTTCTAGCAGGGGCGGATGTACCTCATAATTAGGGGTAGCGCGCTCCGGCGGTAGTGTAAATTTTGGAAAAATTGACGTTTTTCCGATTTCGTTGCCCCTTTCTTTTAAAACGTTACCCCTATGAAAGTTTTCTAGATCCGCTACTGGTTTCTGGTTTCTGGTTTCTAGTATGTATATATGTTAAAACTTGAATAGTAGTATCAAGTTTGTTTAATGATCTGGGCCTAGAATACGATTCTGAAAAGGAAATAAAGAAAGCGCATCTGTTTTTACGGTCCACCCATCACCTTTGCTAACGTTTACAACACAAAAGTATGAAGTCCGGAATTTGTTGGTAATCCACTTATGATAAGTAAATATGGTCCTAAGTAATTATGACTTTTAACTTGAAGCATTGAGTAAACTAAAAGAAATATTAAAGTAAAAAATTGAATCATGATTAAAATGCAAGGAGGTGAGATTTAGGTAGATGTGTCCGTGCCGCGACTTGATACCTAATACTTGAAAAATATAATCTATTTATGTTTGTTAAACAAGTCAACCTGAATTCGACACATTTAATAAAAGAATTAAATGGACATGATCCATTTGATGAAAAGGTTGGCCCGTGTTAGGAGTTCTAGTTCTATTGTGAGCAAATTTTATAGATTTAACTTTAAGAGAACGTTTAGTGGTGTATGAGTTTAATCTTAAATAAAAAAAACCCTCTTAATTAAAATATTACAAGAAATTTCATGATAATTACCTTTAATTTTTAATATTAATTTTTTACTACTTTTAAATCATTTAAATTATATCAAATTTATAGGACATTTAACTACGAATTTTGGTTGGCTTGTGTGAAAACTATTTTGTTAAAATAACTAGATTTGGTACCAAAAATCAATTAGTTGCATAATTAAATAATTGTTTAAAACTAAAAACTCAATTTACGTTTACCACTAACTATTTAACTCTACAATAATAAATGCCAGACAGCATATTCTGGGCCTATGAATTGCTTCGACCCAAATCAAAAAACCAAAAACCAAGGCCCAACAAGTTAACAAGAACTTATAACAGGCATATTTTTCATTTTTCAGCCTCCTAGTCTTTCCTTCTTTTCATTGTGCCCCTTTTCGTTTCTTTTGATTTTAACTCAGGTTACACAATGTGGGTTGAAGAATAAAAGTCACGTGCATTTTTTCGGTGAGATGACGTGATAGCGAATATATTTTTCCGGTAGTAATTCTAGGCACGATTGCATGTAACGTAGGCTTAGCGGTTCTAGAACCATTAATGATTGGTGAACCGGCAGATCCGTTTGCAACTCCTTTGGAAATATTATCCTAATGGTATTTCTTTCCCGTATTTCAAATACTTCGTACAGTACCAAATACATTACCGGGTTTCTATTAATGGTATCAGTAACCATGGGATTATTAACAGTACCCTTTTTAGAGAATGTTAATAAATTCCAAAATCCATTTCGTCGTCACGTATCTTGCTTTCAATATTTCAAACTATTTTACGTAAAACCTTTAATCACTGTTGTGATTAGTCAAAACAACCCCCCTCAAGTTTTTTTTTATTACGTTGTAATAAGAACATACTAAATAAACTCTAATGAAGTGGTTTGACAACCCCCTTAGCTGATTTGGTTCTTCAAAAATATCATTTTGTGGTCGCTAAACTTATATTAAGTATACAATGAAGTGGTTTGACAATCGCATAAGGTGATTTGAGTATCTAGAGCGAATAAGTTTGGGTGTAAGTTTGGATGTGTGTGGTTCACTTTACGTTTGGGTTTGTAACAAGTTGTAAACTGTTCATCGACAAAATTTATAATTTCGTATACTTTTAAAACAGAATCTTAGGGAGGCCTTTATTGTGTGGTTAGCTCACTAGGTAGAGGCTCTTAGCTTTAGTAGAAGATCTCAGGTTCAATACTCCTAAGCATGGGGTAACTATATATAACAATTCCAAACACAGAGGTTGTTTGTTTACCATTAATAGTTCAAACATGTTACTAGTTCAGCACTTAATGATTCAAACTGTTTGTTTTACGAGCAGATTTCCGAATGGTTTAGACATTTGGCTCTGAATGATTAAGCATTATACTGAGTCTGAATGGTTAAGATCTCTGGTCTGAATTGGTCAAACATTTGCCTCCGAACGGTTAAGCATTATACTAGTTCTTAATGGTTCAGACATCTTACTAGAACACTTAATGATTGAGACCTCTTACTGGTTCAGCAATCAACCATTCAGAAGTTGTCAAACAGCGCGTTAACCTACTTTAATATTCATTTTGTCTTTTTGTGACTATTTTTTCTTTTTTGTTAGGTTCTTATAGCTTTCAAATATGACCACAATATTTTCTCAATTTACACATCTTTGGTCCCTCATTAACTTCTTAGTTTATACATGTTGAACTTAATCTCTTGTTTTGAAAAACCCAGAGAAAAAGGTGAAATCTTTTGTGTTTTACTTTCTAGGTTTTTACTAAAATCTAAAAGCATTGAACGGTTTTTTGAATCTTGACTAACTAAACACATGTTGGTAAAATTATTTGTGCATTGGTAAAAATATGATGGTTTAATTATTAATAATATGACAACCAATACTTGCTAATAATAAAGGTTCAAAGGAAAAGAGAAACAAATTGCATAAATGATACTGTGTTAAATTAATAATTATCAACTTTGTTGGATGGCTATGTGAAATAGCATGAGACATATTCATATTTCTACACCGGAAACTTTGCTTTGAACTTTTTGATCAACTGGATTCTAGCCGAACAACATCAATATATGGTATCAGTATTATTGTAATTGTTATCAATATTTATTTTTATTGTTTTCGATTGATATTAAACAAGTGTCGATAGCCTTTTGTGCATATCACGACTTTATTTTTTGTGGTTTCTCTTCCGATTGCTATAGCAAGTGTTGGTACCATAATGAACCAATATCGACCGTAGTGGTGAGTCCAGAAATTTTTCCAAAGGGTTTCTTTTGGTAAATTCTCACTAATTTTTTCCAAATCAAACAAAGTTTCCACTTATTTTTTTTCCATTTCTTTTGAATCAAGGGGATTCCCGGGAACTCAGAACCCCCCCCCCCCCCCCCCTACAAGTAGTGCAGGAGAAATCCAGCATTTTATGGAGACATAAGAATTTTTCGACGGAAGCTGCTTATACCATATTTTGCTAAATGGATATCTATGTTATAATACAAAGGTCAATTGAAAAAAAAAAAGAGATAAGATTTTGTGCCATCGGCTCTAAACAATCTTGTTTTAGAATATTTTGGAGTAGTCTATATTTACTCTTATTAAAAAAAAGTCTGTAACTTTGAAAAATAAAAAAGAGGTACGAGAAAAGTAGTGACGTGGCACCTGAAAAATGGCTGATATCGTAGAATAGGTCAGGTCACAAGAGAAAAGGTTCATGGACTATTCAGATCCATCCGTAAACAAATCGGGGCCGTTGGATTAAAATTTTAACCATTCATCATCTCTCTATATAAATCCATGCATCCCCATCACCTTCCTTCATCATACTTTCATTCATCCAATTCAAATATTTTTTTTGCTTTTGTTTTCTTTTGATTTTCTGTTTATTTTCGTTCGTTTCGGTTTATGATCTCATCGCATTTTAATCGACTGTTGTTGTAGCTTCTATGTCTTGTTGGTGGGGATGAATTTGATTCCCCAGCGATTCGTAAACAGAAGCCAAATTAAATCTCAAATCTCTTTTGCTTGTTTTGCTTTGCTACTGCTCAGCATCGCAGCTTCAAGCGGGTTGAATACATATATAGTATATACAATTATACATTGTATAGTTTTTAATCAGTAATCACCAAACTAAGCAGTGGTGGATCCAGCCATGTTTTGTGGGTTCACATTAACCCACTTGGTTTGGAGAAAAATGAAAAGAATTAGTAAGAACCTTGAATGATTTGTGAAAACTTAGTGAGAATCTAACAAAACGAACCCATAAAAAAAAGTTTCTGGATCCGCCATTGAAACTAAGTTGGTGTGTAATGGTTTGCTGATCTAACTTATTGATTTATGTTACAATTTGAATCAGTGGTATAAAGTTTGTTAATCTGGTCACCGTCTAGAATATTAGGGCTAATCTTGTAATAGTTTAACGGTTAGAGGGGTTAAATAATAAATTTATGAAGTACTTTAGGTAAAAATATAAAGATTTTGTATAAATAGATGGTAAGGGTTAGTCTAGTGATATGCTTTGGTTTATAATAAAAGTTAAGCTAGTTCGTTCAATCTCGTGTTTTAGTATTTCTATTCTAAGTGATCTTAGACATTGAAGAATAGGATTCTAAAACAAGGGGAATAAAGAAAGAGCATATATACGTTTTTATGGTCCACCAATCACCTTTGCAAGCGTTTACAACACAAAAGTATAATAAATAGTCACTTACGATTTTAACTTCTGTGGTTAATTCACCTTTACCTATAAATTCGAAAAGGAATCTTGTAACATTTGTGTTCTTAACAAATATTTTCTAATTATTTTGGCCCTTATCATTAAAACCATCCAACTATCACTAATGCTCTAATGGTGATCACGGATATTTAAGTTTCACCTATGATGGGTCTGTGTGAGTTTTCCTCTCCAGATCTCAAGTTCGAGTCTGGGTGATGGGGGTTTCTCATTGAAGGGTTTAAATTAGGGATCTATTGTGCGAAGGGCTCTCTAGCGCGGACCCGGTTAAGACAACATATGCTAAACCTCCTGAATTCGCAAATAATTTACACCTTTCAAACAAAAAACTAAAACTCATCCAATTAAATGATTAAATGTTATTCATATGCACTTTACATGAGAGACATTTATTTCATTTCACTTATAATTTGCTTCGATCCAAGATTTGCCTTTTTAACTAGACACATATTCTTTTCTTTTTCTTTGCTAACTTTTATTAGAATTTTATTTTTCATAATACTTTTGATAATTGTATATGATTTCATATATAAATTTTATAACCAAAAAACATAGCCGTTTCAATATAAAATTTATTTTGGGCTACGAAGATGCATTTATTTATAATGGATATTATTTCAAACATATTTTTTTCAGCTTTTTGGTTTTTGTTCTATTGTGTTGTTCTTCTCTATTTAAAATGTATTATAAATAGTGAGTAGTATCAACGAATCGATAGTGTTATAAATATTTAAAAAGACAATTTATCATGATCTGAATATAAGCATTTTAAAAAGTTCATCTTAAATAACATTTAAACACTCAACACTTATATTCACCCATATGTGTTACTATGTTTTTCATTTTTACTTATTTTATTATATTTTTGTTATTAAATATTTAAGGTATTAATTAATGTCATTAATTGCTTACCAAGTTATTTAAATATAAAGTAATAGTTAATTTACGTTTTCAGTTGTTGATATAATGTTTTCTGTTAAAATGCATTTTAAAAAACAAATGGTTCTTATTTATATAATTTTTTTTAATTTTGTTTTCGTCTTTTTTTGTTATATTAAATCGGTTGCTAATTAAAGTTTTCTTGATTATCTTTTTTTTCTTTCTCTTAAAAGAAAAAACGTTAATGGGATGTTAAACAAGAAACGTTTTCATTTAAGTTTCAATGAAATCTAACTTTTAAAACTTTTTTTATTTGTTTTTAATAGAAAGTATTTTTAGATTTTACTCTTAATTTTTGTTTGTGTGCTTTTTTGTTTTCTTTTTTACTTATTGTGTTTCAGCTTTTAATTAAAAAAATATTTAAAGAAGGAATATTTTGTATTGTAATTTGAAGATGTGTTTTTATTTATATTTTTACTATGTTAGAACCCGTGTCTTACATGGGTTGAACAAATAATTATTATTGTAAACAAAAAGTTTTAAGAAATATTATATCATTAATTTGTTGTTTATAATTATTATGAGATTGATAATAAATAGGTTTATTAGTATTTTGTTACTAATATATAAGTGAGTGATACGTAACATTATTTGGAAACTCGTATATTATTACTAATATTTTTAATTAATTATTACAAACCCTACGGGTTTACATTATTTGGAATCGTGAATTAGTTAATTATTAAAAACGGTAAAGTTCTTTAATTAATTATTCAAAAGTTAATATTTTAGTTGTAATATATGACGAATATATTGCACTGTATTACAATAATTCTTAATATCTAAGCATATATTTATAAAAAGGTATATTATAGATAATATATATATATATATATATATATATATATATATATATATATAAATGGGATTGATCATGAGAAAATCAAAAAATTAACTAAAAAAGCCTAAAAAATATATTAAATTTTTTTAATAAAATCGCTATATATAATATATAAAAAAACTTTTTTTTCAAAAAAAAAAGTTGTACTTCAAATGTGCATTAATATGAAAAAGCCTAAACCATCTAACCCACCTCCCACGACACCCCAAAAACCTAAAATTGGTATGTTTTTAGTCTTTTTTTAGTTTTCTCATTTAAATATAGTTTTCTCTTGATACTCTCCCTATATATATAAGAAAAATTAAAAGTTTACTTTAAATGAAATTTAGTAAAAAGTGAAAGAAAAACAAATAAAACTCATATGTGTAATCATGGGTTAAGTTATTCTACATATGCTCCTAAAAATAAGAAGTGTAAAAAGAAAAAATGGGTTGCACAATATAACACAATGTCGAGCAGAATATAACACAATGTCGAGAAAAAAAGACACAATAAATTGCAAAAAAACAAATGACATAAATATAGAAAAGACATAATAATAAATAAACGACACAATGATAATAAACAAAATTCTAAAATCTACAACTTATAAATCCAAAAGTGGAAACCTTAAATCTCACATCATAGGGTTCGAGGAGACGGTTCCAGTTGAATGAGGTCAATCAGAGTCCGTTTGATACCCTTTATACGACTTCTTATTTTTATGAGCCTTTGTATTTGATCCTAAACCGTGTAATCATATGTCTTGTCTTGGTGTAAATGATAAATGTCCTTTATGTGAGGGGCACATGACCAACATTTAACCATTTAATTGGATGGTATTAGTGATGAGGGTCAAAATAGTTAGATAAAATGACGTTATGGGCACAAATATTAAAAGATTTCTTTTTAGGTTTATAGGGTAAAAGTGAATTAATCATAGTGGTCAAAATCGTAATTTACTCAAATAAATATCAACACAGGAACTTGTTGGTAATTATTGGAACTAGAATATCCCGTGGTGTAGAGCTGGTAATATTATAGTTTACCACTTTACCTTTTCCAGAAAACTTCAAGTAACAGACTTCAAATGAAGTGCATCAAAAACAATCATTAGTAACTACTTAATTTGAATGCATGCAACGAATGAACTACACTAGGTATTATACGGTTTAGTTTCTACTGCATACTTGTTTTCAAAGAGCTATTGTAGGTAATGGTTTATGTTCTTGTTGCATGTGTTCGTTCAAGATGTATTATTAAGCTTGGATTTAGTTGTTGTTTTCATGTCAATCCGGATAGATTGATTTTGGGAGGTCACATCGTGGGTATGGAAAATTTAAAAAGTTTACGTTTCTGTAGGAGAAGTCAAGTAGGTTCTATGTATCCCTAGCCGAGAGTCGGCAATACTCTACAGTTTACCTTAAAGAAAATTAGCAAGTTTCGTTAATCTGAAGAAACTCCAAAAAAGATAATTCAAAGACACCCAGAGCAAACCAACACAAGGCCTAAGCCAACGACATACAAACAACCCTTGGATTTCTAATCCAGACCTCCCAAGCTGCATGCACTTTACATCTATATATTAGTAATCCAGAAAAGGACAAGTCAACAGTTAAGTGTCCACAAATTATTTATAGATGTGAATAGCCAAATTTGTGTGATCAGTGACTTAAAATAGTGATCTAATTAAGGGACCAAAAGTATCATTTAAGCGCACACACGTATATTCTCTTAAAATTTCTCGCTATGTGTATGCGTCGTATATGGACAAGAGAAAGAGATCCTAGACCTATTAACATTAAGAGAGCCAACAGTTAGAGTGAGAAGACAAGGGGTAACACAAAATTTATGTTGCATAAAATTGATGGAAGTTGTATTCCAAAATGTGTAAGTGTTTCCATATGTGATTCTCCTCCTTGATAAATAAATCTACCTCTAGTAGCGTGTGTATAAACGTTAGTTGCATTCTTCTAAAACTAATCATATTACCAACATCCTCTAGGTTACGTATTCATAACCTAGCTTAAGCCTCCGTATGCATAGTCAATCAATTTAAAACTATGGTTGTAAATGAACCGAACATTCAATTAACTGTTGGACACAAAGTGCGTTTACATTTGTTCATTTGATACATGATTTAATAATGAATGAAGATGAACATAAACAGAGACTGCATTTATTTAGTTGTATGTATTCATGAAAATTTGATATTGTGTCCGTTTATGCCGTTTACATCCGTTTGTGTTCATTTGTTTATGTTTGGTTATTAAATGTTTCTATACTTTTAGTTTATTTGCCTAACATTTAGATTTCGTATATTTTTTATTTATTAATTATTAATTTTTGCCCTTACACTTATCTTGTGATAACAATGTTTATGATTATTATGTAAGGTATTTCAATATAATTATCTCAAGTACTTAACTTTATATTTATTTTGGGTGAGATTAATAATACTAACTTTTATTTGCAAAACGAATATATGTTAATATGTGTTCGTTTATGAAATTAATGAATGAACATGACAAATTCATTTCAATTTTCAATTTTAAAACAGTAAATTTTTATACCTTCTAACTGGTTTAAACATCCAATTACACCATTATCTCCCTGATTTCAATTCAAATAACTAAATCTCATGTAAATATGGTGACTTTTGTGTTTTTAAATCATAAACACTTAGCAAGCTAGTTGATGAATACGAAGGTTGAAGGAAAATCCGATGACAATCAACACTCTTGTGTTCTTTCTTCCTTTATGTATGTTATGTCCACCATACCCAACAATTTACTGGATTTTTCTTCTCTAAATGGTTTCAACATACATATAACCCTTGTTTGTTTGAATTTGAGAACTTTATGCGATATAGGGTTAGGTTGATTTGTGAATAACTCCCTTGATAGTGAATTAATCTTATCCCTTAATCAATGGCTAGAATTTGATGATGAAAATATACTGGTGTATTTTATGATTTGGTGATGTAAATGAATGGCTAGGATTTGTTCACTCAGTTCACAAATACTCTAGTGATCACTAAAGAACCCCACACTATATATATATATATATATATATATATATATATATATATATATATATAGAGAGAGAGAGAGAGAGAGAGATCATGAGAAAACCACATATAAATGAGAAAACTGAAAAAAACCTAAAAACATACCAAAAAAATTTTACAATTTTTTTATAAAAAATCGCTACTTTTTATGTATAAAAAAACTTTTTTTCAAAAAAAAGTTATACTTCACATTTGCATTATATATGTACTACATATGTACATTATATGTACGTGTTGCACATGTGCATTATATGCTTAGAATTATCTTTTGAGTTTAATTTAGATTTTAGGGTTAGGTGTTTTGGGGGTTTGGGATTAGGATTAGGTTTTTAGGTGTGGGGAGGGGGTTTAGGTTTTCGGGGGGTGCGGGTGGGAGGGTTTAGGTTTTTTGAGGGGTCGGGGTGGGGGTTTAGGTTTTTTGGGGGGTTTATGTTTAAGGTTTAGTTTTAGGGTTTTTTTTTTAGAGTGGGGATGGGGGTTTAGTTTTTTTTTTTGGTGGGGGTTTAAACTTTTGATGGAAGGGTGGATTTAGCTTTTAGGGGTGAGTGTGAGGGGTTAAGTTTTTGGGGGTGTCGTGGGGGGTGGTTACATGTTAAGTACAACTTTTTTTTTGAAAAAAAAATTTTTATGTATTATATATGGCAAATTTTATTAAAAATTTTCAAAAAAAAATGATATGTTTTTTAGGCTTTTTTAATTTGTTTTTTGTTTTCTCATTTAAACTAGTTTTCTCATGATCCTTTACATATATATATATATATTATATGTTGGCTGAAGATAACATGTGTAAAACTCATATTGATTCATCTCATTATGCAGAAACATGGCAAAAAACGATTATGTGATTCGTCCCTCATACACGGTTGTATACCACTACAAGTATGCGTTCGTATACCCTTTAATTTATATATGGTCGTATACACACCCTTGTATACACCCGTATAGAGGGTTTTGCTAGGTTGTTACATCATGTATGCGTGTTTGTTTCGTAAAGAAATATTTTGGTTCTTACATACAAAAGTGGTCAGATTAATGAGTATGAACCGGCTTTCATTAGATAATGTTAAACAATATTTTTTTTGTTTTTACTTGTGTATCTTTATTTTGTTAAACTCCTTGATTAAAGGAATGATTGTTGTATTTCTTGTGAATATATTTATAATCAAAGAATACCCTAATTGAGGTTGATCCAATAAAATTTCTACATTATATACCTCCAACCCTAAATCTCCATCCTTGTTGATTGTCTTATCCTCCCTAATTGTTTTTCTACGGCTATTCGGGCAAGCAAACCCGCACCAATGTTTCGGTATGGTATCTTCTTGGCTAAAAGCCATGAGATGTTTCTCTTATCCTTGCATGGAACCACATCATAGTTGTTGCATTTAATACTCAGCATAACTAGTCTCCATCCAATCTGAATTGTGGTTGTGGTCAAAATACTTCTTGTGGAAGTGGCTATCACAGTTCATGTGGTGGTGTTGGCTATCGTCGAACCCCACAGTCAGCTTTGTCACATTAACGGCCACTATGCTTCCATGTGTCCATCTCTACATACCTATGTAAGTTGTGCAACTCCTACGGATGAAGATCTTGCCAAGGCCTTTCACACGCAATGTCATGTTGCTCATGACACCCCATGTGGATTGTGTGGACAATGACTCTAGATCAACGGCTCACATAACTTTTGATCATACTACCCTTCATCGTTCCACTCCTTATCTAGGTAATACATGCTTCTCTTTAGGTAACGGTAATTCTCTTCCTGTTACACATATGGGTACTTCCTTTATTGTTGGACAAAATTTACCGCTTTGTGATGATATAGTCGTTCCACATCTCACAAAGAAATTATTTTCAATTAGCAGACTAATCTTTGATCTTCATGTTGATGTTTTGCTATCTCGATCTTTTTTACTATTTAGGACCACAAAACCAAACAGGTTCTAACCAAAGGATGATGTGAGAATGGGCTATAAATGCTTAAAGATAGACCCCAAGCTCTCGTTGCAAAGCATGGTGTTTTAAATAAAGCATATTATTTCTTTGTTATACAAACTTGGTGTTTTGCTTGTTACTTTATCGTTAACTAAACTTATTATTTGCATGTCATATCAACTTTCGGAATGCCATAGACTACCTTTTAAGCCTAATGCAAAACACTTATTATATCCTTTAGACTATCGGGTCATACACCAATTGGTTATGTGGATGGTTATTTTTATTATGTTGTGTTTGTGGACGCCTATTCACGGTTTACTTGGCTATATCCTTTAAAAACAAAAGCACGGTTTTCCTTTGTTCTCAATGCCTTCATTAAGTTTGTTGAGACGCAATGGCCATGCAAAATCTAAGTCTTCTAATCGAGTGATGGTTCTAAATGTGTTAATCACACTGTTTACAAAATATTGGAAGATAATGATACCTTTCATTGACTCTTATGTCCATACACGGAGCAAAATGGTCTGGTGGAACGAAAACACCGACACATCGTTGAGACAGGTCTTGCCATGCTATTTAATGAACAATTGCCGACTTCTTATTTTTTTGTTCAGCAACTTTCTCATAATGAATCGATTACCTACAAATTTGTTGGGCGGTAAATCTCCTTATCAGTTACTTTACTCTCAAAACCCTCATTATGGAATTTTCATACATTTAGTTGCCAAGTTTTTCTTAATTTGTGGGATTATTCTCCACATAAGACAGCACCGCAAAGCATTCCTTGTGTCTTTATTTTCTATAGTACCCAATAAAAGGGTTATCTGGGCTTTGACCTGGCCACATCTCGTGTTTACATCATGCGCCATCCTTAGTTTAGTGAAGTTCTTTATCCATTTGCTGGCCAATCGAATTCCATCGATGTTTCCACCTTGGACTTATCAAGTTTCATGAAGATCTTACGGGGCCTAATAGTTCTACTACAAACCTGAAGACAACTACATCACCTACACCATCTCCAGCCCAATATATTCCTACACCTTGCACCTTATACAAGCCCGGTACTGTGGAACTTGTTGGACCGGAGTCCACCTCACTAATTACCGTACCATCACAACTTCTTACCCCGCTTTCTTGTCCACCCACCATTCTTCCCAACTCATCTGCTTCACTAGCCCATGATGTTACCTTAAGCCTACAGTCAAATGTCGCTATCACACCTTATCCGCTGCCAAATAATCAATATCCCACGGTGATACGTGCTAAGGATGGCATATTCAAGCCTATAAACATTGCTAATTTTTTCACCCTAACGGAACATGCTATTCACACAGCTTTGTATGCTGAAAAAGTGCCAAGAGGGTTTAAAACGATTGCCCATATCTAAAATAGATGGTAGCCGTGTAAGAGGAAACTGAAGCATTAAGACAAAATCATACATTGACTCTAGTTCCTCATTTAACTACTATAAATGTTGTGGGTTCCAAGTGGGTTTATCGTATTAAATATCACTTCGACTGCTCTATTTAATGCTACAAAGCACGATTGGTAGCACATGGATAGACTCAGCTACCAGGTTAGACTAGTTATATACCTTCAGTTCTGTTGTTAAAGCCTCCACTGTTCAAATTGTGCTATCTCTTGGAACTTTATATAAACGGGGCTTACATCAATTGGATGTTAAGAACTCTTTCCTCAATAGTAACTTGAGTGAAATTGTCTTTATGGAACAACCTCCGGGCTTTGCTAACCCCGAATATCTAGACTAATACAGGCTCCCGTGCTTGGTTTCAATGACTAAGCTCTTTTCTTCTTGTCTTTGGATATTTATCTGTAGTCGTGAAGATACTTCTCTCTTTGTCTATAGGCGGGGCTCCCAAATCATGTATCTCTCGTTTATATTTAAGACCTTATCCTCACTGGTAACCATAAAAATACTATCAAAGTATCGATGCTTTTATTTCCCATCTCAATCAAGAGTTTGTTATTAAAGATCTTGGTAGTCTTAGCTACTTTTTGTGTTTTCATGCTCCTATCATCACTCATTATCAATTGGTCAAGAGAATACTTCGATCTGATAAGGGGACTATACCTTTCGGACTGCATTTCACTCGTCCACACATTTGGATACTCGGATGTTGATTGGGCTCGATACCTTGAGACTGGACACTCCACTTACGGATACTCTATTTTTCTTGGTGGAAATCTTATTTCTTGGAGGCCAAGAAACAACCTACTGATTCGAGATTAAGTTGTGAATCTGGATACCATGCTATGGCAAACATGGCTGCAAAAATTGTGCGGGTCACTCATCTCCTTCGTGAGCTTCATGCTTTACCATCGGCTTGACCAACTCTTATATGTGACAACAAGAGGTCTTATTCATGACTTAGAATCCCATTTCAGATAAGCAAGCTAAACACATTGACCCGGACTATAATTTCATTCGAGAACTTGTTACCTTGGGTTAGTTATATACCAAGTTTATTCCAACCAAACTTCAAGTGGCAGACATCTTCGCCAACAGTCTTCCCCGTGCACGATTTGAACATCTTGGTGCAATGTTACGTCTTGGTCCTCCATCGTGCAGATTGAGGAGGGATGTTAGATGATGTTAAACAATATTTTTTTGTATTTAATTGTGTATCTTTTATTTTTGTTAAACTCCTTAATTAAATGACTGATTGTTGTATTTCTTATCTATATATTTGTAATCAAAGAATACCCTAATTGAGGTTGATCCAATAAGATTTCTATAGCTTTATATTTATCATGTTATGAAGCGAAGATACTCAGGTTTGCTACACTACTACTCAGGTTTGCTACACTACTGCAAGACACTAAACAACACAACTGTGTGCCTAAAATTTCATCAAAGTAAAGATTTTCAAAGTTGTCTTGGCTTTGAAAATAAGATATGCAAAATCAATCAGTCAATCTCTCAGTCTCTCACTCAAAAATCCAAAAAACAAGGAATCGTTTGGGCCGGATTCTTGCATAAAGGTTCGCACTACCTTTTTCTTTACTTCTCTCACCCACAATTTTACCAATAATTCAGTTTACACCTTAATTAAATTGACTACAAACCTTAAACATGTCTTTTCCACCCTTAAACATGTCTTTTCCACCCTTAAACTTGCCTTTTATTCTAAACATGCCTTGGTTCGCAATCTCGAATTCTAAGTTATTTTAGACTATGTGTACATAATTTATGAACTTTACCATTTTTAATAGCAACCGACAAACAGAACCTGGAGGGTAGTGTTCATTCATTTGTATACTATATAACTATAGTTATTAACTAACCGTTGACTGACTATTATTTATACGACAAACCCAAATGTTAAAATGTATATTATATTACTTGATGGTTTTTTATTGTGCAATTATATCGACAAATGCAACTAAATATTTGCAAATTTTACCTATGAAAATATATTCTGTGAGTTTAGGTTATATTTTAATCTGCTTCAAGGGCGGACCTACCTTAATAGAAGGGGTAGCCTCCGCTACCCCTTGGCTCCGGCGGTAGTGTAAATTTGGAAAAATTTGACGTTTTTTCGACTTCGATACCTTTTTTTATGAAACGTTACCCCTACGAAAATTTTCTAGATCTGTCACTGCTCTGCTTGGTTTTTACTGACAAACTCAGCATATTTAAAAAAAAACTTATGAAATATGAATGGAATCATTTTATCTATGAAAAATATATCATATACAATATGTTAATTGTTTGTAAGGTTAAATAAGAAGAATAATAAATATTATTGTGTCAGTGCAACCTGACTCGAACTTTATTATACAAACAAAAACAATTAAAGGGCATGTCCCGATAATAATTAAATCGGTGTGATTGTATGAACAAATCTTGGAATTTAGATCTCATTCGTAGACATGTGTCGAACCCATTGGTCCACACCGTGATCAAATAAGCTATTTAGTGACTTAAGGAAAACCATTCACGCAAGATGCTGCTTGTTTACCAATCGTTAATTAATTAATCTGAACAACCATGACAAAGATTGCAATATAAAATAAACATCCAAATAAAATTAAAGAAAAGAGAAAATCATGTATTTATTAAGTTGATAAATATCTAAATAAGTGTCTAAGTCACCAGATAATCAATCATGTTTAACTTTTGCATTTTTAAGAGCAACCTAAGACTACTTGTAGTGGGTTAACGGCCATGGACATCTCGGCATAATCACGCCCCTACCGCTCTGACTAGGCTGGTAACAGATGTTAAGGGCCCCGACGTTAGCTTGGTAATTGGCATGAGGGGATGCAGGCATGGGTGCACCAGCTTTTCACCAATCATTCACACACACTTCATTTAAATAAAAGATTTCTTTTATCTAAGAAAAAGCTAATGATATCTCCTTAGTAACGTGACAGTCGCATTTTTCACTTTTTCGTGAACCTCACTACACATAGTCTAATCCTACTACATTTTCTCAAAACAGGACTTGAAACTTGAGAAAGACACTATTCCTAGTGTCTTGGTATCATATTCCCTTAACTTTTGCTAATCAAATTTTATTTCAACATCTTTAACTTAAAGAAAAAAATAACATTTACAATTCACAGATAAAAATATATAAAAGAAGTATCAATGTATCATACATTTTTTAGTTGCGAGATTTAACTTCGAAAATATGTTGATGCATAAAGCTATTATATAAATAATATTAGTTAATTAGAATAATTAATTAGCCGGTTCATCGGATGTTTTCATTTTTCGTGGTTCCAACTTCATTATCCATGAGATGACAAGAGTACAAAATTTGATATGACTATGACTTATTTTTTTCGATATTATTTTCTTCTAAATAAGAATACAAAAAAATCTTTTTAATAAGATTACAAAATTTGCCGGTTTTTATAATACAACTAGTAATTATATGCCAGTTCGAGGGAAGTTTTATTGTGATTCCTAACGTGATTATCAACAAGAATATATATATATTGTTTATATATTATAAATAAGATCGGTTTTTTTATTGGTGATACCCAAATTCACAAATTATCTTCTGATTTCTAGATGTAACGGATTCTTCTATAATTTCTTAAAAGTTATGTTCAAGTATAAATTATTATTAATAAAAACCCATATGATTTTCGTAAATGAAATCACACAATTACCCAGTTTTAACAAAACATATTGTTTGGATGGTTATTAACTATGAAAAACAAATATATCATTTTAACCCTTTTAATACCATAAACAACGTCACAAACATGGCAAGGTCCAGCTTTCCGGACAATAAGGTGACGGACCATCTTGCGTGTGGGTGGATTAAGGCCACGGCCTGTGTGGCTTGGTCTGGATATGCAAACTCAGTTTGAACACTACGGTGGATGCAAATGCAGTTTGAACATTGCGTGTGGGTGGATTAAGGCCATGGCCGTGTGGCTTGGTCTGGGGATGCAAACTCAATTGGAACATTGCGGTGGACACTACATATAGTTTGACATTTGAAAAAAGTTTATTAAACCCCAGTAACGTCTTGTATTTCCGTATTTCTATTTTTAGAAAGTTTGTATTCGCATTCTATTTTTAGAAACCTTACAATCGTACTCCATTTCCGTTATCACAATTTGAGGCGTTAATCATAATAGAATTTATTTTTATACTTATACATGTTACATACTTGTGTTATATGCTACAATCTCGAATACGTGTTTGTACGCAAAAACCGACACTTGAAATGCTTGAAATTATCAATTATACGTGCTTTATACTCGTATGTTACTTTGATACACTTGGAATACATAAAAACATGCTTAATTATGAGTTTCTAGCATAAAATAATGGAATTATCAAACTCTAAGGGTCAAACTGCAAATTCTAGAAAGTTTAGTAAATTCTACAAGTAGTGCACGGCTATGCAACATAGGCGCACGGCCATGCACATTGCGATCCGCATGACCGCGCAGCTGATGTGCACCACCCTGTGATCCATGATCCGCACGACCGTGCACATGATCCGCACGGCCATGCAAAATGACCATGTCTGGCATAATCTTTTAAAATACGCATATTTTGGCTCCATTTCCCTTTTTAACTCACAACCACCACCAACTTCATTAATTACATAAACTCTAATTCCTCCATTATAAATAGGAGCCTCCATACACTCCTAAACACTTTTCAAACACTCAAATAACTCTCAAATCTTCTTATTTACTCTCTAATTTCCAAGACTTGGCAGAAGTTGCAACAATTCTAAGTGAGTTTTAGCTCACGTTTCTTTTATTTTCTTATGTTTTCTTCTTTCTTTCTACTTAGATAACCTCTAGAAAGGTTTCACAAGATTTCCTTGGCAAACTTAGGTGAAACCTCACCACATTTGAGGTCCAAAGTAGGATTAAAATTCTGCTTTCATTTATACTTTTGTTTCTTGCTTTTCTTGATTAAGACTTGGTTGAATCTTAGGCCTGCTTGTTCTTAAACCTATCTAAGGTTATGAGACTTGTTAGGAGTTGATTCTTATGAGTTTGAGAGATGCAAATACCCTCTAAACTTTCTCTTTTAATAGAGTTTAGACAACCCACAAGTGTTGAGACCAACCAAGGCTACCATATTTCTTATGGCAAGGCTTGTGTTATGGTGTAAATGTGTGAATACTTGGAAGCCTTGGCTATCCTAACCACATTCCAC
The DNA here is from genome assembly GCA_947069175.1 of Scalesia atractyloides. Taxonomy (NCBI): domain Eukaryota; kingdom Viridiplantae; phylum Streptophyta; class Magnoliopsida; order Asterales; family Asteraceae; genus Scalesia; species Scalesia atractyloides. Next base: position 85,179,858 of record CAMTDV010000116.1, on the reverse strand, counting down.
CACTTCACTTGATGTTTTCTATGTTGTATATTAGTTAGTTGTATTTTTACCTTTCATTCATGACAATCCGAATCATCCTTATGATAATTTGTGTATTGGTGAATCATACAATGAGGATTAATCCTCCATGCTTGACTTACATGACAATCTATGATACTTTTGATGGACTTAGCTTAGGGTTATTATATAACTATATATATATATGTATATACACACACACACCAACATGGCCGAACTCATGATAGTAATCGGTTTAATTGTCATAAACTTAGGCTATTTTATCTATGATTCTAAGTCTCTCGTTTTTTATTCTAATGGGCAAACTAGAACCCATGAAATCACTTATAACTTAGTGTCAAAACGAGTAGTCAGACAAGATAAACTTTTATGTCTACATACTTTTTGTAATTTCAATTTCAATTTCAAATCCAAATCTTTCGTCAAAATTCCAAATACTTACTTTATCTCATGTAGGGTAACCTCGGTGTTTCCAAACCTCCAACTTTTCACGGGCTTACCAAGGGAAAGCTTGCAAAACCGTGAATACACTCGATCTCATTTTTACGCTTTACACTTTTGGGTGCAATATGTTTAACCTATCAAAATACACGCAATCACACTCATACTTTATGCAAACACAAACAATCCATTATACATGCTTAGATACGTGATACTTGATTTGTATTCTTGGAACATTATGTGATTCACTTGTCATTAATTTCGTACGAACCTCCCTTAGCATGTATAGCGCTATAGGAGTAACGCACCGTCCGTAGTCTTGTGGTCATGTTAAGTCTTTAAATTAATGTGATAATCAGAGGATCGACCTGTAAAATTGCATGTCATGATACATTAATATAGTTAACAATTTTTGCCTTGCGGATTCGTTCAAACCTTTTTACATACTTATGATATTATAAACTTGTGTACTCGCCAATACTTTATGTGTTGAACTATACTTTTTAAACATGTTGAAGGTAGATGATGTCGATATCGACGAAATCTAGTAGGGACGACCTAGAAACGCGCCAAACTTTAAATTCATGTTTATAGATTAGTTATACATTACTTGTTATATTTTGTTTTCCAATTCATTTACTTAAACCGTTAGCAATGAAATATTATTTATTAAATACTTGTCACATTTAGTGTTATGAAGTCTCAAACAATCTAATTATATCTGTCCCAATGATTTAGCCATCAGTTAGGGGTGTGACAACCCCCCCCCCCCCCCCCCCCTCTCTTGAAAAAGAAATCGTTGCATGTAAAAAAATATAAATTAAACAATATAAAATGCACACTCTAACTCAACTCAAATCATATTACTCTTAACCAAATAAATATGTTATGTGTGTGAATTTGTTTTATTCATTTATTTTTTAATAATCATATTATTTGAATATATATGAAATATAAAATAATTTAGTAATATTAAGTAATTATAAAAGTAGGTGATTATGTTGAAAAGCGATGTGGAGGTTGATTGTAAAATAAACAAACTGATTTGTAGAACTTAATATTATGGATGTTTTAAGAGCATTTACATCCTATTTTTTAGCCACTTATGTTATGTGATTTGTTATGACCCTGATCATCACCATCACTCATTATGTGAGCGTCATATCACCCCCAACTTAATCCATCACTCTATATGGCGTGGACCATGACATCCACTATCATTCATTATCTTCACACATCAATTAAAATCTTCTAATTAATTGAAAAAGGGTCATGGTAGTCATGGATTTAACCATGTGAATTCCCATGGTTTGAGAAGGGGGCGGTGTACCACAAGGACCATGTTCCGCATGTGAATCCATGATCAAATCTACCACCCCATACTCAATAGCCTTAGGCTTTGCCTTATTGATCAAAAGAAATTACTATTTGTGATGTGATCAATATTTAATCCTTATGAGGTGTAATTTAACGTAGAATTTACAAGAAGTAAGTTTATCTATTCAAAAAAATTCATTTTTTGTGTAATTTAACTAAAAAATTATTTCATAAATTTATCTTTCAGTTTTTTAAATACTAAATATAAAACTTCACTTTAGTTTTTCTTATAACTTATATGTATAAGTAACGGAATGTAGTGGTATTTTTGGATAGTTGTCTTCATTTATATGGATAAGGAATACGATATGAAGTGGAAGGTTTAAATGATAAGAAAAATTTTGTAAGAATAAAAACAATAATTTTAAAATTAATAGAAATTTTCTATTTACTTCATTTAATGTATGTATTTAATGTTATGGAAAAGGGCATATAGGTAAATTTATAATTGTCATTAATTAGCTAATTACTTAAACTTGTAACTCATTTTTTTAATATACTCTTTCAAGATAAAATAATTTATGTGTAGGATAAATTTTAGTATGTGTAGGATAAATTTTGAAATGTGTAAGGTAAATTTACATATATGTAGGGTAATTCCGGTAAGTGTAAGACATATGTAGGATAAATTTTGACATGCGTATGATAAAATATTTTTGCTTTATTAATGAGAGATAACATAATAAATGAGAGTAATTATAAATTATTTAATGTTTTACCATTATGCCCTTTTTTTTCTTTTTCTTCGTATATTAATTTTTTTCTCAAATTAACATTTCCATGATATGAATGATCTGAATGATTGCATCCAACCAAATATATTAGATCCATCAAGATTGCACCACAAAAGGTTTTACCTCAATGACGCACATTAATACATTATAACAAGTTGTGCGTCAATTTACGACGTTTGACGTGTGTCATTTGTCCATACATAAATACTAGACTTTTGCATTAATGTTTAATCGGTGAAAAGTGGTTAATATCTAAAAAGTGTCTCAAATGTGGAGTACTAGTTGAGTTATATATTTTACAAACACAAAACAAAATTGTGTATGGGTTAAATTAGTAAATTCTAATAAATATGTGGGTCTTTCGATATTAAAAATAGTTAATAACGTGAGTTTCCGGTTTACCAAAAAGGAAATAAGGAGTGCCAGTCATCCAACTCACTATTTAAGAAACATACGTCATTTGAACCCCACACACACTACCGGACTTGAAAGGGAGCCATGCCACCGAACTTCTACCAAGCTTTGTTCTCACTCTTCACATAAACAGATCGTCAACCCAAAGCGGTTGAACATATATTAGTTACATTTCACTACAAAAAAAAGATGATAATAAAATACACATTCTTGAAGAAGACGACTTTTCATCCACCATAGAAAGCAGTTACTTACGACAGTCCCATTTCACCAAATCTACCCTTAAACAATGTCTCTATATCACCACCTCTTCTGTATGTATCTATCTCACGCATCCCTCCTCTCTATCTCATGCATCCCCTTCGCCGAAAAGTCTCATCCTACACCGCAGCCATGAAGCAGCGCAAGAACAACAACCTCTCGGTTTTCGTAGTTGTCTTCTCGGTTTTTCTTTTCGGCTTTTTCATGTATAACGAGGACGTCAAGTCCATCGCTGAGTTCCCATTCTCCAGGCCGAATATCGACCACCTTCTTGATTCTGAGGGGGTGGTTGAGATAGATTCAAGGACAACTATTGTTGTTGAGTCGAAAACAGATGAGGATCAGGTGATTGAGCTGCCGGTTCCTGTGGCTGCTGCTGCTGAGGAGGAGGTTGAGGATGATGAGGAGATCGAACTGCCACCCGAAGAATGCAATTTGTATGATGGAAGATGGGTTTACGATGATGCGACACACCCGTTGTATAAAGAAGATCAATGCGAGTTTCTTACGGCTCAGGTGACTTGTATGAGAAATGGGAGGAAAGATTCTATGTATCAGAACTGGAGGTGGCAGCCTAAGGATTGTAACTTACCAAAGTAAGGATTTTTTTATTAGAAGAAAATAGGTTTGAAATTGAAGCTGATTTGTGTGTGTTTTTTTTGGGTGAAATGAAGGTTTAAGGCGAAATTGTTGCTGGAGAAACTGAGGAACAAGAGACTTATGTTTGTTGGCGATTCGTTGAACCGAAATCAATGGGAATCGATGGTGTGTTTGGCCCAATCGACTATTCCTCCAGGAAGAAAGAGCTTGAACAAAACCGGCTCGCTTTCTATTTTCAGAATTGAGGTTAGATTTCCTAATTAAGATATGCATAGTTAGATGCTCATCGTTACATGATTACGAAAGAAGTATGATTTATCATGTTACCTATACAACAGTTAAAAAATTTATATGTATATATACATGACGACATTAGTTTAATTATTTTATATGTACATAAGCATACGCATTTTATGTAAGAAATAAAAAATATCCATATAAACTATAGATCAAAACCATTGAGTTTTATCATATCACGAACTCCAAGACCCGGGCTTGTGAATTAGATATTGTAATCATTTCTTATCTTGTCGTGAAAAAAATACCAGCATTGGTACCGTTTAATGAATGGGGTCGTATCGTTATTAATAAATCGACCACGAAGTATGGAAGATGTAAGATGTGGTCATTATTATTTTGTATCCCCTGGCATTTGATTGAACTCAAGTTGGGCATTTAATACTTTTTTGAGCATTAAAATATCGATGTGAAATAATATTTGCAGGATTATAATGCCACGGTGGAATTTTATTGGGCCCCATTTTTGGTAGAGTCAAATTCAGATGATCCAACTATGCATAGCATACTAAACAGAATCATAATGCCTGGATCCATTAAAAAGCACGGTAAAAATTGGAAAAATGTTGACTATTTGGTCTTCAATACCTACATTTGGTGGATGAACACCTTCACCATGAAAGTCTTGTAAGTTTTTTTTTTTTTTAATTTTTTTATAATTCTTCAATATTATAGTATATATAAACATATTATGATTGTTGATAGTTTTCTTTTTTATTTTTAATATAATATTCTGATTAAAGAAACAATAACGTAGGAGGGGATCGTTTGACAAAGGAGATACAGAATATGATGAGGTTGAAAGACCCGTGGCGTACGCAAGAGTTTTGAAGACATGGGCGAAATGGGTCGATAAAAATATAGACCCGAACCGGACAACAGTTTTTTTCAGCAGCATGTCTCCTCTACATATCAAGTATATTTTCTACTTTACGTATTAAAAATACAATAATATAAAATAAAATGAGAAATAAATATATGTATTAGGTGGTAGTTTCAACCAACGAAAAGGATATTAGTTGGAACTGTAGAGGTGACTTTTGGGTATGATTAGTTATCAAGTAAACTTATTTATTTTATTCTCATATGTTCTATCACTTATTAATAATAAAGCACATAAACGTTTCTTATATAAAATTGTATAACTTCAACTAAAACATCATTTAATATAAGAATGAAAATTCTGCAGGAGTTTAGATTGGAACAATCCCGACGGCATAAAATGTGCAAAGGAGACTAGTCCAATTCTTAACATGTCCATGCCGTTTAGCGTTGGTACCGATTGGCGACTCTATACCGCTGCAACCGATGTGATACAATCAATGAAGCTTCCGGTCCACTTTCTCAACATAACTAAACTTTCAGAATACCGTAAAGATGCACATACTTCTGTACACACGATTCGCCAAGGTAAGATGTTGACTAAAGAGCAACAGGCGGACCCCAACACTTACGCGGATTGTATACATTGGTGTCTTCCTGGATTACCAGACACATGGAACGAGTTTCTTTATACACGTATCATTTCCCGCTCTTGATCGGTGCAAGCCAACTCTTACCTTCACATAGCGTTAAAAATTGGAATTTTCTTTCACATACCTTGTATCTAGGGACAGGCCAATTTTAAATACTTGTATCTTATTTTGAAATTTTTGTTATAGACGTTTGGTCACAAAAGCAAATTAAAGATCGTCCCAAATGTACAATGAAGTGTTGAAAGACGGAATAAATGAATGCACAAATTGTAAGTAGGTATGTGTCATTTCAATTTAATGTATGGTTCAGTTTCGAGGGGCCAATGGTTGTGTTGTGTAATGCAAAACAAGGGCATTGGTGGTGACAACAACAGGATATGAACCCGATATGGATAATAAATTATTTTGAGTGTTATATGTATTATTATTTTCGTATGTCGGTATTAGCAGTGTCACTAGCCAGAAAATCCACAATCGATTTTAGTACAAACTACAAAGAATTCGAATAGGATTTAGGTTAAATATGTCGGTGTTTTGGGGAAAGCCAATTGTATTCAAAGTTGTTGCTAGAAATGTTTGTCGGTCATATGTGAGGAAATGTTATTTGATCCTTCAAAATAGAAATCTCTATTTAATTTAAATACATCAAAAGAAGTTATAATTGTAAATTATAAAGAGTCACTAGCTAAGGTGCTAAAATTTGTGGTTACAAAAGTAGTCATATTTAACGAATTCAAAATCAAAGTACCTAACAACCTTTTACATGGGTAATTTAATAATATACTCACAACTTAAAATTTATATTTATGTATATACTAAAGCATAAAAATGTTGTTAAATGTTCTTAAAAGCGTTGATGTACATAACCACATGGGTTCATGATCACTTTTGTCATTTTATCTATCTTTCGCGAGTATCTCAACGATTATGGAATGATGGATTGCCAGAAGTACTTATATTTCTCGACACCCCTATTGACCAGGTGTTAGTGGATTGAGTTTTTTATACACACTAATCATTTATGGGAATCTAGTGGTCATGGTGCTTGTCGTCACACTTTTTAGTGGTATGCGTTTAAATCCTTGCATATTTAAGGTTAGATGATACTTAAGTCAAAAACTTTGATGTTCGAAAAAAAAACTTGGGACATAAAATTTTACATCTCTTTTTATATATCTTAAAGGTTTTTTTCTATAAGGTAGTTAAAATTGCTCACACTTTTTAGATTAATATATATAAAGTATAAGTTTTAACAATCAATATACATTAACTACCAACAACGATAATTCTTTCTTGAAAAAAGTATTTTATTATAAAATAGCAAATACATCTCTACTTTGTTTAAGGATTTGCAATAAAGGATTTAATTAATAATTTACATAAAACATTTTATATAAAACTTATTTTACTCTTAAATTATTTAAATAACACCCAAATTTAATAAAACAATTTAACTACTACTAACATGACTCGAGAGAAACAAAATTTTGTTTAAATAACTTGATTTGGTTAAAAAAATCAATTGGTTGTTTAATTTAATAAACTGTTTAAAAAATTGAAAAAAAAAACCTTTATTTATATTAACCATTTAAGGCTAATATAATAAATACCAAACGACATCTGGACTCTTTTTTTTACTAAGATGGGCTAACTAGTTGTCTCGGACACGTCGGGTAAAAGAACAGCAATTTACTAAGATGGGCTTACGAGTTGTTTCGGCCCACATCAGCTTCTCTTCCTCTTGGCCCATCCTTCTTAGATTCATTTCAACCATATTCGTAACACTTGTAAAACTTACTTTAAAGCTCTCTTCATATCACATATAAATAGTATACGATTAATACAACCTATAATTATCACATCGGTAAATCTCAAAATAAATATTCATGCCTTATCATGTGAATCATTAGATTGATTATCTACCACAATGTAACACCAAAAAGCCTCAAACGACTTTTCCTACTTGTCGGCGATCCGTGCACCACATATAAGGAATACTACTTGTTGCTTTGTTGTATCTTGAGATGTGATTCGAAACAAACCCAAAGCACACTGTGCTATTGAACAGTCTGGAAGAATTGTTTTAAAGATAAGAGGTAACTCGCTTAAGTAATTTGTTGTAGTTTCGAGTGTTGTTTTTGTTTACTTATCCACTATTTAGAGTTTAGAACCCATGACCAGCACCTAGATCTCTTCCACACTTTTGATCGAGAATACCAATTCAAAGATCCCCGACTTTGTAGTTCACTTAAGGCCTCCAAAAACGTTGGATCTTTCTGCAGTCACGACAACATCATTGTGGTTCTTTGAAATATTAGTTTTCAACCCATGTAAAATAAATTGCAAACCTCAAATCACACCTACCACTGCCATAAACAAACTAAATGAAAACACACGCAAGCCAACGCCTCAAATGTAGTCTTTTTTTTAAAAGAGACCGGTATACGTATTAAGAATCATGTAAAAACTTGTAACCATCTTAGAAAATTAATATATTATATATCTCAATCTCTATCTCTATCTCTATAGTTAATAAATAAAAATCCTACGAAACACAATGCAGAATACCTTTTTTTTTTCTTTTTCCCGTCCAAATATGCAAATTAAAATAAGAATTCGTTCTTGGTCATTTTCAAATCACCGGCTTTATGTTTTTTTTATATTAGAAAAATAATTAAACTGTTAAATAATACGTTTTCACGCGGGTTTCTAGCAGGGGCGGATGTACCTCATAATTAGGGGTAGCGCGCTCCGGCGGTAGTGTAAATTTTGGAAAAATTGACGTTTTTCCGATTTCGTTGCCCCTTTTCTTTTAAAACGTTACCCCTATGAAAGTTTTCTAGATCCGCTACTGGTTTCTGGTTTCTGGTTTCTAGTATGTATATATGTTAAAACTTGAATAGTAGTATCAAGTTTGTTTAATGATCTGGGCCTAGAATACGATTCTGAAAAGGAAATAAAGAAAGCGCATCTGTTTTTACGGTCCACCCATCACCTTTGCTAACGTTTACAACACAAAAGTATGAAGTCCGGAATTTGTTGGTAATCCACTTATGATAAGTAAATATGGTCCTAAGTAATTATGACTTTTAACTTGAAGCATTGAGTAAACTAAAAGAAATATTAAAGTAAAAAATTGAATCATGATTAAAATGCAAGGAGGTGAGATTTAGGTAGATGTGTCCGTGCCGCGACTTGATACCTAATACTTGAAAAATATAATCTATTTATGTTTGTTAAACAAGTCAACCTGAATTCGACACATTTAATAAAAGAATTAAATGGACATGATCCATTTGATGAAAAGGTTGGCCCGTGTTAGGAGTTCTAGTTCTATTGTGAGCAAATTTTATAGATTTAACTTTAAGAGAACGTTTAGTGGTGTATGAGTTTAATCTTAAATAAAAAAAACCCTCTTAATTAAAATATTACAAGAAATTTCATGATAATTACCTTTAATTTTTAATATTAATTTTTTACTACTTTTAAATCATTTAAATTATATCAAATTTATAGGACATTTAACTACGAATTTTGGTTGGCTTGTGTGAAAACTATTTTGTTAAAATAACTAGATTTGGTACCAAAAATCAATTAGTTGCATAATTAAATAATTGTTTAAAACTAAAAACTCAATTTACGTTTACCACTAACTATTTAACTCTACAATAATAAATGCCAGACAGCATATTCTGGGCCTATGAATTGCTTCGACCCAAATCAAAAAACCAAAAACCAAGGCCCAACAAGTTAACAAGAACTTATAACAGGCATATTTTTCATTTTTCAGCCTCCTAGTCTTTCCTTCTTTTCATTGTGCCCCTTTTCGTTTCTTTTGATTTTAACTCAGGTTACACAATGTGGGTTGAAGAATAAAAGTCACGTGCATTTTTTCGGTGAGATGACGTGATAGCGAATATATTTTTCCGGTAGTAATTCTAGGCACGATTGCATGTAACGTAGGCTTAGCGGTTCTAGAACCATTAATGATTGGTGAACCGGCAGATCCGTTTGCAACTCCTTTGGAAATATTATCCTAATGGTATTTCTTTCCCGTATTTCAAATACTTCGTACAGTACCAAATACATTACCGGGTTTCTATTAATGGTATCAGTAACCATGGGATTATTAACAGTACCCTTTTTAGAGAATGTTAATAAATTCCAAAATCCATTTCGTCGTCACGTATCTTGCTTTCAATATTTCAAACTATTTTACGTAAAACCTTTAATCACTGTTGTGATTAGTCAAAACAACCCCCCTCAAGTTTTTTTTTATTACGTTGTAATAAGAACATACTAAATAAACTCTAATGAAGTGGTTTGACAACCCCCTTAGCTGATTTGGTTCTTCAAAAATATCATTTTGTGGTCGCTAAACTTATATTAAGTATACAATGAAGTGGTTTGACAATCGCATAAGGTGATTTGAGTATCTAGAGCGAATAAGTTTGGGTGTAAGTTTGGATGTGTGTGGTTCACTTTACGTTTGGGTTTGTAACAAGTTGTAAACTGTTCATCGACAAAATTTATAATTTCGTATACTTTTAAAACAGAATCTTAGGGAGGCCTTTATTGTGTGGTTAGCTCACTAGGTAGAGGCTCTTAGCTTTAGTAGAAGATCTCAGGTTCAATACTCCTAAGCATGGGGTAACTATATATAACAATTCCAAACACAGAGGTTGTTTGTTTACCATTAATAGTTCAAACATGTTACTAGTTCAGCACTTAATGATTCAAACTGTTTGTTTTACGAGCAGATTTCCGAATGGTTTAGACATTTGGCTCTGAATGATTAAGCATTATACTGAGTCTGAATGGTTAAGATCTCTGGTCTGAATTGGTCAAACATTTGCCTCCGAACGGTTAAGCATTATACTAGTTCTTAATGGTTCAGACATCTTACTAGAACACTTAATGATTGAGACCTCTTACTGGTTCAGCAATCAACCATTCAGAAGTTGTCAAACAGCGCGTTAACCTACTTTAATATTCATTTTGTCTTTTTGTGACTATTTTTTCTTTTTTGTTAGGTTCTTATAGCTTTCAAATATGACCACAATATTTTCTCAATTTACACATCTTTGGTCCCTCATTAACTTCTTAGTTTATACATGTTGAACTTAATCTCTTGTTTTGAAAAACCCAGAGAAAAAGGTGAAATCTTTTGTGTTTTACTTTCTAGGTTTTTACTAAAATCTAAAAGCATTGAACGGTTTTTTGAATCTTGACTAACTAAACACATGTTGGTAAAATTATTTGTGCATTGGTAAAAATATGATGGTTTAATTATTAATAATATGACAACCAATACTTGCTAATAATAAAGGTTCAAAGGAAAAGAGAAACAAATTGCATAAATGATACTGTGTTAAATTAATAATTATCAACTTTGTTGGATGGCTATGTGAAATAGCATGAGACATATTCATATTTCTACACCGGAAACTTTGCTTTGAACTTTTTGATCAACTGGATTCTAGCCGAACAACATCAATATATGGTATCAGTATTATTGTAATTGTTATCAATATTTATTTTTATTGTTTTCGATTGATATTAAACAAGTGTCGATAGCCTTTTGTGCATATCACGACTTTATTTTTTGTGGTTTCTCTTCCGATTGCTATAGCAAGTGTTGGTACCATAATGAACCAATATCGACCGTAGTGGTGAGTCCAGAAATTTTTCCAAAGGGTTTCTTTTGGTAAATTCTCACTAATTTTTTCCAAATCAAACAAAGTTTCCACTTATTTTTTTTCCATTTCTTTTGAATCAAGGGGATTCCCGGGAACTCAGAACCCCCCCCCCCCCCCCCCCCTACAAGTAGTGCAGGAGAAATCCAGCATTTTATGGAGACATAAGAATTTTTCGACGGAAGCTGCTTATACCATATTTTGCTAAATGGATATCTATGTTATAATACAAAGGTCAATTGAAAAAAAAAAGAGATAAGATTTTGTGCCATCGGCTCTAAACAATCTTGTTTTAGAATATTTTGGAGTAGTCTATATTTACTCTTATTAAAAAAAAGTCTGTAACTTTGAAAAATAAAAAAGAGGTACGAGAAAAGTAGTGACGTGGCACCTGAAAAATGGCTGATATCGTAGAATAGGTCAGGTCACAAGAGAAAAGGTTCATGGACTATTCAGATCCATCCGTAAACAAATCGGGGCCGTTGGATTAAAATTTTAACCATTCATCATCTCTCTATATAAATCCATGCATCCCCATCACCTTCCTTCATCATACTTTCATTCATCCAATTCAAATATTTTTTTTGCTTTTGTTTTCTTTTGATTTTCTGTTTATTTTCGTTCGTTTCGGTTTATGATCTCATCGCATTTTAATCGACTGTTGTTGTAGCTTCTATGTCTTGTTGGTGGGGATGAATTTGATTCCCCAGCGATTCGTAAACAGAAGCCAAATTAAATCTCAAATCTCTTTTGCTTGTTTTGCTTTGCTACTGCTCAGCATCGCAGCTTCAAGCGGGTTGAATACATATATAGTATATACAATTATACATTGTATAGTTTTTAATCAGTAATCACCAAACTAAGCAGTGGTGGATCCAGCCATGTTTTGTGGGTTCACATTAACCCACTTGGTTTGGAGAAAAATGAAAAGAATTAGTAAGAACCTTGAATGATTTGTGAAAACTTAGTGAGAATCTAACAAAACGAACCCATAAAAAAAAGTTTCTGGATCCGCCATTGAAACTAAGTTGGTGTGTAATGGTTTGCTGATCTAACTTATTGATTTATGTTACAATTTGAATCAGTGGTATAAAGTTTGTTAATCTGGTCACCGTCTAGAATATTAGGGCTAATCTTGTAATAGTTTAACGGTTAGAGGGGTTAAATAATAAATTTATGAAGTACTTTAGGTAAAAATATAAAGATTTTGTATAAATAGATGGTAAGGGTTAGTCTAGTGATATGCTTTGGTTTATAATAAAAGTTAAGCTAGTTCGTTCAATCTCGTGTTTTAGTATTTCTATTCTAAGTGATCTTAGACATTGAAGAATAGGATTCTAAAACAAGGGGAATAAAGAAAGAGCATATATACGTTTTTATGGTCCACCAATCACCTTTGCAAGCGTTTACAACACAAAAGTATAATAAATAGTCACTTACGATTTTAACTTCTGTGGTTAATTCACCTTTACCTATAAATTCGAAAAGGAATCTTGTAACATTTGTGTTCTTAACAAATATTTTCTAATTATTTTGGCCCTTATCATTAAAACCATCCAACTATCACTAATGCTCTAATGGTGATCACGGATATTTAAGTTTCACCTATGATGGGTCTGTGTGAGTTTTCCTCTCCAGATCTCAAGTTCGAGTCTGGGTGATGGGGGTTTCTCATTGAAGGGTTTAAATTAGGGATCTATTGTGCGAAGGGCTCTCTAGCGCGGACCCGGTTAAGACAACATATGCTAAACCTCCTGAATTCGCAAATAATTTACACCTTTCAAACAAAAAACTAAAACTCATCCAATTAAATGATTAAATGTTATTCATATGCACTTTACATGAGAGACATTTATTTCATTTCACTTATAATTTGCTTCGATCCAAGATTTGCCTTTTTAACTAGACACATATTCTTTTCTTTTTCTTTGCTAACTTTTATTAGAATTTTATTTTTCATAATACTTTTGATAATTGTATATGATTTCATATATAAATTTTATAACCAAAAAACATAGCCGTTTCAATATAAAATTTATTTTTGGGCTACGAAGATGCATTTATTTATAATGGATATTATTTCAAACATATTTTTTTCAGCTTTTTGGTTTTTGTTCTATTGTGTTGTTCTTCTCTATTTAAAATGTATTATAAATAGTGAGTAGTATCAACGAATCGATAGTGTTATAAATATTTAAAAAGACAATTTATCATGATCTGAATATAAGCATTTTAAAAAGTTCATCTTAAATAACATTTAAACACTCAACACTTATATTCACCCATATGTGTTACTATGTTTTTCATTTTTACTTATTTTATTATATTTTTGTTATTAAATATTTAAGGTATTAATTAATGTCATTAATTGCTTACCAAGTTATTTAAATATAAAGTAATAGTTAATTTACGTTTTCAGTTGTTGATATAATGTTTTCTGTTAAAATGCATTTTAAAAAACAAATGGTTCTTATTTATATAATTTTTTTTAATTTTGTTTTCGTCTTTTTTTGTTATATTAAATCGGTTGCTAATTAAAGTTTTCTTGATTATCTTTTTTTTCTTTCTCTTAAAAGAAAAAACGTTAATGGGATGTTAAACAAGAAACGTTTTCATTTAAGTTTCAATGAAATCTAACTTTTAAAACTTTTTTTATTTGTTTTTAATAGAAAGTATTTTTAGATTTTACTCTTAATTTTTGTTTGTGTGCTTTTTTGTTTTCTTTTTTACTTATTGTGTTTCAGCTTTTAATTAAAAAAATATTTAAAGAAGGAATATTTTGTATTGTAATTTGAAGATGTGTTTTTATTTATATTTTTACTATGTTAGAACCCGTGTCTTACATGGGTTGAACAAATAATTATTATTGTAAACAAAAAGTTTTAAGAAATATTATATCATTAATTTGTTGTTTATAATTATTATGAGATTGATAATAAATAGGTTTATTAGTATTTTGTTACTAATATATAAGTGAGTGATACGTAACATTATTTGGAAACTCGTATATTATTACTAATATTTTTAATTAATTATTACAAACCCTACGGGTTTACATTATTTGGAATCGTGAATTAGTTAATTATTAAAAACGGTAAAGTTCTTTAATTAATTATTCAAAAGTTAATATTTTAGTTGTAATATATGACGAATATATTGCACTGTATTACAATAATTCTTAATATCTAAGCATATATTTATAAAAAGGTATATTATAGATAATATATATATATATATATATATATATATATATATATATATATATATATATAAATGGGATTGATCATGAGAAAATCAAAAAATTAACTAAAAAAGCCTAAAAAATATATTAAATTTTTTTAATAAAATCGCTATATATATATATAAAAAAACTTTTTTTTCAAAAAAAAAAAGTTGTACTTCAAATGTGCATTAATATGAAAAAGCCTAAACCATCTAACCCACCTCCCACGACACCCCAAAAACCTAAAATTGGTATGTTTTTAGTCTTTTTTTAGTTTTCTCATTTAAATATAGTTTTCTCTTGATACTCTCCCTATATATATAAGAAAAATTAAAAGTTTACTTTAAATGAAATTTAGTAAAAAGTGAAAGAAAAACAAATAAAACTCATATGTGTAATCATGGGTTAAGTTATTCTACATATGCTCCTAAAAATAAGAAGTGTAAAAAGAAAAAATGGGTTGCACAATATAACACAATGTCGAGCAGAATATAACACAATGTCGAGAAAAAAAGACACAATAAATTGCAAAAAAACAAATGACATAAATATAGAAAAGACATAATAATAAATAAACGACACAATGATAATAAACAAAATTCTAAAATCTACAACTTATAAATCCAAAAGTGGAAACCTTAAATCTCACATCATAGGGTTCGAGGAGACGGTTCCAGTTGAATGAGGTCAATCAGAGTCCGTTTGATACCCTTTATACGACTTCTTATTTTTATGAGCCTTTGTATTTGATCCTAAACCGTGTAATCATATGTCTTGTCTTGGTGTAAATGATAAATGTCCTTTATGTGAGGGGCACATGACCAACATTTAACCATTTAATTGGATGGTATTAGTGATGAGGGTCAAAATAGTTAGATAAAATGACGTTATGGGCACAAATATTAAAAGATTTCTTTTTAGGTTTATAGGGTAAAAGTGAATTAATCATAGTGGTCAAAATCGTAATTTACTCAAATAAATATCAACACAGGAACTTGTTGGTAATTATTGATAACCGATGATCATCATCATAAATAAACTTCATGGTACTATATATGCACCGGAAACAAGTATGAAGTAATTTTTTTAGTTGCTCTTAAATAATATCATACCTTTCCAAATAATCATTAATGCATACTAGTTTTTTAGTTGAATATTATAGTGCTAGTAAATTTCATAATAAAGAGGTTAGAAAGTACAACTTAAAATAAAGCATCACTTTTAGTCTAATAAGTAAGTAGTCTTTAAACTTGGATTTTCTTTCTCACTTCCTTTTACAATATCTAAATTCTTGTTACATATATAATATTGTTACTATTAACAAGGGCAAATGTCTCGGTCCAACTTAGGCCTAATTTACCCGTCTTTACCCTGCATGAGGCTATTTTCATGAGTCGAACCCTTGACCTCATAGTCATTAACACCAATAAGAACTTGGTCGGCTAAGATTTGGATTTAGGTTCGGCTTTGGCTTGAAGAAACATCTTGATGTAATTTTGAGCTTGTTACTCCAATAAGAACTTGGTCGGTCCCACATAAGACTGAAGCACCCAAATTGAAGACCTTATTACTCATCTATACATTAACATGGAAAAATTCATTTTTACGCAACAACAATCAGTTTATCTTTGTTTGTATCAACTATGAATGTTGAGAGTAACTAGTTTAATAACAAAATACTTATGTATTTAACAATTTTTTATTGTTATGACGTTACTAGCTATACAGATTTGGATTTGTTTTTTACACATTTATGATTGGAGGACAAGCTTTTTTAAGTAAAGTAAAACAATAAAAGGGTAACTAAATTAGCTTAGTTTAACTTCAAATTACTTTTTCAGAACTACCAACTCACACCCTACTAAACCAACGTCTACTATAAGATTAAAACCCAAACCCTCAACTACTTTCGAGATATACACTTGCTAGAAACCTTAGACTACAACCCTTTCGGTAGTTCAGATAACGAGTCTTGCTACCTCTCATAACCCTTAAATAATCATAGAAATAGTTTAGGAAAAGAAAATCACAATATCAGTATAAAATAGCAAATCCAAACACCCTAATAAGATAATTAGCTTGTAGTTTACAAGTATTATTTCCTATAACATGTTTAACGCCATCTAACACGTTAGCTTATAGTACTTTTTATCACAGTATTTGTAGGATTCAATTGCATAAAATGTCAATAGTTTTCACCATTTTAGATATAATTACATAAAACAATTTAAATTCTCTATTAACTAGTAAACTAACATGAATATAACACATAATTTTTGCAGACCATATTATATAAGAAGTCACTAACCACTACCAGACAAGGTTGATCTATTGGACTGTGAAGTAGAGAGCAAAAATGCAGCAATTTCCTTAATTGCCTTAAAGTTGGTGACAGGAAACAATAAACGTAGAAGAGGAACTAAAGATGGCGTTTGGATGGACTTTAATTTCTTAATACCAGCTTCAACTATGGAGGGTGGCGGTACACTGTACCACTGAATATACCATGACAGAAGAGTGGAGGCGTTATCATCATCCTGTGAATTTTCATCACTTGCTGGCCATTTCCCTGATCTAAAGTAATCATGTATGTTGACTGTCAATGATGGAGAACATTCTAGAAGGTCTTCTACCCGCTTCTTGAGAGAACCTAAAAATGTTGATTGAACAATGCTACCTCTTGAACTCGAGAGGCGTCCTTTCAGTAGAGCTTCATTGTAAGCTAGTGCAAGCTGCGTGCAAAATAAAGTGTGTTGACTCAAATTTTAAAATCATACAGAATAGAGATTAAGGGAAATAATTGCTACCTTTAAACTGGGGAGAAATTGAGAATCAGTTATAACCGGTGTACCACTGATAACCTGATCTGCCATAGACTCAACGGTTGCGTACAATGACAAGTAGACCTGCATACGTACAATGTATGGCATATAAAGCTATACATATCGTTTATTCAAAAGCTCATTTACTAACAGCTATTTACCTGTAAAAGTGCTGGCCTGTCCTTACACACTCAAATAACACTTGTAAGCAAAACTCTTGGATATTGGTATCAGATCTGCAAGAACGCATAGTAATCAGTTGGCGCCAAAAAGCTTAAGAGTGCCTGATTTAAAAAAGTTTTATGAGAGCTTTGGAGTGTGCATACGTACTTGATGTTCCAAGAAGGATCACAGCACAGAGCACCAAAAGCAATCAAGCTGGGATCTGATGAAAAGGTACTGACGAGCTGATTAACGGTTACTGCAGCATCATCGTCATTATTGCTTGGAGTACAAGCTTTCAAACTTGCCAAACCAAACACCTGTATTAAGTGCATTCAGTTTTATTAAAACAAAATTAGGAGACAATATTTGAATTAATGTGGAAATGATGAGGATTGAGGGTTTGACCTTGTGCATCGTCCTTGAAAGCAGAGACTGCCGTCCTATGGGGTCATCTACATACGAACAAGCTCCTACTTTAAGTTTAATATAAACGATACCAGATTTAAACGGGTTATTCTTGTCCTCAGAATTCCACCATGGTTTCTCTGTAGATCAATAAGCATCTGAATGATCAATAAGCTATTAACAAAAAGAAGTGTTATTTAATATGTATATTCTCACCTTCAGGATTAAGCTCAATTACTTGAGGCCAGTAACGAGGACCACAAACTCGGACCATTTTCAACTGCAGCATATTGAACATCAAGAAATTTCATTGTTGAAGAACACATGAATGCATGATTTAGTGAATCAACATTAAGAGAAAAAAAATGGATACTTACGAGGGCACGTTCAGGGAGAATACAAGGAGTGACCTCACAGAAACTTGTTTCTGCATAATGCTCAGTTTCCTTGATTGTAATTTCGAGAGGAGCATAAACTGGTAGTCCGGTGTCCACATCAACTGTTTGAACCCAACGAGCTTCCGTAGCAATGAAGTACAAATGTCGAAATGCCTGAAGGTGGCAGCGGTTGTCATTTGGTCCAGTGGGTAGGCGTGGATAAAGGGTTATCAACAATGCAGCAATAGAGCTGTTGTTAGTTGAAAAGGTCATCATTCCACCCCCAAGGAACAAGAAACCAATAGCTAAGCTCACCTGAACGGAGCATATGTAAAAAAATTCAACAACACGTTAAGATTTCAAAAGATATAAACAAGTTACACAGAACTCATACAAGAATATAATCATATGTCAGCTTCACTGTGTTATATCTCAATAGCATGTGCTGGTCACACAATTTGAGCAGCAACTACTATAATTTATTAATTATATATACATTCTTCATAAATCATAAACAAGCTAAATGAGAGAACTTACAGCCATCTGAGCGCCATAGTTGACATGACCATCGGCTGAATTTCTACAGCGCAAAAACTTCAACAATTTAAAAGTCTGTAGGTGCCCGGAACCAGCCATAACCTATTATTCAACATATGTCAAATATAGGGTGTAAAATTAATTTAATACCATATAACAAAATAAATAAGCAGATTGCATGCTCTTACCACAGATAAAGAAAGAGCAATGAGGTGTAGGCAAGTCTCTAATGTACCCCTGTCAACATATTGAGACAGCCCTCTTGGAAATCCATGCAAACTTTTAACAGATAAAGGCTTTATCTGTAACATACATATGTATAAGAAGTTGGAACAACTAAAAAGAAGAAATATGGAAGTCAGTTTCCGCGAAACAGTGAAATACCATACCTCATTTAGAAAGGCAACAGCATAACTATAAAGCAAGTCATGTGCACTTCCATCTTTGGTACCAGCAAATCTCAACCCTGGCAATAGCAATACATTTAATAATTTCACGTATGCTTTAGCAATTATATGTATATATAAGGATTACATACCAAGTGAAATACATGCGCCAGCAACAATATTCACGTATGCTTTAGCAATTGCTTCACTGTCCATATCATCAGATTCATCGTCCATTTCACAATTGAGGCCTTTAACACCATCTAAAACAACTTTTGGTATCTGACCTGAATCCAATCTTCTGATGGATGAACCCTGAAACCAACGTGCTAAGGTAGATGCAGATCTCCACATACAAAAAAAATCGTGTATGACTGTATGGTATGCATTTTAATAGCACTTACCTGCTCCATAATATCAAATTACGGGAAATAACACGAAGCATTATAAAATCGGGCCTCACGTATTGCAATTCGAAACGTGTTTGTGGGATACAAAGCCTGGATAGAATCGCTTGCGATTCATTCTACCATCAATAGTGGTGAAAAATGAGAACTATATTTAAACTTCAGAATCCTTGATACAGCCATATTGCAGAAGATTTACCTTTAAGTACATTAGACCCAAAGCAATTATAGCTCCAGGTGCAGTTACATCAACGTTAATCTGGGTTGCATCCATCATCTATAATAGCACAAGTGATGATGAGTATATATATCTGAACAACAATAATCTAAAAATTGGTTAGTACAACCTGCCCACGATTGTGATCATCTATTGATCCATTGCAAAAAGGGGGTCTTTCCTGATGAAGCCAAAACAACAAAGTCATGCACAACAACTCGTGATTTTATAAATCTTAAAAGGTGAAGTGAAATGAGTATGAATAACTATAATTATATAGAATGTGATGAACACTTCTAAACAGCATTTACATGGTGGTTATCTTTGCCGCCAGCATATTGGAACAACTGATCAACTAACGTATCCATGACGCCGATCCCATCTAGACCACGACCTTCAATCAGAACGAACATCGTAAGAAACAACTAGGATATCCAGAAAGTTTGACGATCCAGTAACTAACGAACGGGGCGAATTGGGTTATGGTTTATCTCTAACGGTCAAACATGGAGATCAAAAAATTAGCCGAAAAGAACATTACCCAAAGCAACAAGTCCCAAGGAAAATCCAGCAGATAGAGCGTATCCCTCTCTTTCAAGTACATTATCGCCTCCACTTTTACGACCAATCTCACCCTGAAAAAGTTTATTAGTGTTATAAGTTCTCAAAGGAAACTGCATCATTTTCATTCAATATGCAAAATATGAACTGCTGTCAAGGATCCGTGAAAATTCAGTGCTAACTTAAAAAATGCAACATTTTAGAAATAATTTCTCAGATTCTGCAAGTAGGAACAGCATCTACCAGAAGATTATTCATTGTTAGGGGGTGCGCAGATCCTTCATATAGAAGCCCAACTGAGACAAGCGCTGCTGACTGAAAATTGATTATATAACAATTAGAAGCTACTAGTTTTACTATAAAAACAAACTAGTTTTTTTCATACTAATTACCTGAAGAAGGGTTGGTAATTCCAGTCCGGGAAGGAAGACGGATGGCGAGCTGTTATGTGTACATTTAACGACTGCAAGAAAGAATGGTGTTGGTGCATTTTAAAGCATCAGCAGCAAGTCTAAATGTAAAAACAAAATATAGATGCTAAACCAATGCACTTTAGTTCTACTATATGCTCCCACAGTTCATCAAGCAAATCAGAAAATGATTTTTTTTCTTAACACTGACAGAACTTTCACTGCTTCATGCCTTCACAAAGAAAACAGATCCAGCTATGATTAGGCTAACACTTGACAGATAACAATAGAACACTAGATTTCTGTTAATTCGCTACCAGGAGTTATTAGTGAAACTTGAAAATTATTTTCTTACTAGTGACGAAAAATAATTTCTACATAGAAAATAAAGCAGTAGAATTAACAATAAAGAAAGTTGGTGACATGAACTAAAATCTAGAAATAAAGCCGGTAAATGACGCTCATCTGTTTTAGACTTTTAGTAGGTTACAATTCTTCGAAAAATAGAATAAAAAACTCCCTAAGTAAGAATACAAAATTCCCTATTTGATATTCTGATCATGATGAAGCATGGTATCACATAAAAAACTGATGGTACAAAAGCCACATGACTAACCTTTGATATTGCTGGCTGCATTGTTCCTCTATAAGATGCAGCAAGTCCAAGCATTAGTCCTACTGTCGTGCTTTCATGTTCCTAAGATAATGAAAACATTTAATTTGCAGAGTATATCAAACTGAAAAATTGTTGAAATGATTTCCTTTGTTAACTCATAATACAAAAACGGATATAAAGAAGATAGCAATGATGACATACCTGTGCATAGTACTGATATATATCAGTTATAGTCAAAACATCCATGCCTACATGAGTAATATTTGGTTCCTCAGGTTTGTTGTACATGATCCAAGTTCTTGACATTTTACCCTGAAAATAGTGATTTGGGTTACTAAAATCCAGAATGAGTTGCAACTAAAACACAGAAAAAATTGATAAACACATTAACCCTTTATATTTAGAGGGTAACTATTCATCAATCTATGTAATTTTGTGAGTGTATAAAACCGAGACAAAACAATAAAATAAGTGTTTGTAAGGTAAAGATAGGAATGAAAATCGGATGTGAGGTTTTTTTACAACAAACAAAGTTTATAGAAAAATGTGTTTACCCTAATTTTCATAATTATTAGATTTAAATTTATGATTTATTTATTAATCTGAGATAAGCTTTAAATTTAAATAGATTAAATATGTACTTTTGAAATGTGGTTTCCATCTCAGTTATTTGTTTGTTTTAATCATTAAAATATAGAACCAAATGTATATATTTTCTCACGCTTGCATGCCATTTAAAGTATGATTAGGTTTTACAATACTAATCTTTAAGTTTTATAATACTTTCGTAATAAAGAATAAACCTGGAGAGGTGCCATCTGTAATCCAGCAGCTAGAGCATTGTGAAACTCGGGCCAAGATTTGAGCTCCTGTATATTCCTTATGCTTGGATCCAAGTTAACCTAAGAGGCATGAAGAGAGTATGATTGAAAACAAAATGCAAAGAATCCAGGTTTTGAGTTACAAAATAAAGAAAAGGTAGTAATGATAATACAGTTGCATTTTTTTGGGTAGGCAGTCGGCCAGCTAATATCAATTTCGGAACAGGAAGCGCCTGCAGGGAATTCCAAAAGAGATTGTTAAACTGTTTCTTTTAGGTAATCATTGCAGGTACACAGTAATAAGAACGCTCTTTCAGGTAATCATTGCAGGTACACAGTAAAAAGAACACAAAAACAGAAACCATTTCTCAAAGGCATTACCTCTGTTAACAATGTCCATGTAGTTGAAAGGGTAAACGCACCACGACCTATAGGAAGAGCAGTTGTCCTTTGAGCAAGTTGCCATAGCTGAGCCTGTACAGAAATAAAAAAAATATGATCAAGATTGCAAGTCCTGTCTGAGATATACATGCAATCTCACCAAAATTAATACATTGAAGGTATAAGTATGTAGGTTCATTTATTGCATAACTTCCACTTCATCAAACAAAGCTACACGTATGAGCTCCGTCAAGGTATGCAAGATTACCTGTTGGAATTCCTGATCAGAGGCAGTAGGATTAACTGGTGTCTGAATTGCCACTGGTCTTGCAGAGCATAGAAGACGTCTAACCTGACAACACAAGTTCAAGAACGAAGCAAAAGAGAACATTAAAACAAACAAAACATGTAACAAATATAAATCCACATGAATAAACCAAAAAAACCTCATTAAGTCGGAGATCGCGACCATATCGCAACTGTGTGCTAGAGTTAAAAATATGCTCCATGCCATCAATTGTAGATTCATCCACAGAATCAGTATCCTCACGTTTGGAATCACCCGATCCATTCACATCAGTAACTGAAGAAGGAATAGTAACCGGATGTAGATGCAGCATGTAAGGTGTAGACATAGAAACAGAAGTCACATTATTCGAAGAATTCATTTCCGTGAAATTTTTTAGCGTGTGACAAAGAGAGGTCTTCCCGGCCAAGAAGAACATATGCAGAACCAGGCCTATCGGTTGGCGGACATTCCCGACACTTGTCCAATACCTATATTTTTTAGACCAACCACAATACAAAATTAGCTACTCAAGATTAAAAAATGAGTAAAATGCCATTTTCGTGCGTGAGGTTTTGGCCAGTTTTGCGACTTTCGTCCAAAGGTTTGTTTTTCCGCCAAAAGGTTTGAAATCTTGTCATTTTCATCGTTAACTTCATCCATTTTTCTCCGTTAAGTCAGGGACATTTTCATCGTTAACTTAAAGGGCAATTCGGTCTTTTTTCACTTTATGTAAAAAGACCGAATACCCCTGAAAAAGACTGAATTGCTCTTAGTTAACAAAAAAGACAGAAATACCCCTGACTTGACAGAGAAAAATAGATGGAGTTAACAAGCCGAATGAAAATGGCAAGATTTCAAACCTTTTGATCCAGATGCCGAAAAACAAGATTTGGACGAAAGTCGCAAAACTGGCCAAACCTCAGGGACGAACATGGCGTTTTACTCTTAAAAATTTATCTAAACATACAAGTTTCTTAGCATAACTTACATGTCGTAAGGGGAGAGATATACCGGCAGGCAGTAAGTCAAGTTGTTGCAATCCAAATCTTTCTCCAACCATAGCCAGAACGGTTAGCTCCTCGGGACTATTAGCTGATCCAGTAGCAAACTTACAATAAACATCAGATGACAACTTGTTCGCTAATTTTTTTCCGCCACATAACACACTGTAAAATGAAACTATCTTCCTAGCCCAACTCACAACAGAATTTCCATCTTTACGCATAAGAAATGGAAGATCGGTAATGCTGGTTGCAGTACATCCGTTTCGCAGACAGTTTTCAAGCCACCTAAACAAACTGGGAGGACTTTTTTGTGATAATGATGTTTTTAGAGAGTACGATACTTTCTACAAAGAGCGGGAAAGTCACGTATGTAATAATCCAGGTAACCATCTTCACCTAAAATCTTTGAAACTTCACATAATAGAACAACAAGAAGACCTAAATCCCTGCAATAGCAAAGCATATATTATGTCTAGAATTCCAACACTGATAAAAACTGTTGTGCAAAAATGAACTAAGCATGAAGCGTACCTTCTACGAAGATGATTAAGTTTCAGACTTTCATAAACTGTATGTAGTAAATCAAGGATCTCTATCAAAGATTCAGATGAATAGAATGTATCCAGCTGTTGGGAAGCAGAACATGATTCATCACTCTGAAGCGACATTCTAGAAGAAAATCCACTCATGAAATGAGATTTAGAATACTTTTCATGAAAGCTGCTGTTGAGGAGAAACTCCCATGATGCACCTGAATGTGGTTGAGGAAGTTTTCTTTTTTTGCCAAAAATTGCTAATATAATAGCAGAAAAAGACTCCCATTCAGAATCAACAGGAGAATCCACCCTAGATAGATACGCTGAGTCGCCATTTCCCCAAAGAAGAACCGTAAAGTGGTTGTATAAATTAGCTTCAAGTCCCTCAGCCATTGCTGCAATGCAATCATTCGCCAATGATGAAGAATGGTATCTACGAAACGTACATCTGAGCATCTGTATGAACAATAAAAAAAATAATAGACCAAACAATGAAGAACGTGTGTCGTGATATTTAACAAGTGAACATATATGCATGTAACCTGATATCAAACCTGTCCATTATGTAAGATGACATTGACTCTCCCTTCAATAGCATCTGCCAATCCCACAACTTTCATATCTTGAAAAGCAGTTGGTGCTTCCAGTGGCTTGACATTATGTGAAACATCAGCATGCCCTTGAAGAACATATCTACACAGGCATTGCTTACCTGACTGATAGATTAAAAGAGTCATGCGGTTAATAAGCATATTATATAAGGTTAGGTAGTGGTGAATTGACCTGCGGTATAAACTATAAAGTGTGGCTGAAATGACCGGTGGCAAGAAGAGAGTGAGAGAAAGAAAAGTGAACTTAATTGAACCTTTTAACAGCCATTCAAAATAATGGTCATTGGTGTTGCAATTCTCAAAAAGTAGATACTATCCATATAAATTTTTAAATGGAAGGACAAAATTTATAACTTCAATAAAACAACAAGGATGATCTGCGTCATTTACTCTATTAAACATTTAACATTTGGTAAGATAAAAAAAGCAAACGTTACTTTAAACTTTTGAGCTATCCAGTTAATGCGGTATAAAATCAGATATCGGTCAAGGACCGATATTTGAGATATAGGTTATCGCGGTGGGATATCGGTAATTTTAATATCATGCAGAATTTATATATATAGCAATTTAACACTAACAATTGAGTATACTCTCCTACCATTAACAAATTAACCTTTTGCAACAAATAACAATTGTAGCAAGTGGGAAATAATTAAGACTTAAAACACCAGCAATTAACAACTAAGACTTTAAACACTAATAGCAGCAATAAGAATAAAGACGAATGGTAGAACTAAGAAAAAAGGAACTGATATCGGAAAAAATATTGATATATCGGCCAAATATCGGTCAATATCGCCGATAATATCGGTACCGATATTTGACATCGATATTTTACATGGGGACCGAGCACCAATATTAACTGCATAGCTTTTGAGGAACGATATATGTCCCATTCTGTTATATCTATTTCTTTCATGTGTTGCAAGAGCAAGTACAATGACTAGTCTATGTTTTGAAACAAAGTTACTGGTCAGAACCAGTCGATGGCAAGAGCAACAAACGTAACCGACTTACATAACGTACAAGAGTGCTGTCAGGCGCCAAAATATCTTTATATGGCAGCTGTCCTACTTTTACTCTGGAGAAAGTTAAAAGCCAAAAGAGTTTAGCAATCTTTTTACAATACCAATTACCAAGTGATTTAAAAGATAAAATAACAATAGACATTATCTACCTTGGACGAGTTACAACAACAGGAGCTGCTGCAACAGCTGGTATGCTCCAGCTCATGTCGGGTCTAATATCATAAAGAATATCATTATCCATTTCAACACACTGAAGCCTCACTGCTTGCAACTTCTTCTGTTCTTGAAGAAGGAAGCAAATAACAGGAGTGGCATCACTATCTGTTGCCAAAAAAACCTGCATATAATTCATTTCAATTATTAATATGAAGACATGACAACGCATTACATCGAGAGATTGATGAATATGTCACCTCACTTGCAGCTGCTTGTGCCCCTTTCCCTTGCCATATTCTTCGAAAAAAGAACTTCTTAGACAATATAGCATCAGGAAGAAAAGAATCCCCTGATTTAAGGTTGGAATTTATAACTTCTGCGGTCCATAACGAATGTTGTAACTTTCCTGAAAGAAAACCCGTATTCCAATCATGTGAAAATGAAAATCAGACTAACTTTCCAAAGGGTAAGCAAGGAGCAGAGAGTAAAAAACCTTTATGATAGGATGCCATAAGTGGAATAAGATCACTAGTCCAGATTGTCTTTTCATCAAATTCCTTCATGATGTTTAACTTCCCTCTTTCCTTAATATGGATTGGCTAGCCACAGTATATTCACAATTGAATATTTAAACTGATGACAATAAGAAAAAAAATAATAAAAGAGAACTGAAGACTGTAGTGTTTTAAAGTTTAAACACCTGTGGTTCTTCTAGTGGATCTTTAAATATCAGATGTGAAGACAGTGAAGCCCCATCTGCTTTGATCATATGATCCCATGAACGTCTTAGATTGAAAGATTGTTGAGGACTATTATAACCCATATCTTTTTTTGAGCGGGGTATATCATGGGCAGTGAGTAATGGGCTTGAAGATGAAAAAAGAGAATGTGTTGAGTTCGGTCCGTCTGTCTGTTGGAGAAGTAGACCAGATGGAAGAGGCCATATTGATGTGACAGCACGAGGAATAGGAATAGATACTGTATCACCTGCCAAAAAAAGGTTTTTATTTAATCCATCAATAAAACTTCATCAGCAAAAAAAGATTAGTTCTACACACCTGATGCACTATATATCGTCAAACTATCTACTTGTAGAACACAAAGAAGAGCTTCAGCCAAATCTCCCATACGACACCAGCAGGCCTAAACAACAGCAAGAATGAAGGCAACCATTGGCATCTTAGAAATATTTGAGTTACTAGTAATGCATGATGAATAGCATAGTCAAATCAATGTCAAAGTATACGGTGAACTAATGAACTAAGAAAGAGATACCATGATAACTGGTGCAGGTAAGCTGAATCTCTTGTAGACTCTTGCTCCTATTGTCCATATATCCTGTTACATTAATTGCAAATGCACATTTAGTGAAAAGTTTGAAATAAAGAAAAAATTAGTAACTGTAGAAAACAAAGCATAAAAAATAACGCATTGATCTGCAAAAATTAATAGTAAAGAAAATGCTCTGTATTACATAAACGAATTTTTAAAAAGTACATAATTCACTCTTACTTTTACACTCTAACTACTCCTATTAGAGTCTTTCTATGAAAAAGAAATTTGCTTTGTCAAGATGAACCATTTTTTCAGATTTCACCTCTGCCAAGTTTTCCTCATATAAATCTTTTTTTCCTTTGTCAATCTCTTCACCGTGAATCTTCCTTTCAAGTTTCATCCTTATCATATTTTTCAACTTCTTTTTCCTCATTCTTAAAATCATCTTTATGCGTGCTGTTATGATTCCAAAATCAGATCCTATATGAATTGCTCCAACAACATCATCTGATTCAAATTCTTTTTCCCCAACAGTCCAACCTTCCAGATTTTTTCTTTTTCTATGTTTAATTCCATTGCAACTTCTGGCATGGTGCCAACTTTAAATGGTTAGAACTGATTCTAAAACAACCTCTTCTAATTTTTCAAAACAATAGATACGATACACAGTTGTAGGATTAAACCTTCTCCCCTTAGTTTGAAGGTCTTTTGCAACCCTTACATGAAACATTTCAATGCATAATCTAGTAAAGATAGTAACTGATCAATGCTCTTGTACAATGAATCATAATACTCCTTCACTTAGCCAATCTAATTTGGTAATTCGTTCTCAATCATAGAAACATCATTTCATCAATAGTTCTTTAAATCCTGACCAAAACAAACAGACAACTTCCTTCTGTTTCCTTTCACTTCTATACAGTTCAGGCATTTCATCAAACACCTGGTGAGCAAACAGCTTGGTCCAGCTTCTCCTTCATAATCGTTGTTAGCAACCAAACTAAGTTGGTGTAGGAGAGTAAGACTTATCAGCTCCAAACAAGTAAACTACTGATTTCTCATTATAAGACACCTATTTTATTATTAATTAGGGTTTTCTACTGTAAAAAAGCATGTAAACCGCAAAATTAGGGGTTTAAAACAAACAAATCTTTCTTAATCTATGTTCACCTCTCTATAACTCTTAAACAGCAATATATAAACATAATGATAAGCTCTCATTTATAAACTGAATGTGAATCAACTAAAAAACTGTGAAGTTACCGATTTCCTCTAACGAAAAGCTCGTGATCGCTCAACGAAGACGAGGCTTCAGTGTCATCTGAATCAGCTTCGTCTCGCTGTCTAGTAACTTCTGGATCGAATAAAAAGTAGTCATACTCGTCAGTGACCTCATCTGCAGATTTTCCGTCGAGAGCTTCAGCAATGAGGCCGAAGGGCTTGAACTCGCCGAGAATGGTGAGTTGCCGGACTCCGATTGATGACATTGCTCCGTTCTGATCAAAGTTGTTCGACGGATTGGAAGATGAGGGTTTAGGTGTGGAGAGGCGTGATTTGAAAGTATGCTTCTGTCTCCCGCCCTTTTTGTGGTTTCGAGTAGCAGAGTGCGGGTCAGGGCGAAAACCCTAGTCCTAGCGGGTCCAAGAAGATGTGTTTTTTTCAAAAATGATTTGCTAGTGTCAAGTAGACAACGAGTGTTATCTAATTTACCCTTAGGCAGTGGGGCGCTCCGCGGTGGCATGTTGTGGGTTGGTGACTACGCGTGGAACACCGTTCTCATCAAAGGTGATCACGCGTCGTGGGCATCACGCAGTGGAAAGAGGCATATGACTGTTGCATGTTACCGTTAAGGAATCGTTTGGGCATTTTAAATTTTAAAAAAAAAAACCTTAAACACTATATATAAATCATCCATTTTAACCTTTTAAACCCACAAAAAAATATTATCTCTACACTCATTCTAACTGAAAAATGGAAGGTTCGAGTTAGAAGAAAAAACACACACGGCCAAAGGTTCGAGCTAATCTTGGCAAGCCGGCGAGATTTCGCTTGCATGACGAAGCTGACCCAATCCCACCATTTCAAACCCAACCGTTTCCCAACCAACCCTTTCCCCACCAACCCTTTCAAAACGAACCGTTTCAAACCCAACGGTATCAAAACCAATCATATCAAAACCAACCTTTTATTCCACCGTTTCAAACCCAACCATTTCAACACCAACCTTTTAATCAAATGTCACTCGACCCAATTGAAGATAACAATCTCATACACCAATTCGCCCGTGCATATCGCGAACCACAACAACAAGATGATGACGATGATGATAGTGAACCGGTTCAAGAAGAAGAAGAAGACGATGTAGATATTGTCCCAATACCCGGTGGTCGGAGAGCTTGGACTGTGACAACCCGTAATTCTCAAGGTAAAAAACTTTAATTCGCTTTATAAATCAATTTATAGACTTAAAATGGGTGTAGGCTCAGATACAATATGTTTTTTTACATTTTCAATTGATCTATGTTTTGGCATATATTTCTTTTTTTTTTTCGCCACCGCAACGCACGGTACCATTTTTAGCTTAAAAAGATAATTTTTTTTCCTTATTTTTATGTACGTGTCGGTATAAGTTCAGGGGTATTTTTTATGTTTTCAGTTAATCTACGTTTTAGCATAAAATTTGTTTTACAACAAGTGGGTCAAATATAATATGTTGTCATTAGACTTTATAGATTTGACTTACTTTACGTTTTAACACCACCGCAACGCACGGTACCGTTTTTAACTTAAGAAAACAAATATTTTCCTTCTTTTTTGTAGATGTCGGTATAAATTCAGGTTGGTGTTCAATTTAAATTTATTTCGCAAATAAGTGGGGCCGTATATAATACGTTCCATGCTTATTTTTATATGCATTCTCAGTTTATCTATGTTATGAACTAACTTTTATTCCAAAACGATTCAGGTATTTATCGTACAAATCCGAGTTATTTTACATTTGGACCGCCGCAACGCGCGGAAAAATGTACTAGAATAACCTACAATAACAAGAGGGATGACCAATGCCATGCTGCTCTAGCCATTGGTCATCTTTTTTTGGGATTTTTTTATTAACTTTTTTGTTTTTTAGCCTTTGCCATTCAATATTTTGTATATGCGTTTATAACCCTTCAACTTTCTAAAAATTTTATGATATTTTTTATGTGCTTATATATATATGTGTGTCGGTATAAATTTAAGTTAATTACATTTCTTTCTTTTACTAAGTTTTTGTTTTTTAGCCTTTACCCTTCAATAGATTGTATACATGCTTAATTACAACCCTTCAACTTTCTAAAAACTTTATGATATTTTTTTATGTGCTTATATATATACATACATATATGCGTGTGTGTGTGTGTGTCGGTATAAATTTAAGTTAATTCCGTTTCTTTGAAAACGGTTAGGCTAGAATATAATATGTTTTTCTTGGCTTTTTTTACGTTTTCAGTTAATTTACGTTTTGACATAGGTTATATTTTACAAGTTTTGTAAAGTATAATATATTTTCATTAAACTTTATAAATTCGATTTACTTTACGTTTCGGCGTCACCCGCAACGCGTAGTACCATTTTTAACTTAAAAAACATAATATCTTTTTTTATTTTTATTTACGTATCGGTATAAGTTCAGGTTTTATTTACGTTTTCAGTTGATCTACGTTTTGACATAAATTTTGTTTTGCAATAAGTGAGATCAAGTATAATATGTTTTCACTAGATTTTCTAAATTTAACTTACTTTACGTTTCGGCGTCACTGCAACGCGTGGAACCATTTTTAACTTAAAAACATAATTTTTTTCTTATTTTTTTACGTGTCGGTATAAGTTCAGGTTGGTGTTCGATGTAAATTTCTTTCGCAAATAAGTGGGGCCATATACAATATGTTTTTGTGCTTATTTTTACGTATATCTTTAGTTTATCTACGCTTTGACGTAACTTTCGTTCTAAAATAATTCAGGTGTTACAAATCTGAGTTACTTTACATTTTGACCCGCCGCAACGCGCATGAAAATTTACTATTATATGTGAAGTATCATGGATAGTATTGCATTTGATTGGTTGATGAAGTTGGTTGACCAATCATTAAATGCCATGTGGCATCCATAAAATTTATTGAGTTTTAGAAGAAAATAAACAAAGTTTTGTATTTGTTAAATGGAAATTAAAAAATATATATATATGAATTCACATAGTTGTTGGCACTATTTTATTCAAGAACTTCTGCTTTTCAGTTTTTGATCATGTTGTCTTCAATAACGATTAACCTATAAACCAATCCATTGTTAGAAAAACAAAAACCATCCATCAATAATCAATCTTTTAATTTATTTATGAAAAGCGAAGTCATATAATGTGATGCTTATACAATTATTAAAGATAATGCGTTTGAAATTTTGTTTGAAAATGAGCTTAGGATACAGCATAAGTATATGTATGGCTATGGATAGAGAAAACATAGTTATAATCAGTGTTATCATTGTTGAGTCTTATTTACAGAAAAAAACAATTAGTAAAATAAAACTGATATTCCAATATCACGGTAACATAAACACTCATAACTAGCCATTCATTTCAATTCAAATCAGTAGCCAAAATATAAACCTTAAATTGATTAACATATTCAAACGGGATTAAGAAAGTGTAAAATACAATTGGTCTTAATGTACGGGCGTAGGTGATGAGTATTCCGCATGTTATATTTTTCCGAGTTTGTTAACCAGCATGTTATTGGTGTCCGGGTTTCTGAAGTAGCATGTTATATTTTCTGAGTTTAGGAAATCCGCATGTTATATTTTCCGATTTTGTGAATCCGCATGTTATAGGTGTCCGGGTTTAGTGAATCCGCATGTTATAGGTTGTCCGGGTTTATGAAGCCGAGTAATATAGGTTGTCCGGGTTTGTGAAGCCGCATGTTATATTTTCACAGCGTACGCATCGTACGTCAAGGTCAATTGTACGTTAACCAACCCCTGCCAACTATATTAATCTTGTTTGGTGTTGGGATGACAATAGGATGGAAATTTGAAATCTCTGTTTCAGACTCATTGGAAAACCGGGTTCCATACCCATCGGGTATATGCCAGATAATTACTCGTCGGATATCGGGTATGCATTTAACTTAAATTTAAAAAAAAATAACTTGTTAACATTGTTCATAAAAACAATTATGGTCTTTGGACCTTCCCTTTGCCTGTCTTGAGTTATTATCCATCAGGAATCGGACATACCCGCAAGTATTATGTATGACCTTAATTTGTTTGAAATAAAACCTGCACCTATAAAACAGTTTCGGTCTTTGGACCCCTTTGACTATTTCTTAACGTTACTAAAATCATACGTAATGGTTAATGCCTCATAAGGGGCATTTTCGCTATATCAACATCATAACGCCCCTTCAAAATATGTGTAACGATTAATGCCTCTTAATGCCCATTCCATTCAATACTTTCTATTTTTTCTTCTCTTTGGCATTATTCTAGAAATGTCTCTTTCTATTTATGCCCTTATAATACCCGGGGATGATGCTGAGAATCTTATCAAACCCTTTCATGCCTCTCATAACTAGCCATTATTTCAATTCAAATCAGTAGCCAAAACAATTCTTTATAAACCTTAAATTGATTAACATATGCAATTGGGATTACGAAAGTGTAAAATACAAATGGCCTTAACGTACAGCCGAAGGTGATGAGTATTCCGCATGTTATAGGTGGCCGGGTTTGTGAAGTAGCATGTTATATTTTCCGAGTTTAGGAAATCCGCATGTTATATTTTCCGATTTTGTGAATCCGCATGTTATAGGTGTCCGGGTTTAGTGAATCCGCATGTTGTATATTGTCCGGGTTTATGAAGCCGCGTAATATAGGTTGTCCGGGTTTGTGAAGCCGCATGTTATATTTTCACAGCGTAGGCATCGTACATTAAGGCCAATTGTACGTTAACCAACCTCTGCCAACTATATTAATCTTGTTTGGTGTTGGGATGACAATAGGATGGAAATTTGAAATCTCTGTTCCAGACTCATTGGAAAACCGGGTTCCATACCCATCGGGTATATGCCTGATAATTACCCCGTCAGATATCGGGTATGCATTTAACTTGAATTTTTTTAAGAAAATAAAAATAACTTGTTAACATGGTTCATAAAAACTTTTGCACCCATAAAACAATTATGGTCTTTGGACCTTCCCCTTTGCCTATTTTGAGGTATTATCCATCAGGTATCGATCATACCCGCAAGTATTATGTATACCCTTAATTTGTTTGAAATAAAACCTACACCTGTAAAACATTTTCGGTCTTTGGACCCCTTTGACTATTTCTTAACGTTACTAAAACCATACGTAATGGTTAACGCCTCAAAAGGGGCATTTCCGCCACATCAGCATCATAACGCCCATTCAAAATATGTGTAACGATTAATGCCTATTTCGTTTAATACTTTCTATTTTTTTTTCTTCTTTTTGAACATTATTCTAGAAATATCTCTTTCTATTCATGCCCCTATATACTCATGAGATGATACTGAAAATTTTATCAAACCCTTTCATACCCCTATAATACCGATTACGCATGAAGTAAGTATCAATATTCCACATCTTGATGAACAATTAATTGTTCCTAAGATTTTCATTTAAAATAGGATGTTGTATGCAACCATTACTTGTTAGAGTTTACTGATCAGTTGCTTCTCACTTCTGAGTCTCCATTTTATATAAGAATATTCTCGTTGGGATTTCAAATATATCTCCTTTTATATAATTTTATGTTTAACATCTACAGTAAAACCAAAATATGATAAATTAAATATAAAATAATATTATTAAATACACATTCTACAAGAAAAGTTCATTTGCACGTAATATAAGTACGAGAATTAACCATCACTAGACTCAGGTCAAGGGAATTAAAAATAAAAACTATTTGGTAATATGGTTTTGTAAACAGGTAATAGGATTAAGTATCACCTAATCTCATACCCATCTTATACTCGCAAAAAATTGAACAACTACTCCCATGCTCGAATAACCGTCCCATGATACCCAATCTCATACCCATCTTACACCCTCAAAAATTTGAACAACTACTCCCCATGCTCGAATAACCGTCACATAAGCCATCCTGAATGCTTAGGATTCAGATTCAACTGTCAACATCCCTAGTTTGATGGAAAAAAAAATAATGAAACACCAACAGAATAATTTACATAAAGGGAACAATAAAGTCAAGAAATAAACAAAAACTTGCTTGATCCAATATCTTAAACCTAGCAAACTAAGTCACAAAACACGACCATTCTCCAATCCAAACATTTAAGAAACTTCCAAAAAACGATCAAGAAATTACAATGATCCAATGTACTCAATTCTACTATGCAACTTCACACGTTAACGGTTAACTTGTAATTGAAACATCAACGACTAGTCTCAATTGTGTGGACTTGCATGATAAAATCCTTAGGCCGAAAACAGTACAACCCGTCATTAGCCCAAGAAAACCTTAGTGTCTCTGATCTTCAAATCTTCGCTGCATTGATCGTATGCTTCAAGGACATACGCAAGATCCTCATCCGACAAGACATGAACTAACGAGTCAAGATCATCGTGCGGCAACCTACACCTCAAACACATAGACGGTCCACACACATCCCATAACTTTACGACGAGCTCCGTGTAAGTAATACCGCGGTCTACTTTGATAATCCCATTCGTGCCGCCTTCGTATCGTAGTTTGCCACCGTTCTTACCGGGTGTGATCGTGCCGCCATAACCATAGTGGAATTTGATCTTCTTGTTGGAACTTGATGATGCTGCCATGGATGTTTATCGTACGAGAATACTTTTGTACGAGGGTTGATGTGCATGCACAACTTATATATGTTGAGTAGAAAAGTTTCCTAAACCTTTACGGATAGATGTTATACTGAATAGGTTTTAGATGATTCGATGCTTGATTTACAAGGAATCTAATTATTTGAATAAAATAATATTTATATTCCGTACTTGTTGTTTAATTTTAAGATTAATTAGCCTAAGAAGTAGCTTAATTATGGAATCTAATATAAATTATTTTACCAGCGTAAATAAAGGGGTCAAAAACATTGCCATGTACACGCACTTCATATCTAGTGGAAATTGATAGTATTGGATACGCACCAAATTATTTATTTATTTTTACATGCATGAGTTCTGATTTTTTTTAAACGGTCACCTTTAAATGAGTTACTGGCGAAACTTATCAAATCGGGATATACTCGTCTTCGATCCGGGAAAATCCTTACCTAGGGTCGAAGCCCGTAAACACTCGCCCGAAGGCATGACAGTGAGATGAGGTAAACCCCTGCGATGAGGTGAACCGCGCTCAGTTCAAGGATGTAACTAGCGAGCACCGCATGATCACTTAGTCTGGTATCATCACTGGGTGCTGCCGTAATTAAATAGGGGGAGGGGGCAGGAATCGAACCTGTGTCACTTGCAACATTAAATCTCTCTCTTACCACTCCACCATCAACTCATTGACAGTTTTGATTTTGAATGTAGTGAATGTCATGTAAAAATATGTATGTTATTCTGTGACACCCCAACCGATGACGGAAACATCGCGGCGGGACGAACGAGATTGCTCGAGACTTCATAACGCTAAAATACGACAAGTGATTTAAATAACAAGATTCCCATTCATTTATTGAATAGCAAGTACATAGTTTCAAATTTGAATACAACATCATGAAAAACAAAATACAAATACAACAACTTTCTAATGCATTCTAAGTGAGTATCTAAGTCGTCCTATTTGATTCCATGAGTCTCATCATCAATATCAACCTGCAACACATGTTAAAGTATAGTTCAATACACAAGGCATTGGCGAGGATACAAGTTTAAATAAATAACATAGTATAAAGTTTTAAACGGATCTTTATGTATCAATGTCTATTCTCGAGGCTAACATGGAATATACGAGCATGTCAATATACTAGTCAACCCAAAGTTTATTGCAAGCGTAATCTGATCATAACAATGAATAGACCGTATGTGTTTAACTTAACATGACCTAACGAATACGGGCGGTGTTTTACTCCTGTAGCGCTATACATATTAAGGGAGGCTTGATCAAAGTTAATGACTGAGTATGAGAATTCAAGTATAAGCATGTGTGATTTTATGTTTAGCACAAAGAGCATGTATAAAGATTGTTTTGTGATTTATGAATAAGCATGTTTGTGTCAATTGATATAGTACATGTGTTGCACCCAAATGTGTAAAAGTAAAATGGGGTCGAGTATACTCACAATTATGCAAACTTCCTAGTATTCCGTGCATAGAGTGTTCAAGTGATGCAACCCGAAGTTACCCTACATGGGGTAAAAAGGTGGGAATGAGTATACTGAGTCGGACGATAGGTCCAGATTTTGAAGCAAAAAGTACGGAAGAAACGGAAAAAAACGCCACTTCGTACGAGGTGACCACTTCATGCGAAGTGACAGCCCACTTCGTGTGAAGGGTCTGTTTTTGTAACATTTTACCTCATTTTGCACCCGTTTCGACACTAATTTTCGTGAACAATGTATTGGCAATG
Source organism: Scalesia atractyloides (assembly GCA_947069175.1). Classification (NCBI taxonomy): domain Eukaryota; kingdom Viridiplantae; phylum Streptophyta; class Magnoliopsida; order Asterales; family Asteraceae; genus Scalesia; species Scalesia atractyloides. The sequence continues at coordinate 85,142,693 of CAMTDV010000116.1, read as the reverse complement.
AGGCTGAATAGTCTAGGATCATAATACTTAATCAGAAAGTGATTAAGATTCTGTTCTGACTAGTTTATTAAGAAAATACGAAAATTATGTGTAGTTTAAGTATATAGATATTCAAGTTGATCATAGATGTCAAGCATGGAGATGTCAATTCTCGTTATATGATTCACCAAAGCACAAGGTTGCAATAAACCGGTTGATCATGAACGTACAGAAAGTAAATGCAAAATGTTCAGGTGAAATGTGGAACTTAATTCGGGTAGCCAAAGCTCCCAACGTTCTCACTATTTTCTACGAAAGGTTCAAGCAAACGTGGTTCGGGTTTGAAGAAAAAAACACACACGGCCAAAGGTTCGAGCTAATCTTGGCGAGCCGGCGAGATTTCGCTTGCATGACGAAGCCGACCTAATCCCACCATTTCAAATCCAACCGTTTCCCCACCAACCCTTTCAAAAGGAACCGTTTCAAACCCAATCATATCAAAACCAACCTTTTATTCCACCGTTTCAAACCCAACCGTTTTAACACCAACCTTTTAATCAAATGTCCCTCGACCCACTTGAAGATAACAATCTCATAAAAACAATTATGGTCTTTGGACCTTCCCTTTGCCTGTCTTGAGTTATTATCCATCAGGCATCGGACATACCCGCAAGTATTATGTATGACCTTAATTTGTTTGAAATAAAACCTGCATCTATAAAACAGTTTCGGTCTTTGGACCCCTTTGACTATTTCTTAACGTTACTAAAATCATACGTAATGGTTAATGCCTCATAAGGGGCATTTTCGCTATATCAGCATCATAACGCCCCTTCAAAATATGTGTAACGATTAATGCCTCTTAATGCCTATTCCATTCAATACTTTCTATTTTTTTCTTCTCTTTGGTCATTATTCTAGAAATGTCTCTTTCTATTTATACCCTTATAATACCCGGGGATGATGCTGAGAATCTTATCAAACCCTTTCATGCCTCTCATAACTAGCCATTATTTCAATTCAAATCAGTAGCCAAAACAATTCATTATAAACCTTAAATTGATTAACATATGCAATTGGGATTACGAAAGTGTAAAATACAATTGGCCTTAACGTACAGCCGAAGGTGATGAGTATTCCGCATGTTATAGGTGGCCGGGTTTGTGAAGTAGCATGTTATATTTTCCGAGTTAAGGAAATCCGCATGTTATATTTTCCGATTTTGTGAATCCGCATGTTATAGGTGTCCGGGTTTAGTGAATCCGCATGTTGTATGTTGTCCGGGTTTATGAAGCCGCGTAATATAGGTTGTCCGGGTTTGTGAAGCCGCATGTTATATTTTCACAGCGTACGCATCGTACGTTAAGGCCAATTGTACGTTAACCAACCTCTGCCAACTATATTAATCTTGTTTGGTGTTGGGATGACAATAGGATGGAAATTTGAAATCTCTGTTCCAGACTCATTGGAAAACCGGGTTCCATACCCATCGGAGCAAGCGAGGCGACTATCATCAAAAACGCTCTAGAAGAGAAGAGTATGATACAAATTTAAATATTTTCCACACATGGCGTCATGGGAGGTTGTGAGACATCACCTGAAGTGGGAACCGGTTTCGTTTGTCAACGTGGATGGGTTGACGGCTCCAAAAAGAAGGAGGTTCAAAAAGATCAAAAACTTCCGAGTCCGTGAACTACACTACTTCGAACGATGGTATATCAAGCAACATGTCTGAAATGAATCGGAACGACCTACCCGATGAAGAACCCGAGCAAGATGATACACCCACAAGGCTGTATGCAAGAAAAGTGGTGAATCGTCAACAAAAGGAAATGAAGTGGTGGTGGACTCCCTCACCAAATTCAAAGCGGCTAGGTTGGTGGGAATGGCCGAATCCAAAGAAAGAAAATAAAAACTTGCGCCTTCAAAACTAAAGCGTGACGAGTCTTATATTATAGAGTAAATTGCACAAAACGTCCTTTAAGTTTCACCAATCTTGCTGGTTTCAGCCTTAATCTTTAAAAGTTGCCAAAACCAGCCTTTAAGATTAAATTAGTTACGGGTTTCATCCTTTATCACTAACCCAGTTATTAAATCATGTTAAATGGCATCACATGCAAGCCATGTGAGGGTAAAACCGTCTATTTCATACTTAATGGGCGTTTTGTGCAATTTACTTCTGCCGCTGCGAACCTACCTCTACAATCTCCACCAACACCGGAATCCCCCCTTCCTCCACCAACGCCGCCCTAGCCTCCGCCGTACACACCAAAATACTCACCACAAACGCCGCTTTATCCACCATATTCGACACCAAATCCGCCATAAGCTCCACCAACGGCTTCATAATCCCTGCCTGAACCGCTTTACTTTGTGCAATTTACTTCTGCCGCTGCAAACCTACCTCTACAATCTCCACCAACACCGGAATCCCCCCTTCCTCCACCAACGCCGCCCTAGCCTCCGCCGTACACACCAAAATACTCACCACAAACGCCGCTTTATCCACCATATTCGACACCAAATCCGCCATAAGCTCCACCAACGGCTTCATAATCCCTGCCTGAACCGCTCGGATCTTATTCTCCTTCACCGAACACAACGAGTACAACGCGGTTGACGCGTCCTTTTTGCCGCGAATACTTCCGGTTTCCAGAAGGTTCACGAGTAACGGAATCGCTCCTGACCGTCCGATTACCGATTTGTTTTCGTCGATTTGAGATAAACGTAAGAGCGCACACGCGACGTTTTCCTTCGCCGTTGATGTTCCGATCTTCAACGCTTTAACAAGCGGCCGGCTTACTCCGGACGAAGCTAATTCCTCTTTGTTTTCATCGCACAGAGACTCCGTGCTCTTGAAGCTGTAGATCTGAAGATGAGATTAGCGAAATCAACGGTCGGATTGCTCCGGCTCTGGCGATTTTCAATCTGTTCTCCGGATTGCTCTGGCGATTTTCAATCTGTTCTCCGGTTTGTTCAATATGGTAGAGACGAGGATGAGGAGATGAAGAGGATGAAAAAATATGAGTAAATTGCACAAAACGTCCTTTAAGTATGAAATAGACGGTTTTACCCTCACATGGCTTGCATGTGATGCCATTTAACATGATTTAATAACTGGGTTAGTGATAAAGGATGAAACCCGTAACTAATTTAATCTTAAAGGCTGGTTTTGGCAACTTTTAAAGATTAAGGCTGAAACCAGCAAGATTGGTGAAACTTAAAGGACGTTTTGTGCAATTTACTCTATATTATACACTTAACCGAAAACAAAAAAATAGTGATTTAAACGTCATGTTACAACGGAAGACACTCTTAACGAACCCTTTAGGTCGATCATACTTCAATGCAAATGCAAAATATATGAAAGTGGGGTTGGGAGATGCCGTAGAAATTTTAGTTTTTTTTTACTTTGCAATGTTTAGTTTTTTTTAGTCTGTAATTTAGGTTTTTTTTAATGAAATATTTATTTAAATGAAATTGTTATTATTGATATATTATTTAAAAAAACATCATTAGTGATGGGCACCCCCACTAAAATTCATCACTAGTGATGGAATTATACTCGCTGACGTGACAGAAGTTGGTTGGGTGTGGTGAGTGATGAAAAGTGAAGCACCCCACGCTCTTAGATAATTAAGTTATGCTTTAACAAATAATTAAATAAAAGAAACTTGTGATTCTTGATTTTGGGGAGGCTCCACCACTTTCTCCCTCTCGCGCTTGTTAGGGCTTAACATTGGCTTCTTTAACGCTTAGTTTAAAACCTCTAAGGTCATGGGCGACCCAAAGGTAAGTAAATCCAAACAAGTGCTTTGTGCCACCAATTAACAAAGGCCCCCATTTAAAAAAAAAAAGACTATGAATTTATGTATATATGTTTAAGTTAGGTTGATTAAATACAAAATAGTCTGTTAGTTTAGTGGGAAACTCGCTCTCTATTTAGTATTTACAAGGATGGCAGAGGTTTGAGACACTAGCAAACTGACCTTTTTGTTTGTTATTTTAACACAAAGCCCAAAATCCAATTGGTACAATACAAGCCTAGCAAAAAGAGTTTGTGTTTATCAAATAATTAGTTAAACTATAGTGTTTTATTTATTAACAAGTTACAAATCTAAAAATAATAACATTGGTTTTGGCAATGGTGTAGGGCTCGGATCTCTAGTTCCCTTTGAGCCTTCAAATTTGTTGAGTCGGCCCAGTCTGAGGTGGTGTTCGAAGGCGTTATTAACTTACATGGCTGGGAGGCCAAACCACAACGATTGAACTTATTGGTACACAATTACAAAAGGGGGTGGGCTATAATGAACCCCATTCTAGTTATTTTTTATAAAAACTATTTTAATATAAATAAAATTAGTTAGTAATTTGATCTTATATCTCTGTATCATGCCTAAACCCAATAGATTATATTAGAGTTCAATTTTGAAAAATGAATCTCGAAACATAAATATCCAATTGACACGATTTTGGGTAAGCTTAGTCATAAATTTTATTACCATTATTATTTTTGAATTGATTAAATAAAACTGAATGAGATCAGAGAGGTTATACCTGAATTAACGGATGAATAAGCAAATACGGTAATTATAATCAGGTTTAATGCAAACAATACAATTATGTATTATACATATTCTATATAGCCTACAATTATAAACCGGATGACCAGTGCCATGCTGCTGCATGGCAGCTGGCCCTTGGTCACCCTTTTCCTTTTTTTAAATAATTTTTGTTTTTTTTTTTCATTTCCTGTTAAACATCTAATAATGACACTTACAAACTTTCAACTTTATAATTAACTTTTACGTGTTTATATTTATGTATGTTTTATTGGTCACCCTTTTCCTTTTTAATAAGTTTTTGTTTTTTTCTCATCTCCCCTACAACAACTAATATTGCAACTTACAACTCTTTAACTTTATAATTAATGTTTACGTGTTTATATTTATGTATGTGTTGGTATAAATTTAAGTTAATTAGGATTCTTTGAAATGGGTGTAGGCTCAGATACAATATATTTTTTTTTGTTTTTTTACGTTTTCAATCGATCTATGTCTTTTTACGTTTTCAATTGATCTATGTTTTGTTATATGTTTCTTTTTTATTTCTCCACCGCAACACACGCTACCATTTTTAGCTTAAAAAACATATTTTTTCCTTATTTTTATGTACGTGTCGGTATAAGTTCAGAGATATTTTTTATGTTTTCAGTTAATCTACGTTTTGGCATAAAATTTGTTTACAACAAGTGGGGTCAAATATAATATGTTTTCATTAGACTTTATAAATTCGACTTACTTTACGTTTTAGCGCCACCGCAACGCGCGGTACCGTTTTTAACTTAAGAAAACAAATGTTTTCCTTCTTTTTTGTAGATGTCGGTATAAGTTCAGGTTGGTGTTTAATGTAAATTTATTTCGCAAATAAGTGGAGCCATATATAATACGTTTCCATGCTTATTTTTATGTGCATATTCAGTTTATCTATGTTATGAACTAACTTTTATTCTGAAACAATTCAGGTATTTATCGTACAAATCCAATTTACTTTACATTTGGACCGCCCCAACGCGCGGAAAAATGTACTAGAATAACCTACAATAACAAGAGGGATGACCAGCGCCATGCTGCTCAGGCCATTGGTCATCTTTTTTGGGATTATTTTTATTAACTTTTTGTTTTTTAGCTTTTACCCTTTAATATTTTGTATACGCGCTTACAACCCTTCAATTTTCTAAAAAGTTTATGATATTATTATATGCTTATATATATGTATGTGTCAGTATAAATTTAAGTTAATTACATTTATTTCTTTTATAGCCTTTACCCTTCAATATTTTGTATACACGCTTAATTACAACCCTTCAACTTTGTAAAAACTTTATGATATTTTTATGTGCTTATATATATGTATGTGTCTCTATCAATTTAAGTTAATTACGTTTTTTGGAAAACGGTTAGGCTCAAATACAATATGTTTTTCTTGGTTTTTTTTACGTTTTCAGTTAATTTACCTTTTGACACAAATTATGTTTTACAACAAGTTTGGTAAAATATAATATGTTTTCATAAAACTTTATAAATTCGATTTACTTTACGTTTCGGCGCCACCCGCAATGCGTAGTACCATTTTTAACTTTAAAAACATAATACTTTTTTTCTTTTTTTTATGTACGTATCGGTATAAGTTTAGGTTTTATTTACGTTTTCAGTTGATCTACATTTTGACATAAATTTTGTTTTACAATAAGTGAGGTCAAATATAATATGTTTTCATTAGACTTTCAAAATTTGACTTATTTTACGTTTTGGCGCCATTGCAACGCGCGGTACCATTTTTAACTTAAAGAAACATAATGATTTCCTTATATTTTTACGTGTCGGTATAAGTTCATGGATAGCATTGCATTTGGATCCGGATAAAAATTTACTATTATATTTGAAGTATCAGGGATAGTTTTGCATTTGATTGGTTGATGAGGTTGGTTAACCAATCAATGAATGCCATGTGCCATCCACAAAATTTATATTGAGTTTTAGAAGAAAATAAACAAACTTTTGTTTTTGTTAAACGGAAATTCAAATATATATATATATATATATATATATATATATATATATATATATATGGATTCCCATAGTTGTTGGCGTTATTTTATTCAAGAACTTCTGCTTTTCAGCTTTTGATCATGTTGTCTTCAATAACGATTAACCTATAAACCAATCCGTTGTTAGAAAAACAAAAACCGTCCATCAATAATCAATCTTTTTATTTATTTATGAAAACCTAAGTTATATAATGTGATGCTTTAACAATTGTTAAAGATTATGCGTTTGAAATTTTGTTTGAAAATGAGCTTAGGATACAGCATAAGTACATGTATGGCCATGGATGGAGAAAACATAGTTATAATCAGTGTTATCATTGTTCAGTCTTATTTACAGAAAAAGCAATTAGTAAAATAAAACTGATATTATCATGGTAACATAAACAGTCATAACTAGCCATTCATTTCAATTCAAATCAGTAGCCAAAACAATTCTTTATAAACCTTAAATTGATTAACATATGCAATTGGGATTACGAAGGTGTAAAATACAATTGGCCTTAACGTACGAGCGTACGCGATGAGTATTACGCATGTTATATTTTCCGAGTTTAGGAAATCCGCATGTTATATTTTCCGAGTTTAGGAAATCCGCATGTTATATTTTCCGATTTTGTGAATCCGCATGTTATAGGTGTCCAGGTTTAGTGAATCCGCATGTTATAGGTTATCCGGGTTTATGAAGCCGCATGATATAGGTTGTCTGGGTTTCTGAAGCTGCATGTTATATTTTCACAGCGTACACCCATCGTACGTTAAAGCCAATTGTATGTTAACCAACCCCGGCCAACTATACATCAATCTTGTTTGGTGTTGGGATGACAATAGGATGGAAATTTGAAATCTCTGTTCCAGACTCATTGGAAAACCGGGTTCCATACCCATCCGGTATATGCCGAATAATTATCCTTCGAATATCGGGTATATATTTAACTTGAATTTAAAAAAATAAAAATAAAAATAATTTGTTAACATGGTTCATAAAAACTTTTGCACCCATAAAACAATTATGGTCTTTGGACCTTTCCCTTTGCCAATTCTAAGGTATTATCGATTAGGTATCGGACATACCCGCAAGTATTATGTATACCCTTAATTTGTTTGAAATAAAACCTGCACCTATAAAACAGTTTCGGTCTTTGGACCCCTTTGACTATTTCTTAACCCTACTAAAACCATGCGTAATGGTTAATGTCTCATAAGGGGCATTTTCGTCACATCAGCATCATAACGCTTCTCCAAAATATGTGTAACGGTTAATGCTTATTAATGCCTATTTTATTCAATACTTTCTATTTTTTTTCTCCTCTTTGAACATTATTCTAGAAATGTCTCTTTCTATTCATGCCCCTATAATACTCAGAGGATTGTACTGAAAATCTTATCAAACCCTTTCATGCCTCTATAATGCCCATTACAGATGGAGTAAGTACCCATATTCCACATCTTAATGAACAATTAATGGTTCCTAAGATTTTCATTTAAAATAGGATGTTGTATGCAACCATTACTTGTTTGAGTTTACTGATCAGTTGCTTATCACTTCTGAGTCTCTATTTTATATAAGATTATTCTCGTTGGGATTTGAAATATGTTTCCTTTTATATAAATTTATGTTTAACATCTACAGTAAAACCAAAATATGATAAATTAAATATAAAATAATATTATTAAGTACACGTTCTACAAGAAAAGTTCATTTGCACGTAATATAAGTACGAGAATTAACCATCACTAGACTCAGGTTAAGGGAAATTAAAAATAAAAACTATTGGGAATATGGATTTGTAAAGAGGTATATGTTTTTATGTAATCGGATTGGGTATCACCTAATCTTACACCCGTAAAAAATAATGAAACACCAACAGAATAATTCACATAAAGGGAACATTAAAGTCAAGAAATAAACAAAAACTTGCTTGATCCAATATCTTAAACCTAGCAAACAAAGTCACAAAACACGATCATTCTCCAATCCAAACATTCAAGAAACTTAAAAAAAACGATCAAGAAATTACAATGATCCAATGTACTTAATTCTACTATGCAACTTCACACGTTAACGATTAACTTGTGATTGAAACATCAACGACTAGTCTCAATTGTGTGGACTTGCATGATAAAATCCTTAGGCCGAAAACTGTACAACCCGTCATTAGCCCAAGAAAACCTTAGTGTGTCATCAAGAATGGCTATGATCTTCAAATCTTCGCTGCATGCTTCAAGGACATACGCAAGATCCTCGTCCGACAAGACATGAACTAACGAGTCAAGATCATCGTGCGGCAACCTACACCTCGAACGCATAGACGGTCCACACACATCCCATAACTTTACGACGAGCTCCGTGTAAGTAATACCGCGGTCTACTTTGATAATCCCATTCGTGCCGCCTTCGTATCGTAGTTTGCCACCGTTCTTATCGGGTGTGATCGTGCCGCCATAACCATAGTGGAATTTGATCTTCTTGTTGGAACTTGATGATGCTGCCATGGATGTTTATCGTACGAGAATAATCGGGAACTAAACACCTTTGACTCTCTTTTGTACGAGGGTTGATGTGCATGCACAACTTATATATGTTGGGTAGAAAAGTTTCCTAAACCTTACGTATAGATGTTATACTGATAGGTTTTACATGATTTGATGCTTGATTTACAAGGAATCTAATTATTTGAATAAAATAATATTTATATTCCGTACTTGTTGTTTAATTTTAAGATTAATTAGCCTAAGAAGTAGCTTAATAATTGGAATCTAATGGAAAATAATATAAATTATTATTTTACCAGCGTAAATAAAGGGGTCAAAAACATTGCCATGCACACGCACTTCATATCTAGTGGAAATTGATAGTATTGGATACGCACCAAATTATTTATTTATTTTTACATGCATGAGTTTTGATTTTTTTTAAACGGTCAACTTTAAATGGTTTATTGACGAAATTTATCAAATCGGGATACACCTGTCTCTGATCTGGGAAAAATCCTTACCTAGGGTGGAAACCCGTAAACTCTCGTCAGAAGGCATGTAAGTGCGATGAGGTAAATCTCGCTCAGTTCAAGGATGTAACTAGCGAGCACCGCATGATCGTTTAGTCTTATATCATCACCGGGTGCTGCCGAAATTAAATTGGGGGGTGGGGGGAGGCAGTAATCGAACCTGGGTCACTTGTAACACCAGATCTCTCCATTATCACTCCACCATCAACTCATTTACGGTTTTGATTTTGAATGTGGTGAATGTCATGTAAAAATATGTATGTTATTCCCTTTGATGTGAACCGAAGAAACATGTTATCCCAGAATATATGTTTGATGTGAACCAAAAAACATCTTATCTCAAAATATGTGTTTAAAATTGAAACTAAAAAAATAAAGGATGGATGAAGAACTCCACGCCTAATTTACATCCACACTAGAAAAAAAAAACCATTTATTGATGCCCCATCTTTACTAACATTTTGCTTTTGTGGTACTAATTTAGGTTTTTAACGACACTTTGTGTGTCATATTTGCTTAGCACACACTTTTGGCAATTAGTTTTTATGACATTAATTTCGGTTTTAGTGGTACTTTTCGAATGCCACTGAATTTATGTTAGTAGCATTTAACTTTTATGCTACTAACTTAGGTTATTTATGGTATTTGACGATGACACTGAATATAATATCAATATAGATTGATACTATAAGATTGTCATTGTATTGCTAATATTGATAGCTTTTAAAACCACAATAAGTTTAGATTTTGGGTATTTTTGCAATATATTCATTAATCAGATGATATAAAAATTATAGCATAAAAAAATTATGGGGAAAAAGATTAATATAGTACCATTTGAATGTTTTTGTAATGTCGAAAGTTTGACCAACTGAATAAAATCGAGTGAAGAAGATGAGTATTAACCTTGTTCAAATCTAAATATCATGTTTACGTGATTTTCGTAAATCTAAGATCTAACTGCTTGCAGATAATATGGTTACAAAAATTAAAACAATATCTTGCATTAATTTAGGGATTATCAAAAATATTCTTTTAATGTATATGACGTAAATACCCTTAATGAGAATTTAAAAGATAACTTTTGTGTCAAATCTATAATGAGAATTTAAAAGATATGTTTTGTGTCAAATCTATATTGGTTTTTACACTTTTTATATAAAACTTGAGTTTGTATTTAATCCTACACCATTTATCATATATGTTTAACACAATGCTTGATATATAAAATATATTATTCATATATATATATATATATGTATATATATATATAATTACTAATAAATTACCAAATAATATGTACAAGTACTTATAGTATATCACTTAGAACACTAAAATTACAAGCGGGGTATCTAAATAAAAAGCATCAAATACCCGAACCCGGAAATTGTCTCATACATATGAACCCGAATATTCGTCGGTTGACCCGAACATGACCCATTCAACCCTAATCTTTTAAATTTTTATTTTTTTCGCAAATTAGTATATTAAAATTAAAAGTTTATTGTAAAAAAATAAATGTATATAATACATTTACATTATAAAATACTATTTAAATTTTCTTTTTAAGTTATAAAATTGCATAAAATAACAACCCATATTGTAAAAAGTAGAATATAATATAAATGGCTTAAATGGGCCAACCAGCCAATACAATCAGGTTGACCCAAACCTGACCCTTTAGCTAAACGGGTACGGTCCTGAACCCTTTTAGACTAAACCTAAACCCGAGTGTTAGGTTTGTGTCGGGTTTTTAGGTTGTGTTAGAAATTTACACCCTACCAAAAACCTAAACCCCTCATCTTCACCCCACAAAAACCTAAACCCTAAACTTAAACTCCCCAAAAAACTTAAACCACTAGACAATAAGCGTGTTATATGAGGTTTGTGTCAGTATTTTTGATGTTCATCGGTCGCGCATGCAATGGCTTGCTAGTGGTAAACAACATGTTACATGTACCCTATGTCGTAATATATATCACATGGTGAATATATATCTTCTTCCCTCTTCTTCAAGTCGTATTGACTTTTAACATATTATTAAGGAAGAAACAAAGAACGAGAGTTACAGCATGTGACGATATTAATTATTGTAAAAGGTTCGTTGACTTTCTAATGTTGGTTATGTTTAGTTTCCAAAATAGCTAACTAACTAATGTAGGGTTGTTTGACTTTTTTTTTGCCAGTATTTGCTGTCCTAATGTCAACCTTGCTTTAGTCACCGTTGCATTGACCTTCAAATTTGTTAACCAACTTTCTAATTTTGGATTTGACCAAGGTTGATCTCCTGTGGGCGGTCGAAAATTGAACGGATTGGTAGTTGTTACGACTTTTATTTGAATTCCATTAGATTGGTAATTATACAGAAAAAAATGACATTTTAAACAAGGTTACATACATACACACACTAGCGGCAGAGGAATAAATTTATTTTCAATTATTATTATTATTATTTTTTTTCTTTAACGACTTAAATTACATCAAATCTATCTTCCGCATGTATCAAACCTTGACCTTAAGGGGACCAACACCTTATCTCCACGGCCCCACCGATTTTCAGTTATTTAACAATATATTGGATTTTAATAATCCATCTATTTGCCGTTGGCCGTCAACAGTCATAGCTTTAAAAGTAACCACCGACAGTCCCCACTACTAACACCCTGAAAAAGTACTTTCGAAATAACCGAAAGAATATCTCACTCTAGGACTATAGTCTAAAAATCGCTTTAAGATTTAATCAATCAAACCTCCTGTTTTTAATTTTTTAATTCATAACAAATTATCTTACAACAAAATTAATAGTTGTCAAATTCAGATAGCAATGAATTAGTTTACATATAAAGGTAGTCTATGTCCATCTATACAAATGTACAAAAACTTAAAATCTTCGTTTACCAATAAAGAACATGTTTGTTATAGAAAAAAACTTATTTAGTAAATGAGTGAATCTAGAAAATAGTATTTTTTTTATTTATATCTGTAAAATAATAGAAATTTTAATTAAAGTTTCGAAAAGATTAATATAATATTGATGTCCTTGAAGAAATAAGAAAATAGAAGTTAATTGATGATTGTTCATGTCATTAATTAATATTGATGTCCTTGAAGAAATAAGAAAATAGAAGTTAATTGATGATTGTTCATGGCATTCATGTTAGTTTCTAAATGAAGTTATTGTTTTACAAATATAATATCTATATTTTATTTCGTTTTCGCTTGCTGTACTTCAAAGAGGATAAAAGAAAAAAAAATTATATCTTACTTAGTCGGTTAACTTTGTTTTTTTTTTTAACTGAAATATTAAATATTAAGATCAAGAGTGAGTGGTGCAACAAATTACGTCTATGTTTGTCAACAAGAAATACCCCGAGTGGTGCCTCGGTGGCTTTTACGTATCTAATGCGATAGGAATTTAGTCAATATTGGTTTGATTTGTTACACTACCTCTACAGTGTTGAAGTTTGAAAATTTTCACTGGGGGGTCGGAAGTCACCAGACGTAAAAGTATATACCTAAAAGTTTTTTTTATAAAACCGGAGGATCGAAAACGTATATATCTAAAAAATTCTATACGAAACATACATATATAACACTACTGAGCGAAAAGTTTGGGGGGTCGGACGCCCTCCCCTCTCGGCCCCTTCGTAGCTGTGCCCTTGTACCTGCATGCCAAGAAAAAAAACAGAATTGTGTATTCAGTATTATTTAAAAAGTTACCAAACTGAAATTACTGAAAAACATCAAATTAATAAAAAAATGAGTTAAAAGACACAATTTTCAGAGCATATAGGATGAAATTGAAAAAAACAATTATACATAACAACATTCAAAAATGGGAAGTGATGGTAGGTACAAACCGTACCGGCTACCTCCTTTTTATATATAAATGTATGGAAACGAAATTGTACACAAGAGCATTCACAACATAGCTGATTATTACGTATGAAGCCGATGTTGTAAGTTCAAACCTAGATGCAACGGGTGTGCATGGAATCAAGAAGATTGATTGATAACCAAAATCAAATAAAAACCAACGGTCTAGTTTGTATTTTATGAAAACCAAATATTTTTTGTTGGATTTCGGTTTTGTACTGTTTAAAAATCGAAAAATAACCGAATCAAGTCGAATAACCAAAACGCATTTTATATTATAATGTTTGTTATTGAATTTATGGATTATAATTTTTATTTTGATGTTGAGTACTTTATAAAATTTAGAGTGAATTTCAAGTTTTGTCCTTAATATTTATACCTAATTTCAGATAAGGTTATTGTCTTTAAAATTGATGAGTTTTGTACTTATTGTTTTAAAATTTTGCATGCTATGTCCTTTAGCCCTAATCGAGTTAATTTTTTCTGTTAAGTTAGATCATATGCTAGACACATGAGAGTATAATTGTCTTTTTACCACCAGCATTACCGCCTGCTCCTTCCACCACCATCACCACTACTACTCCTTCCCTTGTCTCTCTCTACACTACGCCACACCCACAACCGGAGATCCGGATCTTGATCGAAATGAATCAGACTAAATCATCACTCTTCCCCTCTCTCTAGAAACTGGATCTGCTATGGTGGTTGCAGATTTGGTGGAAGGTTAGGGTTCGCTTGAAAAAAAAAATGGGGTTTTCACGTACAAACTCAATAATCACAAAATCTTCATCTACTCATTTCAGAATTAGGGTATAGAGAAGAGAGAGAGAGAGAAGACGTTTGGAGCCTGAAATTGCATATTCTGTAGAGGCCCCACATGAAGTTATGGGGTATGTGATTGTAAATGAGTGGTGATTTGAAGCTTTGGTTTTAAATTGGGAAGCTGATGATAGGAAGCCATAATACCATAGTTGTAAATTGATATAAGGTTTTGCAGGGGTTAAAATGCATGTGATTTGAATTGAGAAATGAAATTTGAGTATATATATTAATTAATACGTTTTTTTTAATTAAATAGGTAAAATTACAAATGTATTCTCACGTGACATACACATGATCCCATTTAACTTAAAAAGAAACTCACTTAGGGCTAAAAGATAAATCTTACAACAATCTGAAATATAAAATAAAAAACTCTTTAATTTTAAAAACAAAAGACACCGCCTAATATTAGGTATAAGGATAAATGAAAAAAATTTTAATTCACTCTAAAATTTAATAATGATGTAACCTAAAAATTGTAGGACCAAATGTGTGATTTTCAATTATTAATCATTAAGTAACATAAAAGGCCTAATTTTCATTCCTATAATCATTATTTTGGGCTATTTTCAATTCTTTTATTATTTATATGTGTCGTTTTTTTTGGTTTTTTCCTTATTTAACTTTATTTACTAAAGTACTTTTTAATAAATTTTAATTTTTTTTTCTTTTATTATCTAACTATAAATAATTTTTTTCTTTTATTATCTAACTAAAGTCCAATTAAAAACAAACAAACCATGTTTTGAGTACATTACAACTACAAGTTTTAGGTTTTCTTTTTCTTTTACTATAGCAAATGCACCGAAAGCGACCGAATTGTCATCCGTCGCAACGCGTGAGATTAATCCCACTGGTTAATATATAATATAAAGTCTTATTAATATTTAGTGTTTTTCTGCTTTGCTTATGTTAGAAAAAGACTGGAGAAAGTTCAAGTTATGAATCGGATAAAGACCCAAATGTGGTCCAATATAGAAACCCATTTTAAACTGGTTTCTCTATAGAAAATATACGAAAAGTTCATATTTCGAGGACCTTTTCTAGTGTAACGTTTGAATTTTGGTTTATACTAATATTAATTAGGCATAAACTGACGGGCATAAACCAATGTGTGATAAACTGACGATCTTTTAATTTGTATAAAACTAGTGTTGAGAAACCCCGTGTTTTGGGTGTGGGGGTCGCAAGGTCGTGCTTAGTAGTAACTAAATGACGGTCAAAATCGGAAAAAACGTAAAACAGAAAAACACAAATTTATATCGGTACGTGACATAATACGTAGATAAAGCCAAATTTAAACTTATACAACGAGTTGATGTAAATCGTAGATACACTTTAATTTATACAGAAAAAACTCTAACTTAAACTCTCAAAATAAAAAAACAGGACTTATAGGGGCTAAAAGTAAAATATACAAAATATAGTCTACTTACAATACAAAATTAACTAAAGTAAAAAGAGAATGAATAAAGACAAACAATTCTCCTGATGATGAAAAGTAAAGAAATTGCATATTTGTAAATGAGTTTCAATTGAATAACAAAAGTAAAAAAAAATCAATAAACACAAACCATTCTCATGATGATGAAAAGCAAAGAAATGGCATATTTGTAAATGAGTTTCAATCGAAGGTTTTTCTTAGTACTTTAGCTAAGAAGCTACATCAATTATATATATAATAATATATATATAATAATTGAATACGAATTTTAGGTTCAATACATACTATTCTTGTATCAGACTTTACTCTTCAACACTCATAATAATTGAATACGAATTTTAGGTTCAATACATACTATTCTTGTATCAGACTTTACTCTTCAACACTCATGGAATGATGTAACAATTAAACATATACAACAAAATAAAGAAATGATCAAACTCTCAGTTTTGCTATTTAAAAAGCGATAGTAACGTAAATTGTTACTTGTTTACCATATATCTCGATATAAATTAATAACTTTCTTATGATTAAAAATATATATATGGTAAACGGTTTAAGTCAAAATGGGTTATGGACAATTTGTGTTCAGTTCCAAATGGGTGGCTTTAAAATAGTAAGTATTAATTTAGTTCGGGTCAAAACAAGTCTCACCAAAAAAACGTACTCGAATTGTATCGAGTTAATTTTATATATAGGGGTGGGTTAACGTACAAGATTCCTTAATGTACGATGCGTACGAAATGAAATTACGCACGTTATAAAACTCAAAACCTAATCACACATGTTGAAAAATCATACACCACGCATGTTGAAAACCATAATCACGCATGAACATAAGCACACATGTACAAAAGCAGAAATCATGCATAGGGTAAAAACCTAATCACGCATGTTATAAAACTAATTACGCATGCGTGTTATAATTTCATCTTGTACATGTTGTTATAAAACTAATTACGCATGGGGTAAAAACCTAATCACACATGTTATAATTTCATCTCGGACGTATTGTACATTAAGGGATATTGTATTTTATACTTTCACACACACATATATAATGAGTGAAAGGATGTCGAGGACAATGGAAGCGGCAGGGGCATTGGTGGCGGCGGCAACAACGTGATGGTGCAGGTGGTGATGACACGGAGCACAAAGAGTTTGCGGGGTGATGATGGATGATGTGACGTCAGTGACGATGAATACAAACAATGGTCGTGAGTGTTACCGTTTGGAATCGTTGTAAATTAGCTAGTTCTTAGAATGGCTTCTTTTAAGTAGACCAAACTTGATTCGTTAGATATGAAATCATAGTCAATGTTTTTTCCCCAAATCAACACATATTTTAAAGAACATGTAATGATTATCACTTATAAAACTGTATAATATATTTTTTTTAACCATGTAAAACACTTTGAACCAATTAATAAGTTTAATAATATATCAAGAACATGTTTATTTTAGAAGCAGACGAAAGTGTTGGATGCTACCGGCCGAGCCAAAGAGTACGAACAAGGTGACGAATCTTGGAACCGAATCAAATGAGTTGGGCCATAGAAATTGTCAACGCCGTTGTTTGACCAAGCTGTGGTCGGTTTGGATGATTAATGACGATGCTGATTAAACAAATGACAACATCATTGACCCATTCTCATAAATAAGTGCCAGAACTGGCATCAGGCAACACATCACAAGACATAATCTTATTATAAATACTTTACTTTAATCCGAAAGGTATAATAATTGTATTTTTGAAAACGTTTTACCGTATGATAATAGTCAGGGGCGGACCTACCTTAGGCGGAGAGGTAGCCTCAGCTACCCCTTAGCGCTCTGGCGGTAGTGTAAATTTTGGAAAAATTTGACCTTTTTGACGTTTTTTTCGATTTCGTTATTTTTTATAGAACGTTACCCCTACGAATATTTTCTAGATCCGCCACTGATTAGTTAGTCAAGTAATTACATTATATTACATATCATTTAGTTACCTTGACTGGTTACATGAAGTGACACATGTTTTGACACATAAAAAACAGTAGCATGTTATATTACATTATATACTCTTTTATGTTTTGTTATTTGTTGGATGCTTAAGTGACAATAATTAGTTGACATTTTCAAGTAGTGAACAGGTAAAATTAATTCCTAATGCTCTAAATGGTTATATTATTTTGAAGGACTGAAATCATTATATATGTTCTTTTGCAGGATTTAAACCCATGACTATTTGATTAAGGGATACGTCACTTTATTACTAGAAACATAAAAATAAGATGTAACTAGTATTCTATTGAATTTTAGTACGTAAAATATGTCAATATAATAAAAATTATAATTTTTGTTGTTAAGGAAACAAAAATTATAAAAATAAGATGTAATTTTTATCACTAGAAACATAAAAATAAGATGTGATTAGTATTCTATTGAATTTTAGTACGTAACATATATCAATATAATAAAAATTATAATTTTTATTGCTAAGGAAACGAAAAATTATAAATATAAGATGTAATTTTTATCACTAGAAACATAAAAATACGATGTAATTAGTATTCTATTGATTTAAAGTTATGTTTGACCTTAGGCAAGATTTGGTCTCTTCTGTACCAAGTATGTTTGCTGATTTAATAACTTTTATGCAAATCTCATGCATGCCTTTGCTTCATAATTCCCTGACACGCACTTCAGCGTGTGAAAATGCATAACCAACCATTTTCTTTTAATAAAAAAAATAAGGAATGAAATCAAATTAAAATAATATATTATTTTTTTTAGAGTAAGGACTTAATTTGTCTAATTCATAAGCTCACATTATAATCGGAAGATATTAGTTTGAAGACAAAAACATATTTGATGGAAGTTATATTTTATATAACATGCGTTTTTATATTTTGTTACATTCGACCTGTAAATGTTTGTCCCATTTTATCATCTAGTGTTTTTTCTTGCACCTTAAGTAAACTTTTTAAACTTAAATGACTTGCTACAACACTGGACATTTATTAGAACAAGTTATTCAAGTGGCGATTTGGATTTTGTGGAGATCCCGAAACGAGGCAGCCTTTCGTCACAAGCAAACGAATATCGACAAGATAAAGGAGGATATAATGGTGTATAGTTATCTTTGGATAAAGAATAAGGCGAAGTGTTTAGCCATTTCGTGGGAGAATTGGTGTAACTTTAATGTGGCATCTATGGGTGTGTAGTGGTGTTTGGTTTAACGTATTATGTACCGTGGTGTACTCATGTCGGGTTAACGCGATATTGACCGGTGTGTCTGTTTTGGATAAAATTTCGTTGGCTGTTCAAAAAAGAAAAGAAAAAAAGAACAACTTATTTTTTTAATGATAAACCCACTTGTCATCTAAGCCATTATTATGGTTTAAACTCAAAGATTAAACTAAACGTGCCGAAAAGTGGAACTTGGATCGCCCTAGAATCTCCTTCTCCCCTTCAACACGGGTTTGGTCAACATATATTTAATCAGGTGCGTTCGAGCAATTACCAACAACTAAACTATATGCTACATCTTAAATATAACCAAAACACATGTCTATCAAATTTTTCTTTATAAAACTAAAATATACGACGACATGACTCACATCCATAAAAAGTAGCAATTTTTATTATATATCCCAAAAATGTTTCAATCTTTACAAAATATTAACTGTTAAACATTAAACTCAATCTCAATGATTTCAAGTTATTTAGCCTACTAAACAAAAACAAAAAAAATATATTGACTTACATAATCATAAATAGCATTTTTAATTTTTTTTCTCATCCACAATATCCTAAAATAGTATTTTCATCCATTAATGTCAAACATACCTTTTACGATTAACGTAATTCAATGTATGCTATTATTTCCTTCTTGGCTGGCCAAAGAAAAAGAATGTATGCATTAATATCAACCACAGTCAACGCGAGTGACTCTCACGCCCTATCAAAGCGCGCGTGGATGAAAAATAAGAAAATTCCCATACAACTTTGTCCTTCGCATTTGCATCCAAACCGTTACCGTCTAAAATCTCCATTTTCCATGACTCCGTCTTCTACGTCTATATATATATATATATATGTATGTATATTGAACAAACCAAACAAACACCAAAACTCAAATCAACCTGAACCAAACATGTTTCTCATCTAATGTTTTCCACCATCGGCAACAAAAAGCAAATCAAAATAGGAAATAATAATAATAATAATAATAATAATAATAATAATAATAATAATAATAATAATAATACTGCTGGAAATATTATAATATGCCCGGTGCCGTTGCAGTAACAAACTCGCAGGTGTTCTTATCGTCACCGATGTTTCGTCAACCACTGATCTCTCCGTCTTCACCGCTCTCTCTCCGTCATACATCTCCGGTACCGTCATCTAGGCCGTCAGCTATTCATACGCATACGAATGGATACACTGAAGGTTCGGTTGTAGGTTGCGATTCAAATACTTCGCCAACGGTTCTCTCGAAGCGGAAGAGGCCTGCACGGATTCAGATTCCGTTTGCACCGATGAGTTTTGTGGATGAGGTTGCTAAGCTGGTTGATGATGTGGCGGAGATTGATGATGAAGGTGAGGAGTATTCTGTGTATTGTAAAAGAGGAAGACGTGGAGCTATGGAGGATCGGTACTCGGTTGTTGTGGATCTTCAAGGCGATTGCAAGCAGGTATGGTTTTGAAATCGTTTTCTTTCGGTTGATTTCTGTAGAGTTTATGTTAATTTAGCAAATTGTATGATGTTTGGAACAGATAATTGTTATACAGATTTGACTAATTGTGTTCTGATACGAATTTTACACGATTATGAGATATGATTTGATTAATTACAAAGGAAACCTAATCAAATCATATTTTCTAATAATAATAATAATAATAATAATAATAATAATAATAATAATATATACAATGTTTGTTTCATGAGAAAACATTGAAATAGTTACATAAGTTTGATAAATTATGTCCAATTTCTCTCCATAGTGGTATTAAGTATTAACATTTAACATCGATAATCGATGATTATAGTCTTTCTTCGGAGTTTTTGATGGCCATGGAGGTGCAAAGGCTGCAGAGTTTTCAGCAAAGAATTTGAATAGAAACATAATGTCGAAAGTAGCAAACAAATGTGAAGATGAGATTGAAGAAGCTGTAAGGGAGGGATATTTAGCTACAGATTCGGAGTTTCTAGAAGAAGATGTCAATGGTGGTACTTGTTGTGTGACTGCATTGATTCGTAAGGGCAGCCTTATAGTCTCGAATGCAGGTGACTGTCGTGCGGTTATGAGCAGAGGTGGAGTGGCAGAAGCTCTCACTGTTGATCACAAACCTTCAAGGGAAGACGAAAAAGATAGAATCGAAAATATGGTAAGACCTGAATTTTGAAGCATTCATATAAATTAATAAATTTTGATAAATGTGATTATATAAATTAAGATATCATAAAAAGAAAAAAATGGTTTAAATTGAAGGAAATCTTATTGTAGTGTAATGTTGTAATTTATAGGGTGGATATGTTGATTGTCGCAATGGTGTTTGGAGAATACAAGGTTCACTAGCGGTATCAAGAGCAATAGGAGACAATCATCTCAAGAAATGGGTGATTGCTGAACCGGAAACAAGAGTAATCAACATTAAACCTGAATGCGAGTTTTTAATCCTTGCTTCCGATGGGATTTGGGATACGGTAATAGCTTTAGTAACGACTTTTAGTATTCTATAAGTAGAATAATTGACTGGTTGGTCGTAGGGGGGAGGGGGGGCTCAGTAATGTTGTAACGGGTCAAAACACATAATTTTAATACAGTCAAAACGGTTCGGTAGAATCAAAAGACGTTTTTAACTTTTATGCATAAAATGAAACATTTTCGGCACTCTTGGCTGATTTAAATTGTCAGATCTTTTTGACGACTTTCTTTTTCTTTAAATTTTATTTGTTTGACCCGTTACATATTATATATGACTTTACCAGCTCATCTTGTTGAAAACCTTAATTGCTAATCCGCCTTTACGTTCACGTGTCTTTTCAGGTCAGCAACCAAGAAGCAATCGACATTGTTCGCCCCTTTTGCATAGGAAACATGAATCCTGATCTAACTACCGCGTGTAAGAAGCTCGTGGGCTTATCAACAACAAGAGGCTCTTACGATGACATGAGTGTAATGATCATCCGGTTGCCTCATTTCATGTCATGAACATATAACAACAAACAGTAGTTAAACCTAATTCTTGAGAAACCAACATCAATTGGACACAAAAAACATTAATTGTTTGGACTCAGTAGTACATCTTCATTGTTGATCCTATCACAATCTTAATTAAGTTGATTAGTTTTTGTGTTTTAATTTTGATGGGACCCACAACATAATGTTACAATTTAATGTTTTGAGTTGACCAAATAAATGTTATATTATTTGTTTTGGGGTCTTAAAAGAAATGAATTGTAGCAACTGAGTCAAATAAGTGAGGCTTGATAGCTGGTGCAAGTCAATTAGAGAATATGACAAAATTGCGAACAAAAGCAGCCGCTCTTAATTTGTTTTATAATTATAAACCTGGTCAACCGGATTGTGCCTGCACCGCTATTCTAAAGTAATGGTTTGCATGCTTTTGACTTCTTGTTTGGTCATCACGTTTTTGTTCGCATTGACCGATTCTTTAGCAACATAAATATATTCTATCACAAACTAGGACTTTTAGTTGTAAGATACCATTTAATAAAGCTATCCAGTTAATACCTTCTAAAGGTATTTTTCTTCACGTCAAATTCATAATGCCCCTAAAAATGTATATTGGTTAACCTCTTTTAATACCCTTATTCATTATTACTTTTCATTTTTGTTTTCTTCATTGGGTACTAAACTAGAAATGTCTCTTTTTCTTTTTGCCCGCCCCCAACACCATCCTGTGGGCTTTAGGAGCATTATAAATCCACTTCTTGCCCTTATAATGCCATTACTGATGGTGTAAGGTTAAATAATTATAGAAAAGTTGATATGTATTGTGTCACACCCCAACCGATGGCGGAAACATCGGAATGAGACGAAATAGATTGCTCATCACACATAACACTATTTGCGACAATAATTAGATAAACCAAATTTCATTTCATATAAATTGTCAAGTACAACAAGAAATAGAATACGACAACAAAATCCTTAGTAATCTAGATGTGTTTCTAAGCCATCCCTACTAAGTTTCATCATGATCAACATCTCTAACCTGCAACATGTTAAAAGTATAGTTCAATACAACAAGTATTGACGAGTACACAAGTTTGAAATACATAGCATAATTATAAAAGAATTTACTCAATCCACATAGCAATTGTATGCAAGGTAAGCTAACATGCAATACTTAATTGTCAAACCCAAGTGTCCACAAGAATGAATGTGTCCCTCGTCACACGAAGTAACGAGACTAAAGTATGAATGTAACATGAATGAATCAGCTTTAAGACTTAACAATACCCCGACGGGCGGTGTGCTACTCCTATAGCGCTATATATGTTAAGTTGGAGCTAGCTAAGTTAATGACAATAAGCATGTATGAATTTAGCATGTACCAAAGCATAACATAAGCATGTATAAAGGATTGAGTGTATAAAGCATGTAGTGTGTATGTTTGTGTGTTTTTGTATGTTAACATGTTGCAACCAAAGTGTGTAAAAGGAAATGGGTCAAGTGTACTCACGGTTTTGCAAGCTTTCACTTGTTAGTCCTGTGAAAGGTTGGAGGATAGAAGGATCACCAAGTTATCATACAAGAGGAAGAATAGTTGGATAAGTAAAGGATTTGGAATGAAAAGACGACAAAGTAGTTTATAGGGAAAAGTAATCATCTAGACTTAATACTCGTTTTGACACTATAATACCCATTCGGGTTGATGTATTTTCATGGGTTAGGATACCCATCGTAACGAGAGATTAAGTACTTAGGTGATATAACCTAGCACCATGACGAATAATCATTTGATCATCATCAAGAGTTCGGTTAATACATATACATATATATTATATAGTAAATAAATAATAAACATCATGTAGATTCATAGAAGTCATGCATAGAGGTAGGAGGATAACCTTCCTTTTAACACATCTTTCGTATAGTTTACCAATGCACGAGTCGTCACAAGGACGACAAGGATGGTCATGAGTAACATAAAAGTAAAAGACAAACGTAAACGAAAACATCAAGTGAGGTGGTGGATCAAAAGTAGGATAGTCAAGGCTTCCAAGGGATCACACACTACCAACTCAAGTCAAGCTTGGAAGGATACAACACTTGTGGGTAAAACCCTAATAAAACCAAAAAGGTTCTTACACTTGGGTCCTTAATCATGGTGATGTTCAAAGTTAGTCTTCTATGGAAGACTTATGGAGACATTCCAAAGGTATTCCAAGTAATAAGAAAGAAAGAAAGAAAAGAGAGAGGTGAGTTAGAACTCACTTGATTTTTGAGAGAATAGAGCTCTTTGAGCCTTTAGAGAAGAGAAGAGAGAAATGAGGTGTGAGTTGAGAGTGAAATGGGATGGGGTATTTATAGGTAAAGTTTGGGAGGTTGGTAGTTGGGGTAATTAATGGAAGAAAACCAAAACTGACCAATCCAGGAGCTTGAAATGTATTTTTCCGGATCGTGATCCTCTCGCGGGCCGCGAGAGGTTTAAAGCTTCTCGGTCGCGGCCGCTAGAGGCCTGGCGGGCCGCGAGAGCAAGGAGCGGGTCGGTCGCGGGGCCGAGAGGTAAATTCCAGAATGTTCTTTGGTTTTTATTACTTTTAGCCCTTGAACTTAGTTTTATTATCATTTTTGTATGTTTTTAAGCATATAACGTGTATCAGTGTCGAATGCATGAATCTTTGCACGTATAACAAGCAGTTTGCATGTATTTAACGATTGAATGTATGTAAGACAAGCATGTATCAATTACGAATTCCACCACGATCAAAGTCTCGGATTACCAGACGAAATAAGAATATAAGATTCCAAAATAGAAATATGATTATTCTTTCCAATTAAGGAAGATACGAAAAAGCGAGGCGTTACATATTAGTTGTTAGAAACCTTAATAGAGCCTTAATATTCGTTTCACATGAACTTATGGATGGGTTGAAACCCACTTTCTACAAATCATCAAATCGAGAAATTCGACTTAACACATTGATAAACAAGCTTAGATGATTAGGAATTAGAGTTCATGCATTAGTTTTGGCCTTGATTATCCTTCCAATTTCTTTGATTTCAGATCAAAAGGGGTTTTTCTCCTTTTTCTTCTACCTTGGTCGACCTAGACACAAACAAAATGTGTGTGTTTGTGTGTTAATTTTGTTTTGAGTAAACTTCCTTTCTCATTGTCCATATTTGGTCCTTCAATTTATGTGTTTCTTTTTATTTAGGTATTGTTCATTCTTGGTGTAATATCCCAGAAATAATATGAGTGTGTGTGTGTGTATGTATATATATATATATAAGGATATTTAACCTAATTGGTGATAAGTAGTGACTAACAAACTTATAATTTTGATCCTTTATTAAAGAACAAAAACTTAAGGGACCAAAATAGTCAATAGGAGAACTAGGTTTTATATTAAAAGAAAAATCAGATTAAAACACACATTTATGTGTGTTTAGTTGAACGGCCGGGAGCAGAAGAACACCAAAACCCTACTTCAAACCAACAGATCAAATTGAAGACGAAATTGAGTCCCAAATTTCTGCATGAGTATAGAATATTGATCACCACTACTAGGGGATCATAAGGTATGTTGAAATTTGATATTTGATGATGTATGAAGAATCATAGAGTTCTAGAGATTTCAATTCTTGCATAAGTTGTTGAAATCAAATTAAATAATAGTAGTATACATGCTTTAGAACAAACCTTGATGAAGAATTTTAGGTCAAACACTATCAATTGAGTGTTTGAATAATGTAGCCATGGGAATGTAAATGGGTATGAGAAAATGGGTTGAATAGATGAAATATGATACTGAAATTGATGTTACTATAATGAACTTGAGATGTTATTAAACATATTAGTCACATTATTTCATTTGAAGCAAAACATGACAAATTCATGAAATAGAGACTCAATAGAATCAATGAAAAGATCCATGCCTATAAGGTGTTTGATAAAATGCTTAAAACCAAGACTAACAGATGAATGAAACGAGAGATTTCGGAAATAGATATTATAAATGAGATTTCGATAAATTGTGTCATATGCTATACTATGAGTTCTAAGCGATGAATTGGGTTGAACTGTATAGGCAATTTGGGGAAGGCGTCAAGTGGCCAAGTCGAGGTTGACACGCGACTAAAAGGGAAACTTTAAGGTACGTGGTTTTATACCTTGTATGATTTTATTCATTTACTTAATAGTTAGTGTGATAATAACCAAAGAAATACTTAAAGGACAAATTTAATCATTCATAAGCGATGGATTTCGCACGAACAAATTAAACTAGCAATTGGTGCTTGAACATAAACTAGAATTAGTTTATAAGTGGAGGATTCCACATAATTAACCAAGAATATGAGAACACGTAAACCGAGTGACGGAAACCGTAAACTTAAGGTACGGTTGAAAAGAGGTTCTTGTTTGGCTAAAACAGCCAAATGGGTAAACTATAAGAGAAAAAGGTATAACAAGGCGCAAGCCAAGTGACGGATGCGTAAACTAGAGTTAGTAAACTTAAAGGAGAGTTGAGTCTTCCAGGAACTATTCTCATCATAAGAGTGAAGGAATTTTGGTTGAATCGATTAACGGGTCAAAATAACTTTATAAATAAATTTTACGTCGATAACATTAAGTGTAAGAATTCACTATTTGGTTAACGTGATTAAAGCTAAAATGAAGGTGGTTGATTTACGATTATATAGAAACAAACTTGAAGCAAAACGGATGAGAAACGTAGAAGTTAGGGACAATTTCGTAAAGAGCCAAAAAGTGAAAATCTGCAGCCAAGCTGCAGCGTAAGTTACGGTCCCTAACCGTAGCTTACGGTTAACACCTGCTGTCTCGGACAGAATATATGTACCGTAAGCTACGGTCTTCAACCGTAGCTTACGGCGGGTATTGAAACAAAAAGGTTTTGATTGTTGTTTGGATATATATATACACACATATATGTGTCTATCTAGAAACATTATACATTCAAAATAACTAACGTAATTGATAAATTTTGATACATAGGTGATCGCTAGGGATTAAGGTTGAAGATCAAGCAACAAGAAGAACCGAACACAAATGAAGAACTTAGCTTCCGTGTGTTATTCTAGATTTTTGTAAAACACTAACTTATATGTTTTCGTAAACTTTAAATGTTTAAATTAAAATGTGGGTTATTTCATGGAATATTATGAAACACAAAACCTTATCTTTTACTTTATGTTTATTTTAAAATGGGTGTTACACTTAGGCTAACATTGTATATATATTCTAACTAGGCTAAGTTTTTAGTTGATTCAAACACAAATGCACATTTAAGTTTTCTGGGGTGTTATAAGTCTACCTCCCTTATAGGAGGTTTCGTCCCCGAAACCTGGATACATACTGAATAGTGTCGGGTAGTGTTCCCGCATTTCGTCCTCCAATTCCCAAGTCAGATCTGATCCTTTTCGGTGTTGCCATTGAACCAAGACTTGCTTAATATCCTTGTTGCGGAGACGTGTTACTTTAGAATCTTTAATGGCTAATGGTCGCTCAATGTAATTCATTCGTTCATCCACTTCGATGTCGTCAAACGACACATGTGTCATTTCATCCATAAGGCATTTCCATAGTTGAGATACATGAAAAGTATTATGAATTCCATTCAATGCCGGTGGTAATTCCAATCGGTACGCTACATTCCCTATCCGAGCTAAAATCTTGAAAGGTCCGATATAATAGGGACCCAGCTTCCTTCATTTATGGAACCGGATACCCTTCCATGGTGAAACTTTTAATAACACGTAGTCTCCCTACTTGAAACTCAATTAGGCGTCTTCTTCGATCCGCATAGGCTTTTTTTGGGTCTTGTGCCACCCTTAATTAGGCATTAACAATATCGATCTTCTCGTTAGTCTTGGCCACCACATCCTTGGGTGTGATTTCTCTTTGACCCACATCACCCAACATACGGGAGTTCTACATTTTCTTCCGTACAACATTTCGTAAAGTGCCAATTTGTATGCTATTGTGATAGCTATTGTTGTATGAAAACTCCACCAAGGGCGAGTAGTCATCCCAACTTCCACCAAAATCTATAACACATGCTCTCAGCTATCTACGAGCATTTGGATTGACCATCTGTTTGGGGGTGGTAAGCGGTATTGAAATGTAGCCTTGTACCCATTTTCTTATGAAACTTTTGCCAAAACCGAGATGTAAACCGGGTGTCTCGATCTAACATTGTAACAACCCCCAATGATTTTCCAACGACAAACCATAATCAAAACCCCAAGTGCGCACGGCGAAACTTCTAATAATAAATCGGATACTTAGCGATTAAGAAAACTTGGCGGTGGATGGACCAACCTGCACAAAAATACCTTTACTAAACTCACAATTAAAAACCAAACCATTTGGGATCAAGACACCGAGCATATGCGATAAGAATCAGCACAAAAATCGAGAAAAACACGCTATTGGACGAGAAAGGCGGCCGAGGACACGTGTCGCGCCACGTGTTAGACCTATGCTGGACACGTGGCAGCCTATGCCAGGCCGACCGCCCTGGTGCGTCTCGGAAGAAAGCCTAGTTTCCTGCACGACGCGCGAGAGAAACCTACCTGGGCTATATAAAGGCCAGTCTGGGACAGTCTCAATTGCATATGTTCGATAAAAAATCGACAACTCTTTCTCTCTCGTTCTGATGTTTAAATACCCAAACCCCTAAACCTCAAAACTTTGCTCCGTAGAAAAGTGTACTAAACCCTAATCACTAAAACGATACATTGTCCGATCGATCTGAAATCAAATCAACGGATGTTTAAGTGCTTCCTGAATAAGGCTATATTTTGTCATCTACGTTGAGGTTTTGATCTCGTGATTATAGTTAAAGTTTGAGTTGGGTTTGTACATAAATACGGATTTCATTCCATGAAATTAGGGGATAGAATCAGAAGGCTTAAATTCACTAATAAAGTAGATGCATAATTATCTGAATACTTGGAGCTATAAACTTAGTGTTAATCAAGAGGCTTAGTATCAGAAGGCTTAGAATCTGGAGGACTGTTAAATCAAAACCCTAATTTTGCAAAGTGAGTCATTCTCTTTTTATCAAATGCTTTTAAAACCCTAAATATTTTCCAATTGTTACTTATATTATAGTGATTAAGTTTTTGTATTCTTACATGGAAAAACTATTGTCAGTATGTGGGGTTTTGTATACACTACTTGATAAGCTTCACTAGTTGAGAGAATGATCAACAGTGATATGACCAAAGTCACAGGAATTATCGAGTGACAAATACCATTGGGTATTAGTAAGATATAAACAAATGTAAAAACTCTTAATGCTGTGATTATAAGAATGCGTTTTTATAAAATTTAAATGAACTCTCTAGTATTTTTGCTGATAAAATAATTTTAAGCATGTTTTAGATGATTGTAGTAGATCTTAATAAGAGTTGTGATACGTCACTAAAAGGCTTAAAGAAGTGGCTTATTTTATTAAATTAAATAAAGAAACGTTGTTTTATGTAATTAAGGGTTTATCCCCTAATAAAGCTCCCTTTGTAGAACATGGTTTATTCCCATTAGTTATAAATAAAATCCGGTAATTCTAAACTATGATATTTTTCCTAACTACGGTCCTATGAAATTTTTCGCTACAATATTTTCAAAATAACCACCGGTACCACTTGACTGTTCACGGCTCCCATCCAGGGTGTGGTCTGGGGTTGTGACAGACACGATGGATACGGGTACTCTGTGACAAGATATGATCTCGTGTACATAAATCTTCGCCATTTTCTCCGAGGAGAAGGTTTCCTGGGTAGGTAAAAAGTGGGCGCTTTTGGTGAGATGGTCAACAATCACCCATATGGCATCATGACCTTTCTTTGTTTTAGGAAGTTTGGTCACGAGGTCCATCATCAAGTCCTCCCGTTTCCATACTGGAATATCCAATGGTTGTAGTTTACTATATGGCTTTTGATGTTCCGCCTTTACCTGTGAACGGGTTAGACATTTTGTGATATATTTTACAATATCTCGTTTCATCCCGGGCCACCAATAGTTTTTCTTCAAATCTGGTACATCTTAGTGGCCCCCCGGGTGTATTGAGTATCGTGACTTATGGGCCTCTACGAGTAGAGTGGCTTTTGTTTCACAAAATTGAGGTATCCAGATTCAGCCATATCCTCTAGTTTATCCGCAAACCCTTTCGTTCTTTCTTTCTTTGAGTCATCCGCATTCAATGATTTTGTTTGTGCTTCTCGTACCATTTCAAGGAAACAGGGTGTAATTACTATTTTCATAGATTTCCTCGTATAGGGGACGGGTAATCTTTTCGGCTCAGGGTGTTGCCACGACATTTGCCTTGCCCAGGTGGTAAAAAATGTCGCAATCATAATCCTTGATAAGCTCTAACTACCTTCGTTGCCTCGTATTGAAGTCTTTCTGTTCAAAGAAATACTTGAGACTTTTATGGTCCGAATATATTTTACTTTTCGTACCATACAAATAATGCCTCCATATTTTTAAAGCGAAAATTACCGCCGCTAATTCTAAGTCATGGGTTAGGTAATTACCCTCATGTTGCTTCAGTTGTCGTGAAGCGTACGCAATAACCCTGCTCCTTTGTATCAAAACACATCCTAGCCCCTGATGCGAAGCATCAGTATACACAACTAAATCTTCCGTTCCTTCGGGTAGGGTCAACACTGGGGAACTTGACAGTTTCTCCTTCAATGTTTGAAAGGCTTCTTCTTGTTCCACTCCACATATGAACTTCTCATTTTTCTTTGTCAACTTAGTCATAGGCAAGGCTATTATGGTAAAGTTTTGAATGAACCTCTTATAATAACCAGCCAAGCCTAGGAAACTTCTCACTTCACTTGGGTTCTTTGGCGAAACCCATTTCATGGCTTCTACTTTAGATGGGTCCACAAGGATGTCCGCTGCATTTATTACATGGCCAAGAAACTGTACCTCCCTTAACCAGAAAGCACACTCAGAGAATTTTGCATAAAGTTTCTCCTTACGGAGTATCTCAAGTACTTTGCATAAACGATGTGCATGTTCGGTTTCGTTTTGGGAGTATACTAAGATGTCGTCTATGAACACTATCACGAATTTATCCAACATGGGCCGACACACCCAGTTCATAATGTTAATAAATGCGGCCGGCGCGTTAGTCAACCCGAAGGACATTACTAAAATCTCATAATGCCCATAACAAGTTCTAAATGCGATCTTTGCTACATCCTCCTCTCGTACTCTTACTTGATGATAATCCGAGCATAAATCGATCTTTGAGAACCAGCTTGCCCCTTGAAGTTGATCGAAAAGATCATCAATTCGTGGTAAGGGATAACGATTTTTAACTGTTAACTTGTTTAATTCTCGGTAATCTATTCACATGCGCATCGATCCGTCTTTCTTCTTCACAAATAGAACCGACACTCCCCATGGCGAAACACTTGGGCGTATAAAGCCCTTATCGAGTAACTCTTGTATTAGAGTCATTAATTCTTTCATCTCGGACGGGGTTAATCTGTAAGGAGCCTTGGCTATCGTTTTGGCTCCCGGGTTTAGCTCGATTCTAAACTCCATCTCTCGCTCGGGTGGGAGTCCTGGTAATTCTTCTGGAAATACATCTGGAAACTCATCCAGGATCTTGACATCTTCAAACCTTGGGGTATCCCATTCAGTATCTATTACATAGGCCAAAAATGCCTTATTCCCATTTCTTACATACTTGACAGCTTGAACGATGGTGCAAAGCTTTGGTTCGATATTCCTTTCCCCTTGTATGCTTACCCACTTTCCCCTGGGTGATAGAACATGAATTTGCTTTCTTTCACAACGAATTTTGGCATGGTATCGGGTTAGCCAATCTATATCTATAACAACCTTGAATTCCCCCAAAGTCATCGGAACGAGGTCAATGTCAAACTCCTTATCCTCAATAATGATCTTACAGTTCTTAGACACTTCATGCAACACATAACTATTTTTATCGGCTATCTCAACTTATAGGGGTATAAGCATCTTCTCAGTTTTAAAAGAGGGGTGAGACATTAATTTACTAGATACGAATGATCTACTAGCCCCGATAACACATACGTAGGTATAGAGTTCAATTAAATTATACCTGATACAACATCTGGGAGAGCCTTGACTTCTTCAGATGTCATCTGAAACATTCTACTCCGAGTCCTTGGGGCTTCTTCTTTCTTTCCTTCTTTACCCGTCTTCTGTTGAAGCTTTGGGCATTCGGCCTTGATATGACCAGGTTGGAAGCAATTGAAGCACGTTCTCGAGGGATTAGGACACTTATAGTACGGGTGTCCTTCTTGACCATAGTTGTACCACCCCTTCTTACCCATTAGGCACTCCCCCGTAAGAAGTTTCCCGTAAGTCTTGCATTTGGGAATACTACCCTTCGCCTTTTCCTTCTTATCATGATCGTGAAACCTCTTTTTCTTTGTCGTGCTTGGATTGGTGAACTTTTCCGATGATCTCTTCTCACCCTTTTCCACTTGTAGTTTCAGCTCAATCTCCCTATCCCGAGCCCAATTGATGAGCTCGTTCAGGGTTTCACATATTGAAGGGGTGATGAGTTCTCTAAACTCTGCCTTTAACATGTTATGGTGGCGATTTATCTTCATTCTTTCTGACTTCACAAAATCTTGACAAAATTACACCTTGTCAAAAAAATGTATTAGTAATCTCATCCATCGTCTCATCCTTTTGTCGAAGACGCAGGAAGTCTTCTTGAATCCTATCAATCGCTGACTGTGGGCAATAGTATTTTAAAAACGGTTCTTTAAATTCTTGCCATGTTAAGACATGAAGTTTATCTTCATCCAGTTCCTTACTATAAGCGTCCCACCAACCTTTGGCCTTAAGCTGAAGTTGACCCGTAGCAAACATTACTTGGTCTTCCTTTTCGCATCGATTATGGACAAAAAACGGCCTCCATGTTAGCGATCCACCTTTAACATTTTATTGGATCGATTTCACCATTATATGAAGCGGGGTTGCACGCCATAAAATCTCTATACGTACACTAATTACCTAACTAGGAGAATTAAACTAACCAAACTAAGAACAACAAGATTAGGGTCGGTTCTAAAGGGGGTCCCACAACCCTACATTTGTGTCTCCCATGTCTAGACATGTTGGGAGGGCAAAAGGAATGTATGGAGGGTCTTGTATTGGAAAATCATACCTAAAGAGGCATCATTCTAACACCTTGACTAACCTTATCATCTTCATCATTTTCAAACAACACTAACTCCCTCCCAACCTCCATAACCTATGGCCACACCTCCATCACCTTCACCTCCACTTTTGTTTCACTTTCAAGTAATTCCAAGACCATTCAAGGGTGTATCAAGCATAATTAAGAAGGTATTAAGGCTTGGAAGCTCAAGGACCCCTGTAGGAAGCTATTAACCATCAACTTTCTTCATCTTCATCTTTGTTTGTTACTTCCCTAGCCTTGTGCTAGTAGTAAGTCCCTTTGAACACTACATTTCATCTTGTTTAAGTATATGTAACTTATGTACAAGTTAACACCTAAAGATTCGTACAAAACAAAGATGAAGAACACTTCAATCAATCTAAAAGGTATAAGAAACAAGTTGTTTATGATGTGTTATGAAAATTGTTAGTTGGTGGTTTGAGCTAATAATGATGAACATCATATGTAGACTTATTAGATGATGATTAAAAACATAATCTAACAAGTGTACATGAAGGTCTTAAAACGATCCATGGTGAATTTGAGTTTAAATGGATGAACATGAGATTTTGAGTTGAAAAAGTGTATAATATGTCACACTAACACAAAGAAATATGTTGTTTCTAAAACGCCACGGGTTAAAAACAAAAAAATAACATTTTTTTTCTAAAACACAATGGACTAAAAACATAAAGAAATGTTTTTTTCCTAAAACGCAATAGCCTAAAAACACAAAGAAATATGTTGTTTGTAAAATGCAATGAGCTAAAAACACAAAGAAATACCCTTTTTTTTTCTAAAACACAATGGACTAAAAACACAAAAATATGTTATTTACAAAACGCAATGGACAAAATACAAAGAAATATTTTGTTTATAAAACGCAATAGACTAAAAACATAAAAAAATTCATTGTTTTATACAACGTAATTGACTAAATACGATGAACTGGGCGTTTTATAAAACAAATTCAAAAACACAGTGAACTAGCGTGTGTAACACAATTAAAAACGTAATAGACTAAAACACAATGAATTGTGTTATAAAACACAACTGAAAAACGCAATGATAGTTCTCTGAATGTAATTACAATTTTCACGATAAATTGAATTTTTTCTCAACGCGTTTGCTCATTGCGTTTTTAAACACTTCAAAACCCTTGAAACAATTCAAAACAACACAGTAACTAAATGTGTTCTCTTAATGGGATTAAACAAATATCTTGTAAAAAAGAACTCATTTTATTCCACAAATTTAAGTTTTCTAAAAGATGTGAAACAATTAAAATGAAATATGGATAAAAGTCAACATTTTCTTCATTTGGGTTTTACTCCACCAATTGCGTTTTACGATAAAAGTCAAACTCCTTTTACTCAAACCAATTGCGTTTTACGAACATGTTTTCCAAAAAGGCCTGCAACTCTTATAACACAATTTCAACATTGAAAACATAATAGATGTAGGAATTTGATACCTAAATAGTTACAGGTTGAGATATAAAGAAGGTTTACTCACTAGATCCTAGGTCGCCGGATTTGCGACCTCCCACTTAGCCGTTGTTATCTCCTTGTCACCACTTCATCATTTGTGAAAACCCTAGATCCAGATGGTCGTCGTAGTCGTCAGACACTTCAAAGTCGTCGTATTCATTCCTCCAGCAAACACAACAACACAGTGAACAACGGAGTTGGTGGTGGTGGTGGGGGTGGGGTGACGGCTGTGGGAAGTCCGCCTGAGTGGGAGTGGTGGTGGAGTGGCAGTGATGATGGGGTTGAAGCGTAAAAATGTGCTGGAGATTTTAAATCTAGAGTTATAAGACTAACATGTTATTGACCAAAATGTCCATTCCTTGTTTTTCTAGTATGCCATATGTTACTCTATTATTACTTTCTATACTTTGTATCCAAACTAAACTTTCTATTTGATTTCTTTCAATTAAAAGTAAATATAATAATAAACTATTTTATAATATATTAGATAAGAAAATAATAGAAAGCTATATATTATTTTTTAAATAAAGTTACTATTTATTATCGTTCGTAATAAATATAAAATAAAATATAATATAATATAATATATAAATATAAATATATAATATAATATATAATATATAATATAATTCGTAATCAATATAGAATATATAATTATTAACAATACAAAAAGAACGGAACTTTAAGAAGAGTTACAAGGCAAATGGTGCTGGAGGTATCTCATGATCTTTAATGTAGTCATTATGTAGGTGGGTGAGATGTTTTATTTTTTTTGGAACGGTAACTTTTTTGTATTTGGCTATCGTATTTTTTAAATTGGGGAGTGTTATTGTCAAACTCTCCTACTCCGGCCAAACTATGTTGTCTTAAGCCGGTCTACGCTGGCTTCAGAGTTTGGCTTTGGCGTTCCCCCGGGAAACTATACCACGGGTTGCCACTTAACAGTCGTTGTGCCACAATAAGAGCAGAACTCTTCGGCGTAACACATGGTGGGACGAAAACCCGAGTGGGTTCAAGATAGAGCATATCTCATATGTTTTATCTAAGTGGTTTTTAAGGCCATTGGCAGAGCATCTTGGTGGCTTGGGGGACCCCGTCCCTCCTGATTTTTCGCTCTTATTGTTAATTTTATCAAAATTCTAATTTTTTTTGTAGTGTAAAATATCAGAATTTTAAGACTCTATCAGATTTTTCATTGGCCCTACTGATTTTTCGTTCAAGCTCTACCATCGCCCCTGCTTAGGGTGATGGGTTTCTCTGGAATGGTAGACGACCGCTAATAGATTTACCCGAAGGCTAGCATCTGTTTACCATTAAAAAAATTCCTTCAACCTAATCTCACCAACATCGGAAGATCGAGTTGCTACCCCACCAGCCGGCTAATCTGGAACCGGTTCAACTGGA
Source organism: Scalesia atractyloides (assembly GCA_947069175.1). Classification (NCBI taxonomy): domain Eukaryota; kingdom Viridiplantae; phylum Streptophyta; class Magnoliopsida; order Asterales; family Asteraceae; genus Scalesia; species Scalesia atractyloides. Next base: position 85,106,659 of record CAMTDV010000116.1, on the reverse strand, counting down.
CCGCCGGTGTTACTACCTTCCTGCAATCGCAATTCGCACAAGTCTTCGTCTTTACTCTTTCCTACCAAACAAACCTCTATAAACTTCTAATTTCCCCCCTGCTACTCAAATCTTCCAACATGTGGATTCTAACTGCCATACGGATACTGTTAGTCTCAGCGTTAATCTCCCTAACGGCGCACGTTTATTTAGTTATATCTATCGGCCGGAGCAACAAAAAGAAAGCCGTAGGGTTTTTTCATCCGTACACCAACGACGGCGGCGGCGGTGAGCGAGTTTTATGGTGTGCGGTTAAAGCTGTTCAAGAAGAACGTCCTGATCTTGACTGTGTTATCTACACTGGTGATCATGATGCTTCTCCTGATAGTCTTCTCCGTCGTGCCGTTGATCGGTTTGGTGTTAATTTGATTTCGCCTCCTAAGGTAATCTTCTGATTGAATGCTTAAATTAACTGTTGTAAACCCTAGCTATTGGATCGCAAAGTCTAGATGTTATGTTAAAATGTGTTTATATTAATTTTATTATTCAATTGCTGAAACATTGACATTGAATTGTAATATGAGCACAGTTAGATGAGATTTGATGCATCATGTGATAAGCTATACAGGTCATGAACATATAAGGAAGAAAATTGAACTTCATTTGTATTCCATTGTTGATTGTGATGAATCTGATCCTATGATTCTAATTTGTTGATGCTGTTTTGGTGATCCTGTTGAATCGTCTATCCACTAAGCAAAGTTAAGCTTCCAATTAACTGCCTAAATTCTCGTTTCATTGTTCGGTGAACTCCGTTCGTATTCCTCTGTTGATTGTGATGGATCTGCTCTTATTATCCTGATTTGTTGATGCTTTTTTGGTGAATTTGTTGACTCGTCTAGCCGCTAAGCAAAGTTGATCTTTCGAATAAATGCCTAAATTATGTTTCATTGTCCGGAAATATTACTGTTGTAAACCCTAGCTATTGGATCTCAAAGTTTAGATATTACGCTAAAATGCATTCTACTTACTTCAATTAAACAATTGCTGAAACATGTAGTTTAAGCTGAGCATAACCAGATGAAATTTGAGGCATCATGTGGTATTTCATTGTTGATTGTGATGGATCTGATCATACTATCCTAATTTGTTGATGCTGTTTTGTGGAATCTGTTCAATCGTTTATCTGCTAAACAAAGTTTATGATTATTGTACTATGTTTATATCAGGTTGTGCATTTACACAAAAGGAAATGGATAGAAGACCAAACCTATCCTCGTTTCACTATGATTGGTCAAAGCCTTGGTTCGATCTACCTCGCATGGGAAGCTTTGACCAAATTTGCTCCATTGTACTATATGGATACAAGTGGATACGCTTTTACTTATCCACTTGCCCGGCTTTTCGGGTGCAAAGTCATTTGCTACACACATTATCCAACAATCAGCCTGGATATGCTCTCACGAGTCCAGTCACAGAGTTCCATGTATAATAATGATGCATTAGTTGCTAACAGGTTTGTTGCATGATTCTTTGAATTCTTGTTTTTGTAACATGGACACCTTAGGCAATTTGATATGAAATACTGAAACAATGCTTGTCGCAACAGTGTTCTGCTATCACGGTTCAAACTTGTGTATTACACAATTTTTAGCTGGATGTATGGATTTGTTGGCTCTTGTGCAAATCTTGCTATGGTTAATTCTTCATGGACGCATTCGCATATTGAGAAACTTTGGGGAATTCCCAATCGAATTAAACGAGTTTATCCTCCTTGTGATACAACTGGATTGCAGGTTTGTTATCTTTTTCTAACTTCCACATAATTTGCAATCAAAAGCTATTGTTTCCCCTTTAAAAATCTATTACGAGTCACCAATTGTGAACTTACAAAAAGTTAAAAACCATTAGTGTGTGAATGAATCTAGCATGGTATCGTTTCTTGGTAGGCAAGTTAGATAAAAACATTATTACACTCTTACACTGTTATAAACTTATAAACTTATGGACCATCATTATTGTTTTTTACATGAGTATTTTTTATATGTTTGTGTGTTCAAGGTATTCAATCTGATTAAACTCTAACAGGCACTTCCACTGGAAACAAAAGCAACACCACCCGCAATCATTTCGGTGGCTCAATTTCGACCGGAGAAGGTACGCTTCAACATAAACCCCATAAAAATTAATCAACTTGTGAAATATTTAAGAAATGATTTCTCATTTGTGGTCATTCTTAAATTTTATGGCAGGCACATACTCTTCAGCTTCAGGCTTTTGCGCTATCTATCAGTAAATTAGATTCAGATATTATTAGACCCAAACTCCAATTCGTTGGTAGTTGTAGAAACGATGCTGATGAAGCAAGATTGCAGAATCTGAAGGATGTAGCTGTTGAACTCAAGGTAGAAGATGATGTAGAGTTTCATAAGAATGTGACCTACAGGTTTGTCACTTTATATATATATTGCTATAATCCACCGGTTCATAAGTAATTGGATCAAAACAATGCTTTTCTCGTACCACCCTATCAGTCAACAGGCTTTTGACTTTTTTTGTCTTTAATGCAGGGAGTTAGTAAAGCTATTGGGGGGTGCGACAGTAGGGATCCATTCAATGATAGATGAACATTTTGGCATTAGTGTTGTAGAGTACATGGCTGCAGGAGCCATACCCATTGGTAAACAAAAAACCCATGGTGGATTACTTTTATTGTTTTATCGATTGCTAAATGGGGTGTTTTTATATTGTTTACAGCTCATAATTCAGCTGGACCGAGGATGGACATTGTGTTACCAGAAGAAGGGAAAAAAACTGGATTTCTTGCCCAAACTGTTGAAGAATACGCAGACGCGATTTTGAAGATTTTAAGGATGTCAGAATCGGAAAGACATGAAATGGCTGCAGCTGCCAGAAGACGAGCTAGTAGGTTTTCGGAGCAGAGGTTTTATGACGATTTTAAAGCTGCAATTGTACCAATTCTAAACCCGTCTTGACAAAGTAAGATAAAAGATGAGGATGCCCAAAATCACCTATTTTCACCATCTACAAATGGGTTTAAGAAACATTGTTGACTATCTGACTTCATTAAGATTATGGTGTTAGTGAAAATAGTTTTGTTAAAATGCGTTTTCATTTTGTTACTGAACAGAGATACACATCATTGTCAATAGAAAGTTTTCTTCTTTTTTTTTAAGTCAATTGGTGATGGAATTTAGTAACTGATCAAAATGCTTCTGATTTTAACAAGTTTAAATAATACAAACAATAATTTAAATTGCATCTTTCATTGCGACTAGACGTGTTCATCAAATACAAGTGTATATGAATCGTAACCAAAACAGAATTTGAATTACTGATTGATTCGAATAGATCGATTTTTGAGGAGGAACGAAAAATAATATGTATAAAGTAAACTTGTGGACCAAAAATGTACTTAACCCAAAGTAGAGGGACACTTTAGCGCCACAGATTGTTCTACCACTGTTTTCTCTTCTCTTCTCTCTTCTCTCCATCTCAATCTTTTTAATGGTTGGAACGTGAATTTCAAAATCTAATCCAATGGTTGTTTCCTTGAGTTCACTCGTCTCCTTCAATTCCACGGTATGTTCTCTTGTTCCTTCTCATTTTCTCATTCAATATGATATCTACAGTTTAAGTTACATATTTTCTAGATCGAGTAACAGTATTTGAATGCTTGTAAGTTTACTAAGGTGATTTCATGCTTTTTCGCTTAACGCATCTATGAACTAGAGAGAAATTAGCAGCACCTAGCATAAGTTAGGGCTCGAATTAGGTCAACAGGTGTGTTTCATTCTGAATTTGATTATATTATTTCCAATAAGCTTGAAAGTTTTGGATAAGCAATTTCTTCTATGTGTTGGACAACGGTTTTAGATCGATAAACATTATACAATTTTTGTGGAACAAATTGAGAATGTTATCATATAAGCTTTTAGATCTACAGGTTGCTAAATTGAATTCCAACACGTGTACAATCTACTATTGGATAATTAATATGAACTTGTAGGCAATAAGTTTCACAATCCACAGTTGGTGTCAGCGGTGCTTTTTAGTTGAGGTCATGAATTCACTGGAGACACTAAATAGGTCAAACATGAAACATCAAATAAACATTGTAAGCTTAATATCTGACCTAGAAACTTGACCCAAGGGTGATGGTATGGCCATCGTTCGGATTTACGATGAAATCTCTAAGATTGAGCCACGACTTCAGTGGCGGATCTAGAAAATCCGCATAGGGGTAACGTTTCAATGAAAAGGGGCAACGAAATCAAAAAAACGTTAATTTTTTCTAAAATTTTCACTACCATCGGAGCGTTAAGGGGCAACGTAGGTTACCCCTTCTATCACTCTAGGTCCGCCCCTGCACGACTTCCTATTTTGTACCAAGGAAACCTGTCTAATTTACTAATTTGTGTGGTGATCGAGTTACTGTCAAAAAGTACACTCGATACCCTCAGTTAGATCGTGCTACTTTATTTTATAAATTAGCAGAGAAAGATCCTTAATTCACTTCATATCTAATGTTGAAAACAGTTGTAATGATGTAGTGTTTGAAAAACCACACAGGCTAACCATCAAACCGCCCCACAAGTGTGCATAGGAGCTCCAATACTAAAGGCCAAACATTTCTCATCTGGTTCTAGAACACTTGTTTTCGGTAAACCAATACATACAAGAAATGGAAAACCTCTTTTAGTGGCAAACAGCGATCGCGCCACAACAGAAACCAGTGACAAAACTTCAGATATAACCGAAACATCCATTTCCAACAATCAACCGTCACCTACTTCTCAAACCGAACCTTCTGAACTGAAACAAAACATATCAAATGGAGCCGTAAACAGTTCCCCTAAAAGATTGAAATTAACAGCAAGAGAGAAACTAAAGGCAGCAAGAGTTCGTAACCGCGACTCAGAACCAAGAGCGGTTAAGAAACCAGAACTTGGAAGCAAAGTGCTTGAAGCTTTGAGGGAAACAGATAAAGCTACAGGGAAAAAGAGATCGGGTCTTCCGGAAGCACCGGCAAACTTGTTAGATGACAGCAAACGAGGAATGCCGAAAAAAGCTCTGACCTTTGAGTTACCGGTTGGTTGGGATGTGTTTCTTATTATCACTTCTGTTGTTGTGATCAGCACCATAATGTTTGCAACAACTTACGTTGTTTGGAAGGTGGGTGCTATTCATTTTAATGAGTATTAGAATTTTGTATCTTGTTTAAGTTAAAGCAAGTCATATACTTAAATGAATATAAGCTTATTTTCAGCTTCTGTGGTTCATAGATAACATTATAGTTAAAATTATTTTATATTTCTTACAAATGTGTATTGATTTCATTTATGTCAAACTTCTTAAAAGTAAACACAAATTACTATTTTATGGATTAATAATAATAATTGCATTATATTTGTACCTTCTGATGCACGCAAATTACTTTTTTATGGATTAATAATTGCATTATATTCGTACATGTGTTTGACTATTGTGCGTTAATGAGTTGTGCATCAGTTTTATAAAATTAGTGGCTTTAATAATTACATATCACCGGAACAATATTTGTTGACTAGCATGTTTTTTGGAACAACAAACTTATGTGTCATATTTATGTAACGTGTTGTGCAAATCAATGAGTTAACAGAGGGATAATAGTTGTGCATAGATAGGTTTTCACATTGGTCCATAACTATAACAACAACCAGGAAATATGAACTTGGTTTTAACAAAAAAGGGCGAGAGTAACAGAGCCAAGGCATGAGACGTGAAACACACCACTTTCTGTATGCAAGGCGCAACATATTTGTATAATCTCTTTATATATTTCTCATACGTTTTAGCACCATCCACCTAAATTTTAGCTATAAGTAAGCTTTATAAATGATTTAATATTAAAATAATATATATGTACAACTTATAAAGCTATTTGTGCAACATCTTGATGCACAAAACCTTTCCCGGGTAAAAGACATGCCTCATGTGGCTTTTTCGTGCATTTCAGTATCTCAAGTGTGTCCTATATTGTGTGCCTCAAGGACACTATAAGCCTCACCGAGTCGGAAGCGCAAAACGGCAAGGTTTCGGCTCGCGCCTAGGCACATCTCAGTCGTGCTTTTTGTAACCAAACATGTGAAATTATTCAAGGAAAATTACTAAAATAGTCCCAAAAAAATTCATAAATAGATGCAACATTTTAGTCTTTACCAAAGCCAGCTCCGTTGGCGCTCCTTCGGCTGAGACAACTAGGATTTATCCTACACTTTTTGGTAAAAAAAAACATCAGCTAAGCCGACACACATTTGGTGAAAGGCGTCGGCTCAGCCACGCTTTTGGTGATTACTTTGTCTATCTTTGCAAATTTTCAATCAATATTGACTATTGAGTATTTTAATAATTTTCCATTTTTTTAACATATTAACGTACAACTTAAACATAGTAATTCATAAGGCTATGCGTTGTGGGTTATCGTTTCAAGCCAAATCAGCATGGGGCCTTAACCACCACCCCCTCTAATTATCGAGGAGCGCCAATGACCTCTTCCACCACTGCATTAACGGGCGCGAAGACCTTGAGAGATACGGTCCACCCCTTTTGACCGATCATATTCTTTTTTCTTATTTTTTATCTTTTACTTTATATTTAGTTATTTCACTACATCTAGTAACTAAGTGTTTAGTTATTACTCAAATGTTTACATGCCAATAACATGATGGTGATGTAATAACGGTTTAATTAATCGACGACACAAAGTTTCACTGGAATACACCGACCATACTTATATTTATACGAATTTAATGAATTAAGATTTTTAACATTAACTAATCAAGTGATATTGTTATGCATTAAATAATGTTAGTTACAACTAGTAAAAAAAAAAAAAACAGACGCACGAGCAGTTTATGGGTCATGCCAACTACTCCCCTTCCAAAAACGGTTAAACCTAACCTCCCTTTTTCTTCTTCTTCTTCATAAACCCCCTCAGCCCTCAACCGTTTCCATTCCCATCACATTCCAACATCTTCCAATGCCCACAATAAACAACACCATGCCATCTGCTAAAAATGTCGATCCTGCTGCAACCTTAGCCTGCAAGATCAAGGGTTCCTGGAGCCCACAAGAGGACGCCACACTGGTAAAAATGGTTGAACAACACGGACCCAGAAACTGGTCCCTCATCAGCTCCCGAATCCCGGGCCGGTCCGGTAAATCATGCCGTCTACGCTGGTGCAACCAGCTAAGTCCCGATGTTGAACACCGCCCGTTTACACCCGAAGAGGATGACGTAATTGTTCGGGCACATGCTATACATGGTAACAAATGGTCCACTATTTCCAGGCTTCTGCCCGGGCGTACAGATAACGCGATTAAGAATTACTGGAATTCTACGCTTAGGCGACGGGGACTCACTGGGGAGGGGTTGGAGCAGTCGGTGGATGGGTCGAGTGAGTCGACTCAGTCGGTTAACGGGTTGAAACGAAAGTGTTCTTGTACTTTTTTGGATAATAGCATTTGTGATGAAGTGGAGACGGTGCTCACGCTTTTACCACCCGGGGAGATAAAAGCGGGGGAGGAAGTAACTGAAAAGGATGATGAGGTGGATGGGAAAGTGACGCTGGAGGTGGATAACGCGTGTTTGGTGAGGATTATGAAGCGTATGATAGCGAAAGAGGTTCGGAGTTATATGGATGAGTTACGAGCCCAAGAAGAGATTTGTGTTACGCCGGGGCCTGGTTTCGGGCCTTCGGCCAAGAATTGAGTTTATATCCAACGTTTAGCCCGAAAAAGGTAGAATCAGAAAGGAAAGATGCATGTAATCTGTCTTTTGTTTGAAACTTCTGTAGTTCTATTTTAGATCGTTGGGATGTTATTCCCAATGTAGTTTGGAATTTAGGTTTTTGAAGGTAATTGAATCTTGAGAAAAGTAAATTTAATTTCAGTGAATTTATATTTGGGTTGTAAGCATTAGTACCTTCTTCAAGTTAAAAGTCATGTCAAGTACTTTTTCTTTCAATACATTCATACATTGTAAGGTAGTATATACCTAATTTACATCATTAGTTACGAAACTAACAAAAAACATCATCAAAAGTTGCATAAGTTTGCTTGACGAGAAACACGAACCGCCAAATCGAAAGCATGCGAATTTGATTTTACTGATAACTTATTCAATGAAACACGAAAGCTGCTTTGGTCCATTTGGGAAACTTTTACTCCTTTAACAGATGCTGAACATGATAAGAATCGGAAGTCGTGTGAGACAGATGAACTGACACGGCAGTAGGAGTTTTCGAGGGTTTGGACATGAACACGACTCGTTAAACCTAAAACTCTTTTTTACAAATTAATAAACTAAAGTTACAAGTTTACAACACAAAAAGCAGATTATATAAAATAATTACAGTTAAACTAAAATCATTACTCTTTAAGTCTGTATTTTTGGAATAAACTACTCATCTGGATTAACTTATTACATAAAACATTTTAGTGATTTGGTAACTGAAGTAGGTTTTAACACTTCTAAATCCAACGGAAGTATGTAATATAATACTCATCCAGATTAGGTAGATACTTCCTATATCACTAAATCTGCTAATACTGCAGGTTGTAAATACAAATTAGTTTCATTTGATAAATACAACTTGTTTGTATACAACTAATACTACGATAATGATGAGACGTATAAACAAGTTAGGGCTTGAATATGTTACTATCTATTGTAACGTATATAATTTCTATATCACTTAATAGTACTAGTTTTGTGACAGTGAAAACCGTAAGATCTCAGTGTATACGGTGTATAGCTCAACTCTTTTTATTACATACTTCCATGTGAATTAGAAGTGGCAAGAGCAACTTCAGGTACCAAATCACTAATAAATGGTTATTTGATAGTCATGTTAAAAAAATATACATAGCAGACGGTTCAAGATGTAAAACCAATATACAAAAAACCACTATATGTACCGACGTATTACACGGACAGCGTAAAGAATATTTGACTTGCTACTTAACCAAAGGCCACTCGGTGTGGGGGGTCGTCGGCGACGCCCCCCAACACCACCCCGGGTGGGCCTGCGTCGTCATAGACGTCCGCCACGAGACGTTAGGGACGGTCCTGTCTCTCTCCTTCACTACAAACACACACCTATACATACATACATATATATATATTTTTAGCCCCGTCCTCCTTTTCCTAAGTTCATCCCCTTTAGGCCCGTCCTCACGCCCATCCTACGTGGCGCTAATGTGGCAGGTCGTCCTCCAGGGAGGCCCGTCACCCACACCGAGTAGCCAAATAGTAATTGTTAATGAATATCGAAGTGTGTGTAATAATCATCACAAGCTAGGCGTCCTGCTGGGAAGTAGGAACTATGAACCAAGAGACAAACAACCCAACATATGTAGCAATTCATAGCAAGTTAGCAACCATTGACTTTGTTATCTACAAATAGTCAATGAGATGAACAGCCTAAACTATGTAATGTCTCACATGTGTTAGTTAACAAGTAAGCCTAGAAATTAAAAATATAGAATAGAATAAAAGCCTCGATTATAGACAGAGGCGCAGAGCAGTAATCAACAATCACAAAACCAATTCATAAGGACTAACTGAAAGATATAACTGTACTCGTAGACATAAAATAAACAAACGATCACATGAAGCATGAGAAGAGATAACAGTCAAACAAACAAATGCGATGTATAATTGTATATACAAGCTATTCATCCACTTTTAACTTGTATTCAGTGTATTAAAGTTTGAAACACATAACGAATACAAATAGCAGATTCATAGCAGTATATAGACAGCCAAAATCCAGCAACTTTGAAATAAAAATTCCCTTTCCATTCAGACATTTCATCAAGCAGTTGGTATGCAGTAGGTAAGAGTTAGCTTATAATGATAAAAATCAAAAAGATATTATTTAAAATAATGTGAAAAACACTGAATGTGACACTATCTGAAATTCTGCAAGTTATCAATTGCAGAAGAAGCCGAGATCAATACTGCTTTGCATTATTAATCATAAACCATCATTTTCAATCTCTTCTTGTGATTGAATAAACTAGATGCATAAATGTAGATAATAACCACAACAAAACAGATATGAAATAAAACCGTATCATTATAATCTCGGTATCCAAATACCAATCCAACTAAAGAGTACGAGAAATCCAAACAGACAACATAAAACGGAACTAATACGATAGCGATGATGATTACCAACAAACAGATTACTTAGATCTCTGCCTCATCTTTCGGCGCTTCCTCTTCAACCTCCTCATTCTCTTCTTCTTCCACTGAAATATCACAAATCAACCCATTCCATTGTAAGCTAATTAAAACCATGAATATATATATATATATATATATAGAGAGAGAGAGAGAGAGAGAGAGAATAGGAAATCAGATCATGAAAACATACCTTAGCTCTCATGGTGATCGGAAAGCGTAAAGTTGTGGTTAGATGATGAAACCCTAGCCTACGGTGTAAAACTGCGATGAGGTTGTGTTGTGTGGCGTATTTATGGAACCCTAAATCTTAATGGACTGACGGATCCAGGTTTGTAGAGTGTCGGGTTACGTTTTACATTGAAGCCCAAATTGTTTGGGTGTTTTTTCGTTTGTTTTTTTTTTTTTTTATTATTATTATTATTACAATTTACTAATATGCATACTCACACCACATCACATAAATATATAAATTCAAACAATTGTACAATTTATATAACAAGACAACAAAATACTTAAATATAAATGCATATAAAATACAACTATATTCTAAAAAATTTATAGAGATAAACTTAGATAAACATATTAGTGTGATTGTCTAAATTAGAAAGAAAAAAAATAACACCAGTAAATATAAGATATACTAAGTGAACCATATGAGTTGGATCATCCTTCGGTGAAGTTTTGGTGTCATCAAGTTTTGTAACCACAAGTGCTTAAATAGCTTCACACATGAAGAATAAGACAGCTTCGGTCGGTATAGAACACGCACTTTTTTATTGAATGTCGGTGACCGTGTAAACAAGATGGAGGTTGTTCGGCTTGGGGCTAGCATCATGCGTATCGGTTATTATGACTGGGAACGGAGATTCAATGGACAGGATGATTGACAGATGATTATTTGTTAATACTCAATGCCAGACAACAACAAACTCAAAAAGTCACTAGTTTAAATAGGCACCAAGGGCATGGTATCAATGATTGAATAATCAACCCGCGCGTTGTGCGGGAACGCGACCAGAATTGATGGATATCGGTCCAGTTCACTGCGACACTGTCACACGCTATATAAATCGAAAAAGAAAACCCAAAAATAAGCTTCTAAGATGACCATAAAAATGTTTAAGCATGTTTGGCTAATTTATATATAAATTAGTTACGAAAAAAAGAATGGGCAATATTCTATTCTTCATTTAGCTAGTATATTATAGTAGTTGGCATACGATTTAACCACTATAGAATATTTTTTCTTAACAATATTCTTTACTCATTTCTCTAATAAAAAAAAGGATATGTAACTTCTTTACATTACCCATTTTATGCAACTCTTTACAATTACTCATTTATTTAATAAAAAGGATGGACATGTAAGTATATAACACGAGCAAAAGTTCAGCAGCATATAGAATAGCCTCAATCTGAGAGAAGAGAGACCGATGCCGAAGGTATGTAGATGGATCTAACTTAGATTGGGGCAAATCGGTGGTATAATATAGTAAGGAATTTACTATATTACCCTCTTGATACTGTAGATAAGTCTCAACGTGAATTGTTATTATATACTACGAGTGACAACTTATTATTATTTGTATACAAAAGTGACTCTCAAATGGCTTAGTCACCTTTGTACATTAATGACATCATCTTAAATCGCAACCTTCTCATGTATGTCTTGTGAATTCACAATGAATGATTCCAACCGTTCACACCACTTATTGGGCATTTAGGTAAAACATGCTCAATGTGTTTTTTTCTCAACAATCTTATGCAATATATATCCTTACCTATGAAAACATGCAACACTATAAACCCCACATCACACCTACACACACAATTCAAAATTGAGTGCCACAACAGGTAACTTACTTAAGGACAACACTCTTTGTCGTAGCTTGGTCGTGGACTTTAAATATTTGACCTTCACCCAGCTCAAAATTGTGTTTAAGAATATTACAAGTAATAACTAGTAGGATGAATCTAGTTATAAGTTAAATTAAAATTTTCACTTAAAGAATTGGTTTTAGTCATTTAAAAATAGGTGTCCATGCTTGAGAGGCCAAATGGTGAAAGAATGAAAGTTAATTTTATAAAACAACTAAAAAACACACCACACACAAATCAGTGTGTGTGGGTGTCTCCTGGAACAAGAGAGAAAGGAGAAAACCCTCATCTTTACAAAATTAGTAAATTAGAAGGGAAAATCATGGCCAAATCCACTGCATCAACACTTAAAATCAATCATATAAACTGGTCTAGCAATAAGTAAGTTGAATTTTATGATTTGATGAACTTTCATAAGTGGGTTATAATTAATCCATGAAATTAAATGAAATTTAATAGGAACATCTGAAAGAATCATTATGTAGAAGATGAATTATGCTTGAATTTTGATTATCTTGATGATTCAAAGCGAAACCCACTTATAATAGAAGTATGAGTCATATGGATGCAAAATTTATGTAATGTTGATGTGAAAATTGTATGTAGTAGAGCATAAGTTAGATAATTTGATGCATGATGATTGTGTGAATTTGATTGATTACGATGGTTCATGTTATGAATTAGGTAGAATATGCATAGAATACTTGTACAATATGCTTTGCTAATGGTGCGCACACCAAGTATTTTTTAAAATGCTTGAACGAAGAATTCTATGTGTCAAAGATGATCTCATGTGAGTATAATGCTAAATGGTTAGAATTAGGAAATGATAGTTGTTAACTTGATTACGTTAAGAAAAGAATGGAAACGAAGACATGAGATTAAAGTATGTTGAATGTGAATTGTAAGAGTAAAGGAGGAAGACACAAGCTATTCCGGATCGCAACTGAAACATGACCAATGTAAGTTCTTATACTTACAAATACTAGTAGTTAAATTGTGTATGTCAAGTTTATAAACTTGTATCATGTTAAATAAAAGTACATAGACGTTCGATTTGTACATTCGGGTCGAATAAGTAAAAAAAGATATATGAATGAATTGAGAATTTTTGTCGAACCGGTTATAGAAGATTGAAGGGATTCGACATCAAAACCCGTTAAAAAGCATGATTAAATGAATGTCAATAAATGGATTATTATTATGTTCGATGAAATGTTTGAATTTTTGTTAGTTAATTATCATATAACTAAATTGTTCGGTATGGATGTAGGTAAATCATCGACTTAGGTAGATGGCAACCTCCGGGACGAACACACCATCTCAAGTGCTTACGCGATGATACTCGACTAAACGGGTCAAAAACTTTTGGTAGAAAACCTCCATGGTCATGTTTAGTGTATGAATGTTTAACTTTAAAATTTCCGAAACTTTTGTTGTACAAAGATCATGATGCATAATCTTAGAACTAGGATGTAAACTTTATCTTATGTTGTTAATATGGTTCGATGTCTTTTGAAAGTTTGTGGTTAATATTACAAGATTTTAAATTTTGACCCGTTTCGTTGTCATGCTTAAACTCATTATGTTTCAAGTAAGATCCACACCTTACAAAAATTGCCTATGCAGTCTACCAAGTATACTTGTTTTATGCACGCGCCTCGTGAGCCTCGCTTTAATTATCATAAATAGGTACATAAATGGAACTTTAGATCACGGTCTACATTTTTCTCCCTCCAAATCGATCAAACTCATGCCATAATTTGATGCCGATTGGGGAGATGCCCCGACACCAGACAGTCCACAACAGGTTATTGTGTCTTTATTAATGACAACTTGGTCTCATGGTCGTAAAATTAAAAAGGTAACATACTATTTCTACATCAAGGGTCGAAGTCGAGTATCGGGGGTAGCAATTCTACTTGAGTTACATGGGCCTATTCAACACGATTCGATTATCTATGGTGACAACATTTTGGCCATGCACTTGTCTCATAACACGTTTCAACACCAACGTAGGAAGCACGTTGAAACTTGAAATAGACATTCATTTCATCCAAGAAAAGGTAAGACTTGGTTCTATTCATCTATTATATGTTCCAACAGATATATTCACTAAAGGATTACTCCAGCAACTCTTCGCTCGGTTCAAGCCCAGTCTTTGCATTCGGTCGGCTACTTCTTCGACTACATGGGCTATTGGTGACATATATTACTTGTAGTATTTTGTATATCCTTCATTAGTTTAGAACATATAGTCATTATAATTGTTTTGTATGTAATTTGTATTTACATCCTTTTCCATGTTAATGAAGATTATCGAATACTAAATATTTATAGTATCGAGTCGGATGAAGTTTACCTAAATACGAAGTTCTTGCCCCCTTAAAAGTTAAAAGTACTAGCAGACAGGTAAAGTGTGAATAAAATTATACGAAATTCAAATTTGATCAGAGATATGACTATATAGAAATCAAATTTGTGATTTTTGTATTATTTATTATTTGTTTGTAAACCGATTTCATGGTATAATTTAGCGAATTTAAGCCTTAACCAGTTGGTATCACATAAAAAGAAATATTGTTGAGTTACTTGATTAATAAATGCTCAAAGATAACAGAATCACGTCTTCTTACTCTCGAACATTATGAGTGGAATCTTGTTGACCCGAACAATCCCTACAAAATGCAGCCAAAATAGTAACAAATAGTTGTAAATAAGAACACCTTGGTTATCTTAACGATCGTTATATCTGATTCTGTTTATTTATTATTATTATTTATTGGACTTTTTCTTAATTGTTGACTTTTAGTTTTCTAATAGACTACTAAGATTAGCCGCACTATGTTGTGGGGTTTCGATCAATTTCTATTTTGGTTTAGTATAGCAGCCGAAATAAATATGCTTAAAAGAATATATACACTTATTTTACATTCATTGAAAATGGAAACGTAGACGCTATCTTTAATATAACTTTAATGAAAATTCACGTTCAAACGTAGACCAACTCGAATTTATAACGACACATGGATAAAAAAGCACGTAAGAAAATATTGTTTTTTTAAGTTAAAGAATGGTACGTCGCATTGCGGCGGCGTTGAAACGTAAAGTGACTCAAATTTATATCGTCTAATGAAAAGTTGAAATCGTATCTTATTTGACTCGAGTCGTTTCCGAACAAAATTTACGTCAAAACGTAGACCAATTGAAAACGTAAATAAAAATAAGTATAAGAACATATTATATTATCCAACTTATTTTTGGGAAAAATTTATGTCGAAACGTAAATCAACTTGAATTTACACCGACACGTACATAAATATAAACATATAAAACTTGATCACAAAGTTTTTAGAAAGTTAAAGGGTTGTAATTGTTAAAGAGAGTAAAAATAAAAAAAACATAAAAAGACAAAAAGAGAAAAAATTAAAAAAAACTGAAAACACAGTTCATAAAAGCTCTTAATTGTATTATAGTTAATTAATAAATTATTGCTAGCTTTTAGTTACTGACGGTTATAGGAAACAACATTTTATAGTCTTTAATTCAACGAAGAAATTATTTTCTTGGTTTTAGTTACAAATGATTGTAAAATAAAAAGTTTTTTATAACTTCTTAGGTTTTAACTTTCGAACCTTGTTCCTTTTCTTTAACGTCAATCCTTAGATTTTATAGGATAAATAACAAATACAATAAAGTTGCCTTTAAAGGATTTGAACTCATAACCTCTAGATATACAACTTACCACTAGGATATCTTTTAAAGGACTTATTCACCAGGCACAAAATTAGAGATTGAAAGTTGGCCACGAGTTAAACTATACCAGATATAACAACTAGTCTTATAATTGCTAGATGATATATAATTGAGACCGAATCAATGTGAACCATTGGAAATTGAAAAGACAAATTCCCTCAAATTTGCCAGAGTTAAGGTGCGCACCTTTTTTCCATAACTGAATGAATATTTGTGAAGTAAAGAACCTTAATAATGGGACACCCACAATAGGTGGTGTCTAGTTGCGATTTAATAAACACTTGTATGCATGCTAATCGGCCATCAATGTAAACATCGATGGTCATTGGTCGTATCCGTCCATCAATCTTACTAGGCAATTCGAATCGTCACACGCTGATTGATCGGCTAGTTTTGAATTTATTAAAATTGCTTTAGCCGGCATCTCCGACCACTCCTTTAACCGTCTCCATTTTGTGCCACTGTTGCGCTTTTTTTAGACGAACACGACCCTTGACATGGCATCTAACACCATCTCCCTGTTAATATTTTTGATGACCTTTAAAACTTCTTAAGTAAAGAAGATGACAACCACCTCTTCACTTCTGAATGTTTCGCACGCCACACCAAATATTTTTGATAACCCGTAAAACTTTCGTTAGGCACCACACTAAATACTAATATTAGTTGGCCTATAGGATTTTGATATTTCTTTTTTTTTTTCTTATAGTACGCGATTTAATATTTAATTTATAATTTAACATAACTATTGAACGGAAATCCATCATCCCATCACATGAAACACATGTGTAGAGGTGTTGCAAACTGTATAGATTTTTTTATTGGCAAAGGTTATATAGTTTCTATTTATAAACTACATTAATAAATACTGAATTACAACTAATGTCAGAACTTGAACACTAATCTTTTCTTCAAAAGTCAAGAACCTCTGCCACCCAATTATTACTGAAATGGCCGCAAATTGAATAGATGATATTCGTAACTTAGGTAACATACATAACCTACGGGAAAAAAGGTAAAATTTTGAGATATCAATTACACTTGGTTGATCCGAGTAATTTAATTAACAAAAAATGCATCTTGCATAATATTTCCACTCAACACCCATTTAACGTTTGGATCCTTTAAACTAACTTTTTATTGTTGCAAGGACTAGGTGGCGCAGACCCTCGAAGGAAACAAGACAAGGGGCGTGCAGGTACATAGATAGTGGCGCATGGTGCAGGCAGTCCAGGTTGTGCAGCAAATGCCTGACGTGCGCGCGCGCAGCGCACTGAAGTAAACCAGTATGGTGCGACTGTGTGGCGTGACCAGATGGGTTCCCTGGTGACGTGGCGTGCGCGCGCAAGGGCTTGCGCACCAGTAGGCTTTGCGCAAGGATGTGAGCCATACTGGCGCACGCGCAATAGGACTGTGGAGCAAAGGATGCGCGCGCAAGGGCTGGCGCACCAGTAGGCTCGCGCAAGGATGTGAGCCATACTGGCGCACGCACAATAGGATTGTGGAGCAAGGATGCTCGCGCAAGGGGTTGCGCACCAGTAAGCTCGCGCAGGGATGTGAGCCACACTGGCGCGCGCACCAGCAGGCTGGCGTACGAAGGCGCGCGCAGCGCGACCTGCTGCTTCCAAAGTTAATGACAGATCAGTTACACTTCAGCAGTTGAAACAGACAAGTCAAGGGTCTTGACCAGGAATGTAACTGACGAATTAAAGTACATTAAAGACGTTTAATGCAATTTAATTCGTTAAGTGAATTCCTTTTGACTGTTTCAACCCAGATGCAGTATAAATACAGCATCACCTCAACACTAGAAGACACACCGAATTACCAACGAATTCTCTACAATCTTCTTCCTCTTTCTTGCAGCAAGGTACACCTTCGGGTTGTTGTCATCTCCGGCAGTGCAACTGCTTGGGCTGTTATATCCTGGAAACAAACGAGTTCTCCTGGGAGACTCAAAATTTGTTTTAAGGGACCCGTGTCTAACACGATCCTCAGCCAAGAACTTATTTTTCTGTTTGAATTTTGTTCTTGTATTTCGATTATTTCAGTTGTAAAAGTATTGTAATTTACAGCTTTATTTATTTTTGTATTGTAATTCGAACTTATAAAGTTTTTATTTATTTTATGCGAACGGATTCCTACAATCTTAAAACAAATTTAAAAAAAAAACACTGTTCGTGTAGAATCAAAACCATTTTGTTTTGGCAGTTTGTGTTTTTAAAAACATATTTTTTTCGGTTTTCATCTTCAAAGGAGCGACTTTGATTGAAAACGATTTCGGATTACTTCGTTTTGTTCTTAAAATTACTTTAAAAATTTTCTGTTTTGGTCTTCAAAGTTGGACTTAGAAGCCAAACAATAAGTGTGCGCTAAAAATTATAAGAGTTTTCTGTTTTGGTCTTCAAAGTTGACTTAGAAGCCAAACGGTAAATTCGTCGTAAATTAAAATTAAGAGTTTATTTCTGTTTTTATTGGTTTAAAACAGAATTTCGTACTAAAATTTTAATTTTACTTTTCAGAATGTCGACTGAAAACAATACCAACATGAACACGAATGTTAACAACCTTGTCGTTGGACACCTGCCAACACTGTGGGAGCGACCACAGTGGCAAACCATGCTTAACGACCTGAGAAGTTCTCGGGTCTCCACTTCAAGAGGTGGCAACAGAAGATGTTCTTCTACTTGACCACCATGAACCTTGCGAGTTTCTTGACTGAAACCGCTCCCCAACCTGCGGAAGGGGAGACCGACGCTCAAGCTCAGTGCACGGTTAATGCTTGGAAGCATACGGATTTCATATGTCGAGGCTATGTGCTTAATGGCCTTTCGGATGCATTATATAATGTGTACTACAATGTCAAGACTTCCAAAGAATTATGGGATCTCTTGGACAAAAAGTACAAAACGGAGGATGCAGGAACAAAGAAATTTGTTGTCGCCCGTTTCTTGGACTATAAAATGGTCGATAACAAGACTGTTATGAACCAAGTCCAAGAGTTGCAGATTATACTTCATGACATCCACGCTGAGGGCATGGTTTCTAGCGAGACATTTCAAGTGGCAGCAATAATTGAAAAATTGCCTCCTTCGTGGGTAGAATTCAAAAACTACCTAAAACATAAATGAAAGGAAATGACGGTGGAGGAACTTGTGGTCCGTCTTCGAATCGAAGAGGACAACAAGGTCGCTCTAAAAGGCACCATTGCGCAAGCTGCGGCTAAAGCAAACATGATGGAAGTTGGGGATTCCTCCAAAGGCAAAAGGGGTAAACTAACGAAAAAGGACAAGGGGAAAGCAAAAGTTAACAACCTTGGACCAAGAAAGGAGGCTGTGAAAAAGAAGTCTGCGACTTGTCGAGGTACTTGTTACAATTGTAACGAGACGGGGCATCGTGCTAACGAATGCAAGAAACCCAAGCGTGAGCGTGCGCATATGGTTGATGAGGATGGTATGCCTCTAATTGCAATGATAACCGAGGAAGCGGCTATGATTGAAGAAGTCAACGTGGTGGGTGCCAACCCACCAGGATGGTTCATTGACACGGTGCAACCCGCCATGTTTGTGGAGACAAGTCATTGTTCTCAACATTCAAGGAAGCAACGGGTGAAGAAAAGCTTTATATGGGAAATAAAGCTACCGCCGACGTCAAGGGTGAAGGCACGGTGATCTTGAAGGTGACTTCTGGCAAGGAGCTCACGTTGAGCAAAGTCCTCTATGTCCCGGATATATGGAAGAATCTCGTATTGGGCTGGATGCTCAACAAGTTTGGTTTTCGTCTAGTGTTTGAATCGGACAAATTTGTTTTATCTAGACGTGGAATGTATGTTGGAAAGGGCTATGCCCTTAATGGTATGTTCAAAATGAATGTAACGGTGGTTAACACCAAGAAAAACATGAATGAAATTTCTGCTTCTACTTACATGATTGAGTCTTCAAATGTTTGGCATGGTAGATTAGGACATGTAAATTTTAATTCATTACGACGTTTAATTAAATTAAATATGATACCAACATTCCATATTGATTTCGATTACAAATGCGAAACATATGTAGAATCCAAACTTACAAGATCATCGTTTAAATCGGTTGAAAGAATAACTGAACCCCTTGATTTAATTCATACCGATGTGTGTGATTTAAAAGCAGTTCCCACACGTGAAGAAAATAAGTACTTTATCACGTTTATTGATGATTGTACTAAATATTGCTATGTATATTTACTTAAAAGTAAAGATGAAGCACTAGAAAAGTTTATCTTGTACAAAAACGAAGTTGAGAATCAACTTAAAAAGAAGATAAAAGCGGTTAGAAGCGACCGAGGAGGTGAATATGTCGCACCTTTTGCGGATTTATGCGCAAAAAGTGGCATTTTACATGAGTGTACACCACCTATTCTCCACAATCAAATGGCGTTGTGGAACGTAAGAACCGTACATTAAAAGAAACGATGAACGCTGTTACAACCCCGACCCGCAGCGGAATAAAAGTCGGGGCATGATTGGGTTATCACCAAAGCTCATGATAGTTACTATCAAGTTTCATATTTATTAAATTCAAATTAAAATTCAAATATCCAACACAAAATTTCATACAAACACAAATAATAAACCAAATGATTGTTCCAACGAAATAACTTGATTATTCTTCTAAGGCCATCCTAGGTGTTTCTTTCCTCAACTTGATCACCTGTATCATGCGTAAAACAGAAGGAATTTTGGGTCAACAAATGTTGGCGAGTGACCTTGATAAAACATTTAACTAAATCAATTTTATCGTTGTTTAGATAAGATTGTGCATAATCACATGTGAACAAATGTATAATGTAACAAATCACAAACCACATTGAATGAATATATGACATGAATGATGATGTATCTGAGATCAAGGCTCAATCGAACGGAGCCGATCTAATGAGGCACCTGATGCGAGTGACCTGGATAAAACATTTAACAAAATGAGCCGATCTAACAAGGGGTTGTCAGACCGGTCGAACAGTGGGATTTGCATGCGTGTGTGAGGCTCGAACCCGGGACCTCTCGGTTGCGTGCACGCAGCTCTTCCAACTGAGCTACGTGTCTAACCCGAAATAAACCCAATTTTAATTATATTTATACACTAGTTAAGTTTATTCAAATTCATTTAAATTTTTTAAAAAGGAATAACTGGTTCAGACCGGCCGCATCAAGAGTTTCGAACCCTAGGTCTCTGTTGTAGATTGCACCCAACCCGACCAACTGGGCTGGGTGTCTAACCCAATTATTCTTGAAATTTAATTATACTTGTATACTAAATAGGTTTATACTGATGTGTTAAATTAAAAAGGGTGATTAAATCAATTGAACCGGGTGTGTGCGTGGGATCGAACCAACAACCGTGGGTTTGGTTTGCACCCTGTAACATCCGTCAAAAACGGATTTACCAAACCCGCTCCGTTTATCAACCGAACAGTCAGTTAAAAATTTCGTTGCGAATTAAATGCCCAAAATAATTTTAAACGATACATAATCAATTATTATACGGGAATATATATTTAGTTTTTGAAAAACTGTTGAAAATCGCAAAATAAAAATAAAATGTTCCTGCCGGGTTTCGAACCCGGGTCAGTCGCCGAGTCACTGTACGCCCAGACTTAACACATGACACTGGTACTTCCTTGTGGATAAAACTAATGAAAATTTGGCAAGAATATGGTAGATACGCCGCTGGTACTTCCTATATATAAGTATTCTTGCCAAAGGATCAGAGGCATTATCAGGCGGTTATGAGAAGTTCCATGTAAGATTTGGTATTGCCTTGGTTGAAATTATGTTACATTTATCTCATCTTGCTATTTAAAGAGATTGGATTGTGTTCCGTTTCTACATAAACTAACCTCTCCATCATAACAAACGAGAGAGGAACTTCCACCATTTAAACATATATGCTATCAGAATGTGGATTCAAATATTAGCCGTTGTGCTTATTTATGTTCAAATATTAGCTGTTGTGTTTAATTATGTTCAAATATCAGCTGTTATGCTTTATTTATGTTTCCATGTAGGTTGTAGTGTTAGAAGTTTTGCCTTAGGATATAACCATACTTTTCCAAACGTATCTAAACTCTTATGCATGATATCATTTTTAGCGAATCATTCCTGCTTATCAGTACTTATACAGTAGGCAACAAAAAGCGATTCCTGTAATAGGGTACTTAACCCTTACAAGGAACGTTACCGCCTCAAACAAAAACTTAAACCCTTATTTTTCTAAGCATATAACTGTCAAACTAAACACCATCATTCTTTTAGACAAATATATTACAATTTAAAATTTCGGGACGAAATTTCTAAAAAGCAGGGGATACTGTAACATCCGTCAAAAACGGATTTACCAAACCCGCTCCGTTTATCAACCGAACAGTCAGTCAAAAATTTCGTTGCGAATTAAATGCCCAAAATAATTTTAAACGATACATAATCAATTATTATGCGGGAATATATATTTAGTTTTTGAAAAACTGTTGAAAATCGCAAAATAAAAATAAAATGTTCCTGCCGGGTTTCGAACCCGGGTCAGTCGCCGAGTCACTGTACGCCCAGACTTAACACATGACACTTGAACCACTGCGCCACGGATGTTGTTTGTTAAATATTAGAATCATTTAATTGATATTATGACGTTACGAATTCAAAACCGGCGCCCAAAAGTTCAGTCGTCGGAATCCCGGAAATCTCGCGAGTATTTAACGAATCCTTCCGTTATAACGTAAACTTTAAACCTATATCGGTTATAACCGACGTTTGAGTCCGCGACACCTTCTATAACCGCCGGAGTTTTTTTTAACGTAAACTTAGATTGTTTATATTGTTGTGATTACTTATTTCCTTTTGTCAAATTATATGAAACTCATTCATTAAGCCCATCAGTTCCTCGTGGGAGACGAGTTGAACAACGCGTGCCTCAAATCAAATTCATTATTGTTCATGTGTGTATCATTGAGTTTATATTGTTTGTAGTTGTGTCATTCAAATTATCATGTTTATGCAATTCATTCATTAGGCCCCTCAGTTCCTCGTGAGAGACGAGTTGAGCATCGCGTGCCCCTAAATGTTCCATTATTGTTCATGTGTGTTTCATTTAATATCTTATGATTGTTGATTAAGTTTATATCTATTTTTACTCATGTTTGGTTGTGCACATATTTCATAATCAATTTAAATAAATTTGTTCAAATGTTTTCCATAGGATTCACTCGCCAACATTATGTTGATCCAAAAACCCTTTTACACATGATAAAGGTGAACAGGTTGAAGCAAGGAAAACATAGGATATGCCTTAGAAGAGAACAAAGAAGTTTAGATTGATAGTTAGAACATGTTGTAACATTTATTGTAAATTTCCATTAAATTGTATTAATGAATATGAAACGCATAATAACTGTCATGAGCTTTGATGATAACCCAATCATGCCCCGATCACCTTTTTCGCTGCGGGTCGGGGTGTGACAGATTGGTATCAGAGCCATGACTATAGGGATATAGGATAGGTTATTAGACCCTTAGAGCCTATACTATAGTCTGCCTAAATTTTAATTGATTAGGTGGTTGCATACAAACTTGTGATATTTATTTGTTTCATATTTGTTTACATTTATAGTCAAACATGCATGCTTATATACATATTCATTATACATATATACATATTCATTATACATATATCGATGTTCATGTATTCAATTTATTTTCATACTCTCATTATCCAAAGATTTTGTTGCAATTTTCAAATCTCATCAAAGTAAGTTCTGCGACGGGCATGTAGTAACTGGAAGGGTACAAGTACCGGTAGTCGGAACGTCCTGTCTAGGTTGGCATTCGTATAAATCCAATATAACGGACCAGTTTACCTACCTGGGGACCAACGATGAGAGTACGAAGGACCTATTAGGCCAAAGCATGCCACACCAAACGTCGTTCGAACTAACCTACTTTGAGGTGTCACCGTGTCTACACCTGGACACATTCCGAATATCACACGTTGCATACTTATTTCTCGATTTTCTCCGGGTTTTTGTATACGCAACCTGGCAAACCCGTGCGAACCATATGAAAAACCGGTATTCATGGGGGCCCACATGATTACACAGGTAAAGTATGGCGGCATGTAGGGCCTAACGGCGAGCAAAACCCAAGACATCCTATGGATGTAGTAGATTTATCTTTCTATAATTATTTTATGAATGTTCATTCCTAATGCGACCCATGAACCCAAAAACATCCAACTCATACTTTTGTCATGTATTCCTTGTAGATGTCTTCTAACCTCGCCCGTAGGAAGACGAGAGCAAGAAAAGCCCAAACGCATGGCTGCCTTAATCGCTCAACAAATGGCTGCCGTAATACCCAACATTGTAATCCAAGTCCAACAAGCACTTACCGCTAATCCTGTCAATCAAGCAAACCAAAACATTATCAACTCTTCCCCAAATACCACTAAATGCATTTACAAGCATTTCAAATCATGTGACCCTCTGAAATACAAAGGGACTGAAGGCGTCACCGCACTCCTCCATTGGTTTGAAGAGATGGAGAACACTTTTCTAAATTGCGATTGCCCTGATGATCGCAAAGTGCGTTATGCTACCGGTCGACTATATGGGATAGCACTTACTTGGTGGAATACAGAGAAGGCCAAACGAGGCGTCGACGATGCTATGACCTTAACTTGGATCGAATTGAAGGAAATCATGACCAGACGATTTTGCCCAAGGAGCGAAATCAAGAAGTTAGAAGATGAATTTTATTCGTTAAAGCAAATGGAAGGAGACCACATCACATACAACAAAAGGTTCCTCGAATTACATCAAATGGTTCCCAACATGTTCACTCCCCTCTACCGTTTGATCGAGCACTACAATCGAGCACTAAACTTAGATTGTTTATATTGTTGTGATTACTTATTTCCTTTTGTCAAATTATATAAAACTCATTCATTAAGCCCATCAGTTCCTCGTGGGAGACGAGTTGAACAACGCGTGCCTCAAATCAAATTCATTATTGTTCATGTGTGTATCATTGAGTTTATATTGTTTGTAGTTGTGTCATTCAAATTATCATGTTTATGCAATTCATTCATTAGGCCCCTCAGTTCCTCATGAGAGACGAGTTGAGCATCGCGTGCCTCTAAATGTTCCATTATTGTTCATGTGTGTTTCATTTAATATCTTATGATTGTTGATTAAGTTTATATCTATTTTTACTCATGTTTGGTTGTGCACATATTTCATAATCAATTTAAATAAATTTGTTCAAATGTTTTCCATAGGATTCACTCGCCAACATTATGTTGATCCAAAAACCCTTTTACACATGATACAGGTGAACAGGTTGAAGCAAGGAAAACATAGGATATGCCTTAGAAGAGAACAAAGAAGTTTAGATTGATAGTTAGAACATGTTGTAACATTTATTGTAAATTTCCATTAAATTGTATTAATGAATATGAAACGCATAATAAATGTCATGAGCTTTGATGATAACCCAATCATGCCCCGATCACCTTTTCCGCTGCGGGTCGGGGTGTGACACACCCAGCCCAACCAGTTGGGCGGGGTGCTTAACCCAACTGTAAACTTAAATATTGTAATTATATATATTCACCGCACTTCATCTTCTTCATTTGTTTTTAAAAAAATTAGTTGCAGGTTATATATATATATACACTCATACATATGTGTGTGTGTGTGTTTCCGGTTTAGGCGATTATTATTATTGACGGACACAACAATGATAGCCGAGAGTTATACCAAACATGAAGTGCCACGAGTTCCGGTCGATCCCCGGCGAAGCTCCTTGTTTCTCCGGTGACTTCTACGAATAGAGAGTGAAGGTGAGTGGGCGAGAGAGGATGAGAGTGACACGGATCCGAGAGGCCGTGGACTGCTTAAACAGTGAGGGATATGATTCGGGTTTTTCGGGTGAGAGAGATGTGGTTCGAGGGTGTCAGAACGAGTCGTGTCGGTTTCGGTATTCCAGCGGCGTTTAACGGAA
The DNA here is from genome assembly GCA_947069175.1 of Scalesia atractyloides. Classification (NCBI taxonomy): domain Eukaryota; kingdom Viridiplantae; phylum Streptophyta; class Magnoliopsida; order Asterales; family Asteraceae; genus Scalesia; species Scalesia atractyloides. The sequence goes on along the minus strand of CAMTDV010000116.1, from coordinate 85,080,761 downwards.
CAGAGGGAGGGAGAGGTGAGTTGAGATGTGAGGTGAATTATGAGGGTATAAGACGTGAGGGTTCAGCTATTTATAATGCTTTTCGCGGAATGAATCGAGTCAAATTCTTGTGTTTGGTACGTGATTGATTATAAGGATGGTAACTAGTGTTTCGACAATTTCGGAAAGCCAGAAAGGAAAGATCACAGCTGTGTTTGAGCTGGGTTCGTCTTTGGGCGGCAAAATCTAAAACAGATTCAATTTGAAAAACTATATATATATTAATTGGTTTCCAAAATAAACGAATCAGGCTTAGTAGTGGAATGGGTAGTGAGTGTGTGTTGGAGCGGAGTGTCGCGGATTCGAAACCCGGCCACCTCCTGTTTTACTCTTTTTTTCAGGTTTATAAGTTTTCAATAATTACAAGAGCAGTCCCTGCAAATAAATAAATAAAAAGAATTATCGAACGACGTAAAATAAATATACTTCGATTAATAAATTGGGGCGGGTTTTCGAAACCCGATTTACACAAATGTTACACTATCCTCTACTTTTTGAAATTTCGTCCCGAAATTTAAGTAGTAGTGGTAACCGAAAAGAGATGCGGGTACTTTTCGCGCATTGAGTCTTCACGTTCCCAAGTAAACTCGGGTCCTCGTTTTGACTCCCAACGCACCCTGACGATTGGAATACGACTTCGCCTTAAACGCTTCTCACCAAAATCCATGATTTCCACTGGTCTTTCAATGAAGTGCATTGATTCATCGACTTGAATGTCTTCTAGAGGGATATGGAGGTTTTCGTCAGCGAGGCACTTTTTCAAGTTTGATACGTGGAACGTGGGATGTATCCTGTTGAGTTCTTCTGGTAGGTCAAGATTGTAGGCTACAGGTCCTACTCTTTCGAGTATCTTGAAAGGTCCTACGTAGCGTGGTGCTAGCTTGCCCTTTTGGCCAAAACGAACCACTCCCTTCCACGGTGATACTTTCAAAAGTACTTGATCACCAACACAAAACTCTAAGGGCTTTCGTCGTTTGTCAGCATAACTCTTTTGACGACTTTGAGCCGCTAAAAGACTGTTTCGAATTTGAAGGATTTTATCGGTTGTTTCTTGAATCAATTCAGGTCCGGTGATTTGCGCTTCGCCAATCTCGTGCCAACATACTGGAGATCGTCATTTACGACCATATAAAGCTTCGAAAGGAGCCATGCCGATACTTGAATGATAGCTATTGTTGTACGAAAACTTGACTAACGGTAGATGAGCGTCCCAGTTCCCTTTGAAGTCTATGACACATGCTCGAAGCATGTCTTCAAGGGTTTGGATGGTGCGTTCAGATTGACCATCAGTTTGAGGGTGAAAGGCGGTGCTAAGGTCTAACCGTGTACCCAAAGCAGTTTGTACGGCTCGCCATGTGCGTGAAGTGAATCGGCCATCACGGTCTGAAATGATGCTTAACGGTACACCATGACGGCTTACGATCTCGCTGATGTAGATACGAGCTAACTTCTCGTTCTTGAAGTCCTCACGGATCGGAATGAAGTGAGCTGATTTTGTAAGACCGATCAATGATTACCCATATGTGTCATACCCACTGGAGGTGAGAGGTAACCCGGTAATGAAGTCCATGGTTATGTTTTCCCACTTCCATACAGGTATTTCGGGTTGGACTAGAAATCCTGAAGGTCTTTGATGTTCAGCTTTCACTTTGGAACATGTAAGGCACTTGGAAACAAAAACGGCGATATCCTTTTTCATGCCAGGTCACCAGTAGGTGTATCGTAGGTCTTGATACATCTAATCGGCTCCTGGGTGTACAGAGTATCGTGTTTTGTGTGTCTCATTCATGAGGAAATCACGAAGGTGGTCGCGATCGGGAATCCATATGCGGTTTAAATAATATAGAATACCGTCGGATTTGGTTTCAATTTTGAGTTCAGCTCCACATGACAGCTCATCGCGTACGTCTTTTTCCATTACAGAGATATGTTGAGCTGCCCGGATTCGATCCTTGATATCGGTTATGATTTGCGAACATAGAAGACGAATAGAGTTCGCATATCCCTTACGACTGAGCGCATCAGCCACCACGTTTGCCTTGCCATGATGATACCGAATCTCGCAGTCGTAATCGTTGAGCAGTTCGACCCATCTTCGTTGCCTCATATTCAAATCTTTTTGGTTGAAGATATGCTGTAGACTCTTGTGGTCAGTGTATATTTCACACTTGGTACCGTAAAGATAATGTCTCCATATCTTGGGAGCGAACACAACGGCTCCAAGTTCCAGGTCATGGGTGGTGTAATTTTTCTCATGAACTTTGAGTTGCCTAGAGGCATAGGCTATCACCCTTCCTCTTTGCATCAATACACAACCTAGACCTTGCCCTGATGCGTCGCAATAAACCACAAAGTCATCGCAACCCTCAGGGAGTGTAAGGATAGGTGCGTCACAAAGCCTTTGCTTTAAAGTTTGGAAGACCTCCTCTTGCTTAGGTCCCCAAATGAAGGGTTTTCCCTTGTGAGTCAAGGCCGTAAGCGGAACGGCGATACGGGAAAAATTGGCAATGAAGCGTCGGTAGTAACCAGCCAAGCCAAGAAATGACCTAACTCCGGTAGGGGTACGTGGCGCTTGCCATTCTTATAATGCCTTGATTTTTGAAGGATCGACATGAATCCCTTTGGCATTGACGACATGACCAAGGAATTGTACCTCTCTTAACCAGAATTCGCATTTGAGAACTTAGCGTAAAGCTTTTCAGTCATTAAGAGTGTAAGAATGAGTCGAAGATGTCGCTCATGTTCGGATTTTGACTTTGAGTAGATAAGGATATCGTCGATGAAGACTATGACGAAACGGTCGAGATAGGGTTTGCATACCCTATTCATTAAATCCATAAAGACAGCGGGGGCGTTGGTTAAACCGAATGGCATAACCATGAACTCGTAATGACCATAACGAGTTCGGAAGGCAGTTTTTGGAATATCTTCTTCACGCACTCTAAGCTGATGATAACCAGAACGAAGGTTGATTTTGGAAAAACAGGTGGCGCCTTGAAGTTGGTCTAGAAGGTCATCAATACGAGGCAGTGGATAGCGATTCTTAACTATCAACTTGTTGAGTTCTCTATAATCAATGCACTTGCGAAACGTTCCATCTTTCTTCCTCACAAAAAGAACGGGCGCACCCTAAGGCGATGAGCTAGGACGTATGAATCCTTTGTCAGTCAGCTCTTGCAGTTGACTGGCCAACTCTTGCATCTCTGATTGGGCTAACCTATAGGGAGATTTTGCGACCGGTGTAGCTCCAGGCACAAGATCGATTCGAAATTCGACTTCTCGTACAGGAGGAAGTCCTGAAACGTCATCGGGAAAAACTTGCGGAAATTCTTTCACAATCGGAATATCTGTAACATCTGTCAAAAAATGGGTTTTCAAAACCCGCTTCGTTTATTAATCGAATAATCAGTTTCAAATTTTCGTTGCTCATTTAATGCTTATTTTAATTTTAAACAATACATAACTAATAAACATTTTAGAATATGGAAATTAAAATTGTTAAAAAATAAAAATAAAGCAATTAAAAATGAAAAGGGGCTGCCGGGTTTCGAACCCGGGTCAGCCGGAAGACCTAACCAACCAACACTTAACCACTCCGCCACTTGATGTCTTTGTGTAATCTAGGAAACAAATAAAACATAAGTTCACCTGTGAAATCATCTGTTTGCGCCAAACTGAAACCGTTCATCGGCTTTCAACTTTCTAGACGATTGAGTGATCGCAATTACTGATAATAACCGATGAAACCATTACGACGCACGTTCTTAATCAAATTCAGTCTTTAATTGTTTTGATTCATATGAGTTTGGGAGTTAAAAGCCGAAATCCTTTACTTCCTGATTTACTCCATCAAAATCATCATCTCGCGACTCAAAAACACTCACAGAACCTCCCATTTCACTTTTGCTCTAATTTCTGATCGTCAGAATCGCTATCTGATATCACCGGACTTTCGCCGGAAAACCGTGTCATTCATCAAAACGGTAAATTTCTCAATTCTTTCATCTTCTATCTATTGTTAGACTTTTACTAACTCAAACCCTTCAACCAGAATCAGTCCCAGACGACGATATCGGATAATCAGCACTTGCCGGAAGATTTCTGAAAATTCCTAAATTTTGTTGTGAAATGGTATAATCATTTAAACCTTCTGATAACTCTTGTTTAGTCATTCAATTTCACAATTTGTTAATCAAAACTGTTAGTTTGTCCGCTCAGACGGAGTTCATAAAACAGAGCCGACGACTTTGCCGGAGTTCTGAGAAAAGTCATCTTTCCGGTACATTCATTTCCAAAACCTTCCCTATCCGTTATGTTTTAATCATTTATATGTCCGTTAATTGAATCGAACAAGATCAGTCGAATATCAGTTATCTGAGTTGTTTTAGCGAAGAAGATGAAGTTAGGTTGTGTATATATTTAATATAAATCGGGTTATATCTCGGGTTAGACACACAGTCCAGCGGTGGACTGTGTGCATTTGAATCATAGGGATACCGGGTTCGAGTCTGTCCTTGTTCCGATTCGTCACAATATTCAGACTTTTTATAAAACCCAAATACGGAAACTTCCAGTTAGTATATAAGAGAAATAAAAACAAGTGTTTTAACCAGGTTAGACACACAGTCCAGCGGTGGACTGTGTGCAACGTTAAACAACAGGTCCCGGGTTCGAGACCTGTTATGCACACCGGTTCGATGTAATTAAAATCCTTTTTAAAAATAAATGAATTTTGAATAAATTAAATAGTATATAAATATAATTAAAAACAGAAATATTTCGGGTTAGACACGTAGCTCAGTTGGTAGAGCTGCGTGCACGCGTACGGGAGGTCACAAGTTCGAACCTCACTCAGTGCAAACAAATACATGACCGAACCGGTCAACAGTCATGGTCAATGGTCAACGGTCAACCCAAAAAGTCAACATTTTTTTATATTTTTATTTATTTATTTAATTTAAAAATCAATTAAAAATACTTAAAAATAATGTTTTTAAAGTTAGAAAATAACCTTAAACTCACAAAAATAAATCTAAAAATTCTATAAAAAATTGTTAATAAAATCCACTTATTTACCGTACCTTTTTGTTATTGTTTAGGTTATTTAATCCTCGTCGATCAACCCTCTAAACTCGTGCGCATTCAACATCGTCAAACGAACGCACCCGATGTGAGTGAATCTCTACAAATTCCCCGTTTTAATCACGTTTTTGGGGTGTATCATGTGTCATATTATTTATTGCATTTAAACACTTGTGCATCTATCATATCCATGATCAAATGTGTATTTAATATGTATCAACTGTTTGTGTGGTTAATGTTTAGATTAAATTTATCATTTTCAGTACATACATCATCATTAGGCCGCCGTTCCCCATTACCTATGAGCGTGAACCGTTCCCCATTACCTATGAGCGTGAACGAGGCGTTGCCAACATACGATCGGCTCCGTTTGATTGAGCCTTGATCGCACATACATTTCATCATAGGCCGTCTGTTCCCCATTACCTATGAGCGGAACCGTTCCCCATTACCTATGAGCGTGAACGTGACGTTGCCAACATTTACATTATCATTCATGTCATATATTCATGCAAGGTGGTTTGTTATTGTATGTTATTGTATGATTATTTACGTTTGCTCACATATGATTATTGCACAATTTTTCCATATTAATTATAACAAGAAATCAATAATAAATGTTTTCTAACAAGGTTCACTCGCCAACTTTTGTTGACCCCAAAACCCCCATTTTTACACATGATACAGGTGATCCAGTTGCAGCAAGAAACATATAGGATGGCTTAGAAGAATAAATCGGTTTAGACTTTGGATTGTTTATTTAGTTACTTTTCTTTGTAATTGTATGAACTTGTTTGGAATATTGAGGATGTAATTTTGAATTTAATAAATATGAAACATATTAGTAAACATCATGAGCTTTGGTGATAACCCAATTATGCCTCGACTCTTATTCCGCTGCGGGTCGGGGTGTGACAATATCTTGGAGCTTCCTCTCCTTGCCTTCCTTCTTGACGACGTGAGCTAGAAAAGCGACGTAATTCTTGCGAAGATAACTTCGGGCTTGAAGGCAGGACATCAATTTGAGCCCTTTCGAAGGAGTTTCCCCAAAGATACGTAGTGTCTGACCGTCGGCGAGAGGAATACAAATAAACTTTTCATGGCACACCACTTCAGCTTGATGCTGGCTGAGCCAGTCCATGCCGATGATAACATCGAAACTTCCCAATTTCATATGAATGAGATCAATTGAAAAATCGTGATCATTTAGGTTGAGAGTACAATCGCGTATAATAGAATTTAATGAAGTGGGTTTTCCGTCAGAGATTCAACGAGATTATCACGAGGTTGGTCGAGACTAGATTCAAATTCTAAAGACACAAAGCTCTTATCCACACCAGTATCGAATAATATGGATGCATAACTACCATTTACGAGAAACGTATCGTTGACCACATTGTTGTCAGCCCTGGCTTGGTTGGCGTTGATATTGAAAGCTCATCCTCTAGCAGGTGGAGGAGCTTGGTTAGCTTGGATTACCGGGTTTGCTTGAGCTTGGGCATGGATGATGTTCACAATTAAAACAGGCTCGTATGGATTGCATCATGGGGTAGTTGGGTTGGTAGTAAGGTTGGGCTGTGAGTTGTGCAAGCCGTACAAGCCGCTTTGGGTACACGATTAGACCTCAGTACCGCTTATCATCCTCAAATTGATGGACAATCTGAATGCACCATCCAAACTCTTGAAGATATGCTTCGAGCATGTGTCATAGACTTCAAGGGAAATTGGGACGTTCATCTACCATTAGTTGAATTTTCGTACAACAACAGCTATCATTCAAGTATCGGCATGGCACCTTTCGAAGCTTTATATGGTCGTAAGTGCCGATCTCCAGTATGTTGGCACGAAATTGGAAAAGCTCAAATCACCGGTCCAGAGTTGACTCAAGAAACCACAGACAAGATCCATCAAATTCGAAACAATCTTCTAGCGGCACAAAGTCGTCAAAAGAGTTATGCAGACAAACGACGAAAGCCCTTGGAGTTTAACATTGGTGATCATGTACTTTTAAAAGTATCACCGTGGAAGGGAGTAGTTCGTTTTGGCCAGAAGGGCAAGCTAGCACCACGCTACGTAGGACCTTTCAAGATACTCGAAAGAGTAGGACCTGTAGCATACAAGCTTGAACTCAACAGAATTCACCCACGTTCCACGTATCAAACTTAAAGAAGTGCCTCGCCGATGAAAACCTCCATATTCCCCTAGAAGATATTCAGATCGATGAATCTATGCACTTCATTGAAAGACCAGTAGAGATCATGGACTTCGGAGAAAAACGTTTAAGACGGAGTCGTATTCCAATTGTTAGGGTACGCTGGGAGTCGAAACGAGGACCTGAGTTTACTTGGGAACGTGAAGACTCAATGCGCGAAAAATACCCGCATCTTTTTCCTGTTACCACTACTACATAAATTTCGGGACGAAATTTCTAAAAGTTAGGGATACTGTAACATCCGTCGAAAAACGGGTTCTCAAAACCCGCTTCGTTTATTAATCGAATAGTCAGTTTCAAATTTTCGTTGCTTATTTAATGCTCATTTTTAATTTTAAACAATACATAACTAATAAACATTTTAGAATATGGAAACAAAAATTGTTAAAAAGTAAAAATAAAGTAAATAAAAATGAAAATAGGCTGCCGGGTTTCGAACCCGGGTCAGCCGGAAGACACAACCATCACACAACTTAACCACTCTGCCACTTAGTTCTTTTGTGTAAACAAGGAAACAAATAAAACTTAACTCTACCCGTGAACTCATCTGTTTGCGCCAAAACTGAAACCGCCCATCGGCTTTCAACTGTCCAGACTGTTGAGTGATCGCTATTACTGATTATAACCGATAGATCAATTGCTGCCCACGTTCTTAATCAATTCGGTCATCAATTGTCTCGATTCATATGATTTTGGGAGTTGAAAACCGAAATCAATTACTTCCTGATTTACTCTAACAATATCATCGTCCCATAATTCGGAAACACTCACAGAACCTCCAATTTCACTTTCGCTCTAATTTCTGTTCGTCGGAAACGTTTTCTGATATCGCCGGACTTTCGCTGGAAAACCGTGACATTCATCGAATCGGTAAATTTCTCAATTCTTTCATCTTCTATCCATTGTTAGACTTATACTAACTTAAATCCTTCAACCAGAATCGGTCCCAGACGACGTTACCGGATATTCAGCACTCGCCGGAAAATTTCTGAAAATTCCGAAATCACGCTGTGAATCGGTACGAACATCTAAACTCTTTGATAATTCTTGTCTAGTCATTTAATTTCACAATTAGTTAAGCAAAACTGTTAATTGGTCCGCTCAGACGGAATTCATAAAACAGAGCCGACGACTTTGCCGGAGTTCTGAGAAAAATCATCTTCCCGGTACATTCATTTCCAAAACCTTCTCTATCCATTACATTTCAATCATTTATAATTTTCGTTAATCGAATTAAACAAGAACTGTCGAACATCGTTTGTCTGTGTCTTTGAACGAAGAAGATGAAGTCGAACCTAATGTATAAGTTTAATTAAAACAAGATATTAAACTGGGTTAGACACACAGTCCAGCGGTGGACTATGTGCAAACACATAGCGCACGTCCCGAGTTCGAATCTTACAAACGCACCGGCTTTCCGAATTAAAACCAAATTTTTGTTACTGAATCAGAGTAGGACCCAGGATGTTTTTAAGATTAATAAAAACCATAAGTTTAACAGATAAAACACACAGCCCAACTGGTTGGGCTGTGCGCTGACAAACCAAGGAACCCGAGTTCGATTCGGTTTCCCTGCAACCGGTTCAATCATTTAAATTCTTTTAGTATAAATCGAATAAATTAAAACATTTAATTAGTATATATATATAATTAAAACTTAGAATATTTCGGGTTAGACACGTAGCTCAGTTGGTAGAGCTGCGTGCACGCGTACGAGAGGTCACAAGTTCGAACCTCACTCAGCGCAAACAAACACAAGTCCGAACCGGTCAACAGTCAAAGTCAACGGTCAGCGGTCAACCCAAAAAGTCAACATTTTTTTTATATTTTTATTTATTTATTTAATTTAAAAATCAATTAAAAATACTTAAAAATAATATTTTTAAAGTTAGAAAATGACCTTAAACTCACAAAAATAAATCTAAAAATCCTATTAAAATTGTTAATAAAATCCACTTATTTACCGTACCTTTTCGTTATTATTTAGGCTAGTTATTCCTCGTCGATCAACTCTCTAAACTCGTGCGCATTCAACATCATCAAACGAACGCACCCAATGTGAGTGAATGTCCACAAATTCCCCGTTTTAATCACTTTTTGGGGTGTATCATATGTCTTATTATTTATTACATTTAAACACTTGTGCATCCATCATATCCATGATCAAATGTGTATTCAATATGTATCAACTGTTTGTGTGGTTAATGTTTAGATTAAATTTATCATTTTCAGTACATACATCATCATAGGCCGTCTGTTCCCCATTACCTATGAGCAGAACTGTTCCCCATTACCTATGAGCGGAACGTGACGTTGCCAACATATACATTATAATTCATGTCATATACTTATGCAAGGTGGTTTGTTATTGTTTGTTATTGTATGTTTATTTACGTTTGCTCACATATGATTATTGCACAATTTTTCCATATTAAATACAACAAGAAATCAATAATAAATGTTTTCTAACAAGGTTCACTCGCCAACTTTTGTTGACCCAAAAACCCCCATTTTTACACATGATACAGGTGATCCAGTTGCAGCAAGAAACATATAGGACGGCCTAGAAGAATAAATCAGTTTAGACTTTGGATTGTTTATTTAGTTACTTTTTCCTTGTAATTGTATGAACTTGTTTGGAATATTGAAGTTGTAATTTGAATTTAATAAATATGAAACATATTAGTAAACATCATGAGCTTTGATGATAACCCAATTATGCCCCGACTCTTATTCCGCTGCGGGTCGGGGTGTGACATGCAGTAAGCAGGCTAAGTAGATACACTAGTAATCCAAATGATGATCATTGGAAAGCTATCACACGGGTGCTAAGATACATAAGATACACGAGAGATTACGGATTATATCATACTCGTCATCCAGCAGTGATCGAAGGATACACTGATGCGAACTGGATTTCGGATATAAAGGATCACAGATCGACAAGTGAATATATGTTTACACTTGCGGGAGCAGCTATAGTTTGGAAGTCGTCCAAGCAAACAGTTATAGCTAGATCCACAATGGAATCCGAATTCGTCGCTTTAGATAAAAGCGGTGAAGAGGCGAAGTGGCTACGTCAATTTGTGGAAGATATTCCAAGATGGCCAAAGCCGTTGACGGCGATTTGCATACATTGTGACAATACATCAGCGCTTGTGAGAGCACAAAGCTCTATGTACAATGGCAGATCAAGGCACATTCGACGTAGGCACAACACAGTACGTCAACTAATCTCAACGGGTATTATCTCGGTTGACTATGTGAAGTCAAAAGAGAATATTGCAGACCCGTTAACGAAAGGCTTAAGCAAAGATTTAGTTTATACGACGTCAAGAGGAATGGGACTAAAGCCCATGGATGAAGGGAATATGAGGGAAACATAACCTAGTTGACTGGAGATCCCAAGATCTAGGTTCAATAGGCAAACTTAATCATAAACCCAAAGGGAGTCACTGTGGGGGGTGCCCCAAAAGATTCATAAAGGGAGTTATATACTTCCTAGTCCATTCCAATCAGTGACATGAAGTAAGGTTAAACATGTTGAGGTTAAGGATTTGAGGAAATCAAATTAACCATGATGCTTTTAATGATTCGACGAATCACATATGTTAGAGAGAAGTGGGGTCGCTTCGAATGGATTTGTGGGGAGACGCAAATCCTAGAGCTCTTGCAGAACCAGGAAAGTGTTCCATGACCATGAACGGACACAACCATGAGGAGTTGACTAAACTAGGGAAAGTATTGTGTGAATGTATATTGTCGCCTACATAAATGGGGGATTGTTCAAAGACACCGCGTCTACAAGACCCTAGGAGGCTAAGTATGCTTCACAAAAGAGGGTTCAAAGGTTACGCCTACCTATCTTGCAATACTTGACCGTTGAATTTGTATCGTTGAAACTTGAAAGGGGAAAGATCGATTTCCATTCCTGTGGGGGATTGTTGGAATTTTGTGAAAATAGCATTTTCATAAATATAGGAAATGCGTATTTCCTAATTTTTGACGATAAATAAATATTACAAACTGAGGTTTATATAGATATTTATTTCCGGGTTTGTGTTCTATGTTGGAAGAGTTTCGCAACGCACTAAACCACGTCCAAAACGGACTAAGATGAATGAGATATTGATGCTCAAAGTTTGGTGTTTGAAACATTAAATGCTGAAATAAATGGGAAAGTAGCATCTTGTCCCACATAGAAGGAGTGATGAAACTTAAATGGGTATTTAAGTGGGAACATTCCTTCCTTATTGTTTCATGGAAGCACACAATAAGTGTACTCGCGAAGGGTGCAGAGCACCCTAACTCGCACTCGCACACGCGCGTGCGCGTGGCGTGGGCGATGGGCGCAATGTGGCGCTTTGATGGCGCACTTTGCACTTCGCACGCTCGCATCGCCGAGAGCCGCCTTTGTATTTTTTACCGCACGCGCGTGGTTCAGCACAGGCTGCAAGGACCAGGTGGCGCAGACCCTGGAAGGAAACGTGGCAAGGGGCGCGCAGGTACACAGGTAGTGCACATGGTGCAGGCAGTCCAGGTTGCGCAGCAGATGCTTGACGTGCGCGCGCGCAGCGCACTAAAGTAAACCAGTATGGCGAGACTGTGTGGCATGACCAGATGGGTTCCCTGGTGACGTGGCGTGCGCGCGCAGGTCTGGCGCACCAGTAGGCTCGCGCAAGGATGTGGAGCAAGGATGCGCGCGCAAGGGCTTGCGCACCAGTAGGCTCGCGCAAGGATGTGAGCCATACTGGCGCACGCGCAATAGGACTGTGGAGCAAAGGATGCGCGCGCAAGGGCTGGCGCACCAGTAGGCTCGCGCAAGGATGTGAGCCATACTGGCGCACGCGCAATAGGACTGTGGAGCAAGGATGCTCGCGCAAGGGTTGCGCACCAGTAAGCTCGCGCAGGGATGTGAGCCACACTGGCGCGCGCACCAGCAGGCTGGCGTATGAAGTCGCGATCGCGCGCGACCTGCTGCTTATAGAGTTAATGACAGATCAGTTACACTTCAGCAGTTGAAACAGACGAGTCAAGGGTCTTGACCAGGAATGTAGCTGACGAATTAAAGTGCATTAAAGACGTTTAATGCAATTTAATTCGTTAAGTGAATCCTTTTGACTGTTTCAACCCGGATGCAGTATAAATACAGCATCACCTCAACACTAGAAGACACACCGAATTACCAACAAATTCTCTACAATCTTCTTCCTCTTTCTTGCAGCAAGGTACACCTTCGGGTTGTTGTCATCTCCGGCAGTGCAACTGCTTGGGCTGTTGTATCCTGGAAATGAACGAGTTCCCTGGAGACTCGAAATTTGTTTAAGGGACCCGTGTCTAACACGATCCTCAGCCAAGAACTTATTTTTCTGTCTGAATTTTGTTCTTGTATTTCGATTATTTCAGTTGTAAAAGTATTGTAATTTACAGTTTTATTTATTTCTGTATTGTAATTCGAATTTATAAAGTTTTTATTTATTTTATGCGAACGGATTCCTACATTTATTTTATCTTTAGCCAACATTGATGGAGCAATATATGGGTTAAGTTACTCGACTAATTAGTTTTAATATACAAAATATCCTTAACATAAAAAGTGGAAGAAAGAATTTTTATTAATTTTTTTCTCAATTTATTAACCACGTGTTTAGTCTCAAAATTCAAAATTCAAAAAAAAAATCGTGATTTGACACTAATAGAGTAATTATTATAGGTAATCACGAAATTATAATTACTCTATAAAATTACATAATTACTCTACAACTTTTAAATCATGGTTTTTTTCACATTTTGCAATTAGTAGTAGGGAAAAAAATAAAAAAAAAATCTTAACTTTTTACGTTAAGGGTATTTTGTATGCGAAGACCTATTTGTATTTGATCTTTGCACTATAATATATTTCTATAATTTATTCTATTTCATATTCATCACTCATTATTTGAGTTTTTAGTTTGCTCATTAGAGACGATATGAATTTGATGTTTTAGTTTTTGTTAGATAGTAGAGTCTTTTCCTTATTAAGCAGAAGATCATCCTAGGTCTTAACATTGAATAAATTATGATTAATTAGGTGTGATTTAAAACTAAAAGTAGAGTAGCATTCACGATATGAATTATTTTACTATTCACGGCTTCACTTCACCTATGTATTTTTAATTTATATCAAAATAAATTTTATGATTAAATAAAATAATAACAATAGTTATATTTCATAACCGTTACAAGTATTTGTCCCATAAAACCCATACACATAACAATGTTGTTTTTTTTAGTTTATCTTAATACTTATTTTTAAATCCAACATTCAGTCTATTAGATTTCCTATTTTATTTTTCTTTTACTTTTTTAATGGCAAATTTGGATCACTGACGTACCATTGAAGTATTATCGTGTCATCAGTGGAACTCCAGATCATATCCATCTGCAGTAGGCATAATGCATATATAACAATTCAAGTGAGACTAATAAATACGAGAAAACCCCCGTTTCCCAAGACCTATTGGTTTCAAAGCCCTGTCTCACCTTTAAAATGTCATTAGGCTTTCTATACTAGTCATGTATTTGCGCACATAACAAAAAAATAATCTCTAAATTTTTTTTGTTATGGATTTTAGTTTTTCTATTTTACAGGTAAAGGTTACTCTTTACAAAGGGTAAATTTCTAAAAAAACTAAGCTCATTTATTTCCACACCTATAAAATCTTATTCTCACACCCTTTTCAATAGACGTGTTCAAAAAAACCGGTTACGCAACCGAAACCGGAAAAAAACCGAAACCGGTTTTTTTGAAACCGGCTCGGGTAGGAAACAGTTATACCGGTTACCCACCGGTTCTAAATTTTACAACCTAAACCGGTTTTTAACCGGTTAATTTTAAAACCGATTAAAAACCGGTTATTCCAAAAAACTGGTTTTAAAACCGGTTATTCCAAAAAACTGGTTTAAAACCGGTTAACCGGTAACGTTCTAAAAAAACCGGTTTTTAAAACCGGATAAACCGGTTAAAAACGGTAATTTTATAGTAACGGTCATATGACCGTTTGGGAGGCTCCTAGCCGTTTTTTGGACTTATTTTGGCCTAAAAATCATCCCCAACTAGTATATAAGGGTTGTGGGTGTTTGGGTTCAAGCACACCACTCTCTAAACCTGCAAAGACTCTAAAAAACGCTCAAAATCTTGTTCGATATTTCTTGAAAAAGCACGGCAAGCTCTAGTGCTCATGATTCGGTCCACATTGGCGAGTCTACAATGGACACCGTGGTTCGTGTTATTCCAACTAAGCGCAACCCCGAAGTTTGGGCACATTTCGATTTGTGCGAGATGACCAACGGAGAAAAAAAGCGCGTTGTTACCATTGTAATGGTTTTCTACGCCGAAACCGCAAACACCACGTTGAGACAACACATTGAAAAACCGTTTTGCAGGGCGTTGAAACAACAATCCGCTAGTGGTCAAAGCTCCATGGCAAGTGAAGGCGCTTCTTTGTTCGCCTACAATTACGAAATGGCTAGGGAGGAAATGGCGAAGTTTGTAATCCAAGAAAGTTTGTCGTTCAACACTTTCGACAAACAACGCTACACAAAGATGGTTCAAAGAACTCTTCAACCACGATACACCCATGTAAGTCGTGCTACTCTTAGGAGAGATTGTTTGAAATTGTGGAAAAATGCTAAACAAGAATTAATTTCTTATTTTGAAAAATTAGAAACCGGTGTTAACTTGACTAGCGATGTTTGGTCCGTACCGCACGGTTCACCCGACTCATATATATATGTGTCACTGCCCATTGGATTGAACCGTCGACGTGGCAAATGATGAAACGCACAATTTTTTTAAATTATTTGATTACCCTCACACCGGTGAAGCTATTTATAAAGCAATCGACAAATGTAATGCAACATACAAATTGGAAAACAAATTTTTTTCAATATCTTTTGACAACGCCTCAAACAATACGGTTTCGGTAATATATTTAAAATTAAAATACAAACCGATTTGTGAAGGTACTTTTTTCATAGTCAATGTATTGCACACATAATTAATTTGGCCGTTCAAGACGGTTTAAAGGTTATTGAACAACAAAATGAAGCTTTCAAAAAAATGTTACGTCACATATATAGTAACACACGTAGACATTCAAAATATAAAAAAATGTGTAAGGAAGCGGGTCGAATATGCTTAGGACCCAATTGGGACGTTGCTCATAGATGAAACTCGACTTGCACCATGTTTGAAAAGGCTATTTTGCAAAAAGAAAGTTTAATAGAATTTCATAACTCTTTGTCTAGTCGTAGGAAGGTTTCGCCTTACCACCCATCGGGTTGGGCTACTATTGAAACGATTACACAATTGCTTCAAGTTTTCAAAACATCAACAAAAACTTTATCGGGTGTCTATTATCCTACAAGTTCTTTGGTTCTTCACAATTTGTTTAAAATGTGTTTAAAATTAAACGAGATGGCGGTTAGAGGTAGGCCATATTGTGATATGGCGGAAACAATGAAGGAAAAACTACGAAAATATTTTGCGAACTACCGGCGGTTTTCACTTGTGCCGCCGCTTTAAACCCTTGCTTTAACGTTTTTGGTAACGGGTCTTTGATTGAAAAAATTGCAAACGAGTTGAATTTAAACACCGATCGAGACCCTAACTTTGATGAAGCCGCAAAAATTCGTTTCAACGATCAACTTTCAATAATGTATGACGTTTATGTAACAAAATATGGTGCAACCACGTCACACATTTACGAGTCGATGAGAAATGCCGCTTTCGGCGAAGGTTCTTCTAGTATGGAAGACCAAGATTTGTATGTTTATAACCAATTGTTTAATGAGTCGAGTCAAATGTACCGTGGTAACACCACTAGTAGCGAACTTGGTCGGTATGGTGGGTCGAACTTTCTACAAACAATGACTTCACACGAGTTTAAAAATTTTGATTTGTTGGCTTGGTGGAAAGTAAGTAAGATCAATTTCCGATCTTAGCCACAATGGCCCGAGATTTAATAATGGTCCAAGCTTCCACGGTAGCTTCGGAAAGTATTTTTCTATTAGTGGCAGGGTTATCTCTATAAAGAGGACTCGACTAACAAAAAAGGCGGTTGAGATGTCGATTTACTTGAAAGATTACTTGGATACGGCGGAAAGATGTCAACACATACGCACACTCGATGATGAATTGGAATATGAAGGCGAAGTGTACGAGGACGAGGTCCAAGCCGAATTGACAACCCCAATGACCGACGAAGAAGCCGCATTAGATGAATTCCTTCGCAATAGTTCAACTTCGGGTTCAAGCGAAGAAGAATAAACGAAGCTCAAGATATATTATTTCTATTGTAGTCCCACTAAATATATATATATATATATATAAGTGTGGACGTTCTTGCGAATTAATATTTTAAGTTTACGCCCTTAATTTTTTTCGTTTATCGTTCGTACTTCCACGGTTCAACGTTATGTAACAATCGTTTGTTTCAAAAGTTAATCATATTATAATTTAAATTTTTAGATTTTCGTAGTTAACTTTTATATTACAATACTTCATTTTCGGCCATAAAAAAAATAAACCAAGAAAATAAAAAAATCTCAGCCCCACCGGTTTTTTAACTGGTTTTTTACCGGTTTTTTTAACCGGTTTTTTATAAAACCGGTTTTTTATAACCGGTTATTACCGGTTAGTATATTTAAAAAAACCGGTTATTAACCGAAATCGGTTTTGCAATAACCGGTTTTTTTAAAAAACAAAAAAACCAAAACTGGTATTTAACCGGAACCGGTTTTAAAAAAAACCGATTTATACATGTCTACTTTTCAATTTATCTCTCTCTCTCTATATATATATAGAGAGAGAGAGATAGAGGGGAGAGACATGTGAATATTAACACCCAAAAACCAAGAAGCCACATGAATTGGATATGTGACAATTATCAAAATTAAGGATGGAATGTATAAAAGTAATTTAAACAATAAGTCTAATATGGATAAGATAGTATCTAACTGTAAAATAAAATATCATATACCCTTGTTACCTGCAAAATAAAACATCATATACCTTTTATTAACTATAAAATAAATACATGTTACAAATAAAACACTTCGTAATGAGCACTTTGTTACATACAAAATAAAACACATGTATATGCTATAACTGAAATATCACTGTATGAACAATAGCTAGAAATATTATTGACTAAAAATACTCAATTGAAATGTAAATATATATATATATATATATATATATATATATATTATTGGTGTTTAAAAGACGAGGGAACTGGAGCTACATTGCATGTGAGTTTATGAATAAAACAAACAGCAAAAGTACATTTGTACCTCTATGCTACCCAATAAAAATTTAGAGTAAAACATAATTTATAAAAATGCCACTAAATAATCTTATTTATCTAAAATTACAATCTAATAGTTCATAATACTTTTTAGTCTTCTTAAAAAAATCATTTGTAGCGTAACTCTAACCAATATTTACATACATAAATTAGAAAAATAATCTCTAAATAATTATTCATCATAGATTATATTTAATATTTAATATTTTCTTCTTGAACTTTTGAATAGTTTTCATTATTGATAAGTGGTGGTGTCGTTGCTTTTGTTCAATCATGAATAGTTTCATACCAAATGCTGTCTTTTCAAATTTTCAAACACAAGTTATATGTTTACTTCATTCGTCTAGATATCTAATTATTTATCTACATAAAGAGATATTTTTAATATATGATCATAAGTCTAATTAACACCCAAATGATCACTCTCCCGACTGGATTCGACTCTCCCATCAGAGTCCGTACAATGTTTCGAGCGAGTAAAACGTAACCAATAAACAAGACTTCATATATATAAGCGAGAGCATTGAGTCTAATTTCCTGCCACGGTATATCTCTTATTTATAATTCCTATTCAAGCATTTACAATGAGCGTAATCTGATTTAACATATTATATCGGGTAATAATCGCGGAAAACTATACTAGTTATGTATTAAAATCATTGTCCTTTTTCACATGTTATACTTAATGCATGTCTCATTATCATATTCTTGTCTATGGTTTAGATCTGTCTTTGTCTTTGCTAGCATAGATCCCAACGTACGTTATGTTTGAAACAATGTTGGTCTAGACAGTAGAATAAAGCTTTAACCAAACTAGAAGTAACGTACGTTGGTCCCAACATATGTTTTCATGGAACACTAGTGTGCTTTCTTCAAAACCAATAAAGTTATTTTAATTTATCCTACATCTATTAAAAGTCATACACTACATTACAACCATCCCTAGCAGCAAAAAAAAAAAAAAAAAAAACTAGCCGAGTCAAACAGGTGAGTCGACCAGGAGTGGAGCTCGGCAAATCGGACAACTCGAATGAGTAGTAAGCCACTTATCTACACACTCACAATGATAAGCATGGCAACAATTCGGTAACACCTTCACTTTCTCACCTTCTTCAAACACCCCAAGACATATACAACACTCCACCTCTCCAACACTCGAAAGCCGTTGATGAAGAGTGATCGGAAGGCTCTCAATCACCGCAGCATCCAAACCTTGTGGCCGTAAAACCGGCTGGGCATGCGGGGATAAAGCGGTCGTATCGGCAACAGCGGATGAGGCTGAGGAAGACCGGCAGATCCAACGAGCGTAGAGGAACATAAGAGTGATCAACAAGATGACTGAAAAGAGGACAATGATGAAGAAGAGTGTACGCCCGTGAATTTGGAAGTTCTTGTCGTCGAGTTCGTCGTATCGCCATTGGAAGCCTTGAGAGTCTTGAGTGGTCATTTTTTGTGGGTGGTCAACGGTGGTGGTAGGGTGGATTGGTGGCATGGGTTAAGGGAGAGGGGAAGTGGTTATGAAGGAAGGGTTGGCATAAATAATAATGAAAAAGTGGAAAAAGAACAGAAAGAAAGAGAAATGACAAGTTGCTTAAAATAAAGGGGGTGTAGGTGTAAATTAGTAAATAACGAGAGTAGCGTGAATGTTGCGATTTAAGAAAGCAAACATGTGATCTTGAAAGTAACTCAACACATCTCTCTAAACACTAAACGAAACACATACATATGTTTATATAGTTTTTACGGTTTTTTATTTGCGGGTCTGTTTTAAACGTCAGTACACATATATAAAAACAAAGATGAAATATGTATAACTACAACCGGTTAGATTTGAACTTTATAGGACATAAATATAACATCTTCTACATGTGTTGTTTAAGAGACAATATTAAGCTTTAAACTATTATGTTTTTCTAACTTTCGCTTTAAGGATGCTATTAATGTATAGTAAAACGTGATCTTATTGGAGCTAATAATGTATAGTAAGTAAGTTGTGTCTACTTTTGTATGTTAAAGTACATCAAGTTAGGCGAATCTGATATGATTTAGTTGAATGCAATTACGCCAAGATATATTTTTGGTTTAAAAAACATGTTTAAGTCCTCCTTATAGGACCAATAAATCTCCACCGGTCATTTAAACTATAATTTGACAAAGTATCAAAAGGAGTCACTGTTGAAAATATATTTCAAATATATAAAATATATTTTTTGTTATTAAATACGAAATTAAAAATAAAAATAAACAAACTTTGCTTTTCAAAAAAAAAACAGAAAAAAAGGAAATACTAACTTGAAAATAATGCAATACAAATAGAATACAAAAGAAAGACTTTCAACCAACCAATAATGAGAGAAAGTAAAAATGGAAAGAAATAAATAAATAAATACACACGAGATTATTATGAGGCTCATACGTGTCGAATATTTGAAGGCGTTTGGTGGTGCTTCTCTTTTTGGTGGACGGGCATTCATTAGTTCACCACGATTGGTGATTTTAGTTTTGCTGGTTTTTTTTTATATATGAAAACGTATCAAAAAGTTTGGGGTCTAGCTGCGTTAAAGTGGTTCTCAAAATTCAATAAAAATGTATAAATTTAAAAATAGGACTTACGGATGTGTGTCTTATCTGTTCTATAAAATCAAGAAGATACGATGAATACATAAATATCAAGTATTAAATCATTAGAGCCAACGTAAACCTTTAAACATACTTATTTATATGTTATACCTAAAACGGTTTTTAACCGTCACATTTTCTTTCCCAATACATGAGATATAATAGTTTATCGTGTACTACGTATAATTGGTTATGTAGTTTTTATAGTTTTATATTTGAATCAGTTAATAATTGATATTTTTTTCCTTAGGTATGTGATTTGATCGTAAGTTATTGTAAATGAAGTTAAAGAAAATACACCTTTTGTTTACATAGTTTTTTCTTAACTTGTGCTAAGAATCAATAAAAAAAAGGAGAAAATTAGATTTTCAAAGATATCATGGAACATAGAAAAAATAAAACATTTTTTTGAACGACTTATATTATTACATTAAATCCGTTTTTAACAACGTTTGAACCCTTGATCTCAAAAGAAGTAACATCTTAAATTTAATGGTTTTGTCAATTAGAAAAAAAAATACCATATAACAAAACAACTTATTTTTATTATAACAAAAAAAATATATAACAAATACAACTTATTTTATTTGTAATTTAGTTTACTCTTATAATCAATTACACGACCTAATTAATGTAAAAGTTCTTGACAGGTTATGATCATTGCATTTTCCAGTGGATTCCATGTTGGTTTTTATTGCATAAATGGACACTTTTCTGCCCCTCAAGTTTGCTTTTTATAATCTTCTTTCCTAAATAATAAAATAACGTTCTATAAATTATAATACTTATACATATCAAAATAAAGTGATGATAAATAGTAAAAAATTGTTAAAGTATATAATCTAATTATTAATAGTAATTTATAATTTGATCTTTTAATAATAATTTTAAATCCATACTCATTTTTATTTATTTCTTTACCATTTTAAAGTTGTTTGCTTACGTATTGTGACGGTATGTTACCGTAAATATTGTTTATTCTTATTATTTAATTTGAAATTTTAGTAATTTTAAAATTTAAAATAAATACCAAATCCATAATTATGTTTATCTATCTTTTTACCATTCCAAGTTATTTGCTCGCTCGTTGTGACGGTACTTTACCGCGGCATTGGATCGATATTGATCCAGTTCGTTACAGTACCAGTACGGTATATATGCATTCGTCATTGATTGTTAAGTAATTTTAAATCTACATCTATTTTTATTTTTTACTATTTTAAGTTGTTTGCTCACGTGTTGTGACGGTACTTTATCGTAGATAGTGTTTATTATTATTATTTAATTTGAACTTTTAGTAATTTTAAAATAAATACTAAATCAGCAACTGTGTTTATCTATCTTTTTACCATTCCAAGTTATTTGCTCGCGCGTTGTGACGGTATGTTACCACAGGTATTGGATCGATATTGATCCAGCTCGTTATGGTACCGGTACGATACATGCATTCGTTATAGAAATTACCATGTGTTTTACATCGAGCGAAAAATATAAAAACGAACATTGTACCGGCACCAATGTTGTTTGAACGCCAGTTCAGATTGTCACGCTAGTGTTATCGATATTCATTTATCGTACAAGATATAGTTGTATAAATGAATACTTTCGAAACCCGAAACCATAAAAATGAATCTAGGTACCGGTACTAATGTTCCGTATGGTAGCGATACAACATTAGCTTATCGAAATAGAAAACAATAAAATAAATATCGGTACCAAAACCATTGTTGTACGTCCGGTTAACTACGGTAGTGGCACGATATCTGTTATCAAACAGGAAACCATAACATGAATACTTAACAGTATTGATGTAAAATAAATATACTTACCAGTATAGAAAACAATAAAATGAATATGGTAGTGATTTGGTGTACGGTTATCCAAAGCAAAAACAACAAAATAAATACCGGTATCGATACAAATGTTGTTCAATCGGTTCGGTTCGATTTGGTACGACAACAACATAGTGTTCGTTTTCCACAAAATCTATATCGCAATGTTGAAAAAAATAAGCAAGAACGCAAAAGAATCAAACGAGTATAAACTGAACAACGTCATTGTCGGTATCGATATTTGTTTTTATTGTGTACGATCGATGTAAAATTTTCTCTTTAGATTACAATAACGAGTGTCGGTACTATAACAAACCGAATTAATACCAACAAATTTTCCTCCGCAAAGCACGAAGGATTATAACTAGTAATTATTAAAGAAATCTCAACGGTCATCGTGACAGTTAAACGATTTAAGAACAACATAAAATGTATTAAAAATATATTATAATATTAAACTAAGAAACTTTATAAAACTATGTGCTTTATATATATATAGACACCACACATACACAACAGTGAATTTAGAAGAAAAAATTTTAAAGTATCTAAACCTTTTCTTACTGTATATTCATGAAACGTAGGTCTCTTTTACCATACATTCAAGAGCATTTTACACAAAAAAAAAAGTTGAGTAATATGTCAAGTACCCCTGAACCCTTAATAGATCCACCATTATACATAGTGACGGACCCATGATTCTTTTTAATGGGGTACATTGTTTTCGATGTTTAAAATTTTCACAATAAAACGTTAAAATTTTTGGGTCGGTCCTTGTTCAGGTCGGGTCAAAGCGAGGAACCTATAACAAAAATATATAATTATTACTCATTAGAAAACACACAATAAAAATACAATATCATTCTAATGTCTTAACTTAATATTCATAGTAACAAATCCTTAAACACTGTAAAGAGGAGCGTTATTTGTTTTTTTATCACTTTTGTGTTTGTTTAAAAAACCTATAAGGATTGAACACATGAAGTCTTGTTGGTAAAGAGAGAAATTTACCACTATAACAACTTTTCTTTTCTTTTTATTGTCTTCATCTAATTATATTTATGAAGTCCTTATAAAATTTAATATGCCAAATCTATTAATTTTTAAAAAACATTAGAGTACGCGGACCACGACCCTGGTTCAACCCTAAACTCATACTTATTATATAAAACAACCCTAAACCCTTTATAGATCCACCACTACACACTTATTATATCATCTTTTAAACAAAAGCAGTAGTTGATATACCGTTGATTTAATAAGTTTTTAATCTCCTACTACATATCCTTGTGTTTTCTGATGTCACAATCCAACTTATATTGTGGGCCCGACATTTGCATGACGAAACAACTCAACAGGAGAACATGTGTATCCTTACCTATCGTGTCTCATTGTGAGTGTACGTTAAAGCAACCAGGTTTCTTTAAAAAAAAAAGTCCCTATTGTTACTTTCGAATGACAAAATTTTATTACTATCGAAAAAGTTTAAGGGCCGTTTGATATAAAAGTCTTTTTTAAAGGGTTTATAATCCGTCAAATTCTTTTAAGAGATTGGATTTGACGTACGTTAAATAGTAAACTATCTGATGTTGGAAAATTAGAATCTGAAGAATGAAAATTAGTTCATTGAAATTAATAATATTAAACTATTTATATAGTAAAACTATTGAATAGAATTTATTGATAACATTTGATTAGTTTTTATTAGAGTGTTAACTCTCTAATTAATTGAGACTCTTAACACTTCCTCAAGTCTTAAATAATTAGTTGGCTATGTGCATTTGTTATTAGAAGAAATATACATAATGTATACATAAAGAATACTTGAAAAAGAGGGATACTTGAAGACTAATATAGAGAGGAGTACTCTCTACTCGTTTCCACCACCATCGCCTGCTTATCCGTTCCACAAGTTTAAACTACAATTTTATCCGGTGTAATCTCGGGCGCGTGAGCTATCTCCGGCAGTACAGACTGCTTCGGCTGTTGTACCCTGAGAGACAGACGCATCGTCTTTAGTAGAGGCGCTAAAATCTGTTTTAAGGGAAACGTGTTGAACACGTGGCTCAGGCACAACCGTCAACATCAGTTTGTTCATTTTTGCAACCAAGAAGGATCTCACAAGGAGATGGGGTTCAAGTTCTCGTAGCGAAAATTGTATAAGAAGACGCTTCTCAAGCTATTGTCAAAGATAACGATTTGAATCGATTTATTTATATATATTATATCTCATATTTAATTTTGTATGTATTTCTATACGGTACGGGTACTAAAATTTTTATAAAATTATGTAATTGTGACCCATGTCCTACATCTGAAATTTCAATATTAATGTTTTTTTAACGATGATAGAAGTGGTAACTATATCAACGAAAATATATACCATTAGTGCAATAGGTGTAGTTTGATCGTAATATGGAATTTGCAATATAAACTAGTTAATTGTGTTTAGAAATCACGTATAATTAACAACACCTCATTGTATCCCTTCTAATTATCTTGGGCTTACTTTTAGCGCAAACATGAACATAATAAACAGTTGAAAACTAGTCATTGAAGTTTTCCAATCCGGATTAGCCTTATGGGAAGCAATAACCCTCTCAATGGATGGTAGAATTACTTTAATCAAGTTTCCATTGTACGGACAATTTACCCATATCTTATTTCTCACTATATAAAATTCCGGTGAAAGTCATTGACACTTTCTAGAACATAAGAAAAAAGTTCTTTTTAGGAGGTAATAGTCAAAGGAACAAAATTCACCGGTAGCTTGGGAGCTGGAAATCACTCCAAAATTCACAATATTGCACTACTTTACAAATGTTGGTGGAGACTTGAATCAGAAATTTGCAATATGCGAAAAAAAGGTAATTATAGTTGTACATGAGATGCTTAGAAGATGGTCAATAATCGTAAGAAACATGATATCACTGAGACCGCGGGGTGTGTGCGTGGGTAGCAAAGCAACGCCTCTTTAGTAACACCGAGCCAACGTAGGTAGCGGCGTTGTCCCCCTGGCATGGCTATAAAGCCTGGCGTGGGGGCGGGTTGGGACGACGACGTGGCTCGCTATTATTGGCTAGGCTTCGTCGACCGTTTGGTATAGCCGTTACCCAACGGCTATACTATTAAAAAAACCTTTTTCAAACATATAAATACTAACCCATTTTTTCAAATTTTTACCACTTCTCTACCTTTCACCTTCTTCAATCTCTATATATTTTTTTTATAAATTCTATCAACTTTAATCCTCTACAATGTATCCATTCAACCGAAACCTTGACCCAAACAACCCTTTACTTTCCAAGAGAATCCGATCCCTAGCCCGCCACAAAACCGCCAACTACCAAAACCGACCCAAATACCCCTTACCCGCGGCCAACCACAAGGTTTTGTATACTCACCTTGTCCCGACCTAGCCGGAATCATGTCTTATATAGGGGGGGTGTTTTCGTGAACTTTCCATACGACGATGCATCTATTCCACCCAACCTTTCCCAACCCGATTCCGTACCCGAAACACAACCTCAAGACGTTGGTGGTTCGTCATCCAAACCGGCCAAAAAAAGAAGGCACAAAAAAACGGAAGAAGAATAAGCAACAACGGCGGCTCAACGAGTCCAAAAAAAGTGAACGACTCAAGAAGAAGCTACGTTGACACGATGTTATATCGATAAATTGGAAGATTCGATTAGAGGTATTTTATATATAACAATATTATTATGTTTTTTGTTTTATTATTAATTTTTCTAGTGACTAATATTTTTTTAATAGGGAATTAACAACACCGCATAGATTTTTGGGATTCAACAAAAAAATCATTTTATCAACACATGGAAAGTAATGAGTTGTATCGTGAAAATGATAGACCCTCGTCCAATTTGAGTGACATAAATACACATGTCACCTTCTTCAATGCCTGTTTTCATAAGACGAAGAACTCGCCAATGAGCGGTGAAACCGAAACCAACTTTATCACGAACGCCATGGTATCATATAGAGATAACAAAAAGCAAGAGTTCAAGTACATGCACTACTGGAATATTTGTAGGTAACACCCCTAAATGGGCGACAGTCACTACTGCTAGCGAATCAACCTCATCTAAAATGGCAAGAACAACCTCGTCCCAAGGTCAATCCGATGCTCGTGATCAAGAGGTTGATCTTACTTTGGATGATTTTGATGATTCTACTTCCCGCCCACCTGTTAGAGACATTTAAAAAAAGCGGGTTCAAAGAGGTAGATCGGGTTCGGCTTCGGGTTCGGCCCCAAACTCGGCTTCGGATAAAGGGTTGTACACCGACCAGTTGGAAGAAATTGGGACGAAAATTGACACGTTCAATTTCATCCAACAACAAAGGGTCGAGGTGAAAAAAATATCCAAGCGGTTCGCGAAAGAAAGGCATCTCACAAGGAAAAACTTGCGGATATGAAGTTTCTTACCATGAACGTCGATCATCTTACCGGCGCGGAATTGGCAATGACGTTGGTGATGAAAAAGGAGATCTTGCAAAAATATAACGTGAATAATTGATGTAGTTTTTAAATTTTAATGTAGTTTTTTTTTTAATTTATGTGGTTTTTTTAGTTACTTTGTTAATTCAATTACATGAAATTTTGTTTAGTTAAAAAAAATAGAGGTGACACATGGTTGGCTACCCGAGCCACGCCACCCCACACCTAAAAGAAACAACGTCAGCCAAGCTTTCACAGGTAAAACTCACCTTCGCTACATGTTAACTCGAGCCTCCCACACCCAACTAGTCTGATGTATGGAACAATATGACAAAGTGAAATTATGAGCTTAGGTGGTCAAATATTCACTTAGCATCATGGTTAAAAAGGGTCTGTGGGTGATGGCAAGAAAATTAAATTCTGGTTGATTCATTGATGTCAACTTTCCTCTCCATACACTATTTCTAGCATTATTTTATTGGATATGGTTGAACATTGCACAGTACTTAATGGGTCATGTACGTGGCATTGGCGTTGGAGGTATGATCCAATGGATTCGAACGGAGTGCACCAATTAAAGGAATTTAAGGAGTTGATAAACTTGGTCTAAATCAGTAAAAAAATGACCAATGTAAATGGATTGGTATGTGAATGGACTGTTTTCAGTGAAATCGATTAGAAAAGAGTTAGCCAAGTCTGTTCTAGTGGGGGTACAAACAATTTAGAGTAAATTAAATGGTTTGTTTTTTAACTTTACACTAACTTGTATTGTGTGTCCTTTATCTTTAGAAATTATACCGAATGTCCTTTATTCAAAACTTTTGCACACCGCAAGTCCTTTATACTAATCTCCATTCATTTTCATGGTTAAAACCAATCATCTGCCCTTTCATGAGGGGCAAAACTATCGTTTTATCATTTTCTATGGGAAATTTTATAATTACACATATGTAAATTACTCTTAACATGTATCTAATCATAAAAAATATATATAATAAATGATAAAAATATCATATATATCTATCTATATATAATGATTGTTTAATAAGAATTCTAAAAATTCTACAATTATTTAGAATTCTGAAATAAACTCAGCCATATATATAGGGGATAGATTATGAGAAAATAAATTTAAATGAGAAAACTAAAAAACTAAAAAAAATACAATTTTTACTAGATTTCGCTATTTTTGGTATATAAAAAAATAAGTACTACACATGTCATTACTACGAAAAACCTAAACCCCGTAACCCCCCCCCCCCCCCCCAACTAAAAAACTAAACCCGCCAAAAACCTAACCCTAAAAGCTAAATTAAACGCAAACTTAAACCCTAAGACTAAATTGCATGTTCAACGTATACATATAATGCATATGTGCAGTGCTAATTTTTTTCTAAAAGTTTTTCTATACATTAAAAATAACGATTTTTAATAAAAAAAATTGTAAAAAAACAAAATTTGGTATAATTTTGGGGTTTTTTATAGTTTTTTAGTTTTCTCATTTATAGCTAGTTTTCTTATTATATTCTCTCTGTATATATAAACCTGAGCTGTTTTTAAGGACAATACACGTCAATTATTAAAAAAATGACAAAATGATAGTTTTGCCCCTCATGTGAAGGCAGATGATTGGTCTTAACCATGAAAATGAATAGATATAGTATAAAGGATATGTGGTGTGCAAAAGTTTCAAATAAAGGATACTCGGTGTAATTTCCAAAGATAAGGAACACACGATACAAATTGGTATCAAGTTAAACGTTAAACCGTGTAATTTATGTGGTGTGCAAAAGTTTCTTAGCATAGTCTTTGGGTGGTGAGCGGAAATGGAAGGTACTTGTAAACTCTACAGTACATTCTTTGTGGGGAGGGTCCCAAGAAAATGGAACATATCTTAACGTCATGTTATGTGGCTACGATTGCATGGAAACGAGTAAGCAAATGGTGTGGAATACCCCAATTTATGCTTTCATAGTTAAGGGTCTCCTAGTCCAACGCGAGGGGATTTTAGGCATTGACGTGAGAAAAATTTGGTGCAGGTGATTCACTGCTAGAAAATAACCACGTTTGCTACAAACACATTTGTCGCAACTCTGTCGCGTTTGACGATAAAAATATTTATGACAAAACTCGATTGAAGGCGAACTAGCAACAAAAATACATGTTTTGCGACAAAATGCCAACAAAAATAGTTTGACGCACGATTTGCGACAAAATGCCAACAAACCATTTTAAACCTTTTCACACACTTTTTGACAACTTTGTGACAAAATCTAATATTTTGATTTTTATTATTTTCTTTTATTTATTTTATATTACAATACAAATAAAAACACACTAAATCATTGACACAGAATAACTACTTTTTATTTTGCCACAAAATTCACATGGTTTTCAACTAAATAATTTGTTTTGAAAAATTGCAACGATTTAAGAAATAAAAGAAGTTTTTTTTTTAATTTTAAAATCTGTTTACAATCATAAATAAAAATACCAAACAATTACATCTCCGTGCTGCTCTCGTTCACCATCGACCTTTTATTGTCCCCGCTCTTATTCAAATTGTTTTAAACGAGCTTCTATGTTTTGTCGGGTCTAACGTTCTTTTCTAACTCTGCTTGAACTTTTTGAAGCTAAAAAATTGTCAAAAAGTGTATAATCAATACATATTAACAAAAAACATTGTAATATATTAATCAACACATATAAACTTAACGGGTCGATTTAAAAAATCTTCGCGATATCTAAAAAACCTATAAAAATCTAACAATGTAAAATTCCTATAAAAATACAGAGACACTATTAAAAACTATCATATTAATATGTTGTTCTTTTTTCACATCCATGCATAAATCATATGAATATATACACACAGACATATGCATACACACGTACATACCCGTGGCTTGTTGGTCTATTTAAAAGGCTAGAAACGAACTCATATCTTCCAACAAACAAATTTTGACCAAACAATTAATGGATGACATGAAGATGGTGAGTTTCTTTTGGGCTAAAAATAGATCAAAGATTCACTCTTTAGAAAGGATTGACTGATGTAAATTAAATTTCTGAATTCGGTTGCATCTTTTTTTAGTTTGTAACCTGCTTCTAGCATCTTGCTAGCTAGGGGTGATGTTACTTCAATTATTTAATATAAATTCTACTCCCAGTCAAATAAAGATCAAAGTCTTATGTATTACATCAAAATGTTACACTAAAGTATAGTGCAATAAATGCTAATCCAACAAATGGTGTTAACTTAAATTTGTCTCGCTATCAATATTAGTTTTTTTTTCTAATGACAACTTACACACTATGTAACTCTACTTTATATTTACACCTAATTCTAGAAACCACAATTTGGAGAACATAAGAAAGAGAGTTTTTTTTGGGAAGGTAATGAGGAAAAGAAAAAAAATCATTGGGTGGCTAAGGAGCGGGTAATCGTACCTAAAAGAAAGGGGCCTTGGTTTAGGCTTACTTGAAGATAACAGTATTGCACTGCTTTCGAAATTGTGGTGGAGACTTAAATCAAAAAATTTCAATCTATGAAAAAGGTAATTATATATAGCTATACACAGTGGCGGATCTAGAAAATTTTCGTAGGGGTAACGTTTTATTAAAAAAAGGGTAACGAAATCTTAAAAACGTCAAATTTTTTCAAAATTTACACTACTGTCGGAGCGCCAAGGGGTAGCAGAGGCTACCCCTTCTATTAAGGTAGGTCCGCCCCTGGCTATATATGAGACCCCTAGAAGATGGTCAATAATCACAAGAAAAATGGGTACTATCGTTGCATGGAATATCACCAAGTTTTTTAGCTTGCACGGTCGAATATTCACTTGACATTGTGGATAAAAGTGACTGTAGATGGCAAGGGAATGGGGATTAGATTATGGTTGGATTCATGGGTGTCAACTTTCCTCTAAGTGCACTATTTCCAGCAATTTTCAATTGGAGATGGTTAAAGATTGCACAACAAAGACTGTATATGAAACATGGTGAATCATGTACATATGATCAACTGGATTCGAACGAGGTGTGTCAATTAAAGGACGGTCCAAATCAGAATAACAGTGACTGATGGATGAGGATTGGAGATGTGAATTGACTGTTTACAGTAAATTCAGTTTGAAAAGAGTTAGCCAAGTCTGGTGGATGTACTAACGATTTCATCATAGCATGGAACAAGTTAATACATCCGAAGGTCAATGTCTTTAGGTAGCGGAAATGGAAAGACTGCCCACACTAGCAGAATTAGCTAAAAGGAAGGTATTTTTAAGCTCTACAGAGCGCAGTCTTTGTGGGGTCAACATATCTTAATATGTTACGTATATGGCTACACATGCATAGCAATGAGCAAGTGGTTATTATTGCGGCTTGTTGGTCTGTTTGAAAGGCTAGAAACAAACTCATATTCTGCAACAAACCAATTTTAATCTAAAAGTTAATTCACATGGTTCAACAAGCAATCGGTATTTCACGATCAAGGGTGTAATACTCTTTGGAGTAGCGGTCCTTATGTATCGTATGAACAACCGAAATATGGTCAAAAGAAAAGATCTCTGTTTGATAGGGCTTCTTCCTATACGTATGAATTCCATTGGATGTTATCAAGATGGTGAGCTTGTTTTGGGCGACAAATAGATCAGAGATTCACTCTTTACATTTATGAGTTCGTTCAGTTGTATCTTGTTTTGGTTTGTAATCTGCTTCTAGCATGCATCTTACTTCAGTTAAAAAACAAAGATCTAACCATAACTATTATATCAAAATCAAGACTCTAGTGGAGTCTAATGTGAACTAGAATGGGTGTAACAACTTAGTAAGTGACGAGTATGGAGATCACCATGCCAACCACTTCAATCATATTAATATGAACTATGGTGTCGACCTTCATGAACTTTATCCATAAGTCACATATAAGAAACAATTCAAGAGATGAATGATGATCAAGGGGACGACTCGCATGTTGGAGTAGTGAGAATACGGCCTAAGAGTTAAATTTTCTTCATAAATCTATATTTCTCATCACCATAATATTAAAACTGTTATACACAGATTTTAATTTAATTACAATCCAAATGTTCTCATAGAACTATGAATCGAGCATTTAATTGTCGAAGACCGATTGAAAATTGCTTCATCTTCTTCTGTCTTTCCTTCTTTAAGCACTTTTCTGTTTGCATAGATTAAATCACCTAACATCTTTTAAAAAAACAATATCATGATGAATATTTATCATTCTTGGGAACATAAAAATGCCAAGACAGATCTAGTCAGTGGCTTGACAACAATTTCTTACGAATTATACATATGCTTACAATGTCTAATTCAGATTTCGTAGACATTTATCTAAATACAAATACTTCAATTTTACAATGCGCATTAAAAGGAAAGGAAAAAGTAGTCTTGAACAAAGATAAAAGAAGATTTAACCAAGAAAATTAAATGAGATATAATTAATTTCTTGGGACTAAAACTAAGTACCTGAAATCTAAATAATTCAATTAGTTTAGTAAATAACTAAAAACTAAAAAGCTAGAGTCGACATACCTTTCCAAACAATGAGACGAATATATGAAATCTTCACCCTCAACATCATTCAAACCCTAATTCGATCTTTGATCATTACAAACACTTGTTCATCACATCAAACCAGCAACACCCAGATTAAAATTCTCCAACTCAAATTGTCGAAACTCGAATAATATTATTATTCCAATATTCAACACTAAAATAAAAACCTCTAAAAATCAAACGATGGATCTCCATAATCCCATATACTAGGTGGCGGATACTCATCGTCATTCGTCATCGACCACAAAGACGGGGAAGAAGGATCCGAAACCGAATCGGCAACCACCATAGTAGGCTCCGAAACTGAATCTCCGACCACCATTGTCGGCGGCGAGTTTGAAACAAGCGAAAGGTTCGCTCCAACCGAACCCACCAGCGAATTAATCTCATCTTTCATCGGTACATAATTTTCACGCTGTTGTGATTGTGACAACGGTTGTTGAGACATGTATCTTCTAGGGTTTGAGTCGGCGTTCGGATCATACGAGGTTGGAGGAGTCGTTGTTGTTGTCATCCTTAAAGTGGGCCCCACAACCCCACCTTCAACCTCAACAACACAATCTTTATTCATGTTTGTGTACGGCAAGTACGGATGTGGTTGAACAGGTTGTACGGAGAATTTACCAGAATTAGGGTTATGTTGTACGGTAGGGTAAAAAGGGTAGGGCATATAATTACCAAAAATGGGGACTGAAGACGCCGTCGTTTGAGGTGAGAAAGTAAGATTAAAAGCAGCCGGCCGAGGAAGTATCGGCCGGAGAGTCGGCGTAGACGCCAACGACGAAGAGGGAGAGGAGGATGAAGTAGAGGTGGCCGCAGCAGAGGCGGTGGTGACGGTGGTGTTATTATTATTATTATTATTACCACCGTCACCACACGGTTGCTGTAGGTTAAGTTGAGCTCTAGAACCATAAAGAACCACCGCGGCTCGGTCATATGCTCGAGCCGCGTCTTCGGCTGTTGCAAACGTACCGAGCCACCGGCGTGTTCGTTTACGTGGCTCGCGGATCTCCGCGACCCACTTACCCCAACTACGTTGTCTAACTCCTCTATATTTAAACTTACCGTTCTCAGGACCTCCTTTACCTTTGGACTTTCGGTTGTTGAGACGTGGTGGGCTGGCCTGAGGTGGTGGAGGAGGAGTGGTAAGGAGATGGGGATCGTTGTTTGAGTCTTCCATTTTTGGTTAAAGATATTAAGGTGGCGATAAAACCTAAGGGGAAAGGTGGAAGAAAGAGAGTAAGTAGAGAGAGGTGGATAATGACGGTTGGTGATTGTAAATGGTGGAAGGGGGCGGTGGTGTTTATATAGTGTTGAGTGTTGGTCAATTTTAGTTGGTGAAGGGAGGGATTGTTGGATTGTGAAGAAACATAGATAATAAGATTAGTGCATTTACTTTGGGTGCTAAACGGGTCGTGTTTATGGGTTGGTGGGTTCAACCCGACCCGAACCCGGTAATTTTACATGAACTCGAACCCAGCCTGAACTCGAAAATCGTATCATATATATGAACCGAACACGACCCGAAGTTTCGTGGGTTGACCCGAACACGACCCGTTTAACCCGAATTTTTTAATTTTTATTCTGAAATTAATATATTAAAATTAAAAATTACTTAAAAAAACACAAATGCATATAGTATTATCATAATTTAAATTATAAATCTATGTTAATTTTTCTGTGTAAGTTATAATCATAACATAAATACACGCCCCATTTAGTTTATGACATAAAATATAATATAAAAAATACAATATAGTATAAATGTGTTAAACGGGTCAACCTATACAATATAGTATAAATGTGTTAAACGGGTCAACCCGCCAACCCGACCAGGTTGACCCGAACCTGACCGGTTAACCTAAACGGGTTTGCGGGTTCAACCCGAAACTGACCCGAACCCGTTTAGACGAAACCTAAACCCGCGAATTTCGTGTTAGGTTCGTGTCGGATTTTCGGGTCGTGTCAGAAATTCACACCCCTGCTTTACTTTGTATTGGGTTATATTCATGTTACTTACATCCACACTAGAATATTTTCCATGTGAAAAATGAAACGATTGTTTTGAGTTTATTGACGGCGTATATATGCAATTCTTGGCATGAAAAAATAGTTGTCTTGTGTGATTCTTTGCTACCGGAATAATTGCACAAAATAGTAATATGAATCCATTATACACATTCAAAACAAAGGGCATGCTACCTAGCTAGATTGTTTTTGGTTTCTATCTGATCTGCTTTTCTTGTAAGGGCATGGAGCTAGAGTTATATCAGTCTAATCAAACTACATAAAAGGATTTGTACCTATTCTTTATCCAAGAGAACAATAAAGGTTTTATCTCATGCACTACCTAGTCTACCATTATTATCATCATCATCGTTGTTAAAATAAGGCATCGTTATAGTGATTCATGTTGCAACATTTTCTTATTGTTCGTTGTTTGTTGTATGTTGGTTGCATGTTGTTATAAGCTATTGTAATTGACAAGGGGTTTAGATGTGCAGGTGTGAAAGTTCAGGGGTTTATACGGTGATTTAAAATTGTGCCAGTCATGAATGTCAGTCTTGAATGTTGGAGGGGCTTGCTGTAAGTTTTGTTATATATAAAGAAGTGTGTACTGTTGAAGACGTAACACACACTTCACTTCTTCTGGATACTTCGCAGTTTCTCTTTCTTCCTTAGGCGATTAGGGTTTGAGTTTCATATATCTGTTTTGTCATTTGTCTGATCTTGTTTAAAAGATCTTGTTGATAGTTGTGTAGATCTTCTGAGTTTATCAGTTGATCTTCTGTTTTATTGTATTGTTACAGATCTCATACTTTGTGAGATCTAGGGTTTGGTTTGAGGTTTTTTGGGTTGGATAAAATAAAAAGATTTTGGTCATTTGTTTTTGTCGCTATTTCTGGTGTTCAAGTTGTTCTTGTTCTGTTCGTACCATTTTTACAATCATTATTATTATTTTATTAGTTTTGCATTATGGGAATGTCAAATGGACCAGCAACACCCTCCTATTTGTTGTAAAACCTAACCATTAGTTAACCGTGTTGATACCTCTCTAATTGATACATCACCTTGACTTCTTTGATTGTGTAACCCACGAGAATGTCGAGACACAATTGTAGTAATACACCTTCTCTTCCAACTCTCAAGACATGTTTCCAGCACCATTGTTTCCACGTATGTCCGGCATAACAGGCTAGACATGGTATAATAAGACTGACATAATGAAACATGAGTAACTTATTGTGTCATTTTTTTCCAAAAACTAACAAGAACCTGTTTAAAACAGGTCCCACAATACGACTTAGAGTTAAGATGATTCTCAAGATCAATTTGTGTAGGTTATCTTGCACTTCTTCGCGCCACCACGGAGGCTCGGAGAGGGAGGACAAGGTGAAAAAAAACGAAGATAATTAGGGATGAAGATGTTATAATCAGTGAAGAGACGAAAGTGAAGAGTCGTGAACCGAAGACGGGGTGGTGAGACAAAGGTGAAGAGTCATCTATAGAATAAGAGGTGAAGAGGCCTTAACTAGGCTTCGTGGATTGGTCATCGGAGGTGGAGGACGAGGCGAAGAGACAAAGGTTACCAGTCGCTTTGCCGAAGATTCAAATGTTGTACTCGGCTAGGGTTTAGGACTTATGTTCGTTTACTAAGGTACTAAGGGGCTAAGAGAGTAAGGCACTAAGGCACACATTTCATTTGTTGTAAATTAAAAAAAAATGAATAGGTCATTAACATGTGTCAAACTTGTTGATATAAATTTAATCATGTCTTAAATGTGTTGACTTGTTTAAGAAACGAAACATGTTAAGCTCAAACCCAAATATGTTTAACTTTGTGTCGTATCGTGTTGTTCAAACAAGTTTGTGTATGAAATTGTCAGCTCTGCTTTAGCCACTTCGTTACTTTGCCTTTATATGTCTAGCACCCTATAAAATTTGTGTATTTTCAAATCTTATTAGTTGGAGCTTTAAAAAACATGATATTGTTGTAACATTTGTGTAAAATGAGTTCGAAAATCCGCGCCAATTTTATTAATCAAATGCGTATATTTATTTAATTCTAGCATTTTATCTTATTTTATTAAAATCAAGTAGTTATAATAAATAAATAATAAATTTAAAATAGACATATTAATATATAAGTGAATTAAAATGGACATATTGAATTTATAAAATAAATAAAATAAAAAGGGTGAACCGGGAATCGAACCCGGGTCCCCGGGTATCACTCACACATCAAACACCACTACGCTACACACACAAG
This sequence comes from Scalesia atractyloides, assembly GCA_947069175.1. Classification (NCBI taxonomy): domain Eukaryota; kingdom Viridiplantae; phylum Streptophyta; class Magnoliopsida; order Asterales; family Asteraceae; genus Scalesia; species Scalesia atractyloides. The sequence continues at coordinate 85,044,322 of CAMTDV010000116.1, read as the reverse complement.
ATGTGTTAGCTTTTATGTCTTTTTATATAAATACGCAACCTGGGCGGAAAACCTGCAACCACCATCACCGCGGCACCGGAGATCCCGCCAAATCTTCAAACGCGGTTTCCTTGACGACAGCTGTTACGTGACCTATTTAGAGTAAACCTCAATCAGGCCCCTCTGTCATTGATCATCCTTTCCAAATTTACCAATTTAAAACCGAAATTTGGGTGATCGAACCACCTATAAATACCATCGATCTATACCACTAATCCTCGCTCAATTCTTTCTCAACTAATCACAAGTTTTCCCTGCTCAACCCCCCCCCCCCCGGTCGCCGGAAAATTTTGAATCATCGGAGATTTTGCAAGCTCGCCGGAATTCTCAGAAACCACCGTTTCCGGTATCGTCACTCGAACTCTTTTTATCTGTCTACACATCTATTATTAATTATGCGAAACATTTTAAATTGATTAGAAAGTATTCACATTGATGTCTGGGTTTAATTCAAAACGAAGAAGATGAAGTGTAATATGAGTATTTATATAATATAATTCGAATCATAAACCGGGTTAAGCACCCAGCCCAACTGGTTGGACGGGTGCAAATCAACTTCTGGTCGCCGGTTCTAATCCAAGCCCACACACCGGCCTGATCACTTTAAAATCTTTTTAAAATTTTATCATTTCAGTATGAACCTAATTTGTGTATAAGGATAGTTAAAAACCAAGTCTTATCTGGTTAGACACCCAGCCCAGCTGGTTGGGCTGGGTGCAAAGCACATGTAAGGTCACGGGTTCGAGACCCTTGGCGCACACCGGCTCGATCCTGTTAAACATTTTTAAATTAAATTAATTTCTGAAATAGTCTAAGAAGTGTATTAATATAATTAAAATCAGGATTCTTTCGGGTTAGACACGTAGCTCAGTTGGAAGAGCTGCGTGCACGCAACCGAGAGGTCATGGGTTCGAGTCTCAACACACGCATGCCAATCCCATTATCAAGCCGGTCTGACATAACTTGTCAGACTGACAAGTTTTTTTTAAATGTTATTTTATTTTATTTTATGGATTTATATTAAAAGAAAAATCAATTAGAAATGCTTAAAAAATAGAATTTCAAAGGTTTTATTATATCAATAAAAAGTCACAAAATAACTTAAAAAACTAAAAATAGGTTTTTAACCGAAATATTAATTTATTTATTTATCGAATTATCGCTTTATTATTTTAGGTTAGTACTCTTTCATCGATTAAATTTTCAACTCGTGCGCTTTCATCATCATCAATCAAGTATACGCACCCGCGGTGAGTGAATCTCTACGAATTCCCCTTTTTAATCATATTTTGGAGTGTATCATGTGTCGTATTATTTATTTATTTAAACACTTGTGCTAACATCACCTCGTGATCAAATGTGTATAGTTGTTGTGTGATTATGTGTGGTGACATTTTATCATTTCAGTACAATCATTTCATTAGGCCCATGAGTTTCTCGTGGGATACGGGTTGAGCATCAGGTGGCTCATTAGTTCGGCTTTGTTTGATTGAGCATTGATCTCAAGTACATCATTCATCATATCATACGTTCATTGTGGATATAATGTGGTTTGTGAATAGTTATTCATATACATATGCTCACATGTGATTCGTGCACAATTCTTATTTAACAGCAATATAAAGCAACTATTTAAATGTGTAACTAAGGTTCACTCGCCAACTTTTGTTGACCCAAATCTTTTGTTTTACGCATGATACAAGTGAACAAGCTGAAGAAAGAAACACATAGAATGGCCTTAGAAGATTAAACAAAGTTATTGCGTATTGAACAATATTTTGGTTTTGATTGTGCTTGTATGAATTTTGTGTTCGAATATTTGAAGTTTTAAGTTCAATTTAATAAATATGAAACTTAATAGTAAATATCATGAGCTTTGGTGATAACCCAATCATGCTCCGACTTTTATTTCCGCTGCGGGTCGGGATGTGACAATTGTACCCAATAAAATTTGTGTACTTTCAAATCTTATTAATTGGAGCTTTAAGAAACAACAAATAGATCAAAATCAAAGCTTCATTGGTAACCTTCAAGGAGTGATTTTGGTAGAATCTAATGCCAAAAAATTTGAATAACTAGTGTAGATGGTAGTCAAATAATAAGATTTTATCCACTTGTTTGATGGTAGTATATATTCCGATAGGGCGAGTCCTAATTTAAAAGCTACCAACTTTGTTTACCTTGAAATGAGGAATAATTGTTATTTAGAATTGATCCTAGCTCATTTAAACTTGTAAATGTTGCATTTTCTTAAGTCTTACTTAAAAAAAAAAACTTATTTCTAATAAACAATTCCAATAAATCTCAAGTAACATTGTATCTTTTAACTTCAAAAACTTTACATATATTTTTTAAATAATTAATACATGGATATCACTTATTATAAATATAAAAATAATTATTTTTTGATTAATAATAATGAGTGCTGAAATTTATGGTAAGTCAAATATTCGATATCACATTTTAGGGTAATTGATAATTTCAAATTCAAAATTTATACCTAAATTATCTCCAAACTAATTTTCATTGTTAGAGGTAAGTCAAATATTCGATATCACATTTTAGGGTAATTGATAATTTCAAATTCAAAATTTATACCTAAATTATCTCCAAACTAATTTTTCATTGTTAGATATAATTTTAATTTTATGATTTAAAATGACCCTGATATAATATCTTTTAATAACATGTTTACTATCAAATTTAATAATACGTTTAGATTATATAAAAACATCTATCTTAAGAAAAATCATTTTATAAAGTTCAATAAACACGTATACTTTTTCATTTCACATTGTATCATTCATTTAAGAATTAATTACACAAATGGACCATGTGGTTTTCGCCTTTGGGTACTAATACTTTTTAACAAGTTAAAGGCTTGTGATTATCAGTTTGTAACGAGTTTGGGTATTAACACTAACTTTAGTTAAATTTGAGTAGAATGGCTAAAATACACTTTTGTAACTACAAAGACCATTTACGTAACAAATCATTGTTAATTACAGAGACCATTTGTGTAAATTCTTAATAAATAATATAAACAAAACAATCCTCAACTCACATGAAAACAGATCTGCATCTTGATAATCAACCCAATAGAATTTTAACCAACCGAATAAAATTCATTCACATTCACAATAAGTTAAAGATGAATGGCATCTAATATCTATGCTTCAATTTGCAAAGTACCCCACTACTGCCACTGATACGCTATAATGTTTTGTAATCCAACTAATGTCTGTTTTATAAAGTAATCAAATTCGTTTTCAGATTATTTCATTGACGCCCAACGACATATCACTACTCTATCAATCTCGTAATGAACATGAACAGACCTAAAATTCAATCATAAATTCATATTCAAGATCTGTATCTAATTGTGCTCTTCTGTCCTAGCATATTTATACTAATACTTTGTAAATGTCACATAACTAATAGTACAAACATAAATCAAGTTACTCATTCAGATCACAAGCATTTATAATCATAAAACTTAACAATTCAAATTCGTATACGTACTTGGGGATTGTTCACCTTTTGAATATATGTTGGATTAATCATTTGATCTTACAAGGAGGTTTGGCAGGGGCGGATGTACCATTGTCTAAGGGGTAGCCTCCGCTACCCCTTGGCGCTCCAGCGGTAGTGTAAATTTGGGAAAAATTTGACGTTTTCTCGATTTCGTTACCTCTTTCTTTTAAAACGTTACCCTATAAAAGTTTTCTAGATCCGCCACTGAGGTTTGGATTAATCACCTTTTGAATATATGTATTCATGTAGGTTGGGGATTGTTTAGTTTTTATATTTATTAAGAATTTACACACATGGTCCCTGTAATTAACAATGATTTATTACATAAATGGTTCATGTAGTTACAAATGGTATTTTAGTCATTCTACTCAATTTTAACAAAAAATTAACAGAAGTTAGTGTTAATACCCAAACTCGTTACAAACTGATAATCACAAGCCTCAAACTTGTTAAAAAAGTTAGTACCCAAATGCAGAACTAGCTATAAACCACAACGTCCATCTGTGTAATTAACTCTTCATTTAAACTCAATGTAATAAACGAGATCAAAGAAGACAATGTTCTCATTGTATTTGTCGCGATGCCCATAAATTAAAGGACAATTGCTATCTAGAGTAGGTTTGTTTAAAAAATAGCCAATGTTTTCATACGGACTGTACGTGGCATTTCCTAGAGTCAAAAGTATAGATGAACGTAAACTGTTAATTACATATAAAGATGGCAATCTTCTGAGTTTGATATCTATTTTGTCCACAAAGAAGTTTTTAGGGATTTGTAAATTATAAGCGTAACATTAATTAATAATTTTTCATTATTAGATGTAATGAATGTTATATGTAATCATTTATTATCAATGTTTTTTGTTTGCATATTTTTTTCTACTCAAACCTAGTACTGTAATATACATTGAATACTTGTATCAAAAACAAAAACAAAAAGTTTTCTCGGAGTCATATGATGGATTTTATAAGTGCTTTAGAGTTGACACACAATTAAATGATGGAATTTATAACAGAACTTGGAATGGTTTCTTGGTAGAAAGCTTCTGTTAATGCCAAGTTTGGCATCTAAACATCTTATAATTATTTTTCTTTCTGGAACTGTTTTTTAGGAGAGCAGCACTTACACACACGGAGAATACATGGAATTAACAAGAAAACAAATTGAAGTAATACGAAAAATAAGACGTAACCCATAGACACATGGCAAACCCTAGCTAATATGGCAAAAACAACTCTTTATCATACACATGTATCATAATTTTCAAAATGAATTGTAAAACAATGTTGCCATATGTAACCTAAACTATAACCCAAAACGCCACTCAGGCATGTGGCATAGTGGTCAAGATAAGTGACCCAAATTCAAATCATGGGGTGGGGATTAATTTACGAGTGTAACCTATATTGTTCAAAAAAGTATATATATTTTTAGGTAAAAACACAAGAGAGTGTATATATTGCCCACGATTAGTCTATCAGCTCAGTTCCTTAGCTCTTCCTTTGATGCTTCTCCAACCTGACCACAACGCTTTCAACACCCGTCCGACCACCAGTTCCAGCTAGCGCCCAACCATCATTGTTGTAGGACAAGGTGGTTTTCACTCATGACAATTGCCAGTTCGAATTTACGTTGCCCCGAAGAGGTTTATATACATAAGTTTTATGTATGTGTATATATAGTAATTTGCATGTAACGTGTAAATAATTTGTAATTAACTTGTACGTATATGTGTGTAATTTGCATGTATGTGTAAGAGGGCTGGACCCGAGGTTTTTTCTTGCTATTGTTGCCTTTTTCAGCTCGTGAACATCTATCAACTCGACGTATATCTTTTTGGGTGAGGTCAATCACTCTAAACCTATATAGTAAACTCTTTCCTATAATGTTTTACTAAATACTTTAAACTTGTGTACTAAGCTCTTTTATCTAGTCGGATCGGTCACTTTACATATAAATTTAAACTTTTTTTTTTTGAAAAGCAAACAGGAATTTTATCAACCATCTACCGGTCCTCCATAGCAAGATGCTATAGAGATTAGAGACCAACTCATACAACTTATCATAGCAAAGTACAAAACAACAAACACACAAATAAATTAAAATGGAACATTAAATGTGCGCCAATCGCTTTGAGATACACCGGTGAGCTTCGATCTATGTGTGTATATTTATATATATTGTAGTTACTATTTTGTAGTTATTTTTATCAAGTTAATTTTGAAATAGAAGTTAATAGTGAGGTCGGGTGGTGTGGGATTAAGCCCCTAGGAGGTTTACCATGTTACATCAGCATCACGTAAACAACGCATAAGCGTGGAGTTTTATCGTTAACTTGCACGATGTAGAATAACAACTCATATAAAGCCCCTTTAAACTATATTAAAAAAATACACAAATCTGAGTGTTTTATGTAGGTGGGCCCCATCCCTTTCTTCCCTCACGCCCCTTTGGCTTTGGTGGAAGCCAAGTTTAGTGCCCCTTCGAAGGGGGGGGTGGTGTAGGGGCACCACCCAACTGAGGTGGTTAGGACGTTGTTGAAAAAATTAAAATATTTTATGGTAAACACATTGTTCAAGTAAAACAAAAAAAATCATTAGTTAGTAATTAATTAGATTTCATATGTATTTCATCACATAATTTTAAAGATTTTTAACATTTATAAAAGGGTTCACAAGAATTGAAGCACCAAAGTAAAATTAAATAACTATAAAAAAAGTTCGAATTACTTAAAGAAAACACTATTAACTCATTACTCATGGATTCTATGAAGAACACGATAGTTTTATTGGATACATCATATATATATAATTTAAAAATAAAAGCTCAATTTATTTAAAATATATACAGGCTACAATGTGTCATCTCCATGTTAAACAAAAACTCACAAAATGGATAGATATCCCTAGCCGCAAACGCATAGTCTGCATGGACCAGACCAGACCAAACTATACACAACTGGCAACTGCAAAATCTGTGATCGCCATAACTTCTGGTCATGAATCCATGATTTAATTGAATTATTTCTGTTTGTCATTTCTGCACCATCCCAGCCGACCATCCCTTATTTCAATATAATAAGAATAAACAAACATTAGTTTATTTTTAGTGTTATGATTCAGGGACCGTGCATACATCATACTTCGTTCATAAGGCAACTGCACACAGATTCGCGGCAAGCATTTCATGATTTTCTTAACACAAAGTTATAAAAAAATGTTATGTAGTTTTAAATAATGGTGCTGAAGTTTAGGATTTGCATCAGAAAGTCGGTTCCAATCTGTAAGGAGTCACCAATTGGTCCAATCCAGCACACTCTCCTGTTTTCCGATGCTAAAACATCTTGAAACATTTTTTTTTCTTTTTGCATGTTAGAGATTAATATAATATCCTGCTGTATGTTTTTGTTCATTTGAATTTTGAATATATAAGGGCGTATGATTCAGTATTATTTTTCGATTTTGACTAAAATAATGTTTTCGATTTTGGCATTCCGGCGGTAGTGTAAATTTTGGAAAAATTTGACGTTGTTTTAACGTTTTTTCGATTTCGTTACCCTTTTTTTTATAAAATGTTACCCCTACGAATATTTTCTAAATCCGCAACTGCCGTGATCCTCAGTGATTTTGTAATATTGCGATTTGGTAGAATATTTTATACAGATGCTTTCTCATAATGGTTTGTGCAATTTTATTTCTTTAGATTTTAAATGGTGTGTTTGCTATTAGAAGTGATCACTCTAGTTTTTTTATAATCGGACAAGGAAAAGGAGAATTTAAATGGAGCCATAAATTACACTATTGCAAATATCAAATTCAATGAGTAAACATAGAATTAGTTATTTGAAACAACAAATTTACATCTTAGCTTATGTATCTGGATCATGTATACGTACGAGACCTACGCGACTAAGAGAGAAGAACAAGTAGTATTAGCTTTAAGGGTCATTTAGTCATTTCTCACTTAAACAATTTTCCACCTTGATTTTCTAACAGCTATAACTTTTTCAAACGTTAATATTTTTTTTAAATGCACTTTATTAACGACCATTTCATTCTCTTTAATTCGAGCAGCTTGTAAACATGTATATACACAAATATAAATTTTTACATATATATATATATATATATACACACACACACACACACACATACATATATACTTAAATATAAATTAAATTTATAATTTTATATATACCACTCTATTACATTTTGGTTCATTATATACAAATTTACAACTATATCTATACGTATTAGCCCAATCACGTCAATAAAAAAAATTAATATCAAATCTAAAAGTTAAACCCTAAACAGATAAAAGACAATTTGCTTATCGCCTCAATGTTTCATACCGTTACCCTAAGTCGATCATATCCTACTCTCAACGTCATTGTTCGTGCAATATGATCATCACCTCGTCGGCCACAACATTGTTATTTATAAGAAAAATATTATGCCATGAAATGTGCCTGTTTTTAAATATATATAAAAACTTGAAACCCAACATTGTCACTATCTCTCTCAGCAAATTTAAATTGGATGACACGGTTGTCCAAATCGCTCGAACTCGCTCGACTATCACTCGGAATATTTAGTGCTCGGAAAAGGCTCGCTTGATATAAGACTCAGTTTTAAATGAGCCACTTCACTCAATTCGACTCGACTCGTGAACAACCCTATATATGTCTAGCATCCAGACAATACAGATGACTACATGTCATCCGGGTTGCTAATTAAAACGAATGCCTTGGATTGATGGGCTTAAAATGGGCCTGAGTTCTTAATGATCTGCTTACTGTTTAGATTTTTGTTTGCATGGAAGTTTTCCTCATGCGACGAGCGAGCAAAGTGTCATGCGCTGAAAAGACAATTTCTGGATTTTGATTACATTACATTAAAGTTTAATATTGCCAACAAATTTATTTTATAGTTTAAATATAAAAAATATATTTCTCTAGAATATTTAACTTTCGTCTCAGTTTAATTAGCATAACAGTCACTTTCAATAACCCTACAAAAACAATAGCTGATTACGTTACATTCAACTTTGATTTTTTGAGTTATCTAATGTAATATTCGAAACAAACTCATATGTTTAGTTAGTACTTGATAGTACTTAGAAGCCGCTTACATCCAATCACTTTATTTATTTAGTTAAATATTTTTTTATCAAATACAAACATATTTAGTTATAACGTGTATGGTATAATACTTATTGTAGTTATTCTTGTTATCCTTATCTGATGTAGCTTAAATATGTAAATCGAGTTAAACGATATAAACTGAGTTTTGAATGGTTGATCGACATGACGAAAAGAAAACTTAATAAATATTTGAAGTCCTACTATCATGACATGGAAATTCTTAACGCAACTTGGTTCAGCTCAGTCGTGACAAAGGAGCTTCCCAGGGCAGACATACCTTAGGCGCAGGGGTAGCCTCCGCTACCCCTTAGCGCTCCGGCGGTAGTGTAAATTTTGGAAAAATTTGACATTTTTTTACTTTTTTTTTTATTTCCTTACCCCTTTCTATAAAACGTTACCCCTATAAATATTTTCTAGACCAGAGCTTTCAGTGACCAGCTTTTGAAGTGAGTCACTTAAAACAACAAGCTTTACTAAAAGCCCAATATCCAAAACACATAATGGGCTAAAAGATGGAGCACCAAAGCCCAAAAACCGTGACCATCAAGAGCGGTCGCATAAAGTGATAAAGAATGATCATGTGTCGAATATCGGATACGTAGGCCGCCATCGTCATGCATGAAATATTCTATGAATAACAAGATATGCGCAACAAAATGCTTTGACACCTGCCAAGGTTGTCTCTTTCTCCCAACGAACTAACGACGTTGGAATCACCTAAGGGAAGAGATAAGAGAATCTAGATTGCTTGAGCCTTTAGTAGAACTCATGATGGAGTTGCTAGAGTTGCTTTTTGATACATATCTAGCGAGAACTCACATTACGTTAGACCTTAAAAGAATTCTTGCACACGACCAACCATCTAATATGTATGTTTTAATTAAAGTTTCGTATAAGGGGTGTTTAGATAAAAAAAAAACTTGTATAATATATATGTTTATAAAAAATACATGTGAATTGTGTGGGCTTGGAGACACTATGAAGCTATTGATATACACAAAAATTTTTGAATTTTCTTCTATTTGACCAAATGCTAAATTACGCTTGTATAAATATATAGTTTGTGTAACTGTCTAAAATATAGTCATATATAATATTTTTTTTGTTAACATATTATGATTAGTTAGTTAGCTTAGTGTGTAAGACGTGCATGTCTAATAAGATTAGGTAAACTTTTCCTTCATTCAATCATATCGTGTCATATTATTTTCACTCTCATTTTTGCCAATTGACCAAAAAACATAAGGGTGCATACCTAAAATTAGATTAGGCAAACTAATTCTTTTCTCTTTTTTTAACCACCTAAATAAATGAAACTTAATTTTAACAAAATAAAAGTAATTTAATTTTTTTAAAATACATTACATTAAAATAAACTAACTAAATAACATTAACTAAATTAAAAAAAGACGTTGTGAATCCTTGATCTTTTTACTCTTTCTTTTTTTTCCTTGTTGGAGAGGGGTCTACGTTTATGTCGGGTAAATCACTACCCGCTTGATAGTTACCCGAATCGGATAACTGTCTTTTTTGCCCGGACCACCACTATCCTCACCCACCAATGGTTTCGGGACCCATTCTCATACTTTCTAACCACCTCCCACGCCTCAATATGAGAATAGCCACCCGAATCTTTTAGCGCTTTTTATAACATGAGCATCGTCACTCCCGCTAGGACGTAAACGATCCTATAATAAAAATATAAATTATATTAATGTAAAAAATAAGAATATATTTATGGTAAAAAATAAAAACTACGTAAAAGTTAAAAGTTATACCGCTTGATGCCAAAAACCATTGAATTCGTTCAACTTTGCTTGCATATTTTTCCATTTCGGACGGACTTGATGAACGGCCCGTGAGCTTCCTCCAACGGTTGCGTTGTAATGTGCGAGAACATTCTTCCAAAAACTATCCATTTTTTTTGGGCATTTCCTTTTTTCTTGTTAAGACTACAATACACATACGCCATCGCTAAAGCCTCTTCTTGCTTGTTCGTCCATCTTTACAAATCCGTCCTATCCCCTTTTCCTTTCCCTTCATGTTTGGCTTCTACTTCACCTTGAAGATCTTCCTCTTCGTCGACTTCTTCATCTTCATCTAAGTGTTGAGTATCGGGTACAAATTCTTCATCTTCGTTGTCATTGTATATGGGAAACATGTGTTCAACATTATCTCTTGGAGATTGAGATGGTTGACTCCGATAAGCAAACGGGTCAAAAGCGTTTTGGGCTTCAGCAGGATACTCGTACACGCCCGGCACAACCATCGTGAGACCTTGTGGTAATGAAAACAATTGTGGTGGATAGTTGGGTTGGGGTTGGGTGTTGTAAAAACCCGTTTGCGGAAAAAAAGTGCTGGGAATCAGGTTGGTACACCATTGATCTGCCCCGTCTACTTTGCGAGCCACACCCTCTCGCATTCGAACCAGAACCCGATATTTTTTTTCTTGCCATCGCTCTTGTTTTGTCTATCCATAGTGTGCTCGAGAATTTTTAAAATTGGGTGAAATGAAATGTTTAAAATTGTAGAACGGAATTATATTTATAAAGGTATTAGTGGTTTTTTTAAAGGATGATATATAGCCGTTTGGCATGCCAACGTTAAAAAAAGCATAAAACGGTCAAGTCCAACGGTCAAATCAAGCATTTTCCCATGCGGCAAACTCTTCCCAAAACAAACTGGTCCCGCACGGCAATTGTATGTGACGACGGTGTTTGCCGATTGACAAAAGAGGCTACCGAATCCCCTTTTCATGACCACCACGTACACTCTTACTACAATAAATATGGATTACTACATTTAAGCAAACAAGTTAAGAAATGTTTTAATATTCTCTTTGAACCAATAAAAAACCAATTTGGCAAATCTGAATATTTATAAAAGTTATTAAATCCACATATTCCTAATCTTTATAATAATCAAGCATAAATCACTCAACTCCTATGAAGTCCAAGCGTCATTATTCCGCTACGCATTACGACACTACCATTACATTTTCGTTGTACTTTTTTATACCCAAAAAAAAACTTTAAAAAGCACGTTGACATAAATTAGAATCAAACAAGAGTAAACTGCTATTTTAGTCACTGAGGTTCAAGTACTTTTGTCACTTTATTCTAAATCTTAAACTTTTTGCATCTGGGTTCCTGTGGTTTCGGTTTTATTGCTATTTTGGTCCAAAAGTGATTTTTGTCTTCTTAAATCCTACTATTTTGTCCTTTTCCTCATGGGCAAAATGGTTATTTTAAGCAGAGTTTGAGGTTTATTTATATATATATAATATATTAATGCTTAAAATGACCATTTTGCCTCTGAGGAAAAGAATAAAATAGTAGGATTTTAGAAGACTGATATCACTTTTGGACCAAAATGGCAATAAAACTGAAACCACAGGGATCCAGATTCAAAAAATTTAAGATTTAACTAAAATGACAAAACTGCCCAAACCTCAGGGACCAAAATGACAGTTTACTCGTCAAACAATAAAAACGAAATTAACCAACTAAAAATTATAATTAAATTAGCAAAAAGTCAGGCGTTTTATTGGACGGCTGAGATCAGATCAAGATATTTGTCAACGGCTACAGACGGCACACCTAACATCACCTTCACTGAACGGTTATGATCATGTACAGGTAGCAGAATACAATACCTATCGGTACACACCGGCCCCACATGTACGGGCCTCCCAATCCCAAAGTCAACCCTCTCCAAACCCAGCTTTGACCATTGTGATAAAATCAGTACGCCAACCGGGTCGGGTACACAACTCGCCCCATTCAAACTCACTGAGTTAACCACCTCTTTTACATACTTGTCATCGACTCGGTTCTTCGCTTCTTTTATTAACTCGGTTGCGTACGCTAGTCCTTTTTCCGTAAGGTCTTTTGCGGTGGTTTGTGCGCAACCGAGTACGATGGCGTTACCGTAGTACCCGGTGGGAAGACTCGGTTTGACTCGGTGGCGTATGTCGATGCTGAATAAAAGTTTTAGAGTTTGACTCGGTGGGAAGTGTAATGCTTTAGCCCAGCTTCTCCAAATGTGGGCTGATAACACCTCGAATGTTGTAACTGAGTTTAATCTGAGTTGACTCGCTTGAGTTACGGCATTTTTTAACTCGGTTAGCCTCCATTCGTGAAATGTGACCGAGGTGGGAGTGAGTTGGTTGGGTTCAAACTGAGTCATAAACTTGCAACGGTCAGTTGCAAGTTTAAACTCCGGGTGTTCGACCCCGTCGTGTTTAAACGACGTTGGATCGAGCAACTGTCTTTGCCACACCGGTTTTGACAAACCGGTCATAAACGACGTCGTTTCTTGTTTAAACGACGTCGTGGTCGTTCCACTCCGAACGCCAATAGCCAACTTAGCAAAAAGATTAAGAAACTCAAGGCTTCCAACCCCATCACAAATACAATGACTAAACCCAACACCAAGAGCAACAGCACCATCTGACAGCCACGTCAGTTGAACCACCAACGGTGGGGCGCCTTTTAGCACATCCGCCACTTCCAACGCTAAAAGACGCCTCCACTCTGTAACATAACGTGGGGCCCTTTCAAAATCGGTTGCGGTAAAATCGGCAGTCGCTTCGACAAAAACCGCTCCTTGTCCACGACAAACCACTTCGAGACAGGAACCGTCTGGTCGAACCCTAACTCGCCCGGCTAACGGGTAGTAAGGGACTAGGGCTCGACCCAAAGCCGCCTTTACACGGTTAATGATGTCTTGTTTCTCCATAGCGTTGAACTCGTAAATTAATAAGTACTCGATAGTGAATCGTAAAAACAGCTGTGAATCAATAGCGGACAGTTTGAGAACATGTGTGTGTGTTGGATCTGAAGGGGTGACTAACGTTGCTGCTTTTACTCGTACACAACTACCCATTGTAGTGATTAACAACCAGATGTGTTTGCTATAAAGTGTGGGTGTAGCTACATAGATATAGATGCATGTATATATATATGTGTGACAAATACTAATTAAGGATGGTAGTTGTTGATGAAAGGAGTAAGGTATGGATATAAAGAGAATGTGTAATGTTTGGTGTGTGGTTTTTAAGGGAAAGTGTATGTATGTATGTATGTATGTATATAACAACACAAATCCTGTGACCACTGCCAAAGATTTTTGCAAGATTCTCCTGGCATAACTTTAGAAATTTAAAAGAAATTACATAACAAAAATAAAATGAATGACAGCTCGGATTATTGCTTTTTGTCTGTTCGGCGGTGGACGATGGGTACTGTATTAATTTACTTCTTTTCTTTATATTTTTTTTTGGGATAATCATGAAAATAGCTCAAGAATTGTAAACTTTTTCAAAACAGCCACCTGACACGGCTGCTGAAACGGCTTAAAAAAATCCTTTCAAGTCAACAAACCCATGATTGCCATGTGTCCTGTTGAGCTGTTTCAGTGTGACTTGAGCCGTTTCAGTGTGGCTTAAGCCCTTTCAACCATAGACTTAAGCCGTTTCAGTGTGGCTTAAGCCTTTCAGTGTGGCTTGAGATCTTTCAGTGTAACGGCTTGGCTTGGCTTAAGATCTTTCAACACGGCTTGAGATCTTTCAACATAGTTTAAATAAATGTAATTTTTATACTAAATAATGACTAGGTTAGAAGCCCGTCTATTACACGGCTCAAGCCACACTGAAACGGCTCAACAGGATACGTGGCAATCATTGGTTTGTTGACTTGAAATGATTTTTTAAGCCGTTTCAACATGCTGAAACATCTCGTAGAGCCGTGTCAGGTGGCTATTTTGGAAAAATTGACCATTCAATAGGCTATTTTCGTGATTATCCCGATTTGCCTCTCTAGTGAATATGATAATGATAATATGATTAAGATATTGATTTTAGCTGATTTCCCAATAATTGATATAATCTGCTACATGATTTTTATAATGTGGAGAGACGGTGGGCATTAAATTCTTAAATAAATTATTTTGTTTGGTCTCACATTTTATCATAAAAGATGCTCTACTACTTCAAAGAAACATGGTTTCATTAATAAACATTATCATGATCCTAAACAATGTTTGATATCACCAAGTAATTATGAAAAAAAATAATGCTAGTACAAACCATAAAAGATATATAATATGTTAAAACCAAAAATAATATATAATATGTGCATTCTTTTCAGATGGACTGTTTGTTTGCATTCCTAATAAGGTCAAGTCCATTTACGAGATTCTTTGTAGAAAAAGATATATTAGAAATTAATAATAAAAACAAAAGAATTGTTTCTCCTAATTTGTTTGATACTTTAATTTAATTTGCCTTTTATTGTAGATGAAACCACTACATCAATAATACAATATTGAAAATTTTTCCTAATTTGTTTGATACTCAACTACTCAAGTCAGCCTTTAATTGGTAAAAATATAACCTTGAGATAAATTACTGCAACAATAACAAAATATTAATAAATTATAAACATATTTATGAAAAACAAATTTAAAGACTTAGAAACAAGATATGTTATTTTAATTATAAATTTTGTAAGGGCCAACCAAATAAAAAGGAAAAATAGATATAATTATTGGAACTAGTCACATAAAATTTATAAATAAAACACTGTAAATTGTTCGGGGGAAAAGATAGCATGTGGAAAAGCGCACGACACTCTACCATTACATGACGTATGTGTTGGACCAAATTTGACCAACTTCTTTTAATATCTTTCAAAACCTCTCTTTTTAACCCGGCTAGTTATTGCGCTAACCGGTTAAGTATCACTAATGAACTAATGGTCTAGTTGTATAGTGGTGTGACGTTTGTTCCATATAAAATGGTATGAGTTTACATCATTATAAGTGTAGTGTAAGATCGGATGATATATCGTTGTAAAAGATTAATGTTTCAAAAAAAAAGTTAAATTGAGATATTGAATTAGGGGTTTCGCTAAATCTTTATAAAAACTAAAAATAATCCTTTCATTGTTTAAATCTCGTTTATCGGTTTATTTATTTATTTGAACTGCATTTGTTATTAAAAACTTCGTTGAAAATTCACACCCAAAGGTTAAGTTTAATATTTCAATTTTAGTTAGTTATATGTGTATAGTTTTTATTATGTATAACATTATCCGATTTTCTTTAGAGATGAGGAAGTCAGAGTATGTGAGTAAGACAACTTACCTGAAAAAACATGCTTAACAGTGTCAATCCAAAGGGTTAGTGAGCTCGCAGGTTTATATAAGCAAGAAAACACGTGTGAATAAACATACATACATACATACATACATACATGTTTATAGCCTACCATGAGTTGTATATCTAAACATGATGTTTTGCCACAAACCAATGTTTACCACCAACATTGAACGGTATGGATATCATGCAGTCATCTGAAAGGTCGGCCAGGTCAATGCAACTAACCATAAAGTGCTTGTCAGCCCAAATAGTACTATTCACAATATCCATCGCCATGCTACTTAATGGTTATATTATGCAAAGGAATTATGGTAATCTTATGTCGCAATGTAGTTGTGTATGTATGTACAAATATGAAAAATCATTCATGATGCAAATAGTATGTTTTATCCCAAACAAAACAAGTTAAAATGGGACCGCGTTACTTATTATTCAGTCAATACTTCCTCATAAAAACTTCGAGATACCATGCGCGTGCTACTTGTCTTCCTACAAGGTGATAGACACTTATAAGATCTCGGATCTTATCCGAATGACACATGACTAGGACTCTCTCCTTAAACCAAGTTTATATAGTGTTGTTGAGGTTACTGGTTGGTGTAGTTCTTGAAAACAAAATCCGTTATCGTTTATTCCCAAAACTAGGGTTTTAAGTTGTCTTTTACACTTATAGATTCTCAAATACTTGTAGTACCTGTTACTTTTAACTAAAACAATCCTAGAGTGTGGAAAATGTCTTATAAAATTATGACAAGCTTTGGGGTTTGTTGGTTAGGTTCCCGACACTTGTTGGTTTCCCGTTTATAACCATTTTTTGCCAAAATGGCCCCAAATCGTTGATATAATTTTAAAACAGGTTTGAAACATCAAAATATGTTATCTTGAACTTAGAAATCTGTATGATTTTATACTTATATTTTGAACATCACCATTTGATCCGTTTGACCCGGTTGCCCATTTGACCTATTCTTGGCTTACCCTTTAGGCGTCTCAACTTAACCATGTATTTTTTATTTTCAAAAAGGTTCTTACTTATCATCGTACTTATTTGGCTCGTTATGGTTTACACCATAGGGTCCTATTTCAAAAATTCTTGTTTTAATCACCCATATCACTTACCATTTTACTCGTTTGACCTGTTATGGTTAACACTTTAGGGTCTCATTTCTAATATTTAATGTTTAATTTCCAATAGGTGGTTTCTCACTATTTTACTTGTTTGACCTTTTAAGGCTTATACCATAGGCTCTCGCCTTATTAAAAAATTGTTTGTCACCAAAGGTGATTCAATACCATTTTAACCATTTGTCCCATTGTGGCTTGGATCATGTCTTAACAAGTTATTGTTTTATCACTAAAATGTGAATAAACATATTTTACCCGTTTAGACCCGTTATGGCTTACACCATAGGGTCTTAACTTGTAATACCCTATCTTAATTTATTGAATTTCTATTAAAATTTCACATTTTGATGTGTGAATGAGAATACACGTCATTCATATGTACGAGTTTATTAAAAAAAAATTTCAACATCTTTAAACAATTTAACATGTTATCGTTGGTTAGTTTTATTATAAACAAAACCAAGTGCGGAAGCTTGAACTTTGATCGTGTTCGGTTCTTCATATAGCTTGATCCACCTCCTGTGCTCACAAACATCACCTATATTTCATAATTTATTAAATACATTAGTTATAAATAAATTATAACATAAACAAATTGTAACATTTGTCGAAAAACGGGTTTTCAAAACCCGCTTCGTTTATTAATCGAATAATCAGTTTCATATTTTGTTGCTCATTTAATGCTTATTTTAATTTTAAACAATACATAACTAATAAACATTTTAGATTATGGAAATTAAAATTGTTAAAAATTAAAATTAAAACAATTAAAAATGAAAAAGGGCTGTCGGGTTTCGAACCCGGGTCAGCCGGAAACTTTAAACACCAAACATATAACCACTCCGCCACTATCTGACTTTGTGAAATCTAGGAAACAATTAAAACATAAGTGCAACCGTGAATCAACCTGTTTGCGCCAAACTGAACCGATATCGGCTTCCAAACGTCCAAGGACTGTTGACTGCTCGCGGATTCTTTATTATAACCGATAACCGACATTCTTAATCAATTCAGTCGTTAATGAACTTGAATTCATGTGATGTTCGGGTTTAATAACCGAAAACATTCACTTCCTGAATTACTCCAACAATATCAGTATCTCGCGACTAAAAATCATCCACAGAACTCTCAATTTCACTTTTGCTCTATTGTCAGTTCGTCGGAAACGCTTTTTGAACTCGCCGGACTTTCGCCGGAAAACCATGTCTTTCATCAAAACGGTAAATTTCTCAATTCTTTCATCTTCTATCAGTTGTTAGGCTTTTGCTAACTCAAACCTGTCAATTGTAACATTTGTCAAAAACGGGTTTCCAAACCCGCTCCGTTTTGTAACCGAATATCAAGTTATAAATGTCACGTTGCGTATTTATGGCTATTTTGATTTTTAATGATACATAATTAATAAACAAACTAAACTATAAAAATATAATGGATAAAAAGTAAAAATAAAATAAATAAAAATAAAATGTGGCTGCCGGGACTCGAACCCGGGTCAGCCGGGTTGTAACTCCAAAGATTTAACACTCACACGCATAACCACTCCGCCACTTGTTTGTTTTCTGTCAACTCTAGGAAACAAATAAGTCTTATATACAAACCTAGATGAACCGGTTGCGCCAACTGAAAACCGAAATCGGCTATTCAACCGTCTAAAACGTTTGAATAATCGCGAATTCAGATTTATAACCGATGCACCGACAGTTCTATCAATTCAGACTTGAATTGACTTAATTCTGATGATGATGGGTTTTATAACCGAAGTTATCCAATAATCCGAATTACTGCAATCGAACATCTTTCTCGCGACTCAGAAACATTCCACAAACCTGCCATTTCATTTTCGTCATACTTTCAGTTCACCAGAAAAGTTTATTTTACTCGCCGGAAAATTCTGCAAGTTCGCCGGAAAAACCGTATTCTTCATCAAAACGGTAAGTCCTTCAATACCGTCGTAGTCTAACAATTGTTAAGCTATTTCTAACTCAAACCTTTCACTTGAAATCAAATTCAGACGCTGCTTTCGGATAATTCCAGTTCGCCGGAAAATTTCTGGAAATCTTTATTTTCATCTGTGAATCGGTAAGGACATTCAAACACTTTGTTAACGTTTGTTTATCACTTCAATTCCACGATTAGCTAATTAAAACGGTTAATTGTCTGGTTCAGTTGAAGTTCATAACAACAGAGACCGACACCTTGCCGGAATCCTGAAATAAATCGTTCACCGGTATGTTTACTTCTAATTATCGTCTCTGCCATTTCATATTAGTTTGTACAATGTTTATCAATCGAACTAAACAAGATATAACGGTGTAATCTACTGCCTGTAAAAACGAACGAAGAAGATGAACTGTGATAACATTATAAGAATAATTAAAATTGGTATTTTGAACGGGTTAGACACACAGTCCAGCGGTGGACTGTGTGCGAACAAAAACACGCATACGTCCCGAGTTCGATTCTTGACACACGCACCTTCGCAGTAATAAAATACATTTTTGTTTAAAACTGAACCGGGTTAACTCCGTTAGTTGTTAAGTATAATAAAATTTGTATATTAACCAAGTTAGACACACAGTCCAGCGGTGGACTGTGTGTAACGTTAAAGCACAGGTCCCGGGTTCGAGACCTGTTAGTGGCATCAGTTCGATGAATTAAAATGTTTTTGAAATTAAAAGAATTTTGGATAAATTGAATTAATATATAAGTATAATTAAAAACAGAATTATTTCGGGTTAGACACGTAGCTCAGTTGGTAGAGCTGCGTGCACGCGTACGGGAGGTCTCGGGTTCGAGCCTCACCCAACGCATTTCAGTCACACAATAAACCGGTCAAACAGTCAAAGTCAAAAGGTCAACGGTCAACCCAAAAAGTCAACATATTTTTATATTTTTAGTTATTTAATTTAATTTAAAAAATCAATTAAAAATACTTAAAAATAATGTTTTTAAAGATAGGCAATAGCCTTAAGCTCGTAAAAATATATCTAAAAATTCTATTAGAATCCTTAATAAAATCCATTCATTTACTATATTTTCCGTTATTATTTAGGTTAGTTAATTCTCGTTGTTCCGCTCTTACAACTCGTGCGCATCTCACCATCTCCAATCAAACGCACCCAATGTGAGTGAATCTTTACAAATTCCCCGTTTTAATCACGTTTTTTGGGTGTATCATGTGTCTTGCTATATATTATATTTAAATCATTGTGCATACATCATGTCATGAACAAAAGTGTATTCAGCTTGTTTCAACTGTTTGCGTGGTTATTGTTAGATTCAATTTATTATTTTCAGTACATGCAATTTCATAGGCCGCCGCTCCCCATTACATTATGAGCGTTGAGCAAGTTCCCCATTACATTATGAGCGTGAACCTGGCGTGCCAACACCCGATCGGCTCCGTTTGATTGAGCCTTGATCGCACAGACATTTTTCATTTTCAGTACATGCAATACGATCGGCTCCGTTGGATTGAGCCTTGATCGCACAGTTTCATTCATGTTATTTATTGTATGATGTTCGTATGTTAGTGTATGCTATCATAAGTTATTGTATGTTATAGTTGTGACTGCTATTGCTGCTGTTTGATTATTTACATTTGCTCATTTATGATTATGCACAATTTTTCATTGATAAACTAACAAGAAAATAAATAATAAATGTTTATCTAACAAGGTTCACTCGCCAACTTATGTTGACCCAAAAACCCCTATTTTTACACATGATACAGGTGAACCAGCTGCAGCCAGAAACACATAGGATTGGACTAGAAGAATAAAATGATTTAGAGTTTGAAATTGTTTAGTTGGTTATTTTCTTTGAATTTGTATGGACATGTTTGGATTATTGAGAATGTAATTTTGATTTAAATAAATATGAAACATAATAGTAAATATCATGAGCTTTGGTGATAACCCGATTATGCCCCGACTCTTATTCCGCTGCGGGTCGGGGTGTGACAGATTGGTATCAGAGCCATGACTATAGGGATATAGGACAGGTTATTAGACCCTTAGAACCTATACTATAGTTGATTAGAAATTTTTAAGATTTTTGTGTGTTACATGCTAAATTTCATGATGTTTATATGTTTTATGTTAAATGTTACATTCAATGTTATGCAAGCATGTTCATAAGTATATATTATCATATAATGCGTATCATATGTCACACCCCGACCCGCAGCGGAATAAGAGTCGGGGCATAATTGGGTTATCACCAAAGCTCATGATGTTTACTAATATGTTTCATATTTATTAAATCCAAATTACATTTCAATGTTCCAAGTCAAATTCATACAATACAAGGAAAGGAAAAATTTAACTAAAACAAATCCATAATCTAAACTGGTTTATTCTTCTAAGCCGCCCTATATGTTTCTTGCTTCAACTTGATCACCTGTATCATGTGTAAAAATGGGAAATTTTGGGTCAACAAAAGTTGGCGAGTGAACCTTGTTAAAAACATTTGTTATCAATTCATTATTGTAATTTATTTAGGAAAATTGTGCAATAATCATATATGAACAAATGTATGTAAACATAACGATCACAAACCACCTTGCTTAAACATGAAATAAGAATAACAATGTATATGTTGGCAACGTCCCGTTCACGCTCATAGGTAATGGGGAACGGACGGCCTATGCTAATGTATGTGAGATCAAGGCTCAATCAAACGGAGCCGATCTTATGTTGGCAACGCCTGGTTCACGCTCATATGTAATGGGGAACAGCTCACGCTCATAGGTAATGGGGAGCGACGGCCTATGAAATGTATGTACTGAAATGATAAAATTAATCTAAACTTCAACCACACAAACAATGGATACACATTGAATACACATTTGATCATGAACATGACGGATGCACAAATGTTTAATTATAATAAATAAATAACGACACATGATACACCCCAAAATGTGATTAAAACGGGGAATTGGTAGAGATTCACTCATATTGGGTGCGTTTGTTCGAAGATGGTGAATGCGCACGAGTTCAGGGGATTGATCGACGAGAGATAACTAACCAAATAAATAATGAAAACGTACGGTAAGCATGTGGATTTTATTAACTATTTTAGTAGGATTTTTTGGGTATAATTTTGTGAGTTTAAGGCTACTTTCTAACTTTGAAAACGTTATTTTTAAGTATTTTTAATTGATTTTTAAGTTAAATAAATAAATAAAATAAATAAAAAAATGTTGACTTTGACCGTTGACCGAGATTGTTGACCGTTGACCGTTGACCGGTTCGGTCAGTTCTGTTGTTGCACTGAGTGAGGTTCGAACTGGTGACCCCCGTACGCGTGCACGCAGCTCTACCAACTGAGCTACGTGTCTAACCCGAAATAATTCTTTTTTTAATTATACTTATATACTATTTAGTTTAATCCGAAAATCATTTATTTTTAAAAAGATTTTAAACGTATCGGACCGGTGCTGACCACAGGTCTCGAACCCGGGACCTGTGAGTTAGCGTACACACAGTCCACCGCTGGACTGTGTGTCTAACCTGGTTATTAACTCGGTTTTTATTATACTTAACATGGTCTGTGAGTCAACCCGGTTCAGTTAAAAAGACAAATTTTTATTTCGAGAGAGTAAAGCTGGGACAGGATTCGAACTCGCGTCGCATGTGTGTTTGTTGCACACAGTCCACCGCTGGACTGTGTGTCTAACCCGTTCATTAAACCGATTTTAATTAATCTTATATTATACATCACTTCATCTTCTTCGTTCAAAACACAGACATCGACAAATTGACTGTTATTTGTTAAATTAGCTTAACGAATGTTATGAGCCATGGTAAAGTAATGAACGGAAAAAGGTTGGAGGGTTGATTGTACCAAACTGTTCGTTTTTCTTCAGATGTCCGGCAAGGTCGTCGGCTCCGGCTTAGTGAGCTTCGGCTAATAGGATTTACCAACAATTTGGAGGGATTAGATGTGAAATGGAACTACTGGTAACGACTATCAGTAAGTTAAAAGAATCATACCGGTTAACAGCAGGTTCTTGAAAGTTCAGAATTTCTCCGGCGAAAACAGATAATCCGGCAACGTCGTCTGGAAAGGATTCTGGGTGAGGGATTGATATTAGAATTTTGTCTAATAAAGGAATGAACCAGAAAAATCGAAGTAATTACCGTGTAGGTGGAAGTCTCGGTTTTCCGGCGACTTGCAGATGTTTTCCGGCGAGTAAATTTTCGTCGAGAAGAGGTGCGATTTGTGAGTGAAAAGGCTTCCAGTGGATTGTGGGTGAATTTATAGGGAAGAACCGAGATGTATGGGGTCTGAATTCGGTCTCAATTCAAGGTTAGCCGTTCTCCGGCGGTTACGACTGATGTCGCGGGTTCAGACGTCGGTTATAACCGTCGTTAGAGTTAATTCTTCGGTAACATTGGTTGGAAACGTTAATTATCGGCGAAGTCATCGGGATTTCCGACGACTGCTGATTGGGCGCGATTTGACTGGATTTAACTTCCGAGATTTATCTTTTTAATTAATTGTTTTGGTATTTTAACAAAGAATCAAAGTGGCGGAGCGGTTGATGGTGTGAAGGTTAAGTCTTTGGGGATTTCCGGCTGACCCGGGTTCGACTCCCGGCAGCCGGTTTTCCTTTTTAATTAATTTATTTTTATTTTTTTACAATTATAATTTATATCTTCTAATTTGTTTATTAATTATGTATCGTTTAAAATTAAAATAAGCCATAAATGAACAACAAAAATTTAAAACTGATTGTTCGGTTATTAAACGAAGCGGGTTTCGAAAACCCGTTTTTCGACAAATCTTACACAGTCCAACGGTGGACTGTGTGCAATTGAAACGTAGCGATACCGGGTTCGAGTCCGCCCTTATTCCGATTCGACACAATAATCAGATTTTTTTTATAAAACCCAAATATAAAAACTTCCAGTTAGTATATAAGAGAAAAAAAACAAGTGTTTTAACCAGGTCAGACACACAGTCCAGCGGTGGACTGTGTGCAACGTTAATCAACAGGTCCCGGGTTCGAGATCTGATACGCACGCCGGTTCGATAGAATTTAAATCCTTTTTAAGAAATGAATTTTGGAATAAATTAAATAGTATATAAATATAATTAAAAACAGAAATATTTCGGGTTACACACGTAGCTCAGTTGGTAGAGCTGCGTGCACACGTACGGGAGGTCAGAAGTTCGAACCTCACTCAGTGCAACAATATACACGACCGAACCGGTCAACAAGTCAACAGTCATGGTCAACGGTCAAAGTAAAAAAAGTCAACATTTTTCTTATATTTTTATTTATTTATTTAATTTAAAAATCAATTAAAAATACTTAAAAATAATGTTTTTAAAGTTAGAAAATAGCCTTAAACTCACAAAAATATATCTAAAAATACTATTAAAATTATTAATAAAATTCACTTATTTACCATATCTTTTGTTATTATTTAGGTTAGTTAATCCTCGTCGATCAACCCTCTAAACTCGTGCGCAATCATCATCTTCAACCGAACGCACCCAATGTGAGTGAATCTCTACAAATTCCCCGTTTTAGTCACGTTTTTTGGGTGTATCATGTGTCTTATTATTATTTACATTTAAACAATTGTGCATCCATCATATCCATGATCAAACATGTATTCAATATGTATCAACTGTTTGTGTGGTTAATGTTTAGATTAAATTTATCATTTTCAGTACATACATTATCATAGGCCGCCGCTCCCCATTACCTATGAGCGTTGAGCTGTTCCCCATTACCTATGAGCGTGAACGAGGCGTTGCCAACATACGATCGGCTCCGTTTGATTGAGTCTTGATCGCACATACATTTATCATAGGCCGTCCGTTCCCCATTACCTATGAGCGTGAACGTGACGTTGCCAACATATACAGTATCATTCATGTTATATACTCATGCAAGTTGGTTTGTTATTATTGTTATTGTTATTGTTATTGTTATTGTATGTTACTGTTTGTTATTGTTATTGTATGTTTATTTACGTTTGCTCACATATGATTATTGCACAATTTTCCATAATAAATATAACAAGAAATCAATAATAAATGTTTTCTAACAAGGTTCACTCGCCAACTTATGTTGACCCAAAAACCCCCATTTTTACACATGATACAGGTGATCCAGCTGCAGCAAGAAACATATAGGATGGCTTAGAAGAATAAACCGGTTTAGACTTTGGATTGTTTAGTTGGTTATCTTTCTTTGTAATTGTATGAACTTGTTTGGAATATTGAGGATGTAATTTTGAATTTCATAAATATGAAACATATTAGTAAACATCATGAGCTTTGGTGATAACCCAATTATGCCCAGACTCTTATTCCGCTGCGGGTCGGGGTGTGACAGATTGGTATCAGAGCCATGACTATATGGATATAGGATAGGTTATTAGACCCTTAGAGCCTATACTATAGTTGATTAGAATTTTTAAAAATTATTTTTGTGTGTTACATGCAAAATTCATGATGCTTATATGTTTTATGTTTATTGTTACATTCAATGTTATGCAAGCATGTTCATAAGTACATACTATTATACAATGCTTATCATGAATCATATTCTCATAACATACCATGTCCATGAGAGCACACACCTCACAATTCTTATGATTTTTACAACGATTTTTGTACTTTCAAATCACATTAAAGTGAGTTCTTATGACGGGCATGTAGTAACTGGAAGGGTACGAGTACCGGTAGTCGGAACGTCCTGTCTAGGCTTGGCATTCGTATAAATCCAAAATAAAGGACCAGTTTGCCTACCTGGGGACTAACGATGAGAGTACGAAGTACCTATTAGGCCAAAGCATGCTATACCAAACGTTGTGTGAGCTAACACCACTTTGAGTTGTCATTGTGTCTACACCTGGACACCCTCCGACCATACATCTCGCAAACATATTTCATGGTTTTCATTCGGGTGATGCGAGTGTTAAACCGCCAATACCAATGTGAATCCTACTAAGACAATAGCCATGGGGGCCCACATGACTATACAGGTGAAGATATGGGGGACACTTGAGGCCCAACATGAGCAAACCCAAGACATCCTATGGATGTAGTTGCATTATTGATGTTTATGTTATTTTTATTTTTTAAGACACATGACACCTAAAAAGACTCCATAAACTCACAATCTTCTTATGTATATTCCTGTAGATGTCGGCTAGGCAACAACGAGGGGGTAGAAGGTCAGGAAGGTCAAACGAACGCTTTGCCACCTAAATCGCAAAACAAATGGCCACGGTGCTTCCTGACATTGTAGTTCAAGTCCAACAAGCTCTCGCCACAAATCCCATCAATCCACCCCAGCAAGAAGACCAGAATACCGGCAACCCTCCTTCCAAAAAGTGCTCATATAAACATTTCAAGTCTTGCGATCCTCTGAAATTTGAAGGGACCGAAGGTGTCACTGCTCTCCTCCACTGGTTTGAGGAAATGGAAAACACCTTCCTCAACTGATTGTCCCGAGGATCGCAAGGTACGTTACGCAACCGGGAGGCTATTTGGGGTAGCTCTTACCTGGTGGAAAACTGAAAAGGGGAAGAGAGGAGTCGAAGATGCAATGGCCTTAACGTGGGAGGAGTTAAGGGAAATCATGACGAGACGTTTCTGTCCTAGAAGCGAGATCAAAAAGTTAGAGGATGAATTTCATTCGTTGAAGCAAAAAGAGGGAGATCATACTTCCTACAACAAACGGTTTTTAGAGTTGAACCAAATGGTCCCTAACTTGTTCACCCCAGCTTACCGCTTAGTCGAACACTATATTCGAGGCCTCCCCTCGAAAATTCAAGACTCAGGTCTCAGCACTTCGCCTGCAACACTCGAAGCTGCCATGGAACTAGCGACCGAGCTTACCGAGAATCGTATTCGCAACGGCAAATTTAAAGATGAGAAAAAGAAAGCCCCCGTTGAGGGCCAAACTTCAAACCATTCTACCTCCTCCTCCAAGTTTGTTAACAAGAGGAAACGAAACACCAGAAACTTTGCTGTCACACAAACAAATTTCCCCATCCCTGCCCTGCACCCATTACCCAAGTTGCCCCCTCACCTGCACCATATAAAAGGCCATACTCCGGCCCATACCCAAAATGCAACCGTTGCCAATACCATCACTTTCCTGATCATCCCTGCCAACATTGCACCGGCTGTGGTAGCGTAGGTCACACCATTCAAACCTGTCGCGTACCTCAGCGAACGAACCGCCATCAGCCCTCAACCCAAACCCACCATCAGATAGTGGGTCAAGCCCAACAACCTTTACTACTACCACCTACCCAACATGTAGCCCAATCCTACTACCAACCCAACTGTCCCATGGTGCAACCTATGCGGGCTTGTTACAACTGTGGAGACCCGAACCATTTCAAAAACACCTGTCCACGCCTGGTGAATATTATCCATGCCCAAGCTCAAGCTAATCCAGTAAACCAAGCTAATCAAGCTCCTCCACCTGCAAGAGGAAGAGCTTTTAACATCAACGCCAATCAAGCTAGGGCTGACAACAATGTGGTTAACGGTACGTTTCTCATCAATGGTAGTTATGCATCCATGTTATTTGATACTGGCGCGGATAAAAGTTTTGTGTCCTTAGAATTTGAACCCATCCTCAACCAGACTCGTGATAAACTCATGGAATCCATAACGGTAGAAGTTGCTGACGGAAAACCGGTTTCATTAAACTCCATTATACGCAATTGTACTCTCACCCTAAACGATCACGATTTTCCAGTTGACCTCATTCCTATGAAGTTGGGAAGTTTTGACATTATAATTGGTATGGACTGGCTCAGCTAACATCATGCTGAAGTTGTATGCCGCGAAAAGTTTATACGCATTCCTCTTGCAAACGGTCAGACTCTACGAATCTTTGGAGAAACCCCTTCGAGAGGGCTCAAATTAATGTCCTGTCTTCAAGCCCGAAAATATCTCCGCAAGAATTATGTCGCATTTCTAACTCATGTCGTCAAAAAGGGAACCAATGAGAAGAAACTTGAAGACATCCCAGTAGTAAAAGATTTTCCGCAAGTTTTTCCTGAAGACATTTCAAGACTTCCTCCCGTGAGAGAAGTCGAATTCCGCATTGATCTTATACCCGGAGCTACACCAGTTGCAAAATCTACTTATAGGTTATCCCCATCCGAAATGCAAGAGCTAGCCAGTCAATTGCAAGAGTTGACGGACAAAGGATTCATACGTCCTAGCTCCTCGCCTTGGGGTGCACCTATCCTTTTTGTGAAGAAGAAAGATGGAACGTTTCGCATGTGCATCGACTACAGAGAACTCAACAAGTTAACGGTCAAGAACCGCTACCCATTACCTCGCATCGATGATCTTCTTGACCAACTTCAAGGCGCCAGCTGTTTTTCAAAATCGACCTTCGTTCTGGTTATCATCAACTCAGAGTACATGAAGAAAACGTCCCAAAGACCGCCTTCCGAACTCGTTATGGTCATTAGGAATTCATGGTCATGCCATTTGGTCTAACCAACGCCCCAACTGTCTTCATGGATCTAATGAACAGAGTCTGCAAACCTTATCTCGACCGTTTTGTTATAGTCTTCATCGACGACATCCTCATCTACTCAAAGTCTAAGTCTGATCATGAACGACACCTTCGACTCATCCTTACACTCTTAGGGAATGAAAAGCTCTACGCCAAATTCTCCAAATGCGAATTCTGGTTAAAAGAGGTACAATTCCTTGGACATGTCGTCAATGACAAGGGAATACATGTCGACCCCTCAAAGATCAAAGCAGTACAAGAATGGCAAGCGCCACGTACACCAACCGAAGTAAGATCATTCCTTGGTTTGGCTGGTTATTATCGAAGTTTCATTACAAATTTCTCCCGCATCGCTGTACCACTCACGGCTTTAACACATAAGGGAAAACCCTTCATATGGGGACCCAAACAAGAAGAAGCCTTCCAAACCCTTAAACAAAAACTCTGTGATGCACCTATCCTCACTCTTCCTGAAGGTTTTGATGACTTCGTGGTTTATTGCGACGCGTCAGGACAAGGACCAGGCTGTGTTCTAATGCAAAGAGGAAAGGTGATAGCTTATGCTTCTAGACAACTCAAAACTCATGAGAAGAACTACACCACCCACGACCTAGAACTTGGAGCCGTCGTGTTCGCTCTTAAGATATGGAGACATTACCTCTACGGTACTAAGTGTGAAATATACACTGACCATAAGAGCCTCCAACATATCTTCAACCAAAAGGAGTTAAACATGAGGCAACGGAGATGGGTTGAACTTCTTAATGACTACGACTGTGAAATTCGGTATCATCCTGGCAAGGCAAACGTGGTGGCCGATGCACTCAGTCGAAAGGGTTATGCGAACTCCATTCGTCTTCTATGTTCGCAAATCATAACCGACATCAAAGATCAAATTCGAGAAGCCCAACATGTTTCAGTAACGGAAGACGACGTATGAAAGGAGCTGTCCTGTGGAGCTGAACTTAAAATTGAAACTAAATCCGATGGTATTCTGTACTATCTAGATCGCATATGGATTCCTAACCACAACAACCTTCGTGAATTCCTTATGAATGAGGCACACAAAACACGATACTCTATACACCCAGGAGCCGACAAGATGTATCAAGACCTTCGATACACCTACTGGTGGCCTGTGTAACATCCGTCAAAAACGGATTTACCAAACCCGCTCCGTTTAGTAACCGAACAGTCAGTCAAAATTTTCGTTTCGAATTAAATGTCCAAAACATTTTTAAACGATCCGTAATCAATTATTATACGTGAATATATATTTAGTTTTTGAAAAACCGTCAAAAATCGCAAAATAAAAATAAATTACATCTGCCGGGTTTCGAACCCGGGTCTGTACCGAGTCACTCAGTGACTTATCTTCACACACACAAACCACTGCGCCACTTGTTCCGTTTGTGATATAATAGAATCAATTAATTCATAAAGTGTCTTTGCGAATTCAAAACCGGCGCCCAACGATTCAGTCGTCGGAATCCCGGATTATTCGCGAAGTCTTAACACCAATTTACGTTATAACGTAAATCTTTAATCACATATCGGTTATAACCGATGTTTGAAGTCCGCGACCAAAATCAAAACCGCCGGAAAAATTTAAATAACGAACACAGTCAAAAATCAGACCAAATACATTTCGATTATTCCCTATAAATTCGACCACAATCGTCTGCAAACCTTTTCGCTAAAAATCACATCTTTTCACGGCGTAATTTCTCTCGCCGGAATTTCCCTGTTCGTCGCCGGAAAACCGGTTTCCCCATTGCCGAGCTTTTCTGAACCTCTGAAGCTTATACCGGTGATACCCTTACCTTTTCCAAACTTTTCGGAGACTAGCTGCTACAAGGAACACGTCGCCGGAGGTGAATTCTGTCGCCGGAGTTTCTGCCGGAAAACAGAGGAAACGAGTCGGTATACCTCGCGCTTATTTTCCTTTCTTTTTACTTCTATATTACCTGTAATTAACCTAAAACGCTAATGAAACTTGATCAAAAGCTCGAACCAGTCAGACCCGATTTCTGGTTATTCTTTCAGTGAAGAAGATGAAGACTTGTTATCATATAAGTTTAATTAAAATCATGAAATAAATCGGGTTAGACACACAGTCCAGCGGTGGACTGTGTGCACATATAAAACGCAAAAGGTCTCAAGTTCGAATCCCGTCTCACACACGCTACCTTAATAAAAATCCATTTTTTTTTGTTACTGAACCGGAGTCACATTAGTTATATGTTAAGTATATTAATAACCGGAATAATAACCAAGTTAGACACACAGTCCAGCGGTGGACTGTGTGTTTGTTTATATCGCTGGTCACGAGTTCGAGTCCGGTCATCAGCACCGACTCGGACAATTATCTATTTTTTTTAAAGAAGGCAGAAAAAGGAAACAACTAAATTGTCTTTAAGTATAATAAAAATCAGGTTATATAACATGTTGAACACACAGTCCAGCGGTGGACTGTGTGTTATATTAACCCACAGGTCCCGGGTTCGAGACCTGTGGAGCGCACCGCCGAGCCGCTTAAATTGTTTTTAAAATAAAAATGATTTTCTGTTAATGTTAATTAATGTATATATGTAATTAAAATCGGATATATAACGGGTTAGACACGTAGCTCAGTTGGTAGAGCTGCGTGCACGCGTACGAGAGGTCTCGGGTTCGAGCCTCACTCAGCGCACAACAATACGCCTCAAAACCGGTCAACGACCAGTCAAAGTCAACTGGTCAATGTTACTGTAGCAGAAAAAAATAAAATATTTTTATTATTTTTATTTAATTATTTTAAGTAAAAATCAATTATAAATACTTAAAAATAACATTTTTAAGATTTGAAAATAGCCTCAAACTCACAAAAATACACCCAACAATCCTACTAAAATAGTTTAATAAAATCCGTTTACTCACCCAACCATAATGCGATTTATCTAGGTTAAATCTCACTCGTGGTTAAAACCACTTCGCGTGCATTCATCATCATCAACCGAACGCACCCACTGTGAGTGAATCTTACAATCCCCCCTTTTAAATTACACGTTTTGGGGTGTGTCATGTGTTATGAATTAATTAATTTATTTATTTAAACTTGTGCCATACCACATCATGACTTAATCTTAGATTGATTTATTGTTGTGATTTATTTCCGTTTGTCAAATTACATGAAACTCATACAATAAGCCCATCAGTTCCTCGTGGGAAAC
This sequence comes from Scalesia atractyloides, assembly GCA_947069175.1. Taxonomy (NCBI): domain Eukaryota; kingdom Viridiplantae; phylum Streptophyta; class Magnoliopsida; order Asterales; family Asteraceae; genus Scalesia; species Scalesia atractyloides. The sequence goes on along the minus strand of CAMTDV010000116.1, from coordinate 85,012,590 downwards.
GAGTAGAACATCGCGTGCTTCAATTCAAATTCATTATTGTTCATGTGTGTTTTTCATTGAGTTTATATTGTTTGTAGTTGTGTTATTCATATTATCATGTTTATGCAATTCATTCATCAGGCCCCTCAGTTCCTCGTGAGAGACGAGTTGAGCATCGCGTGCCTTTAATTGTTCCATTATTGTTCATGAGTGTTTTCATTTAACATCTTATGATTATTGATCAAGTTACATCTAATTTTACTCATGTTTGGTTGTGCACATTTTTCATAATCAATTTAAATAAATTGTTCAAATGTTTTCCATAGGATTCACTCGCCAACATTATGTTGATCCAAAAACCTTTTTACACATGATACAGGTGAACAGGTTGAAGCAAGGATAGCATAGGATATGCCTTAGAAGAGAAACAAAGGAGTTAGATTGTTAGTTAGATCATGTTGTAGCAATCATTGTAAACTTTCATTTAATTTGTATTAATGAATATGAAACATTTAATAAATGTCATGAGCTTTGATGATAACCCAATCATGCCCCGATCACCTTATCCGCTGCGGGTTGGGGTGTGACAGATTGGTATCAGAGCCATGACTATAGGGATATAGGATAGGTTATTAGACCCTTAGAGCCTATACTATAGTCTGCCTAAAATTTTAAATTGATTAAGTGGTTACATACAAACTTGTGATATTTATTTGTTTCATATTTGTTACATTTCAGTCAAACATACATGCTCATATACATATTCATTATACATATATACATATTCATTATACATATATCGATGTTCATGTGTTCAATTTATTTTCATATTCTCATTATCCAAAGATTTTATGCAATTTTCAATTCTCATCAAAGTAAGTTCTGCGACGGGCATGTAGTAACTGGAAGGGTACAAGTACCGGTAGTCGGAACGTCCTGTCTAGGCTGGCATTCGTATAAATCCAATATAACGGACCAGTTTGCCTACCTGGGGACCAACGATGAGAGTACGAAGGACCTATTAGGCCAAAGCATGCCACACCAAACGTCGTTCGAACTAACCCTACTTTGAGGTGTCACCGTGTCTACACCTGGACACATTCCGAACATCACACGTTGTATACATATTTCTCGATTTTCACCGGGTTTTGTGTACGCAACCAGGCAGAAACCGTGCGAACCATATGAAAAACCGGTAATTCATGGGGGCCCACATGATTACATAAGGTAAAGTATGGCGGCATGACGGGCCTAACAGCGAGCAAAGCCCAAGACATCCTATGGATGTAGTATTTTTGGTATAATTATTTTATGAATGTTCATTCTTGAATGCGACCCATGATCTCAAAAGCATCCAACTCATACCCTTGTCATGTATTCATTGTAGATGTCTTCTAACCTCGCCCGTAGGAAGATGAGAGCAGGAAAAGCCCGCGAACGCATGGCTACCTTAATCGCTCAACAAATGGCTGCCGTAATACCCAACATTGTAATCCAAGTTCAACAAGCACTTACCAATAATCCTGTCAATCAAGTAAACCAAAACATTTTCAACTCTTCCCCAAACACCACTAAATGCACCTACAAGCATTTCAAATCATGCGACCCTCCGAAATATAAAGGGACTGAAGGTGTCACCGCACTCCTCCATTGGTTTGAAGAAATGGAGAATACTTTTCTGAATTGCGATTGCCCTGATGATCGCAAAGTGCGTTATGCTACCGGTCGACTATATGGGATAGCACTTACTTGGTGGAACACAGAGAAGGCCAAACGAGGTGTGGAAGATGCTATGTCCTTAACTTGGAACGAATTGAAGGAAATCATGACCAGACGATTTTGCCCAAGGAGCGAAATCAAGAAGCTAGAAGATGAATTTTACTCATTGAAGCAAGTGGAAGGAGACCACACCACCTACAACAAAAGGTTCCTCGAATTACATCAAATGGTTCCCAACATGTTTACTCCCCTCTACCGTTTGATCGAGCACTACATTCGTGGTCTTCCGTCAAAGATTCAAGACCCTGTGATAAGTACAAAGCCTGCAACTTTGGAAGCAGCAATGGAGCTAGCAACAGAGCTCACCGAGAACCGAATCCGAAACAAAGACTTCAAGGAGGAGAAGAAGAAGGATAAAGAATCGACTGAAACCTCCGACTCCACTCAAACTGAATCCCCTTCTCAACCCGAATCCCCTTCTCAACCCGAATCCCCTTCTCAACCCAAACCTAAGAGAAGAAGAGTCGGGCGACTTTTCGCTGCTACTCAACGAAATCAACCAGTTTTTCACGCTATACCCATCCGAGCTGTCCCAATCACCCAAGAGGCACCCAATTCAGCTTACCCAAATAAGAAACCATATCTTGGACCTCACCCTCAATGCAACCACTGTTTTTATCATCATTCCCTTACTTTACCTTGCCGGCTATGTACAACTTGTGGACGTTATGGTCATTTGAGCAATGTTTGTCGCACCTTTCAAGACCAAACCTTTTCCCCTACTCAAAACATGGCCCAAACTTATCACCAACCCCAACACCCCATGTTCCCATATGCTCGAGCTTGCTTCAATTGTGGTGACCCTACCCACTTTAGAAACACATGCCCTCAATTGGTAAACGTTATCAACACTCAAGCCCAATCAAACCCAGTTAACCAAGTAAACCAAGAAAACCCAACCACTATGCCACCAGCAAGAGGAAGAGTCTTCAATATCAACGCCAACTCTGTCGAAGATAATGACGGCCCTGATGAAGATACTCAGCTAGTCCTCTTCGCCGAAGATCCAGATCCAACTCCTGTTGTTTAGTCTTATGTTTTCTTTATCACATGTGTAGACTGTTAGAGTAATTATGGTATATTATACATTATATATTGTTTTCAGTATACGATTTTGCCGAGGCCGTGGCTCCCCATCCATCGAGGTTGAGTTGGATCCCCATTTTATTATGTGGTTGATCTTGGCGTGCCCGCACGATCGGCTCCGTTTGTTGAGCCTTGATCGGTTACGTAATATTACATTTCAAGTACATGCAATACGCTCGGCTCCGTTTGATTGAGCCTTGAGTGCACAGTTCAATTTACATTTCAAGTTCATGCAATACGCTCGGCTCCGTTTGATTGAGCCTTGAGTGCACAGTTCAATTTACATTTCAAGTTCATGCAATACGTTCGGCTCCGTTTGATTGAGCCTTGAGCGCACATACAATTTCATTATCAGTATCTTGTGGTTGTGGTGTTTGTAGTAGAGTCGCATCGAACTAACCATAACTTTCGGATAAAGTCAACGAAAATTTGACAAGGATATGGTGGATACGCCGATGGTACTTCCTATATATAAGTATTCTTGTCAAATGATCGGAGGCATTATCAGGCGGTTATGAGAGGTTCCATGCATAGGCTGTTTGTGTGGTTAAGTTATTCATATTCAGTACATTCAATATGTTCGGCTCCGTTTGATTGAGCCTTGAGCACACAATTTCAATTTCAGTACATTCAATATGTTCGGCTCCGTTTGATTGAGCCTTGAGCACACAATTTCATTTTCAGTACATGCAATACGATCGGCTCCGTTCGATTGAGCCTTGATCGCACAGATATGTTTCATTTCAGTAATTTATGTTTGTTGTATTGATTGTAGAGTTATAGGACTAATCATAATTCACTGTTAAAACCAATGAAAATTTGACAAGAATATGGTGGATACGCCGCTGGTACTTCCTATATATAAGTATTCTTGTCAAAGGATCAAAGGCATTAACGGATGGTTATGAGGAGTTCTATGTAGGATTTATTAGTTTCTTGGTAACCAATCATAACTTGTGGATAAAACTAATGAAAATTTGGCAAGAATATGGTGGATACGCCGCTGGTACTTCCTATATATAAGTATTCTTGCCAAAGGATCAGAGGCATTATCAGGCGGTTATGAGAAGTTCCATGTAGGATTTATTATTGCCTTGGTTGGAATTTGTGATACATTTATATCATCATGTTATTTAAAGAGATTGGATTGTGTTCCATTTCTACATAAATTAACCTCTCATCATAACAAACGAGAGAGGAACTTCCATCGTTCAAACATATATGTTATCAGAATGTGGTTCAAATATTTGCTGTTGTGTTTATTCATGTTCAAATATTTGCTGATGTGTTCATTCATGTTCGAATATTTGCTGTTATGTTTATTCATGTTCAAATATTTGCTGATGTGTTCATTCATGTTTGGATATCAGCTGTTGTGTTTTTATTTATGTTCCATGTAGATTGTAGTGTTAGAAGTTTTGCCTTAGGATATAACCATATTTTTCCCAAACGTATGTAAACTCTTATGCATGATATCATTTTTTAGAGAATCATTCCTCTTTATCAATATTCATACAGTAGGCAACAAAAAGCGATTCCTGAATAGGGTACTTAACCTTTACAAGGAACGTTACCGCCTCGAACAAAAAAACTTAAACCCTCATTTTTGCTAAAGCATACAACTGTCAAACAAAACATCATCATTCTTATAGTCAAAATATATCATTATTTAAATTTTGGGACGAAATTTCTAAAAAGCAGGGGATACTGTAACATCCGTCAAAAACGGATTTACCAAACCCGCTCCGTTTAGTAACCGAACAGTCAGTCAAAATTTTCGTTTCGAATTAAATGTCCAAAACATTTTTAAACGATCCGTAATCAATTATTATACGTGAATATATATTTAGTTTTTGAAAAACCGTCAAAAATCGCAAAATAAAAATAAATTACATCTGCCGGGTTTCGAACCCGGGTCTGTACCGAGTCACTCAGTGACTTATCTTCACACACACAAACCACTGCGCCACTTGTTCCGTTTGTGATATAATAGAATCAATTAATTCATAAAGTGTCTTTGCGAATTCAAAACCGGCGCCCAACGATTCAGTCGTCGGAATCCCGGATTATTCGCGAAGTCTTAACACCAATTTACGTTATAACGTAAATCTTTAATCACATATCGGTTATAACCGATGTTTGAAGTCCGCGACCAAAATCAAAACCGCCGGAAAAATTTAAATAACGAACACAGTCAAAAATCAGACCAAATACATTTCGATTATTCCCTATAAATTCGACCACAATCGTCTGCAAACCTTTTCGCTAAAAATCACATCTTTTCACGGCGTAATTTCTCTCGCCGGAATTTCCCTGTTCGTCGCCGGAAAACCGGTTTCCCCATTGCCGAGCTTTTCTGAACCTCTGAAGCTTATACCGGTGATACCCTTACCTTTTCCAAACTTTTCGGAGACTAGCTGCTACAAGGAACACGTCGCCGGAGGTGAATTCTGTCGCCGGAGTTTCTGCCGGAAAACAGAGGAAACGAGTCGGTATACCTCGCGCTTATTTTCCTTTCTTTTTACTTCTATATTACCTGTAATTAACCTAAAACGCTAATGAAACTTGATCAAAAGCTCGAACCAGTCAGACCCGATTTCTGGTTATTCTTTCAGTGAAGAAGATGAAGACTTGTTATCATATAAGTTTAATTAAAATCATGAAATAAATCGGGTTAGACACACAGTCCAGCGGTGGACTGTGTGCACATATAAAACGCAAAAGGTCTCAAGTTCGAATCCCGTCTCACACACGCTACCTTAATAAAAATCCATTTTTTTTTTGTTACTGAACCGGAGTCACATTAGTTATATGTTAAGTATATTAATAACCGGAATAATAACCAAGTTAGACACACAGTCCAGCGGTGGACTGTGTGTTTGTTTATATCGCTGGTCACGAGTTCGAGTCCGGTCATCAGCACCGACTCGGACAATTATCTATTTTTTTTAAAGAAGGCAGAAAAAGGAAACAACTAAATTGTCTTTAAGTATAATAAAAATCAGGTTATATAACATGTTGAACACACAGTCCAGCGGTGGACTGTGTGTTATATTAACCCACAGGTCCCGGGTTCGAGACCTGTGGAGCGCACCGCCGAGCCGCTTAAATTGTTTTTAAAATAAAAATGATTTTCTGTTAATGTTAATTAATGTATATATGTAATTAAAATCGGATATATAACGGGTTAGACACGTAGCTCAGTTGGTAGAGCTGCGTGCACGCGTACGAGAGGTCTCGGGTTCGAGCCTCACTCAGCGCACAACAATACGCCTCAAAACCGGTCAACGACCAGTCAAAGTCAACTGGTCAATGTTACTGTAGCAGAAAAAAATAAAATATTTTTATTATTTTTATTTAATTATTTTAAGTAAAAATCAATTATAAATACTTAAAAATAACATTTTTAAGATTTGAAAATAGCCTCAAACTCACAAAAATACACCCAACAATCCTACTAAAATAGTTTAATAAAATCCGTTTACTCACCCAACCATAATGCGATTTATCTAGGTTAAATCTCACTCGTGGTTAAAACCACTTCGCGTGCATTCATCATCATCAACCGAACGCACCCACTGTGAGTGAATCTTACAATCCCCCCTTTTAAATTACACGTCTTGGGGTGTGTCATGTGTTATGAATTAATTAATTTATTTATTTAAACTTGTGCCATACCACATCATGACTTAATCTTAGATTGATTTATTGTTGTGATTTATTTCCGTTTGTCAAATTACATGAAACTCATACAATAAGCCCATCAGTTCCTCGTGGGAAACGAGTAGAACATCGCGTGCTTCAATTCAAATTCATTATTGTTCATGTGTGTTTTTCATTGAGTTTATATTGTTTGTAGTTGTGTTATTCATATTATCATGTTTATGCAATTCATTCATCAGGCCCCTCAGTTCCTCGTGAGAGACGAGTTGAGCATCGCGTGCCTTTAATTGTTCCATTATTGTTCATGAGTGTTTTCATTTAACATCTTATGATTATTGATCAAGTTACATCTAATTTTACTCATGTTTGGTTGTGCACATTTTTCATAATCAATTTAAATAAATTGTTCAAATGTTTTCCATAGGATTCACTCGCCAACATTATGTTGATCCAAAAACCTTTTTACACATGATACAGGTGAACAGGTTGAAGCAAGGATAGCATAGGATATGCCTTAGAAGAGAAACAAAGGAGTTAGATTGTTAGTTAGATCATGTTGTAGCAATCATTGTAAACTTTCATTTAATTTGTATTAATGAATATGAAACATTTAATAAATGTCATGAGCTTTGATGATAACCCAATCATGCCCCGATCACCTTATCCGCTGCGGGTTGGGGTGTGACAGCCTGGAATGAAAAAGGATATTGCTGTTTTTGTTTCCAAGTGCCTTACATGTTCCAAGGTAAAAGCTGAACATCAAAGACCCTCAGGACTTCTGGTCCAACCTGAAATACCTGTATGGAAGTGGGAAAACATAACCATGGACTTCATTACCGGGTTACCTCGCACTTCTGGTGGGTATGACACTATATGGGTAATCATTGATCGTCTTACAAAATCAGCTTACTTTATTCCGATCCGCGAAGATTTCAAGAACGAAAAGTTAGCTCGTATCTACATCAGCGAAATCGTAAGCCGTCATGGTGTACCGTTAAGCATTATTTCAAATCGTGATGGTCGTTTCACTTCACGAACATGGCAAGCTGTACAAGCCGCTTTGGGTACACGATTAGACCTCAGTACCGCTTATCATCCTCAAACTGATGGACAATCTGAACGCACCATCCAAACTCTTAAAGATATGCTTCGAGCATGTGTCATAGACTTCAAGGGAAATTGGGACGCTCATCTACCAGTAGTTGAATTTTCGTACAACAACAGCTATCATTCAAGTATCGGCATGGCACCTTTCGAAGCTTTATATGGTCGTAAGTGTCGATCTCCAGTATGTTGGCACGAAATTGGGGAAGCTCAAATCACCGGTCCAGAATTGATTCAAGAAACCACAGACAAGATCCATCAAATTCGAAACAATCTTCTAGCAGCACAAAGTCGTCAAAAGAGTTATGCAGATAAACGACGAAAGCCTTTGGAGTTTAACATTGGTGATCATGTACTTTTAAAAGTATCACCGTGGAAGGGAGTAGTTCGTTTTGGCCAGAAGGGAAAGCTAGCACCACGCTACGTAGGACCTTTCAAGATACTCGAAAGAGTAGGACCTGTAGCATACAAGCTTGATCTACCAGAAGAACTCAACAGAATTCACCCCACATTCCACGTATCAAACTTAAAGAAGTGTCTCGCCGATGAAAACCTCCATATTCCACTGTAAGATATCCAGATCGATGAATCTATGCATTTAATTGAAAGACCAGTAGAGATCATGGACTTCGGAGAAAAACGTTTAAGACGGAGTCGTATTCCAATTGTTAGGGTACGCTGGGAGTCGAAACGGGGACCTCAGTTTACTTGGGAACGTGAAGACTCAATGCGCGAAAAATACCCGCATCTTTTTCCTGTTACCACTAGTACTTAAATTTCGGGACGAAATTTCTAAAAGTAGGGGATACTGTAACATTTGTCGAAAAACGGGTTTTCAAAACCCGCTTCGTTTATTAATCGAATAATCAGTTTCATATTTTGTTGCTCATTTAATGCTTATTTTAATTTTAAACAATACATAACTAATAAACATTTTAGATTATGGAAATTAAAATTGTTAAAAATTAAAATTAAAACAATTAAAAATGAAAAAGGGCTGCCGGGTTTCGAACCCGGGTCAGCCGGAAACTTTAAACACAAAACATATAACCACTCCGCCACTATCTGACTTTGTGAAATCTAGGAAACAATTAAAACATAAGTGCAACCGTGAATCAACCTGTTTGCGCCAAACTGAAACCGACGTCCAAGGATTGTTGAGTGCTCGCGGATTCTTGATTATAACCGATAAACCGACATTCTTAATCAATTCAGTCGTTAATGAACTTGAATTCATGTGATGTTCGGGTTTAATAACCGAAAACATTCACTTCCTGAATTACTCCAACAATATCAGTATCTCGCGACTAAAAATCATCCACAGAACTCTCAATTTCACTTTTGCTCTATTGTCAGTTCGTCGGAAACGCTCTCTTGTATGGTCGGGGTTATCATGTGTCTTATTATTATTTACATTTAAACAATTGTGCATCCATCATATCCATGATCAAACATGTATTCAATATGTATCAACTGTTTGTGTGGTTAATGTTTAGATTAAATTTATCATTTTCAGTACATACATTATCATAGGCCGCCGCTCCCCATTACCTATGAGCGTTGAGCTGTTCCCCATTACCTATGAGCGTGAACGAGGCGTTGCCAACATACGATCGGCTCCGTTTGATTGAGTCTTGATCGCACATACATTTATCATAGGCCGTCCGTTCCCCATTACCTATGAGCGTGAACGTGACGTTGCCAACATATACAGTATCATTCATGTTATATACTCATGCAAGTTGGTTTGTTATTATTGTTATTGTTATTGTTATTGTTATTGTATGTTACTGTTTGTTATTGTTATTGTATGTTTATTTACGTTTGCTCACATATGATTATTGCACAATTTTCCATAATAAATATAACAAGAAATCAATAATAAATGTTTTCTAACAAGGTTCACTCGCCAACTTATGTTGACCCAAAAACCCCCATTTTTACACATGATACAGGTGATCCAGCTGCAGCAAGGAACATATAGGATGGCTTAGAAGAATAAACCGGTTTAGACTTTGGATTATTTAGTTGGTTATCTTTCTTTGTAATTGTATGAACTTGTTTGGAATATTGAGGATGTAATTTTGAATTTCATAAATATGAAACATATTAGTAAACATCATGAGCTTTGGTGATAACCCAATTATACCCCGACTCTTATTCCGCTGCGGGTCGGGGTGTGACACGAATAAACATGAAGTCTTAAAACAATAAAAACAAAAAAAACTTTATTTCAGACCCCACCGTAAGCTACGGTGGCCACCGTAGCTTACGGTCCAGCATTACAGTCCTAGCTCACTGTCTTACGGCTAAGACTTCCAATTTCAATCAGCAGCTGTCTACCGTAAGCTACGGTAGGCCACCGTAGCTTACGGTGGGCTGTTGCAACTTTTCTCTTGTTTGTAGTTTTAGTTACGATATTTTCCGTAACTCACCCAATTCTTCTCCGTCTTACCCGAAACTTGTTTCTAAATGTCCGTAGAATATTTTCTTACATATTTTACCCGAAATCCTTAACCCAGATTCTTATTTCTTATGAATTACACATTCACTCTTGATTTATGCGTATATTCATTTTGACCCATTAGGTGATTTAAGTGTAGAAACTTAAATCTCACTTCCTCTTACTTTGTTTCTCGTTTTCCCACCAAAATATTTATTTACATTCCACCACAACTATACATTGTGGTGGATTGGTTATAAAAATGCTATATTTTAAATTCTACCCTTCAGTTTGTCGTTTTTACGAAAAAGATCTAATATGAGGCATTAAGCCAAAACGGCTTATGTTTTTCGCCTTTACATTACCAAAGAGGTCTATCGTATTATAAAACTCATTTTTAAACAAATATTAGAGTCGTTTACCTATTTTATCATTCGAGGGCATTTTGGTCAACTTAGACCATTCTTTACGACGAAGGACTTACAATATTATGTTTTGACCAAAACGAACATTTAACCATAATCTAAGTAAAATCATTATGTTCTTAAGAACATAATGATTACAGATTAGATTATTGGATTTACCTTACCTTAGGTAATCCCTTTTTCATTTATGACTTATTTAACTCTCATCGAACCTTTTAGTCCTAGTTGAGAGTTTGACCCGTTACACGTATCTGGCTCAGGTCATAGCATTGACCCGTTTAATTACTTTGCACTAATAGTTACTAATTAATAGCGATGCGAACCAAACGTCATTTCCCTGTGATTACAAAAACTTGACAAGCGTTCATTAGATATTATTGTCAATGGTGATATCATCACCATTTGATCCATTTGGTCTAATGACCATTTTATCATTGCGAGATGATATTTATTTACCATCTCATCATGTATCCGTTTCAGTTTACAGCACATGATCATATTACTTAAATTTGTTTCTCAATTCATTCGATCCGTTATGGCATACGCCACAGAGTGTCTATATCAAAATTTAATATCTATTTGTCAACTCGTGACAGAATTACCATTTTACTCTTTTATTTCTTATGGCTAACACCATAAGGTAACTTTTCCAAATTCCTTGTTTATTTGTCATTACATGACTAAATTGCTGATTTACCCTTTTTACCATCAAATATGTTTTATCACCATTTTCACTTGTTCCGACCCATATCAATTCAAGTCGGAACCTTGCATTTCATATCTCATCCGATTACCAAATCACTTATTTTTAGTCAATTACATAAGTAGATTTTCTATATTAAGGATGTAAGCTTTACTTACCTTGAAATCCAATTATGCTCTTTCGGCGTACTTGATCTGTTTGACCCGCTTCTTCTCAGCCTCCACCTAGCTTATCAAGCGTCAAACTATCATTTATCATTCGCAAAATGGTTAGGTTAGTCATCATTTAAAACGACTATTCAACCTTACGGATTTTATATCAAATTTATCATTTGATCTTGTTATAGGTCAGTTTAACTCTTAAAAGTCAACTGCCCATTTACACATACAAACTCACGGATAAGTTTAACAACTCATTTAAGTATTTCATTAATTACCCGGTAAGCGCTATTCTTAGGACACCATTATAGCTACGTTTTCCAAACCAAGTTCATGTCGTTTCTTTCACTTAAACAAATTCAAGCGTTTGTTAACATCAAGTTAACTTAGCTTTTGATCAACAATGCTAATTTATCCATTAGCTAATCCATTTCATCAAATTATTAGACATTCATCCGAATACCTAATATTACCAATTTAACATCTATTAACATTAACTTCTATTTCATCATATCATACAAAACTCATTTCAAGTCATGTATGATTACTTACTCGAATCTCTAATTTGTTCGAGTATCTTACACATGCATATAAGTATGATGATCATAAACATTCCTACATTATTAATTTCATCATATAATCAACAACCCATTTCATTATTTACTTGTTAATCACTAACAAGAAATCTTACATCAAATTGTGCATGATTTCTTTAAGTTTAACGAAATCAATTATACACATACACTTAATTTCATCTTTGGATCATAATCCAACTATCTAATTGCAAGTAATCAACATGTATCAAGTTATGATTTTTACCAAATCTAAGTTTTGAGACATACCTTATGATCCCCTTGATTAGGTGATCGTTTATATGCGTTCATGCACTGATTTGGGGTTAGAATTGGCTTTCAATTTATTGATTCTTGATTGAACTAGGGTTTCCCTAGTCTCACCTCCTGATGATCGACCAACACACATTTACTATGTGTGTTGTGACTTAATTTTGGTGTTTTAAAACATGAGTTCTTTTTGTGGCAACTTTAGTCCCTCAAGTTTAGTTTTTGATTATATAAGACTACAACTCATTGTCTTGTTACTTGTATACATGTTATTAACTATGTTAATTTGTTCCTAGTCATTTTGTTATAGTTTAACTTTCACCGCTAACGGTTCTTTACTCGTTCTTTAATATTAACGTGATATGATTACCAAACCCGTTTTTGGGGTGTTACATAACTTAACTAATTGTCTTTATCACTAAAATGTAAATAAACATGATTTTTCCCATTTTGACCTGTTATGGTTTAATGTCCCGTTATGACTCGGACACTGGAGAAGTATCTGAGCTTCACGCCCTCACCTCATGTAGTCATCTTTAACATTTTGTTCTTATAGCCACATTAACACTTATTCATTGTTAGATCAAAGCAGCAAGGGGATGATGTGGCCGCCAATAAAACCTCCAACAACCCTCGATTCATGTGTTATCCTATTATGAATTTTTTGTATTAATAACAAGGGGTGTCTTTTTTACCCGAACCCAAATATCAAACCCGAATACATATCAACTCAAAAAGGTTGAAAATCATGTTTTCTTCTACTAACAGGGCGTTATATGAAAACACGCCTTGTTATTAACCCGAATACATACATATTAACCCAAATATCGAACCCGATTAACCCGAATTTACATTAGAAAAATGTCAATTATACTTATACGTACATAATTAACAAAAAATGTCTAGCTTTCCTATATAGGTTTTGTTTTTGTTGTTAACATGATGCTTTAGTATGTATGTATGTATGTATGTATGTATGTTGTAACACCCCAAAAACGGGTTTGGTAATCAAACCACGTTAATATTAAAGAACGGGTAAAAGACCGTTAGCGGTGAAAGTTAAACTATGAACAAAATAACTAGGAACAAATAAACCTAGTTATAAACATGTATACAAGTAACCAAACAACAAGTTGTAGTCTCATTTATAACTAAAACTAAACTTGAGGGACCAAAGCTGCCAAGAAAGGAAACTTGTTTTATTAAAACAAAATATAACACATAATACATACAGTTGGTGTGTGTATATGTCGATGGGCAGGAGAAGAAACAAGGGGAAACCCTAGTTTCTTCAAAGAATCACCAAATTGAAAGGGGAATTGGACACCAAATCGATGCATGAACGCGTATTATCGATCACCTTGATTGGGGGATCATGAGGTATGTATAAAAACTTGGATTGATGAAAGTTATAAATTTAGACAAGTGGATTACTTGCAAATAAATTGTTGGATGATGATCCAAAGATGAAATTGAGTGTATGTGTATGCTTGATTTCGTTAGACATAAAGAAATTATGCACTAGTGGATGTAAGATTACTTGTTAGTGATTAACAAGTAGATTATAAAGTAGGTTTTGATTATATGATGAAATTGATGATATATAAGTGTTTAGGATCATCATACTTGTATGTATGTATAAGATATTCGAACAAATTAGAGGTTCGAATAGATGTTCATACATGACTTGAAATGGGTTTTGATGATAAGATGAGATTTATGTTAAACACATGTTAATAGATGCTTAAAATCATCATGTGAATGTGAATGTTTAAAGTATTTGGCTAAGTTTAATGTTTGGGTGAATCCCATATATATGACGCAATGGGTTGTTTCATAGTGACGAAACAATCCCAAGTTCTTGTATAAGATTGATAAATTTGATATAAAATCCGTAAGGTGGAATAGTCGTGCTAGATGATGACTAACATAACCATCTTGCGAATGATAAATGATAGTTTGAATCTTGACAAGCTAGGTGGAGGCTTGGGAAGAAGCGGGTCAAACGGAACAAGTACGCGGAAGAAGTCATAAATAGGAATTCAAGGTAAGTAAAGCTTACAACTTTAAAATAGTAGAATTACTTATGTAGTTGGAATAAGCGTTTTGGGTACTCGGAACAAGATTCCGAAATATAAAAGTTCCAATACGGACATATATGGTTGGAATAAATGAAAATGGTATTAAACCATGATTTATGGTAAAAAGGATAAAACAGTAAATTAGTTTTGTGATGACGACTAAATAAGAAGTTTTGAAAAGGATACCATAAGGCATAAGCCATAATGGGTCAAGCGAATTAAGAGATAATTCTTAAGTAATATGATCATATATTGTAAAACAAAGTGGGTTAAATAGGTGAGATGACAATTAAGTGCCAACTCATAATGACAATTGGTTATTTAGACCAAACGGGTCAAATGGTGATCGTATCACCATTTGACGATGATGACTAATATCGCTTGTTGAATTTTTGTGTTCTTAGAAAGAACATAGCATGATATTTGAACGGATCAATGTATGAGCCGAACCAGGTACGTGTAACGGGTTAAAACTCTCAACAAGGACTTAAAGGTCCGATGAGAGTTAAATGAGTTATATATGAATAATGGATTACCTAAGGTAAGGTAAATCCAATAATCTAATCCGTAAACATTTCTTAAGAACATAATGATTTTACATAGATTATGGTTAGATGTTCATTTTGGTCAAAACATGTTATGGTAAGTCCTTCATCGTAAAAGAAGAGACTAAGTTGACCAAAATGCCCTCGAATGATGAATTAAGTAAACAACTATAATATTAGTTTGAAAAGTAGTTTTATAATACAATAGACTCCTTTGGTAATGTAAAAGTGAAAAGCATAAGCCGTTTCGGCTTAATATCTCATATTAGATCTTTTCATAAAAATGTCGAATCGAAGGGTAGAATTGAAAAGATAGCATTATATACCCGGTCCACCACAATTTATAGTTATGGTGGAGTGTAAATAAATATTTTGTATGAAAACAAGAAACAAGTAAGAGGAAATGAGATTTAAGTCATACGCTTAAATCTCTTAATGGGTCAAAATGAATATACGCATAAACCACGAATGAATGCGTAGTCCATAAGAATTAAGAATCCGAGATAAGGATTTCAGATTAAACACGTAGATAAACAAATTTCGGACAATTGGAAGTAGATAGATATCTTAGTGTGAAAACAATAAGATAGATAAGGTTTGGTTGAAATAAGCGTTGGATTACGCTAAAACAACCAAACGGGTCAAATAATATATAAATAAAGGTTTAGTTGATTAAGGCAACTATACGGATAAAAATAAAGTGTTATTGCATACCGAAAAGGATGCGTAAATGTATAGTTTCTTTAAAAAGGGGTTAAAGGGCAAATTGGGCAAAAATGGAAAAATAAGAATTTAAACCGGAAATAAATGCTTAAGTCATAGGGAATAAGTATCCAGGTCAAGGATTTCGGCTTAAATATGTAAGAAGACAATTTACGAGCAATTAGAAACAAGTTTCAAGTAAAACGGATTAATATTGAATGAGTTACGAAAGTTTCCGTAACTAAACGGCAAACAAGAGAGAATCTGCAGCAAGCCACCGTAAGCTACGGTGGTCTACCTTAGCTTACGGTAGGCAGCTGCTGTAATGGTTCAGAAGGTTGGGACCGTAAGACAGAAGGTCTGGGCCGTAAGGTTGGACCGTAAGCTGCGGTGGCCTGCCGTAGCTTAAGGTGAGGTCAGAAATCAAGATCTTGTTTTTTTTTATTGTTTTAAGCCCTTGGGTTTAATCGATCGTATTATAATTTATCTATAACTAACATATTTCATAAATTATGAAATATAGGTGATGAAGATGAGCACCAGAGGAGGACCAAGCATTACGAAGAACCAAACACGATCAAAGACGAAGCTTCCGCAACTGGTTTTATTGTTTCGAAACAAATCAATAATAACATGTTAAAATGTTTTAATATGTTGAAAAAGTTTTAATAAACTTAAAAATTTAAGTTACGCGTATTCGAAATTATATGTTTAAATGCGAAATTTCTAATGGAAATTCAATAAAGTAAGATAGAGTTTTACATATGTATGTATGTATGTGTTGCTTTTGAGTTTTGTCTTCCTCCGATACATATCAACTCAAAAGGTTCCGTTTAGTTGATACGAATACGATTTAACATTTTCTTTTATACGATTGATTTACATGATCTGGTTTTGTGCTTCTATATTTAACTGATTCTTGTAGTTACTATATGTGTTTACCGCACCATTTTAAACGAAAGAGCATGTTTTATTTGACATTGTGTGCTTATAATTTAATGAATATCATGTTTTAAGTTGTAAAATAAGCATTACAACTTATATTAAAAAAGCCAATTTTAGTTCACCCGAAACCGTATAACCCAAAAACAATTAATCAAATCTTATTTAGCCTGAATTACCTGACCCGAAACCCGATTAAAAAACCGAACAACATCCTTATTATAATAAGTCTAGGGATTGTGTGCAAGTTTGAAAGGAGGAAAATTAGAAGCAATTTTAATTAATAGGATACGAGATCTTGCACAGTAAAGTGGACAAAACTGGTGGACAAAAAATCAATCTGATCCAGAGGTAAGATGGTGTAATCAGTGACAAGGGCTCCACAATATTATTCGCTGGGAGCCACCACCATCTGTATTCCTGTACTGCTGCATCATTTTAAATTTATCTATTTTTATTTTATTAATCTTTTGTTTTTTTATATTTCCTAAATAGACGTATTGAACAAGTTAAATAACAAGACAAACTGACAAAATAAATTTGGCTCATGAATTTTCAGACGGGTTATAAAAAAAAATGAGTTGATGGGTCTTTCAGTATCATATTTCTAAACATTTTATATGGTTAGTAATATTAATATAATATATAGAGTACCTTTTAAAACAATTGAAGGAATTTTAAAGGTGCCCGTATCAGTTTCTTTAAGTGTACTGTTTTTTTTAGTTGAATGATACTCTATACTTTATTTTATCTCATGACAGTTAAAATCAAGTACATGGGATTTAAATATGTATGAAAATAAACCAGCTTTTAGCTAAATATAAATAAAAATTTAGAGTTAATTATAGGTTAGAGGAGGAAAGATGTGTAGGACATGGGTCACGATTATAATATAAATATAAATTATATATATAAATATAAAATTGTAAAGATACTTTCTTTACATAATTTTGGGAAATTGTAGTACTCATACCGTGTACAAATCCATACAAAATTAAATATGAAATACAACATATTTAAATGAATCGATTCAGATCGTTCTTTTTGACAAGAGATTGAGAAGCATCTTCTTGTACAATTTCCGCTACGAGAACTTCAACCGCGTCTCCTTGTGTGATCCTTCTTGGCTGCAAAAAATAAATAAACTGATGTTGACGGTTGTGGCTGAGGCACGTGTTCAACACGCTTCCCTTAAAACAGATTTCGCGCCTCTACTAAAGACGACGCGTCTGTTTCCCAGGGTACAACAGCCGAAGCAGTATGTACTGCCGGAGATGGCTCACGCGCCCGAGATTACACCGGATAAAATTATAGTGTTAGAACTTGTGGAAAAATATGATATGAAGGTGATGAAATTGTATAGAGAAAACATATTTCTCTAAGTACCCAACACATGGATATTCAAGAATTTCTTCTTTCCAAGAACTCTACGTATATTCATTTATTTTTTTGTATCCCTTTCTCTTGTATTTTTCTAGCCATTTTTTTCTCTATTTCAAAATGATGCATCTAGCCTACTACTTTTACAAGAGTTAGAATAAGTGAAAAATCTCACTTAATTAGTTATTTTATTAGAGACATAAATAAATTGACATAAAAACTCTACTTAAGAGTTTATCATCTATATGAAGAGTCTAGTAAATAATTATAATTTTACTAAATTATAACTTCACTAAATTAATATTTATTCACACTACACAAATTCTAAACAAGATGAAAACTTTCGAAAACTTTAGCGGCCAGAGTTGGCTTGCAATCTAGGGAGAAGAAAGATTAATTAAACCTTTTCTATACAATACTATCAATGTTTGTATAGTTTGTAACATGATACGTACTATATTATTTATATATCACATCCAACTTTTCTAGACAAAGAATATATACATACATTACTATAGTTATTACAACTATGATTTAAAATAAGCGCAACCCAATGTGTAACATAGATATCTCCATAAAAAAAATAAAAGAAAAAAAACATAATCTCAAAAGAAGTATACTAATTTTTTAATCTACTGCATAACAAAGTACGTCTGCCAGGACAGTACGTAGTAAGCTAGTGCCATGCATGTCTTTTATATTACACGTTCCTAATATTAATAAATCACATATGATATGCATGACTGTTTATTTAATTAAATACACATTGGCTTAAGATCAAAGGCTAACCAGGGGTGGACATAGCTTAGGCGCAGGGGTAGCCTCCGCTACTCCTTGGTGTTCCGGCGGTTGTGTAAAATTTTAGAAAAATTTAACTTTTTTAACGTTTTTTTGATTTCGTTACCATTTTTCTATAAAACGTTACCCTACGAATATTTTCTAGATCCGCCAATTGGCATAATACTTTTTATACAATACTATTACTAATAATTATATTAATTAAATTATAATTTTTCATGAGCCGTATAAAAAATAAATAATTGACACATTATGAAAACAATCTGCCACGTGGAGCTTTCTGAATCGCTAACTTTGTTTGCCTAGAAATTAAATATAGGCATCATACCTGACATCTTTAATTCAATAGAAAGAAAAATAATCAAAAACATACACTTATTTAATAAAAGTCGTTCAGAACATACAGTGTTGGTCCTATATATTGGTCTTGTCTTATCGTCACATGTTACAAAATTTGTAGCAAGAAAAGGACTCGTATTAATTTTTGTCGAAATGCACATTGTACAGCTGGCATATAAAGTTGTACAGTTAAACATCTCAGTCAAGGTCTTCTGAAAGTTTTAGAATGTACAATTGTATTTGTCAATGCTCAAAGTCCCCATCACACCTTCTAAGCACATAATAATAATATGCTTTACTCTTTTCTTAAACATGCATGTTCAATTCTATGTATTATAACTTTTGATTCAGATTTTATAACCTTTTGAGTTTAGTGTCATTTACGTCGTCTGTATGATTTGTTCATTTTTGCTACTTCATGTCAAATTTTAAAATAGTATCATTTTTCTCCTTAATATTCTTGAAATGTGATGTTTCAGTCCAACAAAACTAACCCCAGTTAAAAAACTTAGTTAGGTTAAAGATAAAATGGTCATTTTACATAGTGGTTCTGAGGTTGGTGCATGATGGAGGGTATGTAAAACCTCCGAACCACTATGTAAAGTGACCATTTTACTCTGGAGTTAACTGTGTTTTTTAACCAGTGTTAGTTTTTGGACTGAAATGACACTTTTGATAATGCCAGGCAGGAAAATGATACAATTTTGAAATTTGGTCTGAAGTGAGAAAAATGGACAAACCATAGGAACGTAAATGACATTTAACTCTAACATTTTTTATAAAAAAAAATAAGTTGTATTACTAGTAAAAGGTTAAAACAGATTATTCTTGTATAAATCAATTGGTATCATACGTAGATAGACATATAAAACAAAGTTAAGTTAATAGATTAACAACATTTAATATTTTATATTATTGATTATAATAAAATATAAACTTTCTGTAAAAATGTATATTATTTTATTATTGGTAATTGTAGGGTACCAGAATGGTTTGGATGTTTCGTTGCTGGCTTTCATTAATGCCGAGATAAATACGGGTTCATATTCTGATTTTTGTGAGACTTTAAAATAGTCTAAAACTCAATATGCATGGACCACCACTCCAATTTTATATTTTACCGTCTATATTAATGCGTATATCAAATTTTACAGCCTCTTACTCTCTTACATTTGAATTTTTTAACTTTTAACACCGTCTAATACTATTTTATGAATCTATAATCATTTTTCATCTAATGTGTTTTTCAAAATCGATTATAAAGAAAAATAAGTTATGCTCTAAAGCATTAGAAATATATTTAATATTCAATCATCAGATACTATTGTTTTAAAGGTGTTATTTTTTGAACCACTAAACTTGCAAACCACGAGGATTAAACCCCTGACCTTCTATTATCCTAAATTCTATCTAACTTACCAACATCACTGAGTTATTCGCAAGTGGATTAAGGGCGTCATTTAACATAAGTTATTTATCTTACATATAAAAAGTGGTTGGGATGATTATTGATTTAAACCGATTATATAAGAATATCTAATAGTCTAACACAACATTCAGGCTTTGGAAAGTAGATGACTTAAGTATGAGATTCATAATAAGCAGGGATGTAGGTTTGAGGGAAGACACATTGTATACGTTTGGTATGAGATATTATCACTTGTGGCGAAATACTCATCGATTAATTATGGTGATGTTGGCCTTAAATACAACTAGTGACTTTAAGTTGGAACAACCTGATGGTAAAAATTCATTTTTATATTGGGAAATTGAAGAACCTGTCTACATGAAACAACCATAGGGATTTGAGGTTGCGGGTAAAGAGGACAATGTATGGTTGACGATGATATCACAATCTCAAAGAGTCATCTAGGCAACCATATAAAAGATTTGATGAGTATATGGTTACTCATCGGTTAAAAATTAGCTATGATAATTGAGTATACTTTAGAGAATATACATCATGAGAGTATGTATACTTGTTATATATGGATGATATTCTAGTAGCATTCAAAAATTTACTAAATATTAAAATTATTATGGAAATGCTTAAATAAAAATAAACTTGAAAGAGTTGGGAGACACTAAGACGATATTATGGATGAAAATTTACTGAGTTGACTTAAATTTTTTATGTAAAGAACGTGTAAGAGAACTTCTTTATATGTCAAATTAAAACCGGGACAACTCCGAATGGTCAACATTTGAAGTTGTCAAAGCATGGATTCTCCTTATACAAGATCTAAAGTATAAAGTTGGTGCTATGGTGGATATGTCATATACCAATGTAGTTGGTAGTCTAATGTATATAATGATGTGTACAAGACCAAATATCGGTTATCTTGTTATTGTACTGAGTAGGATTCTAAAAAAATTTAAGGTCGTTGCATCAGGAAGTTGTGCAGATAATACTAAAATGTTTGAACAATACCACGAAAGTTGGAATGGTATTTGGTAGTGATCATGGTGATGAAGACATGACTCTTGGGGTATGTCGATGCATATTTTGATAAAATGAGATATATTGGTGGTCATGCATTCTTTGTTTTGGGAAGCTTTGTGTGTCATAAAACATTACTACAACAATTTGTAGCGTTTGCAACAACTGAAGTTGAGTCTATAATGATTGATTTAAGATATCACATAGGCTATTTGGTTTTAGGGGGTGTAACATAACTTTAGGAAGATCAAGGATACAATGGTTTTATGTGATAACCAAAGTGCTCTGCATTTGTTCAAGAATCATATGTATAATGATAAGATTAAACATATAATGTGAGGACATATGATATAAAGGATGTTATCAACTCAAAGGTGACTAAAGGTGACAATGTATATACGAAGGATAACACAGAAATGTGGTTATTAGTAACTATAATAGGCGATAGCAACTGAATGTTGATAGAAACTGATACTAATGAAGAATTAGTGCCGATGTAAGTTAGTGTTGATAGGAACAATTAGCCTCAAATGATTTGGGGGCTTGAAATACACATTGAGTTTATTATTGATTTTAGTTAGAGCGAATTTAAAAACAATGAGGGATTAAAGAGATCTTTACAATTAATTCTTTGTAACAACGACTTTTATCAATAAAGAATTCATTGATGATATCTTGAGTCATTTCAATTTTTTATTTCTTAATCCGAGTTTCTTACTTTCTTTTGGTGTTTTACAAATTTTTAATTCGGATTATCTTCTTCAATCACTAGGCATTTGTATTTGTATGCTGGCACATTACTCACTTACCTCAAAGTACTCAATAATAACAACCAATAGAATTATGCCACCCCAAAACTACCCAAAATACTTAAAATACTTGCTTTATTTTTTTTCTCTTTCTTTTTTTAATAAATATAAAAACAAAACACTAATTAAAAAATAAACATTAAGTAAAAATACACTAGTTAAAAAAGCAACATTAATTAAAATAATAAATAATACAATAATCACAAATAAAAAAAATAAAATAAGGCAAAAAAAAAAACTACTCCTCGTCCGAATCATCAGTGTTCCAGTCCGGTACGGTAGCGACGTAATCATCTCGAATTCTAAAGTATGTATCTTCATTCCATAACTCATAGATTACATCGTCATCTACGACTGCATCGATCGGAGGGTACAACACGTAATCGGGTGATATTGCATTCTTGTCATGTTTTATAATCATATTATGCAATATGATACATGCGTACATCACATTCTGTATTTTTTCACGCTTCATTGCTCGTTGCGGTCGATTAAGCATACCCTCGTTTCGACATCTTTTCTTGTCAACTCTTGCATTTTATTGAACTTTTTTTCATCCGGGTCAGCCGGGTATGGAAAAGATCTCATAAAAACAGAACAAGTCTAGTAAATCTCATCATCAAGATAGCAGCCACGCTTGTATTGGTTCTCACTAACCTAAAAAGGGCACTCCCGGGCGCTTCCATACATTTTGCTCACATTATGTATTTTTTCACGCTTCATTGCTCGTTGCGATCGATTAAGCATACCCTCGTTTTGACATCTTTTCTTGCCGACTCTTGCATTATATTGAACTTTTTTTCATCCTGGCCAGCCGAGTATGGAAAAGATCTCATAAAAAATAGACACAAGTCTGGTTAAGTCTCAAATAGTAGCCATGTTTGTATTGGTTCTCATTAACCTAAAAAGGGTTTTAGGGCACTTCAGGGTAATTCCTTACATTTTGCTCTTGTATAACGAATATTCATTGTGAACACTGATGTCGTTATTTGAACTGGCAAGGCCATAGTGCATACGACAAAACCGCAAGTCAAGTGAGACTACTGCTTTTAGCATGATTGGGTATTGGTGATCAACTATTATAAATTAGCCTCACAAACTTGTCGGACACATCCTTCAAACGATATGTATACAATTGCCGCTAATAATCATCCCTATAAGCCCCCATCTAGCTTAATGCGTGTTGTACAAATGTGCAATGTCGTGGATAGTCGGACTATGTACAAACTCTGTATCATACAATCTAATAATTGCATCGCAATATATATATATATATATAGGGAGAGAGAGAGATTGACGAGAGATCCTAGTAGACATAGCTAAATACTCATCGTATTCCTTTGGAAATATTATCTGTTGACAAATAGCTGATGTGTATTTCTGAAGTGGCGTAAAGCGCTTTTTTAACCTCCCGTCCAAAGCATAATGATGTAAAACTTTCATTATGAACGTATTGCCTTTAGACGAACGAGACACATGCTTTCTCTTAAATTTTGTTGTGTTCTCAAGCTCATTTGCGACAATCACTTTGGATAAAAATTCGACACCACTACTAGAATCGAACAAAAACTCAGAAAAAAATCACTTGAATCACCAGAGTTATCTAAACCCAAAGGCAAGCCAAAAGTGCTAGAATCAAATAGAACCTACATTGTGTATATTGTTGTATAGAAATTGTAGAGAGTGATTGTGAGGAAAATTGTTAAATTGATGAGATATATATAGTTTCAAATAAATTGTTTCTTTAACAATTAAAACTACTTTGTAGCCATTACCTAACGGCTTCACACACCCCATATCCAAGTATGGGAACTCGGTTTTCTTACTCGACTTCGCTATTCGGAGGGGAGGCCCGGTGTTACCCCCTACCCAAAAACTCGATTTACCTGTAGAGGTGATCAAGTAAGACACACCTTCCACCCTTACCAACATATCCACTTGAAACTTGAAACATATTTTATTTTGGTCAAGCAAAACCTTTTTTAGTGAAAATTTGAAACAAATACAACTTGATTAATTTTATATAAAGACAAGATGATTGATATGGATGTAACCTATTACCTATAGATATAATATAAAAATATTAATAACTTTATTTGAAATGATTAACTAGAAAAAAGGAAATGGAATAATCTCTTGGTTTATCCTACTTGTGGCAAAAGGCAGGCAAAGGAAAAAACCAAAGGCAATAAAGGAAGGCGGCAAGAGCTTCCACCAAATCGCAGTCGTGATTGGTGAAGGATAGGGAAAGAAAATAGGTTCATCACAAGTATAGTCAAATACAAGTGGCCCTACTTACCGTCCATGACCCTTATTTGCGTAATTTGGCCCTACTTGTGACATTTGAAAAAGGTCACTACAACCAAAACAAATAGATATATTTGTTTGTGGTAACTTTATGTCCCTAGTGATCCATAGAATCCTCGTTTACATTGTTCCATCGAGTGAGGTGATCACCTTGAAGACCTAATGCAGTTGTGGGTACGATTGGGCACTCTAGGCACTGAGGCGTTTGCTGGGCCGGTCCAACATTTTTAAAGACCCTATGCGAACTAGAGGTGCACAAACCGGGTAATTTTAATAACAGGTTCTGGTTATAGAACAGGTTTCGATTTCTCGTTTTAAGAGTTGGAACTTGTTATTGCTATAACCGGTTCGGTTCCGGTTTTTTGACCAAAAAACCATACTCTATGTGCCCGGTTTCGGTTCCGGTCCTTAAGAAACCGGATATTAATATACCCTATTTTCGGGTTTTGTATACCTATTTCCGAGTTTTTTAGTTCTATATTTTCGTATTTTTAATAATCTATTGTGTCTTATTACCATATTTCTCGTATTTTTTGTTTATTATTATTGAATATACATTGTATAATGTGAGAAAATTAAAATAAATGCACTAACATAAATTTAAAACAAAGATTCTAGAATCATGTATCATCGGGTATAGCCGGGTATAATCGATTCTGGTTCCGGTTCTTGTTTCGTTTCGGGTATTATTCGGGCATTGTTTCGCTGCTCTTTTAGATTCTGGAATGAAGTGTGCGCGGACAATGTGGTCTCATTGAGTAAAATCTTAAATCTTGGGCCTAAAAACGGTGTTTAAATGGGCCAAAAACAAATCTAATATATGAAAATAAAAAAAATTGGAGGCCCTTGTTTTTTGACGACTTTAGACTGTAGCCTAGATTGATAAGCATAACGGACCGGCCTTTACCGTGGCTTTTTAAGGTTCTCACCAGGAAGATTTATATATGGTGGTTGTGGCCAAAAAAGCCCAAGATAGATTTTCTTTATGTTTTTGACGTGCCTTGGGTATATTTTGGGTGGGTCTAAAACATAGTTTTATATTCTTGTTAAGGCGTCTTCTCTTTTAACAAAAAAGATAAAAATAAACTTAATGTTAGCTCCCAGAAAAAAAAATACAAATAATTAATATAATGTTTATAAAACACAATCTTTGGGGTATCTCGAGTGGTTCTTAAACATAATTTTATATTCTTTAATTGCTCATTAATAAAATTCGTCGGTCTACTCTACCAAAAAGTAACATAATATTTAATAGTAGCTCTTTAGAAAATATACTAGTGGTTAATATAATGTTCATAAAATGCCACCCATTGTCCGGAATAACTGATAGCCACTTTCTCAAGCAACATAACTGAACAGAAACTAGTATTATATAGACCAAAGAGGCCATACAAATAAATTATACATGTATTAAATTATTATATGAAAATTATTAAAAAAACCAAAGAGGCCATAGAAATAAATTATACATGTATTAAATTATAATATGAAAATTATTAAAAAGCCGGTTACAATTGCAAATCTTTGACCGATTATTTATAAAAACTAAAATCTTTGTAAGTTTTCAACATACAAGTTGATAAGCTAATAGATTATCAAAGTAAATAAAATCTCAATTATTCATTCATTTAATACACTTTTAAAATAATGATATGTAAACTTAAAAGTTAAAACCGAAGCTAGAATGTCAAAATTACGATGAGAACATTTGCACGTTATGAGTAACTCAGCCATACAACAAACATCTTTTTTCTTTTCGTACACAAATATTATGTAATGGGCCTTAATTTCTTAAAGTAACAAGGATGTGATGTTTCTTTCTTATGATTTATGATAACATGAGCCCTTTTAAACAATCTTCAATATATTCGCATATATCTATTTTACGTTGGTTATTCGAGTGATCAAACTCTAATAACATAGCAATATTGTATACACGTATTAGTAAAAAAAAATTTGAAAAGCTAAATGGATAACGGAGTTTAGGACTGCCTGTAGTTTCACTCTAAGTAAAGCAGTTTTGCGTGAATAAAGCCTCGGTATTAAAAAGAAGAGTTAATAGCCAAAATGGTCCCTGAGGTTTGCTCACTTTTGCCACTTTAGTCCAAAATTCAAAATTTTTAAATCTGGGTCCCTGTGGTTTGCATTTTGTTGCCATTTTGATCCAAAATGAAGTCAGCTCAGATTTCTCTAAAAAATCCTGATTTTTGTCCTTTTTCTAAGGGGTAAAATGGTCATTATTTTTTATTTTATTTAAGGAAAATAAATACCCCACTTCTTCTACCTCTTTCTCTTTGGGTCTCTTCTGCATAATAAAATAACCATCATCCATCTCCTCCATCTGCACCTCCACCACCATCAATCTCCACCACCTCCACCATCTATCTCCACCCCCGAAACTCCCCTTCACCCTGATTTCTGGTTCATCAACCATCAAAATTAACAACTATCAAGCCACAATTAAACCTATACAAACACAAAACCCTAAAAATTATATCTGCAATTCAGCCTTCAAACAATTACACAAAACCCTAAAAATTCAAACAGAACACATGAAAACCTGATGTCTTCTCTCCTCCGGCAGCCTCCGCCGTTTTCCGACGGCGGCAGATGGTCTTGACGTTTTTCCGACGCCGCCATCGATGTTGATGACGATGATGATACGATGTTGATGATGATCTTGACGTTTTTTCCGACGCCGCCGTCGATGTTGATGACGATGATGATACGATGTTGATGATGATCTTGACGTTTTTCCTGCGGCAGATGGTGGAGACGATGGCGGTGGTGGATCTTAATGGTGGAGATGGTGGCTAGCTAACTCTAAGTGATGGGTTTAAGTTGAAGGTGGTGGTGGATTTAACTCAGTCACAGTAACTTGATGAGGGTATTAGGGTTTGTTGCATTTGGGGAAGATTAAGTTACTCTGCTTTTAGTGAGAGAGAGAGTGCAGAATTTGTTTTCATTTAAACATTTTTTTCATTTATAAAATATAAAAAGACCATTTTACCCCTGAGGAAAAGGACAAAAATCAGTATTTTTTTGAAGAAATCTGAGTTGACTTTATTTTTAGACTAAAATGGCAACAAAATGCAAACCACAGGGACTCAGATTTAAAAATTTTGGATTTTGGACTAACGTGGCAAAAGTGAGCAAACCTCAGGAATATTTTGGCTATTAACTCTAAAACGAACAAGGACGTGACAATGAGATATATTCGTGATTTCATATTTTGTTTTGTTTGGAAGATTAAGTTCATACTTAGCACAAGTTGTAAAAAATATTTGCATGTGTTACTGAAGGAAAAGGCATAGTCAAAGTTGTAACATCAAACTTTTGTAACTTTTGTCTCTATCAAAGATATGAGAAATCTCATATAGGAATTAGGAAATCAGATTTGATCTATTTAATATTTGGCATGTGTTATTAACAGTGTCTAAATTCAATAGCTTTTAGTTGAAGAATGAATTTAGGTATAGATATTTAGCACAATAAATGAGAAGAAAGCATATGCAGATTGCAGGTTGGAGAATTAAACTAGTGATTTAAGTCGAACCAAACTGCATATCTGTCTTTGTATTTTCGTTCTAAATAAACATGAATATTTATGTTGATAACGCTATAATTTACATCATTTTTAGGTGTAGAGGGGTTGTATATTATGCTTTAAGAGTTTTTTTAAAAACTTGATTTTTTTACTTTTAACTCAAAATTATTTGATTTTTTGCTATAAATCCAAAACTATTTGACTTTTTTTTAGTTATACCCCAAAACTTTTCGTCTTTGCTTTGAAGCCAAAGCTATTTGATTTTTTACCTTAAACCCTAAAACATTTCATCTTTTGTAATTTAAGATCACAACTTTTTTACTTTCAGCTTTGGTACTCTATACTTTTCATTTTTCGCAAAACTTTCATTTTATGTTCCATTCAAACTTTGCGAGTTAATACGGCGCAACGTGCGTGTGTGGTTGAACGTTTTTACGTTGTCTATTTTTTCCCGTTTAAAAGGTTCATCGTAACGAGCGGGTCCTAGATCGACTTAGTTATTCTTTTATATGTTTTACGTTTCGGTCTAATTTATTCGCATTAACACGCCACAACTTCAGTGTTGCTCGTCACTAGCAGTAGTGTGGCATTGGTGTTCGCCCCCGCCATAAAAAGGGGGGGTGCTTAATACTAGTTTGATTATATATTTGGTTTTCTTTTACCTTTTTCTAGCAGTTTGTTCATTATTTCACTCTTATGTCAAAATATAACAATACTACTGGATGTCAAAATATATATAATAACATGTTTATCGGTTAATGTTACGGACAAAATTGAAAAAGGTTGATGCAAACCATTAAACAGGCAGAACCAAACCGTCGGTATCGTTTTTTTTGAACGGCAAGACCACTGGAGTATTATCGTATCACGAGCAGAATCACTCGATCATATCCATCCCCACTAGGCATAATATCTTTACACAAATTCAGAAGAAAACCCAATAAATATGAGAAAACCTCCCTTTGTGAGAATCAAACCCAAGACCTATTGGTCTCAAAGTTTTATCCTACCTTCAAGATGCCACTAGACTATAAAGTCATGGGCGGTATAGTTTAGTTTACATTGAAATTATTAGTTTGGCCAGGTTTGATATTCAAACCGTCGAAATTAAATCACCCACATCGCTATCCCTACGCATATGAAATTAAAATAGATCGATGACTAAGAAGTTATAAAAGATTCTTTTTAAAATTCAATGATTAGTTCTAAATTATAATTTAAATTTATTGACTGAATTTGTAATTGATAAGTGATTTGTAGCTCAAATAACCAACTTTCATACAAAGATTGATGGGAATGAAAAAAGCTACATTTCACTACTTTTGAATTTTTCAGAGGTTATTTTTTTAATATTTCATAATAAGCAAAGCATGAGTTGTAACAAACTCATGCACTTTATTATTAGTGAAGAAAAAAAGCATAAACTTTCACTACTTTTAAATTTGATGATTTTAGAGTTTAATTCACAAAAAGTTAAGCTAGTTTATTAAGTTTAGCTAGTATAACACAAAAAAGTTAAGCTAGTTTATTAAGATATATATAAAGTAACTTCCTAAAGCATCACCAACGAGCTGATTTTGGAGTTGTTTGCCGACGCATAGGGGATCTAAAACATTTCAAGAAATAATTCTATAAAAACCTATCTATTATATCTAAAAACACAACATTTGAAAAATTTTAGATTGCATAAAACATCATAACTGTTTTCTGTTTTCGTTGGTTTAAGTGATATCTATCTATAATTAATTAAGACATTTGAGAAAATTTTAGATTGCATAAAACATTATAAATGTTTTTGTTGGTTTAAGTGATATTCTATCTCTAATTAATTAACTTGGCAGTTAAGATATGGTAGGGCGCATGCATAAGTCAGTTTTGAGCTAGAAAAACCAGAACCAAAATTTTGTTTTATTGGTGAACTAGGTTATACATCCGTGTATTACACGTACTTGTATAATAAAAACGATATAATTATATAATCTGTAAAAAAATCATATTATTGACGTATAATTATTACCATGTGACTGTTTATACAATTAACTTGAATTTATCACAAAAATCGGCTTATGTTACTCAACAATACTATACTGAAATACCATAATAGCCTTCAAATTCAAACGGGTTATATCGAATAAAAATAATATAGTTATACGTATAATAGATAAAACCATAATAAATAAGAATATTTTAACAAACACACGCACAATAATAAGTATTCTGTAAAAAAAAAATCATAAACACGTTTGTTTACGGAAATCAATTAACCAACAAAAACATATAAGGCAAGATGATTTAATAAAGTTAATATAAAAATATAACTTGTAGGATTTCAAAGTTTTTTAAGGCTTTCAACTCAGTGGTAGATTGTTTATGTAGTTACTATTTTATGTATTTGTTTGTTAATCTTAAAGTATAAGTCATGATTGGATTTTTGATAATACGACCTTATTAAAAGTAATTATTATTGAACATACTGAAATATATGACAAGATAATCGAATTTTGAAATCCTACGGTGATCACATCATACAAGTGTAATTCAAGTTAATATATAATAGTAAATTTAAAGAAGAGGTTTATATATAATATTACTAGTATTAAGGACTCCCACTTTACGGCTGGGGGCGTAAACCGTGCCAAATAACACCAATGTTCTTCACTTTCAGCGATCAACAACATTGAAAAAATTGGTAGAAAAAATAAAATATAAAATAACACCGAACGGAAAGCGAAAAAATTAGATTAAAACGTAAAACATATAAAATAATACTAAGTCGATTTAGGACCCCGCTCGTTGCGACAAACCTGTCAAACGGGGAAATAAAGACACATCGACGGGCTAGTCAAATGAAAAAAATAGACGAAAAACATTGAACCCACACGCACGTTGCATGTATTCACTCGCAAAATTTAGAACGAAACGTAATACAAACATTTTGTAAAAGATAAAAAGTATAGGAGATCAAAGTTGAAAACAACAAAGTATTAGGGGTTAACTTGTAAAAGTTGAAAAGGTTTGGGTAAAAGTAAAAAAAATCAAATAGGTTAAAATGCAAAATAATAATAATAATAATAAATGAAAACCTTTAAACTAGAAGTGAAAAGCCTAACTTTTTTTTTTTTAAAAACTCCCTATACTTCAAGTATAACTTTATAAATTATCATGTTACTAGTTTGTAGTATGAAAATAACAAAAAGCCTTGTACCACTCATAATGCTTAAAATACAACCACCAAAGCTTAAGATTGTTACAAATTTATAGTATATAATTTATAGTATATAATGTCATTCTAGGTTTTGTTTAATAAAAATAATAATAATAATAATAATAATAATATAGAAGATAGAAATAGATAGATAGATATATAAATAAACGTATATCAACTAAACAACATCAGTAACAGTATCGATATTCGTTTTTATTGTTTTCAATCCATGTTAGATTTTCTGATTACTATAGGGAATGTTGATACCGTAACAGAACTGAACAGATATTAATTGTATTCCCGCCGTGAAGCGCCGGAAAAAAAATCACTAGTTAATATTAATATTAGGAGAAGATATTTAATGATAAGAATAAGGATAAGTGATACTCATACATTAATCATTAAAATCAAAAGAATATATTAAAAATATAAATAAAAATTACAAGGTTGAAGGAGATACATTAATCATTAAAATCAAAAGAATATATTAAAAATATAAATAAAAATTACAAGGTTGAAGGAGAGAATGCCATGTGACATTATTTGGAGTCTTTTATTATAAGTTAGTTGAAGACCAATTAGTTTTGGTTTTAAATATAGGTTCGGTTTGGTTATGTATTAGTTTGGATTTTATACAAGGATGGAACCAAGTTCGGTGGGGTTAGGAGATGGAACAATGTAAAACGAAACTGAGTCGTAATTTTTGGTTTTTAAAAAATAAAAACCAAATGATCAGTTATTAGTTTTAGATAGTTGTTTCTATACGATTTATTTGATTAATTCAGTTTCGTTTCGATTTATTGATTTTATCTCACCCCTAAGATATGGAGCTAATAACTAAAAACATCTAATAGGTGAATAGATCCATCAAATTCAACGTTTCCAATACATGAACCATCCTAAATTGATTTATTAGGAAAAAATAGATTACCAATACAAAATATTGTGCATTACTTTTAAATTATAATAATATTTATTTTGACCCCTCCTCTCCACACACACATATATAAGTTTTTTTTTAATTTTTTATATTTGAGAAAAATAAAAAAAGACACATATGCCCCTCATTTCAAGGGAAAATTGTGATGACGTTAGTGAAGCAAATGAAAGAGCAAAATCTAAAAAGCACGAGGATCCAGATGTGAAAAAAACCTATTGGACGAAACTCACTAAATCACACGAGTGAAAATGATATTTTACTCCAGAAATTAGTTTTTAAAACGGATAAGTAACTACCTTAGGGCCTTTGGGCCCAAACAAGCCTTAAACTAGGGTAACTTACGGGCTTATAATACTGGACCAAAACTCGTTCAGCCCATTGCAACCTTTGGGCCGATAAGATACCCAACACAACCTGAAACTGTATCTAATCCCTTCCGATTGATCATTCCAAATTGAACAAAAAAATTGCAATCTATCATCTTCTTTCCTATCATCCCCTTCATCAATCCCTTTATCCTCCAACTCCAACATTTCTCTACAATTCCGTTGCGATCACAGGCAACCATGCCCTGCAATTCTCAGACCTCTCACAATCAAATCCATGGCTCCTCCTAAACCCGGTGCAAAAGCCAAAAAGGGTATTCAATTTGTTCATCACATTAAAGTTTTATACACAATATTGTATGTAATGTGAGTGTGCGTGATTGTGTGTGTTTGTGTAGTGACTGGAATGATAAAGTTGGCGCTTGAAGCGGGGAAGGCGACACCGGCGCCACCGGTCGGGCCGGCGTTGGGTTCAAAGGGAGTGAATATTATGGCTTTTTGTAAGGATTATAATGCTAGGACTGCTGATAAAGCTGGTTATATTATTCCTGTTGAAATTACTGTTTATGATGTGAGTTTTTTGTTTTTTTTTATATGTGTTGAATAGATTTGGATTTATGGTGTTGGTGATAAGTGTGTGGTGGTTTGGGTTTACAGGATAAGAGCTTTACGTTTGTGTTGAAGACGCCTCCTGCTTCAGTCTTGCTTCTTAAAGCTGCAGGTATTATTATGTTTTTGGGTTATTGTTCTACAAAGTTCACCAATCTTATATACCTTGTTAGTTGTTGCATTTAAAACTAAAAACTTCATGTAACACAAAGGAAGTTTGAAACTAAAAACTTTATTTGCTACTAGGTAGGGGTGTTTTTTTTAACCGAAAACCGAACCCGACCCGAAAAACTAGCTTACCCGATTACCCGAACCCAATAAACGGTTATACCCGAACCCGACTATAGTTTATTGGGTCGGTGTTTGGATTAGAAATTTATGTTTCGGGTTCACCCGAATAACCCGAGGAATTCAAACATAGAATTAAAATGTGATTTTCCAATTTAGCGTTTCCTTGATTCCCTCCTACTTCCTAGGTAAAATTTTATTATTTCATAATCATTTCCTATTTCATCTATATCTTCTTAAAACTCTAAATTAATATAATATATAATGGCCTGTTTTGATGTGTTATGTGTTTGTCAAGTATTCAACAAACACAAGTCTACATTACATATCCCTTTTGCAACCCAAATATAGCCAGACAAACCCTTCTAAACGATAGAATAACACCTCCTTTTTTGCCGATTGTCTAACCCGACCCGGTAAAACCCAAACCATTTAACCGAACACCGAAGAACCCGAACCTAGAAAGGGTTGGTTATCGCGTTGTATATTTAGCTTTGAAAACCCGACTCGAAAAACCCGAAACCCGAAGAACACCCCTGCTACTAGGTTCACTTACTGTTATAAAACAGGTCGTCCGACCAAGGGCGG
Organism: Scalesia atractyloides; assembly: GCA_947069175.1. NCBI lineage: Eukaryota > Viridiplantae > Streptophyta > Magnoliopsida > Asterales > Asteraceae > Scalesia > Scalesia atractyloides. The sequence goes on along the minus strand of CAMTDV010000116.1, from coordinate 84,978,562 downwards.
TGGCACCCCCTTAAAATTTGTATTTTTGTGTATTTTATAGGTAAAAATCCCGACCGCACCCCTTGAAAGTTTGGTTGAACCCTTCATTCGCACCCCCAGAAAATAATTCATGGGTCCGCCACTGCATCCGACACCAGTGAGTCTAAGGTTTAATCATAACCAAAATCACTGTGTTACAAGTAGCATGCCGAAATGAATGCTGTTTAATGTTTAAAAACATACACGGTTACTATTCTTCTCAGAACGCTTGACGTTGTGGACTAGGGACTAAGCAACGCCTATCATTTCGGACTTACTTTAAACATATAGAAAGTATATATCAGGCATGCAACTTTAGAAACATTTAACTAAGGGCACATAGTGTATCAAACTCTTCTCATTAAAACAAACCGACAGCCTTTACACTAGCAGCTACTAGCCCTTTACTGTATCGACCCTCCTATAGGCGTAGTATTTTACCATCAACTTCTATACAAGTCACTAGTTTTTAACTTTTTATCAACTTAGGGATCTTAGTAGATTGGTTTTGCCACTAACGCATGCCGTTGCCACACAGTGGCGGCTCTAGAAATCCGTATAGGGGTAACGTTTCAATGAAAAGGGGTAACGAAATCGAAAAAACGTTAAATTTTTCCAAAATTTACACTCACTACCATCGGAGCATCAAGGGGCAACGTAGGTTACTCCTTCTATCACTGTAGGTCCGCCCCTGTTGCCACTTTCTTTGCACTTCCATAATAATCGAGACACTACATTTTTTTTAAAGTTACTTGAATACTTATGCTAGTTAATCATTTTACTAAGTAAAAAATATACATGAAAATTAAAAAAGTGATAACAGTTCACAAAATATACTTTGAAAATTGTAAAGTTAATACCATTCCACAAATATAACAAAAAAACCTCACATAATTTAGCAATTATAGCACAATCAACACAATCAACACAAAACTAATAACAATTGACGAAGATCATACTTTAGGTTAAGCTCTAAGGCTACTCGTTATGGGAGGAGGGTAGTCCTTGGAGGAGGACCCTCCACGTCAGCGCCACGTAGGATGGGTGTGAGGAGCGGATAAAGGTTCTGACACGAAACATCACCCATTCTGACACATAGCTGGACCGGCCCATCCTAACACCTCTATTTAACGAAAACTATTTTGGTGTTTACATGTTCCATGGTCCTTGTTTTCTCAGGAGTGGATAAAGGTTCCAAAGACCCGCAGAGGGAAAAGGTGGGGAAAATTACAGTTGAACAGTTGCGTGTAATTGCTAACGAAAAACTGCCAGATTTGAACTGCACAACCATCGAATCAGCGATGAGAATCATAGCAAGCACTGCTGCTAATATGGGCATCGATATCGATCCTCCAGTTCTCGAACGCAAAGTCAAACAAATCCTCTAATTTTCTTTTCTTGACGCCATGATTCAGGTGTGAGTAATGCAGCAAATATCTGGAATGCAAATATAATGTGTATTTTGTTGTCTTATTTCTATTTATTTCACATTTTGGTATGAATATAGAGATGTTTGTACAAAAGCAGAGGACCAATAATTGTGTGTGTGTTTTTTTTTTGCCGGTTCTTCAATTTGGCAACACATATCTCATGCCAACATGTGTGTTGCTGAAGGCCTGAAGCTTTTAGTGACTAAAATCAAATGATTCGGATTAATAGGAAAGTATATGGGCCATCCAATCTGTGATGGGCTTGACATTCTTGCTAAAGTTGCATCTAAAGATCCAAATATAATTAATCACTGATACGTGCCCAACCCACATAGCCCATGTACCCACTTTTCCTTCATTTTCTAAAAAGTATAGATAATATTATCAAATATCGATTTCAATAATTAATAAATAAAAATAGTTAGGGACAATGTCATCATTCTAGATCATGTATATTATGATTTTGAAACGTCTTTCTCATCTATTTAATTATAGATAGTTATTATATGATTCATCAAATTAATTTAATATGAAATTAATTATAAATTTCTAAATAAACTTAAGTTTTTAGGTTTTAGTTATTTGAACATCACTGGAGCCCTATATGCGGCATATAGGGCTTAATGATTACCAACCAATCATTGATTGGCAGCATATATACTTGAAGCAATGTGCAAAGATTACATTGTACTCTATACGAAGCGTATAGTGTTATACGTGTTGTATAAAGGGCTCATTTAATACAATGGAAATCCTATATGATGCGTAAAGTGCTATACAAGTCGTACATGGGGTGTCCAAACAAAAAAAAGATGGGATTTCTAATTACCATCACTGTCTTTATTACATAAAAGTTTGTATTTAAGTCTTGAAATATAACCAATTCCAAAATTGTGTTTGTAAAAGTACTAACAAAGGAAATTATATAAAAGCTTGTATTTAAGTCTTGAAATATCACCAAGTTTAAAATTATGTTCGTAAATACACTTAAAAAAAGGAAGAATAATGATAACATTTGATTTCTGTGAATGATTTGTAAAATTTTCAAATATTTAATGTGACTGTATGATTTAAATGGTGAAATTACAAAATGTCAAATAATAATAAAAATAGATGGTATGAAAAATTTATAAGTTCTAGTTCTTAACTATTTTTATATGTATTAGTATACTTATATATTTCTAATCGCAATTTAAGTGAACTTACCTATGTTAAAATAATATTTAAAGGACCAACTAAGTGCATTTAAATAAATTAATATTTATCAATACATAACAAAATTAATATGTAATTGAAAGAAAAAAATGTTTTAAAAATGAATTTAACATAATTTATTACTGTCACGTCAAAATTTTATTCTTTTAAACATATTTTGATGACTGTATGTGTTTACGGATTATATTATATTTTATTCAGTAGTGTAATGCATGGATTTATTCAATAATTACAATACACAAGTTTTTAAAAACATAAATTTTCTTAAAACCAAGTATATAATGTTATATTTATTTAATTCGCATAGTAATATTAAGGAAAGTTTAATGTTTCACATAATGAAATACTAGAAAAAACAATTACTAAACTAGAGTTAATGAAAAGTGTATAAAACTAAAAATATCATGTATAGGTTTCTCTGGTAAAAAATATATGTTTTCAGGTAATCATGTTATATATAGGTCACCTTGTTTCATACATGTGAAAATTTCTAAAAGAAATATTAGTTCATCCTAGATATATCATACTCCAATACATTTTTCATTAGTCCTAAATATTTCAATTTGTCTATGATATTCGAGTTTGATTTTCATTCCTTTGATAAATTTGGTTTCCTTACCTAAAGTATATATAATAAAAAGATAGTTCAGATAGCCAATAAAACCTTAAATTTTTTTAACGAACAAAAATACCATCTTTTTTGATGTTCGGTAAAATAAAAAAGTTATACTCATAACATATACTTTCTGTGAGTTTTGGTATAAACGAATTTGAATACACACTTTGATGAAATAAATATAATTAAGTTGATAAAACGGTTGATTAGTAATTAATTAAGATTTAATATTACATACTATTTATAATCATATCTCTGTTTAACTATTGATGTATTTGTCAATGTAGGGCTAGCCCAAGCAAAAAGTAGTTTAGAAATAAATTTGATGTAAATTAGGAGTGAGTAGTTATTCTCATTTAAAAAAAACTATAATCTACTAAGGAAAACTATAAAAGTGACATAACAATATATTGATCGGCTGTTCCAAAATAACAATATATTGATCGCTCAACAGATCAATCGGTGATAACATTAACTATACTGATTTAATAGACTAGTAAATTATCCAAATTAGCTAGATTCAAATAAAATATATTGGATGGGAAGAGAACAAATCTGGTTGTATTAATATATTGATAGCAAGACCTGACAACATGTTAAATTTAACTCAAAGTGCAGTGATATATAAACCTAATCAATATTTTTCCATCCAATTGCCATGCAAATTGCACAAACACCATGATCAATGTATAAACAGCTAACTCCATTATATATTTAGCAATTTATCAAAAGAATATACGAATCAAATTCAAGATCTAAAAATTCTTTGAACCAAGTTTCAACCGTAAAAAACCAGACAACACAGACGAATTAACCTGTAATTTTTCATTATAAGATTGATATCTCATGTAGATTACTAATAACTTACAAAGAATACTTCAAATCCATGAAGAGAGAGTACTTTAGACTTCACTACTACAAAGGTAATATGAATTTTGGATTCAGTTAGCTCTACATAATATCCAAAAATATATATCTACAGAAATGTGCAAAGATGTATATAATTTACTAGAAATTGGGATGATAACTGCGATCCTAAAAAACATAAATTCTGACATGTACACCCTGGTTAACAACAGTAATAACATTTAATTAATACAATAGCAGACTCACTAGACACATGCACACACACATACACATGATATGTATAGCAACAGTCAATAATCTGTGCAATGTTTTCTGGACAAAAGTACCTTCAAAATCTCACTTAATCTTTGTCTCTTTCACAAAGTCAGATCAAGAGATGCACTGCTACAACCCACTGTTTTTGCATGCTTTGATCTTGTAATACTACTAGAATATGAATCATAATTTGGTGAAAACAAAGATAAAGATAAATCATTTTCATTAGAGCCATCTTTTCCCTTTTTACTGTTTGTATGATCCTTCTTTGGGATCTTCATTTGTAATGAAAGACTCAAATCAAGAAGCTCGGATTCATGATCAAGATCAAGATCAAGCTCCTTTCTTTTAAGTGCCAATTTCTCTTGCTCCAGATCTTCTTCGACTGTAACATTCGTGTCCATCCGAGTGTTTTTTCTTTGAATTTGATTAAGCATTGTTAATCCATCAAAATTCTTGAATACTCCCAGTTGAGATTCTTCTATATTAGTGCTTTGTATGCTTTTCCAACTAGCATGATCTTGGTTGAAACTCGAATGACCGCTCCTGATGTTGAGAATTTTCTCTACGGTTGAACCATAAACCCCGTGTTTTAATCCGGCTACAATCGGGTTACAGTTTGGGCTCCCTTGAGGATTTCCTAATCCATCTTGATATCTAAAATATAAATACAACATTAATATCTTTTCAGACCAATTTAATTTAACCTTTTTAACCAGAAAGCCACCAAGGCAACTTAGCCTGAGTCGGGCAATATAGGGCCATTCGAGTTAGGGAGTGTGGTAACCTTATACATGAAATTCACCGTTTAAAAAAAACAGAAAGCCACCAAGAATTGGTGTTTAAACCCTTTTAATTGATGTTCCTATCAATGGAAAGCTTGTTGTATATGAATTAGCTATAGTTTTTATTAATTCAAAGGATGATGTAGGTCAATGTTGCTCACAAGCTATATATTTTGTAATAAAAAGTTAAGAAGTTTTGAAGTGTAGATGATACCTAAAGTTATAAATTGACCTTTGATTGTAGCTTTGGAGCATTGGGAGTTGGCTAAGGTGGAAAATATGGTGATCATCACCCTCATTAAGAATCCCTTGTTCTGAAACAACAACAAGAACAATAATATAATTAACTTGTTAATTACAATCAAAAGTTTGCATCAATAAATGAAGGACAAATTTAATTATCTGGAGTCTTTTTATAAAAACCCTAATTCAAACTTCACTATGGATTTGAAATTATACCTTGATACGGATCGTCGATCTTCTTGCTCCTATACATCTGAATGAATCAAATCCATAACTTAGAGCTTTTAGAAAGTATATTCGCCAAAAAAATTACAAATTATTTAAATTGATAAATTTATAATTTTTTTCTTAATTTAATTAATCAAATCAGTACCTGAAGATGGCTCTTGACATGAGAGATACTAAGGCCTTTGATATTCATTAGTTGAAGAACTAATTTAGGTGTTGCTCCTACACACACCATTGAAATCAAGGTTAAACGAAGATAAACGAACACATATAATATTAAATAACCAAATAAATAAATAAATAAATCATTCAAGCACATAAATTTATAAAAGTTAGGTTAATTATACTAACTTTCTTGACCTCCCAATCGTTCAATAGCTTGAACAAATCGTAGATGGAGACCCGGTGTCCACCTGAGCCTCGGGTTCTTCGAGCGAACATACGGTCGAACTGATCCTGTGACAGAACCGGTAGCCTTCTTATCACTGATCTCCTCAACAGTACTGTTGCTTGATGTTGATCCATTTTTGGGTTGGCTTTGACCAGGGAAACTGTGGTCAACATCTTCTGATCCATCATCAGAATCTTCTTGTTCATGATCACAATAACTAGGGTTTTGCTTGTTGGGGTGATCTTGTTGTGCATCTTCCTCAGGAGAGTTGGTACTTCTCTTCATTTCTGGTTTGGGATTTTGATCCACTATAGAAAAGATGATCAAGAAACAGATGTAAATATATATAGAGGGAGAGATATAGTACGTGTGTGGTGGTAAAGAGATACAGACGTAGTTTTGATCTCTTTTCTCATACACACACACACACAAAAGGTGAGAAGACAATAAGTAGTTGGAACTTATTCTGTGGAAGATTTATAGCTAATACCTTTATTAGTTGAGCTCTTCTAGTAAGCAAATGTTTGCTAGAATTGGAAAGAAAAAATACCTTGCCCTAGAAAATTCGACAGAAACTCTCTCTCTCTCTCAATATATATATATATATATATATATATATATATATATATATATATATTTATATTTATGTGAAAGTTTTTCTGAGTATAATAAATGGAACAAAAGAACTCGTATAACTGTCCTTAAATATGAAATTCAAGGTTAAGATGAGTATTTTTACAAATATTTTTTTCTTTATGTGTGAATATATTTATTTAAATTTATGACCTTTTAATTTTTATTTTTAAATGATAAGTAGTTTTATGACAATATTTATTTTTATATTTTTTAATGAGAATTCTTACTCACTCCGAATTTATTTATTTTAGTTTTCTAATTCTGTATGTATTAAACAACCATGCATATAGATGTTACGTAGAAATACACTAGCTGGGTTTAGAAGTGTTTTGTAATTTTTGAGCAATTAGCCCATGTAAAAAATATGGCTATGGCTTTGATTCACCGGGATAACGAGTAACACAATTATTAACACTGGTCTTTTATTTAGTTAATACATGATAAATAACAAAATTATTGCGCATGTGTTTATTTATGTGAGCTTAAAAAAATTCTTGCTTATTTTATATCTTTTTATTATTATATTGTTTGATTGTTTAAGTAAAGTACTTAATGTACCTAAAGTTCCGCCAATCATACGTTTCTAGCTTATTTTTACCATAAATTATCATAAAACACGTATTTATGGCTCCACTACCTGAAAGCATTGACCTCACATTTTTACACTACCCTCTCTGTCTCCTGCACGCTATTCTGTCTATCTCTCTCCTACGTTCACACCCCTCAATCGGTAAGAGGTACCCTAAACCCATACCCACCGGTTCGGCGACAGGCCAACAGTGTACCTGTACGGATAAACCTACCCGAGCTGAAATCAGGTAATAGCCCAGGTCCGCTTATAGGTAATTTCAATCATGTCTTCTTTCAAACTATCATTTTTTAATTTAAAAATGTTTATTACTAAGTATTTAAGATTAATTTTATTTATTCAACTCATCTGATACATATATTTCTAACTATATAGAATGTTGTATGGTGATCCAGTCTGAATATATAAGTATATAGTGGGAACGAATGGACGATTTGCATATGTATGGTTTGCTGTGACGAAATAGTCATCACTAATTATGCTGACTGTTTGCTATAAATATGTACAATGATCTAGCCAGCTACTTTTCTTACGTCTTATAATTAATGGAGATTTACACATTCCTTGATTTATCCAGTCGAATTTGGATGTTCATGAAATAAAGAAATGACAGATAACCATATATTAGCAATTACATAATTAAAGTCCAATAATAATTCAACAATGATCTAATTAATCATTATTCAAAATAGATATGCTATAAGTTAAAAACACGATATGGATGCTTGTCTTATGGTATTAGATGTATGTTGATGGTTACATATGTTTTTAAAATTCTTAGTTAATTTTGTCTTTGCATGTTTTATGAGGGTCCACGTGTGCATAGAGAAAAGGGGTTAGCTAGGGAGCTGTTGGTAATTCTGGGGAGGTGATGCACGTCACGGGGATTGAAAAGTCACGTTTGAACATAGGTAGAAATTATATCACGGATTTGTCCCTACCCTTACGGGAGTTGGGACTTCTAATCCTTCATACGTCATTGACCATTAGGTATTTTCCAAGGGTATAAATCAAGGAGATACTAATAATACACACAAAATATCTACTATTTGTGACCAATTGGTAGCGAGGCTTAAGTTATTCAATGGAGATCCAAGTTCAATATCTAGTTGTGTAGCGTTTGTGGATTAGGCAAATGATGGATAGAGTCTAGCCTCTTTGCAAAGGTGCCAGGTTCTATCTTAAGCCAATCAGTATTTTTGTGCCACCGTGTGTTACGTCAGAGAGTGTTCAGCTCTTGTGGTGGCACAACGGCTGTCAAGTGGCAGTCGGTGATATGGTTTACTGGGGAACGCCTAAGTCAAACTCTATAGCCAACGTGAACCCGGTTAACACAACATAGTTTGACCGAAGTGAGGCAACGAATTAACCTCTTTAACTTAGGGAGTATGATAGTCTAATACAAGATAGTCCATGTTTCAAAAAAAATACAAGTTATATTTCAGATGTGGATGAGAATGACCTTAGGTTCATTACATGCATTGCAAGGGCTAATTTGATTAACAAGTGCTATATTATTATTAAGTTTGTACGTACAATAATGTGGTCACTCTAAGAGGGCACCACAAGAAATTAAGGCTATGCGCTCGCAAATCTTGTTTTTTAGCGCTTAAGATGGTTTTCTATAAATCATTTGTAGGTGTTGTTTCTTGGAAACATTTGCTTTCAATATATTCAACGATAGCTAGTAGATCATACCCTTGACTTATTGTTACATTTCAGTAAGGTGTATCCAATGGAATAATCGTTGAAGGGGAAACAGTCATACTTTGGATTGAGACTTAAGGGCTGTTTATTTACCTTTTAATGAGGCTTTTAATAGTGCAAACCTTTTACTGATTTATCATTTAATAGTTCAGACTGTTTGTTTCGTGAGCAAATGTCTGAATGATTAATACATTTGCCTTTAAATGGTTAAGCATTATACTGAGTCTGGATGGTTAAGACTTCGTATCTAAACTGGTCAGACATTTGTCTCTAAACGGTTAAGTATTATACCGGCTCTTATTGTTCAAACCTCTTTCTCGTTCAGCAATTAATAGTTCAGACGTTTTACTGATTCAGCACTTACCCTTTAAAAATTGCCAAATAACCCCTAAATCTGACATTGAAACATGGTAGAGATATCGAGGGTTGGAAGTGCCCCTCTCAAGAATATGTTGAACCTCAAATTTTCTTGACAAATTTGTTATTTACTTTTCTGTATACTTAACAAACTTGTTAATTTTTTTCAAGTATAACATATATATATATATATAGAGGGTAGACATACTAAGATAACAACACCCTATTTGAGAAACTTAAGAAACATTCTGTACCAATAAAAAAAAAAAAAACGCAAAAATTTTCTATTTGAAAAAATCGAAGCTTTTTCTATTAGCTTTTTTTAGGATTTATACACATGTGTATATAGTTAATCTTTTAACTATACATATGTGTATATTGTAACATCCGTCAAAAACGGATTTTACCAAACCCGCTCCGTTTATTAACCGAACAATCAGTTTAAAATTTCGTGGCGTATTTAATGCCCAAATTAATTTTAAACGATACATAATTAATTATTATATTGGAATATATAATTTGTTTTTGAAAAATTGTTAAAAATAATGAAATAAAAATAAAATGGTTCTGCCGGGTTTCGAACCCGGGTCAGTCAACCGGTTCAGCAGACTTAACACACACACACTCAACCACTGCGCCACTAGTGTTTCTTGTTAATTATTAGAATCAATTAATTCATATCATGATTCCCAAATTCAAAAACCGGCGCCCAAATTTCAGTCGTCGGAAATCCCGACTAACTCGCCAAGAATTTACGATATCTTCAGTTATAACGTAAAACTTAATCACTACATCGGTTATAACCGACGCCTGAGTCCGCGACACAAGCTATAACCGCCGGAGAATTTCTAACCGACGAATCAAGTCGGAAATAGGACCAAATTCATCGATGACCTGCCCTATAAATACCTCCTCGAACCTCTGCAAGCTTTTTCGCTCAAAACCGCACCTTTACCCGACGTAATTCCATTCGCCGGAAAACTTCTGCACATCGCCGGAAAACCGAACCCTTCACTTCTGAGCCTTACTGAACCCCCTGAGCTTATACCGAAGTCACCCACATCCTTTTCAAGCTTGCTGAAGACTCTCTGCTGCAAGACACACGACGCCGGAATCTTTTGCTGTCGCCGGAGTTCTGCCGGAGAAACAGAGGAGTCCAGTCGGTATACCTTACGCTTAAATCTTTCATTCTTTTTACATATCTCATCTGTAATTAACCTCAAAACACTAAAGAACACGATTAAAACATCGAACCAGTCGGACTTCCGATTCTGGTTAAATTCAACGAAGAAGACGAAGTTCCAGTTGTGTATAAGTATAATTAAAATCAAGTTATAACTCGGGTTAGACACACAGTCCAGCGGTGGACTGTGTGCACAATAAACACGTAAACGTCTCGAGTTCGAATCTTGTCCCACGCATGCTGCCTTAAAAAAATGTCCTTTTTTTGTTAACCGAACCGGAGTCACCGCTGTTACATGTTAAGTTTATTAATAACCGGAATAATAATCAAGTTAGACACACAGTCCAGTGGTGGACTGTGTGAATGTTTAATCACACGTCACGAGTTCGAATCCGGACTACCGCACCGGTCCGGACAATTATCCAACCTTTTTAAATAAGGCGGAACTGAAATTATTTAATTGTATATAAGTATAATAAAAATCAGGTTATATAACAAGTTAAACACACAGTCCAGCGGTGGACTGTGTGTTAACCTAAACCACAGGTCCCGGGTTCGAGACCTGTGAAGCGCACCGAGTCACTGATTAAAATCTTTTTAGAAACAAGTTGATTTTCGGATTAATCTAACTAAAATATATATATATAATTAAAAACAGAAATATTTCGGGTTAGACACGTAGCTCAGTTGGTAGAGCTGCGTGCACGCGTACGGGAGGTCTCGGGTTCGAGCCTCACCCAGCGCACACTTACACGCATACGAACCGGTCAAAGGTCAAGGTCAAAGGTCAACGGTCAAAAAAGTCAACATTTTTTTTATTATTTTTATTTATTTATTTTAATTAAAAATCAATTAAAAATACTTAAAAATAACATTTTTAAGGTTAGAAAATAGCCTTAAACTCACAAAAATACACCCAACAATCCTACTAAAATGGATTAATAAAATCAGTTTACTTACCGAAACATTATGCCATTATCTAGGTTAATTTCACTCGTGGTTAAAACCACTTCGCGTGCATTCAACATCATCAACCGAACGCACCCACTGTGAGTGAATCTTACAACTCCCCCTTTTTTTATTTACACGTTTTGGGGTGTGTCATGTGTCACAAAATAATTAATTCGTTTATTTAAACTTGTGCCATACCATATCGTGATCTAAACTTAGATTGTTATATTGTTGTGATTATGTATTTCATTTTGTCAACTTATATGAAATTCATTCATTAAGCCCATCAGTTCCTCGTGGGAGACGAGTTGAGCAACGCGTGCCTCAAAACCAATCCATTATTGTTCATGTGTGTATTATTGAGTTTATATTGTTTGTAGTCATGTCTTATATATTTTCATGTTTATGCAATTCATTCATTAGGCCCATCAGTTCCTCGTGAGAGATGAGTTGAGCAACGCGTGCCTCTAAACGATCCATTATTGTTCATGTGTGTATTGTTTAATATTAAATTGATTTATGAATAAGTTTACATCTATTTTTACTATGTGTGGTTGTGCACTTTATTTCATAATCAATTAAATAAACTTGTTCAAATGTTTTCCATAGGATTCACTCGCCAACTTTTTGTTGATCTAAAAACCCTTTTTACACATGATACAGGTGAACAGGATGAAGCAAGGAAAACATAGGAAATGCCTTAGAAGAAAACAATGAAGCCTAGATTGATATTTAGGACATGTTGTAATATTGATTGTAATTTTCCATTAAAGTGTATTAATGAATATGAAACGTTAAAATAAATGTCATGAGCTTTGATGATAACCCAATCATGCCCCGATCACCTTTTCCGCTGCGGGTCGGGGTGTGACAGATTGGTATCAGAGCCATGACTATAGGGATATAGGATAGGTTATTAGACCTTAGAGCCTATACTATAGTCTGCCTAAATTTTAATTGATTAGGTGGTTACATACAAACTTATTATATTTATTTGTTTCATATTTGTTTATATTTACAGTCAAACATACATACTTACATACACATTCATTATACATATATCAATATTCATATATTCAATTCATCTTCATACTTTTGTTATTCAAAGATTTTGTTGCAATTTTCAAATCTCATCAAAGTAAGTTCTGCGACGGGCATGTAGTAACTGGAAGGGTACAAGTACAGGTAGTCGGAACGTCCTGTCTAGGTTGGCATTCGTATAAATCCAATATAACGGACCAGTTTGCCTACCTGGGGACTAACGATGAGAGTACGAAGGACCTATTAGGCCAAAGCATGCCACACCAAACGTCGTTCGAACTAACCCCACTTTGAGGTGTCACCGTGTCTACACCTGGACACATTCCGAATATCACACGTTATATACATATTTCTCGATTTTCTCTGGGTTTTAGTGTACGTAACCAGGCTAACACATGCGAACCATATGAAAAACCCGGTATTCATGGGGCCCACATGATTACGAAGGTGAAGTATGGCGGCATGTAGGGCCTAATGACGAGCAAAGCCCAAGACATCCTATGGATGTAGTAGATTTATTTTTCTATAATTATTTTATGAATGTTCATTCCTAGTGCGACCCATGATCCCAAAAGCATCCAACTCATACTCTTGACCTGTATTCCTTGTAGATGTCTTCTAACCACGCCCGTAGGAAGATGAGAGCAGGAAAAGCCCGTGAACGCATGGCTGCCCTAATCGCTCAACAAATGGCTGCCGTAATACCCAACATTGTAATCCAAGTTCAACAAGCACTTACCGCTAATCCTGTCAATCAAGAAAATCAAAACGTTATCAACCCTCCCCCAAATACCACTAAATGCACCTACAAGCATTTCAAATCATGCGACCCTCCAAAATACAAAGGGACTGAAGGCGTCACCGCTCTCCTCCATTGGTTTGAAGAGATGGAGAACACTTTTCTAAATTGCGATTGCCCCGTGATCGCAAAGTGCGATATGCTACCGGTCGTTTATATGGAATAGCACTTACTTGGTGGAATACAGAGAAGGCCAAACGAGGTGTTGAAGATGCTATGACTTTAACTTGGAATGAATTAAAGGAAATCATGACCAGACGATTTTGCCCAAGGAGCGAAATCAAGAAATTAGAAGATGAGTTCTATTTGTTGAAGCAAAAGGAAGGCGACCACACCACGTACAACAAAAGATTCCTCGAGTTACATCAAATGGTTCCCAACATGTTCACTCCCCTCTACCGTTTGATCGAGCACTACATTCGAGGTCTTCCGTCAAAGATTCAAGACTCTATAATAAGTACCACGCCTGCAACTTTGGAAACAGCAATGGAGCTAGCAACAGCGCTCACCGAGAACCGAATCCGGAACAAAGACTTCAAGGAGGAGAAGAAGAAGGATAAAGCATCGACCGAAACCTCCGACTACACCCAAACCGAATCCCCTTCTCAACCCAATTCTAAGAGAAAGAGAGACGGGCAACTTTTCGCTGCTATCCAACGAAATCAACCAATTTCACACGCCATACCCATCCAAGCTATCACAATCACTCAAGTGGCACCCAACTCAACTTACCCAAATAAGAAACCATATCTTGGACCTCACCCTCGACGCAACAACTGTTTTTATCACCATCCCCTTACCTTACCTTGTCGACTATGTGCAACTTGTGGACGCTATGGTCACTTGAGCAAGGTTTGCCGCACCTTTCAAAACCAAATCTCTCCCCCTACTCAACAAATGATCCAAACCTATCAACAACCCCAATACCCCATGTTCCCATATGTTCGAGCTTGTTTCAATTGTGGCGACCCTACCCACTTTAGAAACACGTGCCCTCGATTGGTTAACATCATAAACGCTCAAGCCCAATCAAACCCAGTTAACCAAGTAAACCAAGAAAACCCAACCGCTAGGCCACCAGCAAGAGGAAGAGTCTTCAACATCAACGCCAATCCTGTCGAAGATAATGACGGCCCAAACGAAGATACCCAACTAGTCCACTTCACCGAAAATCCAGATTCAACTCCAATCATTTAGTTTTATGTTTTCTTTATGTTTTAGAATCACATAGAACCAATCATAACTTAAGGATAAAGCCAATGAAACTTTGACAAGAATATGTGGATACGCCGCTGGTACTTCCTATATATAAGTATTCTTGTCAAAGGATCAGAAGCATTATCTGGCGGTTATGAGAGGTTCCATGTGTAAACTGTTTGAGTAATTATTGTTTATTATTTTCAGTACATGCAATTTCATAGGCCGCCGCTCCCCATTACATTATGAGCGTTGAGCGTGTTCCCCATTTCATTATGAGCGTGAACCCGGCGTGCCCACATACGATCGGCTACGTTTGATTGAGCCTTGATCGCACAGACATTTTTCATTTTCAGTACATGCAATACGATCGGCTCCGTTTGATTGAGCCTTGATCGCACAGACATTTTCATTATCAGTATCTTGTGGTTGTTGTGTTTGTTGTAGAGTCACATAGAACTAATCATAACTTGCGGATAAAGTCAATGAGAATTTGACGAGAATATGGTGGATACGCCGCTGGTACTTCCTATATATAAGTATTCTTGTCAAAGGATCGGAGGCATTATCAGGCGGTTATGAGAGGTTCCATGTATAGGCTGTTTGTGTGATTATTGTTTAGATTAAATTTATTATTTTCAGTACATGCAATACGATCGGCTCCGTTTGATTGAGCCTTGATCGCACAGACATTTTCATTTTCAGTACATGCAATACGATCGGCTCCGTTTGATTGAGCCTTGATCGCACAGACATTTTCATTATCAGTATCTTGTGGTTGTTATGTTTGTTGTAGAGTCACATAGAACTAATCATAACTTGTGGATAAAGTCAATGAAAATTTGACAAGAATATGGTGGATACGCCGCTGGTACTTCCTATATATAAGTATTCTTGTCAAAGGATCGGAGGCATTATCAGGCGGTTATGAGAGGTTCCATGTATAGGCTGTTTGTGTGATTATTGTTTAGATTAAATTTATTATTTTCAGTACATGCAATACGATCGGCTCCGCTTGATTGAGCCTTGATCGCACAGACATTTCATTTTCAGTACATGCAATACGATCGGCTCCGTTTGATTGAGCCTTGATCGCACAGACATTTTTTTCATTTTCAGTAGTTTGTGTTTGTTGTATTGGTTGTAGAGTCACATAGGACTAATCATAATTCACTGATAAAACCAATGAAAATTTGACGAGAATATGGTGGATACGCCGCTGGTACTTCCTATATATAAGTATTCTTGTCAAAGGATCAGAGGCATTGTCAGACGGTTATGAGAAGTTCTATGTAGGATTTAGTAGTTTCTTGGTAACTAATCATAATTTGCGGATAAAACCAACGAAAATTTGACAAGAATATGGTGGATACGCCGCTGGTACTTCCTATATATAAGTATTCTTGCCAAAGGATCAGAGGCATTATCAGGCGGTTATGAGAAGTTCCATGTAGGATTTAGTATTGCCTTGGTTGAAATTTGTGTTACATTCATATCATCTCGCCATTTAA
Organism: Scalesia atractyloides; assembly: GCA_947069175.1. Taxonomy (NCBI): domain Eukaryota; kingdom Viridiplantae; phylum Streptophyta; class Magnoliopsida; order Asterales; family Asteraceae; genus Scalesia; species Scalesia atractyloides. The sequence continues at coordinate 84,962,543 of CAMTDV010000116.1, read as the reverse complement.
AGAAATTGGACTGTGTTCTATTTCTACATAAACTAACCTCTCCATCATAACAAACGAGAGAGGAACTGTCACCATTCAAACCTATATGCTATCAGAATGTGGATTCAAATATTGGTTGTTGTGTTATTTATATTCTAGAGTTACATCATAGGACCAATCATAACTTACTGATAAAACCAATGAAAATTTGACAAGAATATGGTGGATACACCGCTGGTACTTCCTATATATAAGTATTCTTGTCAAAGGATCAGAGGTATTGTTAGATGGTTATGAGAAGTTCCATGTAGGTTGTAGTATTAGAAGTTTTGCTTTAGGATATAACCATATCCTTCCCAAACATATCCAAACTCTTATGCATGATATCATATTTAGCGAATCAACTCTGCTTGTCAATACTTTTATAGTAGGCAACAAAAAGCGATTCCTGTAATAGGGTACTTAACCCTTACAAGGGACGTTATCGCCTCAAACAAAAATTTAAACTCTTACTCTTCTTCTAAGTATGTAACTGTCAAACTAAACACCATCTTTCTTTTAGTCAAATATATCACTACTTAAACTTCGGGACGAAATTTCTAAAAAGCAGGGGATACTGTAACATCCGTCAAAAACGGATTTTACCAAACCCGCTCCGTTTATTAACCGAACAATCAGTTTAAAATTTCGTGGCGTATTTAGTGCCCAAATTAATTTTAAACGATACATAATTAATTATTATATTGGAATATATAATTTGTTTTTGAAAAATTGTTAAAAATAATGAAATAAAAATAAAATGGTTCTGCCGGGTTTCGAACCCGGGTCAGTCAACCGGTTCAGCAGACTTAACACACACACACTCAACCACTGCGCCACTAGTGTTTCTTGTTAATTATTAGAATCAATTAATTCATATCATGATTCCCAAATTCAAAAACCGGCGCCCAAATTTCAGTCGTCGGAAATCCCGACTAACTCGCCAAGAATTTACGATATCTTCAGTTATAACGTAAAACTTAATCACTACATCGGTTATAACCGACGCCTGAGTCCGCGACACAAGCTATAACCGCCGGAGAATTTCTAACCGACGAATCAAGTCGGAAATAGGACCAAATTCATCGATGACCTGCCCTATAAATACCTCCTCGAACCTCTGCAAGCTTTTTCGCTCAAAACCGCACCTTTACCCGACGTAATTCCATTCGCCGGAAAACTTCTGCACATCGCCGGAAAACCGAACCCTTCACTTCTGAGCCTTACTAAACCCCCTGAGCTTATACCGAAGTCACCCACATCCTTTTCAAGCTTGCTGAAGACTCTCTGCTGCAAGACACACGACGCCGGAATCTTTTGCTGTCGCCGGAGTTCTGCCGGAGAAACAGAGGAGTCCAGTCGGTATACCTTACGCTTAAATCTTTCATTCTTTTTACATATCTCATCTGTAATTAACCTCAAAACACTAAAGAACACGATTAAAACATCGAACCAGTCGGACTTCCGATTCTGGTTAAATTCAACGAAGAAGACGAAGTTCCAGTTGTGTATAAGTATAATTAAAATCAAGTTATAACTCGGGTTAGACACACAGTCCAGCGGTGGACTGTGTGCACAATAAACACGTAAACGTCTCGAGTTCGAATCTTGTCCCACGCATGCTGCCTTAATAAAAATGTCCTTTTTTTGTTAACCGAACCGGAGTCACCGCTGTTACATGTTAAGTTTATTAATAACCGGAATAATAATCAAGTTAGACACACAGTCCAGTGGTGGACTGTGTGAATGTTTAATCACACGTAACGAGTTCGAATCCGGACTACCGCACCGGTCCGGACAATTATCCAACCTTTTTAAATAAGGCGGAACTGAAATTATTTAATTGTATATAAGTATAATAAAAATCAGGTTATATAACAAGTTAAACACACAGTCCAGCGGTGGACTGTGTGTTAACCTAAACCACAGGTCCCGGGTTCGAGACCTGTGGAGCGCACCGAGTCACTGATTAAAATCTTTTTAGAAACAAGTTGATTTTCGGATTAATCTAATTAATATATAAATATAATTAAAAACAGAAATATTTCGGGTTAGACACGTAGCTCAGTTGGTAGAGCTGCGTGCACGCGTACGGGAGGTCTCGGGTTCGAGCCTCACCCAGCGCACACTTACACGCATACGAACCGGTCAAAGGTCAAGGTCAAAGGTCAACGGTCAAAAAAGTCAACATTTTTTTATTATTTTTATTTATTTATTTTAATTAAAAATCAATTAAAAATACTTAAAAATAACATTTTTAAGGTTAGAAAATAGCCTTAAACTCACAAAAATACACCCAACAATCCTACTAAAATGGATTAATAAAATCCGTTTACTTACCGAAACATTATGCCATTATCTAGGTTAATTTCACTCGTGGTTAAAACCACTTCGCGTGCATTCAACATCATCAACCGAACGCCCCCACTGTGAGTGAATCTTACAACTCCCCCTTTTTTTATTTACACGTTTTGGGGTGTGTCATGTGTCACAAAATAATTAACTCGTTTATTTAAACTTGTGCCATACCATATCATGATCTAAACTTAGATTGTTTATATTGTTGTGATTATGTATTTCATTTTGTCAACTTATATGAAATTCATTCATTAAGCTCATCAGTTCCTCGTGGGAGACGAGTTGAGCAACGCGTGCCTCAAAACCAATCCATTATTGTTCATGTGTGTATTATTGAGTTTATATTGTTTGTAGTTATGTCTTTCATATTATCATGTTTATGCAATTCATTCATTAGGCCTATCAGTTCTTCGTGAGAGACGAGTTGAGCAACGCGTGCCTCTAAACGATCCATTATTGTTCATGTGTGTATTGTTTAATATTAAATTGATTTATGAATAAGTTTACATCTATTTTTAATCATGTGTGGTTGTGCATTTTATTTCATAATCAATTAAATAAACTTGTTCAAATGTTTTCCATAGGATTCACTCGCCAACTTTTTGTTGATCCAAAAACCCTTTTTACACATGATACAGGTGAACAGGATGAAGCAAGGAAAACATAGGAAATGCCTTAGAAGAAAACAATGAAGCCTACATTGATATTTAGGACATGTTGTAATATTGATTGTAATTTCCATTAAAGTGTATTAATGAATATGAAACGTTAAAATAAATGTCATGAGCTTTGATGATAACCCAATCATGCCCTGATCACCTTTTCCGCTGCGGGTCGGGGTGTGACATATATTGTCAATCTTATAACTATACATAAGTGTATATTTTGAAAACTATATATCCTTAACCTGAGAAGTGTAGGAAATCGAGTCAAACGAATGTTGATTGAGCTCATTACAATGGCATTAGGATCGGCTCAGTGAACAATAATAAAAACTCCCTAAACACTAAAACTAAACCCTAATGCTAAACTCTATGCTAAAACCTAAAAACTAAACCCTAAATCCTAAACCCTAAACCCTAAAGCTAAACCTTAATGCTAATCCTAAAGCTAAGCCCTAATAGTAAACCATAATGCTAAACCTAAAAGCTAATACTAAACCCTAAAGTTAAACCCTAAATACTAATTCTAAACCCTAAATATTAATGCTAAACACTAAATACTAATACTAAACACTAAACTAACCTCTAATGTTAAACCCTAAATACTAATGCTAAATCCTAAAGCTAAAACTAAAACATTCTCCTCAATCATAGATATATGATGCATTAACAATATGAAATTTTCAAAGTTAAGGAGGTGTAAATAAGGATTAACAGTACAAGAAGCAAAAATGTAAAGTTTAAAACTTGACGGGGTGGTTGTGGTAAAAATGGTGTAATAGTGAAAGGATAAAAAACATAAAATTTAAAACTTTAGAGGTGTAAAATAAAGTAATAATACATGTGTTAAAAATGTTAATTTTAAAAGTAGTTGTAAAAATTGTAATACTAAACAATAATACAAAGGTTAAAATTGTAACTTTTCAAAGGTTAAAGATGTAAATATAAAGTAATATTAGGAGTGTTAAAATTAAAAGATTTTACATTTGAAGGGTGCCAGGTGAGAAAAAGCATCGACATTTCTCTTTTAAGAGTTATAAGAATACAAGTAATATTTTCTTTTCGGGAAAATAATATTTGAGTTTATATATTGCTTTTAACGTGGCTTGCTTTGAATAGTAGTTTTACTATTTAATATTAAAGTTTTAAATTTAAAACCTACACTATAAAAGTATAAATTAACCAATTTATCTTTCGTTTATTTTTATTTTTCTTAATAGCTTGCATTTGCCGTCTTTTAAAAACAAGCTAAATACGAAGTTGTATTTATTGAAATTGGGGTACTATTTAAAGTTGGTATCCAACCAACTGTGCAACAATTCTTTGTTCGTGTGGGTTTCTTTAAAGCGAGTGTGTGTAATATACTTTACAACTCCCATGCAATCCTTTTTGTGAACAAATCACGAGCTTCTTGGTGCAAAATCACAGCCGTATAAACAAAAATAATCCACCCTTTTGACAATAAAGATTGGTTAAACGACCATCATTCGTTTATTTCCTTTTATGAGAATATTAATTCAGTTTTTCTTTATTGTGAATCAATTAAGAAATTGGGAGTTTTTGACAAAAACAAGAGTTAGATGATAGAAACAACAATTTTATCGATGTTTTAGAACAAGGATACTTATTTTTTGTTTTCGTAAATTTTTAAATAATTTTAAATTTGTTCATTAGAAGTTGTAATAATATAGGATAAATTTGTTTTAAACGTATTCATTCATATGTATATTTTATGATATAATATATTGGTAAATTGTTTTCATTGAATATCTGTCATATTCTTTTTGTTAGCATATGGACATACATGGTCTTGGAAACTTTCTCTCGGCGTGGTGTTTGGAGGGTTTACTTGTGAAGATCATTAAAAAAGAAGAGGTAGGTCTTCCGCACCCACTTTTGGCTTATCTTGCAAAGTCAACCCTATACATGTTTGTATATTTTTTTCTCATAAAAAGTTGTGACATTTCAAATATTATAATTTGTGTTAAACTACCAATTAACATAACATAACTCATCAAAGATATACATTAATGAGTTGATTAATATTTAGGAATAGAAGTTGGTATATTGAAAGGGATCCTTAATTTCATACTCCAACAAGTTTAATGGATTATTAATACAGTTGATATAAACTAGTAAATAAGGGCATCGCTTCCCTGGAGGTTAAAGCGTATAAAGAAAATCGTATGAGGTTATGGCAGCTCTAGTATAAATATCAAAATGTACACGTGACTACGATAATTTAAAATTAGTGAATCCCCAAAAGGCAAAACCCAAATATAGCATTTCAAACTTTAGTTCGCAAAAGTTTAAAAAAAATTCAAACAAATATAAAAGAGAAGAAAGAAAAATTAAAATACAAAAGTAAGCTTACTTGAAGGGTTGAACGAGACTCGAACCTAGGGCATGTGGGTTTATAAGTGGTGTCTTACCATTGAAACAAGTGGACTTAGTTGATTATTTGTTTCCTTTTCTACGTATATAAAAAGCTAAGTATGATAGAAATTTATATATTATTAGTTAGCAATATAGTTATACTATTACCACATGTTTAAGTGGTGTTTTATCTTTAGTTGGCTTGTATATTGTGCTTTGTAGGTTGTTTTGGTTTTGGTATTTAGTGTGGTCTTTGGTAGTTAGCTTCATTTTGAAGTCATTTGTTTCTCTATCTACCACTGCATTCTCTCTCTGCCACCACCCTATGCCCTCTCAAACACCACCGCCTTAGCTCTGGACCGTCGTCTACGATGACTCACTGTTGTTCAGTTGTTTCAATCCATGTTCCGTTTAGGTATATGTTTACCTTCTGCCCCATTTATCCTGCAATTTCTAGGGATCAGGTGGTTTTTATATACGAGTTTCAGGACGGTGGTTCTGTTTGTTGGTTTGATGTGGCGTTTTTTGTACTTTGAAGGATATCTTCTTGAATGTCGTTTTTTTAAATGGGCTATGACCAAGCCATGTCTTTTGTTTTAATTGTTTAGGTTTTACAATTCTATGATGAGATTGTTGTTAATACTTGGTTCCGAGTGTCTTTTATGCCAAATTTTTAGTTGGTTTAAATTTTGGTTGTTCGGGTCGATGAAGATGAAATTGTATTGTTTATCCGAGATCTTTATGATTACGCATATTTGTTTTCTTTGTTATTGTTGTGTCGTTGTTTTAATGGTTAGTGTTTGTCTTGTTGAAGATGGCTTATCACTCATTTGAGAGCGATAACTGTGATGTTGCTTGGAACTTGGCTTGGACATTGTGTATTGCAGCCTTCTGTCGCTTCTGAGCTTTGTTCCCTAACTGTTTTGTTGTTGGTTATGGATGTTAAGGCATGCACGATCAATTATATATTATACTTAGCAACATTTTGTTGTGTTTAATTGTAGTGCATGTTGGTTAATCAATCCAGTTCTGAATAGTTGAGGTGTTAGGAACATTTGCTAAATGGTTAGTGTTTGTATCGAGAAATATGGCTTATTGGTCATCGGAGAACAATAGTTGTTGGTTATAGTTGTTTGGGCATGCAGTGTGATTTGTGTATTATCATTTGGCAAAATTTGGTTGCCTTCAAGTGTTGTGCGTGTTTGTTAGCCAAGTCGATTATGAACAATTGAGACATTGGGAACATTTGTATATTACCAATTAGCAATATAGATTTGCTATGCTACCTTGTACCGCATGTTTAAGTGGTGTTTTATGCATAGTTGGCTTGTAGATTGTGCTTTGTAGGTTGTTTTGGGTTTGGGTTTGGGGAACTTAAATGTGTGATCTTTGGTTGTTGGCTTCTTTTTGAAGTCAAATTGTTGTGAAATTGATAATCGATGAAGATAAATTTATCGACATCTGAGATGGACAATAATTTATGGTTATAATAGCTATGAGGTGGTCGACATTTGGCATGGTTTGTTGCAGACGGGTCTTCTCTCAGAGCATTAATTGTTGCTAAATGATAACATATAAATACATACATATAATGTTTGTGATTAGGCGATTGTTGCATAACGTGTAAATTGGCTATATAAAACCAAGACGGATTGATAAAAACAACCGGCTAAGATCAAATTTTTGAGCCTGCCAAAAAACAAAATTTAAAAACACGTTATGCGCATCGATGGTATCATCAAGTAGTTCAACCCCTTATATATATGTTTTTTTGCTTTCGTTTTTTTCGTATAATCAGGTTCACAAAATTGTTGGCGATGATGAATTGGTTATTATGGTTTCTATTACCGAATTACATAAAAGAGCGTAAGGCTATAATGATGTAAAGGAGCCTTTAACTTACAAATAGATAATCAAAATAACCTCTTTCAGTTTTTTTTAATAACAAAAATGGATGCTAGTTTATTCGTAAATTTATAGATTTAGAATGTCAAATTCCAACGAAGAGAGAAACGTTTTCAAACGACTTACCGTCTTCTTGAGGATGTCGTTGAGTCTGAGCGTCAGATTAATCAGAAGCTAAACGAGTTGGCCAAACAAGTTAGGAAGATACGTGAAAAACAAGATGAGTTCCAAGTTGCCATAGACACACTTTTATGCGCGTCACGTTCAGGCTAATAATGTTAATAAAAGTTAAATGGGTTATATATTTTAGTTGTTTTAAGCAATTATTGCAAGTTTTGTAATATTTTTTTTATCAGTCAACGTTATCATGTGTATTATATACGAATATGGTTTACCTAATGTATGCAAAAATAACCATGTTTGCTAACTCACCCAACTGCAACACTGCGGGGATTAAACCTAGTTAGAGTTAATGTTCATACACAATTGTGTCACTTGGTTTAGACTCATTTTACTATAAAGATATGATCCATTCACCTAATGAAAAGAAATTCAGTACTTACATCACTTTTTAAACTGTATTATTCAGAAATTTTGTTTCACCCTAAAACATTATTTTATGTTAATTAGTGACATCATTAATCATTTAAAGTGTTGTTTACTTTGTAACACTTTTACCACAATCTGAAGCAAAAGACGCGGTTCCAAAAAGTTAATAGACAGTTTAGGATATTAACGTGTCTGATAACACATATACTATCAAGCATCCAACAAAACTAACAAAAAATAAATAAAGATACACATCTAAGCACGTCTTAAGCTTAAAACTAAGACTTTTGTAGTTTTTTTTTTGCATATTTTTAGACCCGGTTAATATAAAACCGTGCCCAATTAGTCCAAACAGCATATAACTTACTTTCCAAACCCTACCGGATCCACACTATCACCATCAAATTCTTTTTTTGATTCATCCACCATTGATAACCTTTAAAAGCTTTAAGGTTAGTAACTTTTTTTCCCTTTTAATGATTTTAATGTCATTTTAAGTTGTATAATTAGTACTTACGTTAAACATATATACATACACACACTAAACTGGACGTTAAATAGATTAATTGAATTTACAATTTTTGTCCTAGCGTTTTTTATATCAAAAGATGTCTAAGATACTTGGTCATAAGTTAGTGGCCCACAAAAGTTGCATTTGCTAATTACATAACGTTTTAAATGCATGTAGAAAATAAAATATTGATTTAACTTGTTATTAAACATTTAAACCTATAGGATCAAAAAAGATTACCACCACTTAATCAACTAAATCTGTCCTCAATCAAGAATCTCTTTTCCCTAAATTGTAATTTTTAACTTTTAATACATTATTTAATTTAATATAAATTATTGGTTAAACAAACATCATTGACAAACTATTAAGATACCACAAATGTGTCATAAAGGTCGTATGACATGCAAGAAATGATCATATTACACGTATGGTAGGAGAAAATGATCATACTGGTAGTATGAGGTAGTTTTTGTCAAATCACACGACTCGTATGATTTGATTGACTGACAAAGAAATAATCATATGTATGATATTTTTTTCTCTATCATACGACTCTATGATATGAAAAACTCTAGTGTGCATATTTGATTTGACTTTATACAATCCTTATAATGTGACGGACACTCTCGTATTCAAATTTGATGGTGATGTCTCTTTAATAACACCCAATTTATATTTTGAATAAAAGTAAAGATTTTTTTTACAAAATCATTTCAACACACTTTATCAACCCGTCAATATATTTATGTGTAACACACTAGGCATATTCCACAAGTAACCCAAGGGTGGGCGATCTTTGTAAAGTTTGTAAAAGACAACTAAAAACAAATTTGTGAGTTTCTATTAGATAAAGCAGACAATATGTGTTTGTATTAGAAGTCGAATATTACATTATTATTTTTTAACAATTCTTTTCATAAAGTTAATGTTTTTTTTTCTTCAAGAACATATTGCTAATCGTTTGTTATAGATGTTACGAGAACTCTAGGAATGGAGTGCTTTATGTACTGGATAATTTCACTACCTTGACCAATCAAACACATTTTTTCATTCTCTCTCACAATAGACCATATTATTCCGCCTCTCATTCCTGCATGTTAAACATGCCCTAGTGTTAAATGTATTTGGATGAGGTGATCTAAGGATGAGTTGCTTTTTAGGAAGCTTTCACTAATCAATCAAACGCAAGATGTTATATTATTAACTTTTAAGATTTCTTTAATAAAAAATAATGAAGAACATACCATAAACCGAGTAACAAAACTTTATATTTAGATGGATCAAAGGAAGGATGCCTGTCAATGTGTTTGTTTTATTCACCGATTTTCTTGATATAATATAATACATGTCATGTGCATCTTGCATGGCTTGGAATCAACTATCAATTATGAAATTATTAGTATAATTAAAATTCGAATTTCTACAAATATTCTTCACTCCTAGAATATTAATTTACTCACAACTGCTCCCTTTTAAAAACCTTAAACATGTGTCACTGATATTTATAATTTATTATCTAAAATATTTGAAGTGTCTAGCCAAACTGGTTGCTGCCTGGTCAATGTCAAAGTAGAATCGTTTTTCCATGCAAGTTATTTGTTGTTTTTAGCAGGTTATTAACCATTTGAATCAGGGTTTTGGGTGGGGGTTGCGTTTAATTAACAAAGTCATTGAAGTTAGGTGTTAACGTGGTGTTGCTCTCCTTGAGATCAAGGTTTCGAGCCCCGTAAAAGACAAATTTGGTATAATCTACGCCGTTCAAAAAAAATATGAATAAGAGTGTTTGCCGTTAGCACATAGATTTAGGAACTATACTCTTTAAAGCTATGATTAGTAATATTTTTTTTAAACATCTTTAAATGGTTAAAAAGTTTATGATCGTTAGAAGTTAATTACGAATCAATTGTGGATATAACATGTTTAATATATCCAACAAAAATGAGTTTAGCTAGGATGAAAAATACTTTCGGATGAGGCCAACAGCTTAAGATCTAATAATATCCGATTTGAATATGGTATAAATTAATTAAGGGTATATCAATTTAAGAAATAGACCCTTAAAAAGTCAACATGTAGTCCAACCAGATACACTATATTATTTATACTTTAATTAATTATTTAATCTAAGGACGTACGTAGAAAAGAGTATATTATGCTATATGTAATAATGCCCAATAATTTATTACTTCCCAAAAGCTATTGTTTATCTCATTCTTATATATGCCTCACATGACACATGCTTCTTACAGTCTTAAATCTCACCAGCCAACTAATGTAATTTTTTAATTTTAACTTTTATTTTATTAAGATTTTCTTTTATCAAATTATGATGTTTGAATACACATATTCATTTTCTTTAAAATTTTCAAAACCAAAAATGTCAAGAAAGGCATTACAATTTTTGAGTGTTGTAGGGGAGCTAGACTTCGATAGTCCCCATACTTTTGTGTTTATTAAAAATAATAATGTGTAGTTCACTTTTATATCTTTTATATAGTTTAATATGTTTCATATTTTTTTATATACTTGTTTTATTTTTATTTTGAAGTAACGCATATTGATGGGATAATTGGACTGTGTTGCTATCGGCTGGAGACATGGGCTTGTAGCAAGTGAACTTGGTTTGGAGCAGGCTAATGGGCTTAGGGTTTGAACCCGCCAACTCACGAACACGATCCGTTTAACACTACTATGTACATTTAAATAAAGCCCTTTTCCACATCCGTGAAACTCGCATGGTCCAATAGAAAGCAATCATGGTTTTTTTTTTTCTTTTTTTTTAAATAATTCGTGTTTGGTTATAAATAAAAGCTTGTCCGTATAGAATTTCCAATTTTAACGTTTAGTTTTATATCTTAATCACCAAAGAGTTGGTAAGCGATTAGGGTCCCAAGCGTCGTCACTTAGGAATAAATATTTGATATTGTATCAATGTAGAAAGGACAATGATTTTAGAATAAACATTTTATATTCATTGAGGTCCTACACCTTCCATGTTAGGTATGTCTTTTCATTGTAAACAAGAAATTTTGATGCTTCCAATTAAAAAAGAGATTACTATGATTTTTGTCATAATACTATATTAAAATGTGGGGTCCACTAGTTGATCCACGAATCATAGGACAACAGATATTTTATCGTCAAAAAAATCCAATCACTAGTATTAAAATAGGAAGCGTAACATTATAAGAATTTCAGTCAATTCAGAATAGACATTTTCTTCTTTTTCTCATTACCATCCAAGTATCCAACCATTAACTTACCAAAAAAAACATACGAAATAGTTTTCTACAATTTTTTTACTCATTTGATTTAATATTATTTTACTTTATAAAGCATTGAACATAATAGATTTTCTAGAACGTCTAACTTACTCACTCACATACACACACTATAATCCTACTCTTAAATTTACATATTTTTTTCTGTCAACTACGAGACTTAACTTTCGCTAGTTAAAAAGAGACTTTTTTTTTTCAAACTCTTGGTACCACTAGGTCGACGTCCCTTGGTAGAAAACACAATCGATAGAGGGTATTGTTTTCTCAAAAGTTTTAATATTATCTAGTATGTTTTTACAAAATGTGGTGTACATATTTGAGTGACTTATAAAATAGTTTTGATAGTTGATTAACCACTTTAAATATCACCTCAAAAAGAATGTAATGTTGAATTTAACCAACTCCGTACATTTGGTGACCAAAATCCTTTAATTTCTTGTATGCAGCATGGGGTCCCTCTCTCTAGAAACATCTTATTCTCACTCTTGGTTCAAGTAATCAAATATTTCTTGACCCAAATTGTTGCACATTGCTCACATTCCACAACGTTGGCAACCCACAAATTCTCTATTACCAATCAAAAGTTAGGCTCTGATTACATGTTTAGAAGTCCCACACCTAGTAACAGTCTGTTGTCGTGTCGTACCATCAACAATTGGATTGTGGTTGATGCATTTGTTATAGTAGATGTGACATTTGTCAAACGAAGAAAAAAATAGTTTCGAAGGAAACAAGTGAAATGAGATCAGTTTAAAAGTATCTGCAGTGTTTTTCAGTTAAAAAAATAGATTACTATTAATAATATGAAATTTCGTAACCATGTTTAACACAGTAAACCACTTATTTGAAAACCTGGAGAAAAAAGACCGAACTAAAAACATAACTTCTATAAATAGAGTCTAGCCTCCTTGCAGAGTTGCTAGGTTCTATACTGAGCCTACCTTGGTTTTCGTCCCACCGTGTGTTACGCCAAAGAGTGTTCATCTCTTGTGGTGGCACATCATCTGTCAAGTAGCAATCAACGGTATTGTTCACAGGGGAACTCCCAAGCTGAGCTGTGAAACCAGGCTAGGCCCGGTTAAGACAACATAGTCTAGCTAGAGTGGGGCAACGGGGCTCTCCAATTTAAGAAGTGTAGTGGCCTAACACAAAAAATATGATGTTCCGAAAAAAAAAACATAATGTTTATAACATGAAATAATTTAGTATTTTAGTAGGTACTTGAGTACTTCTCTAATTAGAGATGGGCATAATCGGGTTTTATTATTACCCGGAACAGGTTCCAACCCGGAACCGGTTCTGCTTGGATGTCATTGGAACCGGGTATGGTGTGGAACCGGGTCCAGTTCCTACCCAGGTTCACACCCAAGAATATGGAACCGTGTAGAACCGAGTACGGGTATTATGGAACCGGGTTTGGTGTGGAACCGGTTCCTGACAGTAAAACCCGACTTTTTACTGTTCAGAACCGGTTCCTGACAGTCGAAAATCTGACTTTTACTGTTCAGAACCGGTTCCTGACAGTCGAAAATCTGACTTTTACTGTTCAGAACCGGTTCCTGATAAATGTTACCGTTGGGAACCGGTTCCTGGCAGTCGAAATCGTTTTTTTTTATATAAACCCCTCCCTACTTCCATTTCAAAACTTAACACTCACCATTATCAACTTACAAACTCAATCATCTTCTAAAATCTTGCAAAATACCTATGGCATGCAACGAAGAAGTTGTTACGGTCTTAGAGACGAAAAGAAACCCAGCTATATGGAAGAATTTTGATCTCTGTTTAATGTCCGACAGCCACGAGATGGCTAGATGCAAAGCTTGCGGAAAATTTATGAAGGCCGCAACCAACTCAACCCTTAAGAAACACACTGAGCGGCATTGCCCAGTGATGAAGGCAAAGAAAAATGAGACGGGAGAAGGTTCTGGCACCGGTTCTTCAAATGTTTGATGTAACCCGTTTGGTTTGGTGTTTTAATAAAGTTTGTGTAATGTTTCTTTCTATTGTGTTTGTTATTTTTGTGTTTCTTTCTATCGTTAGTCTCCACTTTTTCGGCTATAACCGGTTCCAACGGTAACATTTTAACGGTATAACCGGTTCCTTCTAGAACTGCATTTCTGGGTACTGATGGAACCGGGTACGGGTAGGAACCGGGTACGGTTAGGAACCGGTTACTACCCGATTCAAATGGTAAAATTGTGGAACCGGGTTGGAACCAACGGGTATTTTGAACCCGGAACCGGTTCTACTTAATGTCTGGTAGGAACTGCAACCGGTTCCAGTTCGGTTCTACCGGTTCGGGTTCGGAACCGGTTTTTATGCCCATCTCTATCTCTAATAATGTGACAAATCTTCCAGTCCAATCAAAGGTCCGTTTCAACTCTTGCATCTTGAGCCTTGTCTGCAGCTTCCCTTCTGGGCTCAGTGAGCCCACTCCCTTTCTCTTGAAGCCCAATAGTGAAGTTGGGCCTCCAAATGTGCAAAGTGGGGATGAATTACCACCCAAGATAACCAGTCAGTCTGTCAGGTAAAAGATATAGAGCCATAGAGGCATTTATAATCCGTGTTTAAAAAAAATTCAATTCATTAAATTTCATTAGACAGGTTGCAATTTTAAAGGGCACAATAAACTAAAGGTCAAGTTCGAATAATGATTATGCTTGGTGGGTCGAGTTGTTAGGGTGAGGGGTAAAATAAATCACTTTAACCTGTGTCAAGCGAATCTGTCCTTTTTTTTTACAAGTTGGACCTAATACGAAAAAATAAATTATGTCAATAGCAATCTAAATTTCGAGTTAAATGATATCGATAGTTTTATACATTACATATGACACAATCGATGACTTATGAGTTGTTCCCATTCGTTACTTTAGTTTTTCAATCACAAGGACGGAATATCCACATCTAATTTTTGTTTTTTTCTAAACATGTTTACCTATGTATCCACTACCAATCAACATAAGATAGAATAAAGTTCAGATGAGAACTCTTACATAATAATTAGAATACAAGTTTTAATATATTATTATAGAAAAAAAATGAATTATAGACAACATCATGATAAATAGAGTGAAAATACATTGAAAAGTATATTAAAAAAACACTCAATTCTTCGTCTTCAAATTGGTAACAAAAAATCATATGTAATTTTTCACTAAGTTTTGCTACTTTTTTTTTCAAAGATATCATAAATATATTTAAACTTTCCAACTAAATTTGCAATTTCTTAAAATGCGGGGACCAAACTTACAAAAGTAAAATATGCAAAACATAACAGTAACACAATCGCCCAAATTCAAATGTTGTAGGTCTCCTTCCCACACCCCCCCCCCCCCCCCCCCCCCCCCCACAATCGCTTCAGGGCTCAACAATGGCGAATAACAACTCCACAACAACCAGCGACAAATTCTTCTCCTCTTTGATTTCCGATATCAAAACCTACAACGGCCCA
Organism: Scalesia atractyloides; assembly: GCA_947069175.1. Lineage (NCBI taxonomy): Eukaryota > Viridiplantae > Streptophyta > Magnoliopsida > Asterales > Asteraceae > Scalesia > Scalesia atractyloides. The sequence continues at coordinate 84,947,426 of CAMTDV010000116.1, read as the reverse complement.
GATCCTCTTCTCCCATGGCTCGGGTAAGACCAAAAAGAAATCCTAAATCTATTCGTTCTGCACTTTTCAAATTCAAACCTAACTAAAACCAACACATTCTGTTAACTCATCCAATATATTTCTTACAGAGGAATCAAGAAGATGACTAGTTCATTACCCCCTCAGCTACTCAACCAGAAACTCCCTCGTTTTCTCAAAAAATGCGTCCAAACTTTCGAAACAGATCTCCGTTACCGCAACGATATTCGATACCTTCGCGTTTGGATGAAACTGGTATCCCTAATCGCATCCTTATGAGATTTTAATTTGTATAGAAAGTTGATTTGAGTGATTGTTGAAGTTTGCAAGTTAGGGTTTGTCTAATTGTGTTATTTATATTGAGGGTTCTTTTGTGATTGTATGTTTCTATGTTGTTAATATCACGAAATATCGGTTATCGGTCCCCTGGTGCAAAAGGTAAGTCAGAATATAGGTACCAATATTATCGGTGATATTGACCGATACTCGACTAATATTTGACTGATGTATCACCGATTCTTCTTCTTAGTTATACCATTCGGCTTTCTTCTTATTGTTGCTATTAGTGTGTCAAGTCTTAATTAACATTAATTGTTGGTGTTTTAAGTTTTAATCGGTTCCTACTTGCTACAATTGTTAGCGTTTTGCAAGTTACAAAAGGTTAATATGTTAATGGTAGGAGAGTATACAGAATTGTTATTGTTAAATTGCTATATATGTAAAATCTGCATGATATTAAAATTACCGATATCCCACTGCGATAACCTATATTTTGAATATCGGCTCTTGACCGATATCCGATATTTTACCGCATTAACTACTTAACTATGTTTCTGGAATAACATAAATTGTTATTTAGGGTTTTAAAGGTTTGTGATTTATGTTTTGGTTGCGTACATGAAGTTGGATTTTGTTGATGATCCTGGGGCTGTTCTGGAGCATATGAAGGAGAGTCATATTGGTAACAAAAGGTCACTGTTTTACCAGGCTTATGCTCTTTATTATGAGAAGATCAAGAAGTTTGCTGAGGCTGAGAACATGTACCATTTAGGGGTCCAAAAGTAAGTTTTTATAACTTCATTATCTCATAATTTAGTGGTCAAGTAATTGACTTTGAGTTATTATTTTGGTACTAGTAGCTGATTATCGAAAGGGTAGATTAAATTACATAGTATACCCTTGTTTTATCTAATGTTTTTTAATTCTAATTATATGATAATTGCTTTTATAACACACATCCAAACAACAGTCTTGCAGAGCCAGCAGACGAGCTTCAAAAATCATTTGATCAATTTCTTCTTAGATTGGAGAAATACAAAAACAAAAGGACTCAGGTAGTTTTGTAAGCTTACAGTTTGTTTGTAGTCTGCCCTTTGTTATCTAACTATACGCTGATGTCATGCAGCATTGTGAACGTCGAACTACTGGAAATCCTTCAGTGAAAAGCTTACCGAAGGATAAGGTACCTTCAACACAACTTAAACCGGTAAAGGTAGAGGACAAAAAAGTAATTTCACAAAGTAGTGGAGGTAAACTAGATGAACCTGCTGGTGAAAACACGGTTGTGGTTAGATTTACAAAGACTGCCATTGTTGGAAAATCCAAAGCTGAAGATGCACGCCATCACGGGCTCGTGGAGCCCACTATCAACACTAAAGAAGCCATGGATGCGATAAACAGCATGTTTCGGGCTCCTTTAGGCCCAGAACCGTTTCAGAAGCACAATTCTAATAAAAGCAAAGCAAATGACTTCATGATGTTTAACGATAATGACTCAGATGGCAGGGTTGACCTGTCAAACGAAAATCGAAAGTTCAATTCAAATAAAAGCAAAGCAAATGATTTCATGGTGTTTAACGATAATGACACGGATGGCAGGGTTGACCTGTCAAATAAAAACCAACCCGTGGAGGAACCATTTCAGATATACTGTGATGGCGATGATGATGATGATGAAGAAGAAGAAGAGAATAAGGATCGTAAGAAAGAGAACTTTGACCACAAAACGGGTTCGAATATTACAAAAGGAGCGTTTGGTTTTCAACATCCTAAGGATGTTTCTCTAGAATGTTCCAAAGATTCAGAATTGGGCAGGGTCGTACCATCGAAGTTTAGAGAAGATACAGTTGTGTATCGGTTTGTAGGTTCCACCATATCAGACGAGCCAAAGGTGGAAAACGTGTGCCACCATGGTTTAGTGGAACCGACAGTAAACTTAAAGGAGGCTATGGATGACATTAACAGCATGTTTGGAAAACCGATAGAGTTTGTAAGGAAAAGAAGACCGAGAAAGCAGGAGAAACCGTTTGAGGGGAAACAAAACTGCAGTTCGTTTTTAATACTTCCGGATGATGAAAGCAATCATGTTCAAGAAAAGATTTGCAAACCGAGTAGTTCGTCTTCAAGAAAAGATAACGATTTGTTTGAGCAAACCGTTTGCACAAAGGCGGCCATGGATGATATAAATAAGATGTTTGCAATGCCATTGGACTTCTAAAGATCTATTTTGTAAGTGCTACAATGTCTTCACTTTAAGTGTTCGGTCAATCTGCTTTTGCTTATGATTATCTGATTATTTACGAGTCAAATAATGCTTATTGTCAAACACTAAGCGCCATCAAAAGTGATTAACTTTAAGTACTAGAAACACATCCAACACTATCTGATTCTAACCATCAAACAGCATTTGATAACTTTCATATACTGTTAACTGTTTAGTACACACAATGTTAGGTAAAGAAAACATTAAAATCAACTCGAAGACAAGAAAATAAAGTTTAGTGAGTGATTTCTGAATCACAATTAGTAGGACGGAAAGCCAATGGTCCGGATCCATAAACAACTGCTTCGTAATTCTTTCCAAACACCACCTTGTTCTCAAATCTTAAGGGAGAGCCATTGATACCATTGTTGACATTCGACAAAAGATTGCATGTTTGTAAAGGAGACGACACCAGTTTCACATGGCAAGAATGAAGAGGATGGTCCAATAAATAATGGGTCATCTTGAAATCTTTGAGTTCTGCATAAAAGTACCCATTTTTATCAGTCTCAAACGCGTTATAATAGCTAACTCGTTTCTTGTGGTTTTTGCAGATAACACTAACTTTGGCAGTCGGGATTGGCTCAGCGTCGGTGAGAGACCATGATCCAAAGTATTTACAACTCTGGCAATAAACTTTTCCTTCCACTACAACGGTGGCGGTTTTGTCTTGTTTAGCGGGTACCTCATGGGCCGTGGCGGTGGCAGCTGCCGCTAGGAAGGCTAGTGAGAGGATGGAGATGAGGGTGATGAATTGATTGTTTGCCATTTTTGTTATTAGTGTTGTTGGATACTTGAAGGCAATGAAAGCTGTTTGTGGGATGAACAATTTTGGGGCTTATATAGTTTGTTGACATGATTAAAAGACTTTTCTTTAAGTGGATTTTGGATTGAGAGACGTGGTGGCTACTATGTAAGTTTTGGAATTGAATTTAATATCAAATCAAATCTAATTTCCATGTTTTAGATAACGGTAACGTTTCCTTTTTATCAACAATAACATGATTAATGAAACAAGACTTATTCTATAGGTGTTTAAATTATTGAAGACGTGAGTGGCACTTATTTTTATTTTATATATTGTATGGTCGAATCTGAAACGAAAAAAAAATAGAATCATATCTAATTATACATCATGCATCAATTATTGTCTGTATTTTATTCTGGGAATAACTAAAAATAATATTATGTTTCTTAAAATAACTAATCTATCTATACTATGAAAAACGCATTTTAGATGGGCAAAATTGTAAATTCATAGTATATGTTAAGACAAATTTAACACAAGATATTAATCCAACTACCAGTTTAATGGATTGAAATTTAATGAAGTTGGGCTATTAATTATCTATATTTGTTATGTTAAAAAAAAGTAAGTTTCATGTGATATTATGACACAGTATAAAGATGATACGATACATTGATTAAGACGTTAAAGTTTGTAATTTAAAACTCCATCATTCTAACCTAAAGACAAACTACCTCCTTCCCTTCAATGTAGCGGCTTTTTAACTTAACTGAAAGTTTCATCTTATTTTTTTGAGTAAATTGCACAAAACATCCTTTATGTTTCCTCAAACTTGCAGGTTCCAGCCTTAATGTTTAAAAGTTGCTAAAAACAAGCCTTTAAGTTTATTTTTGTTGCGGGTTCAATCCTTTACAGCCAACCACGTTATTTTCTTCAGTTAAGTTCCCTCACATGCATAACATGTGAGGGTATATTCATCATTTTGGTTGATCTTCCACCCACGTCAATTATAAGAAAAAAGAATATTTAAGGTTTAGCCTATTTTAAAAAAATTTCTAACCGCAGGGACTAATGTGCAATAAAACCAAACTTTTAAAAACCAAACACCCTCTTTTCCGGTCTTCTTCTCCGGCGAACCCGGAATTAAGATAGGAATCTTGTTAAGCTAGCCCACTAAACTGTAAAGATTAACACAGATTTTGATCATGCCAATCAAACTCTTCAGGATTATCATCAGTTGGAAGAATCGGCACCTTATTCGCATCAGACGGAAACGACAAACGACTCTTCAACCCTAGATACCTCTCACGGAACTCCGATGCCGTCAAATCAGAGAACTTCGTAACACCGTGTTCAGTAGTCGGATCCAGCAACTGGTGACGCTTAGGACGCCGCAAGTTAGACTTAAACACTATCAAACGGTAATCGTGCTCCTCTGTAGTCGCGTACGTTTTACCAAACTTTGTTTAAACTAGGTTAAAACTTAAATATTCTTTTTTTTAATAATTGAAGTGGGTGGAAGATCAACCAAAATGACGAATATACCCTCACATGTTATGCATGTGAGGGAACTTAACTGAAGAAAATAACGTGGTTAGCCGTAAAGGATTGAACCCGCAACAAAAATAAACTTAAAGGCTGTTTTTAACAACTTTTAAACATTAAGACTGGAACCTGCAAGTTTGAGGAAACATAAAGGATGTTTTGTGCAATTTACTCTATTTTTTTTATTATTTGAACCTTGTTTAATTTAAATTATTGTATTAAAATTGACCAATCCATCTCATAGCGTGCACTCCCTCTAGTTATGTTGGATACGCGTGTCAATAATCAATCTCATTCGATTTGATATGTAAACCAAAGAGTTACAAATACTATTCCAACCAAAACATTGAAGTTCAAGCTTTGATAATTAAAGATTTTTTTTTGTGAATAGGGATGATAGAGAAACCTAATCGTGAAGTGGGAATTGAAACCCGAAACACTTGATCCGTTTGGGTCACGGGAAGGATAATCGGGTATGAGATTAATTATAAATTCTTTTCTCGAGTTCAGTTAGAATAGGGCATGACATTATGTGCTAGTTGTTAACTTTAAAATTTTAACCAATTAAGACCAAAAAGAATATATGAATCTAATAGATATATGTAACTAACGCGTGATAAAAGTACACAAGTTTAAAGTTTGTTCAAAGAAACGGTATCAAGTCTAGAAAAGTGTATGTATAAGTGTACCCTTGAAAAATGAATATGCTAACGGTAGAAGCTTCATTGTAAACAAATAATAATAATAATAATAATAATAATAATAATAATAATAATAATAATTAGTTTGTACCAAAATTCGAAATCGAATAGTATGAGACAAAAATTAATTAGCTTTTTGGAGACAACTGTTGATATATATTTAGTCTAACAAGATCATTTCAAATAAGAAAAAGTTACAATAATCATGAAATTAAACACTTGGTAACAATAATATAAAGTTTAGTGAGTGGTTTCTGGATCACAATTAGTAGGACGAAAAGCCAACGGTCCGGATCCATAAACAACTGCTTCATAATTCTTTCCAAACACCACCTTGTTCTCAAATCTTAAAGGAGACCCATTGATACCATTGTTGACATTTGACAAAAGATTGCATGATTCTAGAGGAGATGACACCAGTTTCACATGGCAAGCATGAAGAGGATGGTCTAATAAATAATGGGTCATCTTGAAATCTTTCAGTTCTGCATAAAAGTACCCATTTTTGTCTGTCTCAAACGCGTTATAATAGCTCACTCGTTTCTTGTGGTTTTTGCATATAACACTAACTTTGGCAGCCGGGATTGGCTCAGCGTCGGTGAGAGACCATGATCCTAAGTATTTACAACTCTGGCAATACACTTTTCCTTCCACTACAACGGTGGCGGTCTTGTCTTGTTTGGCAGGTGCCTCATGGGCGGTCGCGGCTGCCGCTAGGAAGACTAGTGGGAGGAGGGTGGAGATGATGAGGATGAATTGTTTGTTTGCCATTTTTGACGAGGGTTTTTAACTTGAAGGCAATAAAAATGGAAGTTGTTTTTCGAGATGAAAATTGATTGAGGAATGCTACATTATATATAGTTTCCTAAGATGATGAAAAGGGAGAAATAATAAGAAAAGTTAGATATGAACTTAATATAAACGTGGTGGCAACTATGTTATATTGTGAACTAAATCTAGAAAAAATTATATTATAATGTTGTTCCATAAGAATCAAGACTACGTGAAGGCCATTGCTTATGTTTTTTTTTGTTTAATCTACTTAAAGATTCCATGTATTGCCCTTTATTTTGTTTTGAGATTTTAGCAGATACTTTAATATATATATATATTATATATATATATATATATATATATATATATATATATATATATATATATATCCTCACAAAAGTGTATTGGGTCAACTTTTTCTCCAACCCGTTAGAAGGTCCCCAAGTAAAATCAGACACTCAAGTTAGTATAACATACACCAGACATATTAATCATGAGTATATGATAGTACTTGATGAGAGGTCGAGATACACTTAATATCGTGAATCTGAACATGACATGTTTAACCCATTTATCTAAACGGGGTGAAGGTATACATGGGCCAAAAGAATCTTGAACGGTATGGCACGTCAGCAAGTTCAATTTAACGGGTTGGGATAACTTTTATAGATAAACAAGTTAAACAGGTGAACCCTAACACGATTCATTTATTAAATATGTTGAATATGACAACCTAAAAGCTATTATTTTTCTGTTTTATCTAGAGTTAATTGTCCTAGCCCCTAATTGGGAAAAAATATGACTCAAGAAGAGCACGGAAGTTTGTAGTATGTATTGGTCAGATCATTGTTGTACCTCAATTTCTTTGTAACTAGTATTAAGCATCCTTGCGTTGCGGCGAGTGCGAACATCAATGCTACACTACTGCCAGCGACCACGAACATTGAAGTTGCGGCATGTTAATGTAAAGAAATTAAACAGAAACGTAAAACATATAAAAGAATAACTAATTCGATCTAGGACCCGCACGTTACGATGAATCTGTCATACGGGAAAAATAGACGGCGTAAAAACCTTAAACCACAAACGCACGTTGCACCGTGTTAACTCGCAAAATTTAGAACGGAACGTAAAACGAAATTTTGCGAAAAATGAAAAGTATAAATGACCAAAGTTGAAATTAAAAAGTATGAGATTAAATCGCAAAAGATGAAAAGTTTTGGGGTTAAAAATAAAAAAAATCAAATAATTTTGGGTTAAAAGTAAAGATGAAAAGTTTTGGGGTTAAAATTAAAGAAAACCAAATAGTTTTGGATTAAAAGTAAAGAATCAAATAGTTTTGAGTTAAAGGTAAAAAATTCAAATTTGTTTTGGAAAAGACTTCCAAAGCACAAGTTACAAGACCCCTATGCTTAAAAACTTTACTAGTTTCACAATAGGGATTTTTCTCAGATTTATTTGCCTTTCTTCTGAATTGGTGTATAGACAATATTGCCTAGTGGCGATGGATATGATCTAGCGGTTCAGCTGATGACACGATAATACTCTAGTGATTCGTAAGTGATCCAAATTTACCGTTAAAAAAAAGACTTAGTTGGAATGAAATTGGGCCATAAAGTAACTTAAGTATAGTGGGTCAGGGTCAAAACTCAAAACCCACCAGACCGGCCTAATAATGTAATACGAGTGTCTCAATTATCAGAGAATCAATTGGATTAATAGATACTATTGCTTGCATCAACTTCTTTGTTGTTTAAGAGAGTATACTTTCTTCCAAAAGGTTGTGCTCGCAATTTACAGATAATAAAATACAATACGATAATAATCAAGCATTATGAGCTAGTTGCATGGGCCCAGAAGCAATCAACAATGGTCCCAAACAATACATGAATCCAGATTCCTACATCCACATAATAATATTATCTTCTTCAACATTTTCACATCTTCCTTCTCAACTATGGATCAAAAGCTAGTTCAAGTATCCGATCACGTAGTACGCATTGACTTCATTCTCGGTACAAAGTGCAAAGCCACCGTCCGATTAACATCACTCATCTCCACCACCACAGTCGCCTTCAAAGTCCAAACATCATCCCCTCACAAGTTCCTGGTCAACCCACCCAGTGGACTCATCTCCCCACTGAGTCAATCCTCCTTCCAAATCATCCTCAAACCACAACCTCAACTCCCATCTTCTTTCCCGCGCTCTGCATCTGACAGGTTTTTAATCCGAACCATTCGGGTCGGATCGGTTAACCTGGATACCATCACTTCCTGGACACATGATGTTAAACTGAAAGTAGCATTTGTTGGGCGGAGAAAGGATGGTCAGAGTTACACGTGGCGGTGGCGTTTGATCGGACGGATGAGGTTACGAGGTTGATAAAGATGGGGAAGCATTGGACGTCGGAGTGCAAAGATAGAGATGGACGGACGCCGTTGTATTTAGCAGCGAGTAAAGGATATGAGAGGTGTGTTAAAGCGTTGGCGGGTGCGGGTGCTAACGTGGACGCTAGGCGTAATGATGGCTGTACTGCATTGTACAGGGCAGCCGCGAAGGGCAACCGTCCGATGGTGAAAGTGCTGATTGACTTGGGAGCAGATCCTTCTATTGTAGCAGATGATAGGAACCGCTCTGCCATAGATGTCGCCCGTGATGAAGGATATGTAAGTAGATAAAATAGGGTAATTTGCATTTTACGTCCTTTAGGTTTCAGCAAAATTTCAGGAGCTGACTAACGAATTACAACGAATGTCTAATAAAATTATTGTAACAATGCAGAACGAAATTGTTGAAACTCTAGAACGAGGGGAAGATGTGTTGACTGATGCACAACGTGGAGATATCGTTCGTCTTGAATCTTTGCTAGAGAGAGATGCGAGTGTGGATTTTCGAGATCAGTATGGTTTGACTGCTATTCATATGGCAGCAATAAAAGGCTACAAAGATGTGGTTATGCTGTTGGTTGAGTTTGGTTCTGATCTGGAATGCACGGATGCTGAGGGCCGCACGCCGCTACATATGGCGGTTGTTGGCGGTTGCAAGGATACGGTGGAGGTGCTGATTAACAGAGGAGCAAATTTGAATGCTAAGTGTAGTAGAGGAGCAACACCTTTACAAGTTGCTCACACCATGGGGTATGACATTATAACACAATATCTGCTTGATCAACCTATTTCATATAAATAAATAGAAAAGTGTTTCAAATTTTGTTTTTCTTTTTGAGCATCCAGGTTTAACATTACACCTGAACTATAACTTAAAGGTTGATGATACATGATAGCTAATGAGAAACTTTTCTTTATCTTTTGGTTTCCGGACGCCAAAAACCTTTCCGACCAACGAGGACTCGCTGGTGATGTAAGCTAGTTGACCAGTGAAGTGACCGAAAAATATGCTTCAATTTGTTTAACATTTGTATGTTATCTTCCACTATCACAAACCCGCCTGGTCTTAATATGCGATCCATTTCAACTACAACGTCCAACACATCACACCTGCAAAATTCATATAATGTAAGTTCAGAAGTTATATATTTTGTTGAAAGAAAAAAAAAATTAATGTTTTTCAATGGAAGTGATTATGCTACACCTGTGGGTTACGTTGCCGAAAAGGAAGCTGGAATGCAGAAGATCATAAGTTCTCGGGTATGTATTAAGTGACTCACACCAGTCATGGTAGATACCAATCAGCCCCCTGTCAAATATTACCGGCAACGTATCGGGCCCATTAACAGAAACAATATTCATCACCCATAGAGGTAGATCAATCAAACCAGCAGCAAACCTGATAAGAAATTTAACCATTTTACATGAACCCATTAACTAGGAACAGTAAATAAATTAAAGTAACTAACCCGCCATAACCAGCGTTCATATCCATTACATTCCTCACATTTGACCAGTTCACACCAAGGCCTCCTATGTAAACATTTGTTAAAAGTTCAGACCAGCGTTTGGTATCCTCGTGAAAGACCCGTTCAGCCTCTGGATCGGTTGAAATACTTAACGGTTTACTTTTGAGCCTTTGAGGCCAAGGTGTAGGCCATGTGTTTGTTACTGGAATTGCGGAAATACAGCCGTCAAGGGGTGTGTACCTAAGCAAATATGAATACGATTATTGTAATTATATGATTATTATAGTTCTGCTGAAATAGTACAAACACGTTTTCATCTACCATGAAGTTTTGGGCCGGGTATTTTCATCACATATCGGTGGATTGTTTTCTTTACGCAATTTGTAACAGGAAGATAAAACTTGCTTCTCATATATAACCAGCCCGATTCCGGATGAATCGAAACTTTTAGCCACTACCTTCCAGCAAATAGATTTGGTGAGAGCTACCATGGCTTTCCAGACTTTTTTATCTCTTTCATCGTCACGGTAAACGGGTGTAGCGGACCAGATAAAAACGCCCCCGGGCCGTAAAACTCTGTTTAACTCCAACAACGGCTTTCCACCTGAAAATTCATTCATAAAAGCTACAACAGTCTAGAATTTATAACATAAATAGAGTATACATTATAATAAAACATTAACACCAATACCATATCCATCCCAGTGCACCCTGCATCGTGCACAGTGAATCAAATCAAACGCGTTATCTGGAAACGTCAGTCTTTGTGTTCCAATTACTGAGAGCGTGGCAGGAATTCCTCTTTCTAGAGCAAACTGTATTTGAGCTTCATGTTCATCTTTCGGAGCGAATGACATTGTTATAACACTTTTGTCCAGCAAATATCCACCAAAGCTGGCAACACCACAACCAACATCGAGAATCACCCGTGTGCGCTTCCCCCAACCGATTTTTGGTAGATTCTAGAAAATATACAATAGATATAAACACAAGCAAGTGGTAAAATAGTAACAATACTAACATCATTGATGAGAATATTACCTTTTCAATGTATTGGATGTAATGATTAACTCCCTCTTTAAATTGAGTACCTCCTCCAGGAAAAAGAAGATAATTACCAGATCTTTTCACCCAGTTTTGTTCCTTCTTGTATTCGACAAGCTTAAGGTGTGGGACGTTGTCAAACCATATCTGTAAATTAAAGTTACATGATTTAATTAAAGAAATTTTGGAAAAAAGAATAATAATCCACCAAAAGAACATATTTGGTAAAAATGACAGCCATTTACATCTAACAAGACAGGAATAAGAAAAATAGATGCCAGTTATCAACTTCAATAAGCAAATTACAGGGGTGGCAATCATGATTCATGACCCAACCAATGGGTTGATCAAGGTGAAAAGATTTGCATATGGGTTCATTTGGGTCAAGTAAAATTATCCAAAGGGTCCATTTTCGTCTACTGTCTTTCTGGAAGCAGCCTCTCTACCCTAGGGATAGAGGTAAGATGTGCCTACATCCCACCCTCCCCAGACCCTGCGAATGGTTTTCCATTTGTGGGATTTACTGGGTACGGTTGTTGTTGTTGTTGTCCATTTTCGTCTACTCAAATTATACAAGTTAAAACGGGTCACTCTTATAAAACTTAAAACAGGTCCAAATGGGTCACACCACCCACGAGCATTGTTTGTTTCCACCACCTCCACCGACCCATATTAGAAACTGAGATTTTTTTAAAGTGACACATCATGACCCAAACTAATTCTGCCCAAAATCCGTTTTGACTTAAACCTGAGTCCTGACCCTACCCGCCCATTTTGCGAAGCTTAAAATATTCATTTCAATTAATGTGCAAATAGCAGGCCAAATTTTACTCTACGCAAACAAAAAGTAGACCATAACTCTTAATTAAGTTAGTTAACTAGTTAATATAAGGAGTCTTCCAATGTATTATATGATAAAAAAAAATCCTAGATTGCTCCTTCCAACATAAACTATTAAATCATGAATCTACCTCCCTCAGTAGCAACTTTAATGGCTTACAATATTATAATCTGCCCATGCAGGACTCTTGTTTCTGTAGTAATAAAATACAAATGCACAGGGGCACAAGATTCTTGTTTCTGTAACAATATAATAAATCAAGCCCACAGACCACAGTCACATCTGCATTAAATTGAGTGCCTGCAAGTCCATTTATTTAATAAATAAACAACCTTAACAGATAACTCACACAGTCACACCATATTCCATTCACAAATAACCCTAACTAATTAGCACAAACTGGATAACTATTAACTAACTTCATTAGGCACCATTTCAGATAGGGCTGTAAACGAACCGAACGAACACGGAAGAGGCATTGTTCGTGTTCGTTCATTCGTTCGTTAAGAAATGAACTTGTTCATGAACTGTTCATGAACGCTTACCGAACGAGATTTCTTGTTCGTATTTGTTCATTAAGGAAATGAGCGTGTTCATGAACATTTACCGAACGCAAACGAACACAAGAACACAAACAAATGTTCACGAACATACATGAACCCAAACAAATACAAACACATATTCATTTTAGAATCAAGTTTGAATTTCTCATCATAAAGATTACGAAAAATCCACCAAAATAAATAACTACCTAACATAATTGTCCGACCATAGTTGACGCAATTGTCATAAACATAACTAACACAAAAATAAAGAAGATTCTCAACCTTAACACAAACTGAAACTTAAATGACCAAACGAGGGACGTTGGCGGAGGTGTATATCATAACTAGGGTTTCAAATTAAAAAAAAAAACTAAAACCAGTAAAATAAAAGATAACATATAAAAACTTTTAAGTGAACAAAATCAAATGAACACAAATGAGCCAACATAAATGAACACGTTACCGAACGTTCACAAACGAACGCGTCCTTTGTTCATATTCATTCGTTAAGCTTAACGAACTGAATTTCTTGTTCGTGTGCATTCATCTAACAAATGAACGAACATAAATGAACTTCCTGCCGAACGGTTCACGCACTATTCGCTAAACGTTTGGTTCGTTTACGGCTCTAATTTGACAGCATAACTTTTTAACTTTTAAGTATAATAACATAGAAATAAACCTTACCAAAGTAGCAATCTCACCATATCCCTACTTTTAGGCCAATGAACCGGCACTTTGTATCCAACAGGCAATGGAACCAAACATTTCGGATTCGGTTTCGGACAATACCGCTCTCGATGCTCCATGTGCCGTCTCGATCGCAGCGCCTTTATCGCCTTCCGGTTATCCAAACACGGTATGTAATCCACAGCCAGAGAGCCTGTACACACCTTCCATTCGTACCCTAAACCCTCACCACCATCACTATCACCATCATCCAATTCACTATTAATCACAGTCTCCGTACTATTATTGCTCACTGTATCCTGAAACGGTAACGGTGACGGTGTTGTGGAGATTATTTTTGTGACGAGAGGTTGACGGAGTGGTGGTTGAGAGGTGTTGCTGTTTAAGATGAAGAATGTGACAAAGAGGATTATGAAGAAGAGGAATGCAATGAAAGGGTATTTGCGTAATTTTATGAGATTGTTAACGGAAACTGCCATTGTACTGACGGTGGAATAGGGTGATCGTAGGGACAAAGTTGGAAAGTTGAAATATTATTGGGGGTTTGTAAGGTGAGAGTGCGGTAACGAGTGTTGATGGGTTTAAAATACAGTTGAAGTGATGAAATTAGGGCCTCGAGGAGCGGATCACGTCTCAGATTGTGACACCTGTCGGGATGGAATTTTGAACGGTCTGGATTATGGATTGGATTGTAAGAAAATGTTTAAGAAGGAAAAAGTCAAGAATCGTATACGCCCACCGTGGGGCTCGAACCCACGACCACAAGGTTAAGAGCCTTGCGCTCTACCAACTGAGCTAGACGGGCTTTTGTTTGTTGATTTACATAATATCTATAACTAAGTATGAATTAAGTTACTAGAAGTCTAATACAACTATATTGTTCATCTAGTTTTATGTATGTATGTATGTATGTATGTATGTATAAATTCTAATCTATTGTATAACTGTGTTTTTAAAAAATAAGCTTGTGAAATGAAAACTAAAATCAAGTTTGAACCAAAGAAGCTACTAACCCATCTCCTAGATGTTAGGTTTGATGTGTGAATGTTAAATACATTATTGCAACAAATGCATACATTATTTATATCTCACTAATTGGTATTTATCTGAAGTAGTTTTTTTCAAGAGATGCGATAAGATATAACTATTTATTTAGTTTACAAATGGCATGATACATATGTACTCACTTTTGTTTTAATATGGTAAGTGTGAGGTATTAGGCTCAAGTTTCACAAGAAGCAAAAAATTTGTCATTAAAAAATGTGAGCTAATTAGTCGTTACTAGTGATGGTTGAAGTGGTAAAAATATTAAATGTAGTTGAATTATCTTATTCAAATGTTGATTTAATGTAATAGACTGATTAGCAGGGAAATATATAGAGAGAGATAGAGTGTAAAAGGATGTGGAAATAAGATATAAAGATAGAGTGGGAGCCATATAAAAAGTAGTCCTATATTGTGTGCTCGTCAATAAGTAGATGTTTTAAAGGATGCAATCATGCAAACATCAATTCATTGGTCCAAAGCAGCTAATCAAACAAGACTCATAACGATAAATTCGTGGCAAGTTTTTTTCACAATAATGAGAATATTTTTATATGACTATTAACATTCGAGATGTTGGATCCATAAAGAATGTTCACACTAAAACCATCACATGTTTTGGACATATTGGTTGTGGATGAGATGAGAACTCGACTGTAAGTCTTCTTGAGTAGGAGCAATACCAAAATTGTGAACTCTGAGGAATTTTTCACTAGGGCAGCAAAAAACAATTTCGTAAGTTCCTTGTGGACAAACATGACAATAGTGGTTGGTATGCAGAGTAAAATTATAGAAATGGTAGAAAAGATGAGCATCTGTTATTCAAGTTGGTGGGCAAGCCTTGTCGAGAATGATAAGTTCCATGAGTGTTTGTTACATCTTAGGAAAACCTCATATGTCTAAGTTACTTGTAATGGTAGGGAAAACTTCATCAAGGACGATAAGCCCATAAGGGATTGTAGAGTTTGTAACACTCTGACAAATCCCTCACCAATTGTGAGCATGAGAGATGTTAGATGTTCGAGCTTAACAGTTAAACATGTGTTGAGTAGGAGTTGTCTCATAATAGATCTTAGGGGTGGTCTTCACCTGGGCACTTTACCAACCAAAAACTAGTCCATAAGATTCTCCCAGGCAAAACAAACGAAAATATTGATATAAGAGGCTGAATAGGAGATCACCTATGTGGGATTAACCAACTTTAACTTTTTCACCTATTTGTTTTATATGTTGCTATAATTTCATATTGGAACAAACCAAACATCTTTTTCCTTTCATGTTATCATTGGATACTTTTAGTTTTATAATAACTTCTTATTTAAGTTGGGCCTAAAATGTTGCGTATCAACGTTGTTCGCTATGTTTTACAGACGAACAAAGATTGATTGTAATAATATAATTTCCGACAATTGACAAAAACTGAACCGTCTGTCATACTCATCCCTTGAAATCTAAACATCTTTACAATATGTGGTGAGTCTTTGTTGTTTGTTTATTTGATGTCCCATATCATAGTGCCCAAAAGATGTCACTTGGCATTAAAATCTATATTGGCAACGAATGAGTGGCTTGAAGATGATTTAACGCCACTTCTAAAAAAATAAGAAGAAACTCTAAAGGCTAGTTTGAGATTTAGGAGTTGTGAGCCGTTTTTAAACCATCACACTTAAACTTTAGTACACTCATGTCCCTAGTCGATAGGACTTCAGGCATGTTGGTTAATGCATGTCGAATTTGTATTTTCGTTAAAAATACTTGCTTGCGTATGTTTATTTTAATTTAATAATTTGTCTAAAATCATATATTACAAAGTGTAAAGTTTTCTTCTATTGTTTTTTTTATCTTTTATTAAAAGAAGAATGCTACGGTTGGAACTAAAAGGTGAGCATGATTGTGAAAAAAAGTTTAGCATGATTGTGAAGAAAAGGTAATCACATAAAAATACTTTTGTTATTAGTTGAGCTTGACAATGTGTGTCTAGAATTCTATATCATAGCTTAACCATGTATGGTGATGTTAAGATCGTTATAAGCAAAACTTATAGCTCGAATCGGAATATGGAGTGACCATTGACATGATATGTATTATATGCACCTTTGATTATACTCATTTATATATTATATGTTTGCCGATTAATTTTTTGTGTTTGTACCCATTATCATCACCAAACAGGGCGGACATACCTTAGACTCAGGGGTAGCCTTTGCTACCTCTTGGCGCTCCGACGATAGTGTAAATTTTGGAAAAATTTGACGTTTTTTCGATTTCGTTACCCTTTTTTATAAAACGTTATCCCTACGAATATTTTATAGATCCACCGCTTTCACCAAATATACCTTTCTTAAAATATTGGACCGATAATAGCAATTATTGATGAAACCATACACGTCTTGCCACCTGGTAGGTTCGAATATTTGGTCTCACTTTCCAGTGATCTATATCGAATAATCGTTCATCCACTTGTCATCAATGTCAGAAGCACACGATGTGATATTAAATTTGGTTGTCATTCGCTTTCCAGCTTTTAATCCCCCATCAAACCACTTTGTAAATTATTGTATGTATTATTATTATTATATTATTAAAGAAAAAAAAATCTAAACCACTTGCACATAAAACTAACTCCACTTTAATTTAGATATTTTCAAAAACCATTTAGTACTAGTTGATACGTCAATCATGACCCACTTATCTTTATACGTTAATTTATATTAAAATAAATAATTTACTTGTAGATTTATTCAAGTCCATCAAATTATAAAATGAACTTTTTTATCGACATACTAACCTACTTTTAAATGAATTCAAATGGATAGACACGGTTCACGACTACCTACGTTACCACCACCACAAATGAATAAATTTAAATGGATAGACAGGGTTCACTACTGCCACATTACCACCACTACAAATCGTGTTAATCCACCACATTACCACCACTACAAATGGTGTTAATCCACCATTGTCGATGTCACAATGGCATTACCACCATCACAAATGTTGTCACATCACCACCACAGCGAACCCTTTACACATCCACGGTCACTGCCAACACTGTTGCCATCCATCGCCAGTACCACCATGAATGTAATGAATGTAGATGTAACAGGTGAAGCTGTTTTAGTGCTTTTTTCATCCTTAAAGGGTCCATTCAACTTGTTTAATTTAGAGCTTGTTCCACCAAATCATCCTTGATGTTCACAGCCCCCTACCACACAATACACTTTCAAGACACATTACTAAGGCTGCACTGACCATGATACATAGGACTCAATTTTCATGGTTAATATTATTCAAATTCCAATATATAACCACAGATTACGAACCCAAATCTGGCGTTCTTACAATTGAAACAAAATAGCATCAAGATTGTCAAAGCATTTAGGGAAATAAAGAACTATACACAGTCTCCATATTGCAATTCTGGTGTAGAACAAACCAAAATGTTAATAGCAACTAATCTCTCATCTTATACCCGAAACAACCCCAAAAAAACCTTCATAATTGTTCAAACAGCAGCACCGTCATTAAGGAGCACTTGATCAAAATGCCAAACTCCTGATATTTCAAGAAAATTACTACTTTCAGCGATCATATGGTATACAGATGATGCCCTTGAAATAAAAAATGTTAAGCACTAAATATACCATGTCCTTTGCCGACTCTTCTCAGTTGAGCAACATATTCAGATATCTTTTTAATCGCCTCAACCTTTAACAAAGTAAAAATACTAAGAATCTCCCCTTTTAAAAAGGAGAAAAGATATCCACATTATTAAATTTCAGAATATATGAAGTGAAATCAATAATTCTACCTGTTCACCCAAGAACTCGCTTTCAACAAAATCAGCTAATTGCACATCATTGTTCTTGTTAGCTACCTGTTCTCATCAAATATCACAATTCAGAAACACAAATCCTACTATTTCATGACCTAATTAGTAGCCATTAATCGGTTTTACTAGCGGGCTTACAAAAAAAGTGAAAAATATTGTCATACCGCGTGCAAGTGTAGAAGTTTCTCATTTGTTAGTTTCTCCAATGATAATGCAAACTCCATTGCTGCAAGAACAAATAAGTAAAACCATAATTATTGGATCCAAAATAGTTGAAAAAAATTTAACGAACCAAGCAATTTACAAGATTACTAGTCAATAGCTCTTTCACCTGATAAAAGCTTATCATATCATAACAAAGAACTTACCGTATATTGCATCTCCTTTCTCAGCATGATCGAACTCTGACAAGGGCATTAAAATAGATTGCAGCTTCACCTTCCCGCCACGTTTGTTCTGAGAACAGAAAATTTTGAGAAATTTCGACGATTTCAATCAGTTACAATGAAACGGTTTGTGCACCAACTTTGCTCAAACATCTAACATATGAACAACAAGGACTGTTAGGAAAATTATCAAACACCTGGTATTCCATCAGCTTCTCCGCATGTTCCCTTTCTTCTTCACTTGACTCCTTAAAGAATCTCCAAGCATTCATGCAGCATAGCCGGATCTAACATCGTCCCATCGATTGTTAGTACAAGTTTATCGATAGAAATGACTATGGTTTTAGTAACTTACTTGGCTAACCCCTTGAGAGCAACATTGTCCCTATCAAAGTAGGCATACATAGCATGGTACACGTATGAAACATTGTACTCAACACTAAAACCAACACAAAACAGAAATATAACATCAAAAAATAAGAACAAAGTCACCATCAGTCCTTTAACAAATATATATAAAACTTAAAAATGAATTAAAAAAAGTTCAATCCCAATCAAACTGACAAACATAAGACAATTAAATACAGAAAAATGTATCAGACATCATGTACAGCAAGCCCTAATTATATATACACGTATAACTAGACCTTATGTTCTCCTAAGCATTCTATCAAACACACGGCCTGCATTCTGAATTCACGTGAAAATTCCAATACAAAGCGAATAAGGTTTCAATCAGCAACCAGAGTAGATCAATTACAACACAAAATCAATAAACAGTCACTTAACCTAATCACAAAATTAATAAACAGAAGGTACAAAAATGAGAAACTGAAAGTAAGAAAAACTACTTGATCTGTTCGTTGATGGCGGCTTCGGATTCATCAGCGTACTTTTGACGAGCAAGAGACTGTTGAGGAACAGTAAGGATAAGATTGAGCTCCTTTTTGACCTCCTCAAACGGTTCAAACACAACGCCGGTAATCGGCTTACTGTTGGAAGAACCGCCTTTGGCCGCCGCGCAAACGATGGTCGACGGAGGAGGCGATGAGATCAGAGTTCCACTGAAGTTCTCGCCGGAGCCGGTCCGCAAGAAGATAGTTAGTGGAGCTCTGAGAAGCATGGTTTTTAGAGAGAGAAAGTAAGAGAGAGAGAGAGAGAGAGAGAGAGAGTGGAAACAACGGAAACGGATAACAGTTTTGACTGATAAGTGATAAGGAAGAAGAGAAGAGGTGATATTATATAACTTAATCAACGGTGGATGCGTAGCCGTTGGATGGAATCACACGTGGAGTATGAGATTGAGTAGAGGTGTACAAATTTATTTTTTTTAATAATCGGTTTCGGTTTTTAACTAAACTGGTCTTTTACATAAAAATAAAAATCGGTTTTTCTTATAACCACTTTTGGTTACTAACCGGTTTTTTTAAGTCAAAACAATAACCGGTCCAACCGGTTAGGATCGGTTTTTAACCGGTTTATTTAAAAAACATGTTTAAACCGGTTTTTTATAGCCGGTTTCGGTTTTAAAATCCGTTTCGAAGTTCAAGATCCTTAACCAGTCTACAACCGCGGATTCGGTTTGGTTCTAAAACCGGTTTAAAAAAACCGGTTAAAAACCAAAAACCGGTTTTAATTTTTTTCCGGTTTCAGTTTTAAAACTGGTTTTTTGTACACCTCTAAGATTGAGTGAATGCAGCTTCTTCCTGAAAACCTTAGAAAAAAATCGTTCGAAAATTGTTGAGTGGTAGCGTTTGTAAAGGTAATATATTTATATATTTTAATTAATCTTCTTGTATGCTACGTACATTTTAAATATATATTCTTTTAAAATGATACACATGTAAATTGAACTAGAATTTTGATCTGTAGTGCGTTGGACGATGTGGAAATTTAAAGTGACTTGAATTTATATTATCAAATATTTATCTCAACTTGTTTTTAAACAAACTTTACATCAAAACGTAGAACAATTGAAGACACACGTGAATATAAGCACGGAAACGTGTTATATTTGACTTGACTTGTTACCGAGAAAATTTGTGTCGAAACGCAAACCAACTTGGATTTATAACACAAACCTTAAAAATATGCACGTAAGAAAATAGTGTTTTTTTACGTGAGCATGCATTGCGACGGAGTCGAAACGTAAAGTAACTAGATTTTATTACGCTTAGTGAAAACATATTTTATTTGACCCAACTCGTTTCCGAACAAAACGTAGACCAACCAAAGGTGTACATAAAAAAAAGCATGAAAACGTATTATATTTGACCCATATACATAAAAATAAGCACGGAACGTATTATATTTGACTCACGTACATGAAAATCAACATGAACAACTTGAGAATAGCAAAATGACATTTTACAAAGTTTTTATAAAGCTAAGGAGGTGTAAGTGGCAATCTTAAAAGTTGAAGGGTTGAATACACAAAAATAACATAAGTTGAATGGCATTATTATTATACATATAATTAGTTGACCAATTAGCTACGGTAAGTTTGATTTTTCTTAAATCATACTTTTCTCAAATTTAACATTGACACTTACACCCCCTTCAACCTTTTAAAATTTTACAAAATGTCATTTGACCCCCTCGAGTTTACATGCTTATTTTTATGTACATGTCGATATAAATTCAAATTTGTTTACGTTTCGACATAATATTTTTAAAGTAAATAATACTTTATGTTTCATGAGTCGTGTCATATATAATACGTTTTTGTACTTATTTTATAGACATTTTGAGTTAGTCTATGTTTTGACATTTATGTACGTGTCGGTATAAATTAAAATTTGTTTACATTTCGATGTAATAACACTTGACAACCCCGAGTTTGACGTGCTTAATTTTATGTATGTCACACCCTCATTTTCCACAAGCGGAGTTTTGTAACATCCGTAAAAAACGGATTTACCAAACCCGCTCCGTTTATCAACCGAACAGTCAGTTAAAATTTTCGTTGCGAATTATGCCCAAAATAATTTTAAACGATACATAATCAATTATTATACGGGATTATATAAGTTGTTTTTGAAAAACTGTTGAAAATCGCAAAATAAAAATATTTTGGTTCTGCCGGGTTTCGAACCCGGGTCAGTAACCGGTCTGGCAACAACTTAACACACAACATACAAACCACTGCGCCACTGATGTTACTTGTTAATTATTAAGATCATTTAATTCATATCATAACATTTCGAATTCAAAACCGGCGCCCATTGTTGCAGTCGTCGGAAATCCCGGTAATCTCGCGAAACTTAACGTTTCTTTCAGTTATAACGTAAATCATAAACGCCATATCGGTTATAACCGATGTTTGAGTCCGCGACCAAAGTCATAACCGCCGGAGAAATTCAAACCAATGAATCCAGTTGGAAATCGGGCCAAATACATCTCGGTTTCTCCCTATAAATTCACCCACAACCCACCTCAAGCTTTTTCGCTCAAAACCACACCTTTACCGGACGTAATTCCACTCGCCGGAATATCTCTGCTCATCACCGGAAAACCGGGTTCTTCATTTCTGAGCCATACTGAACCCCCTAAGCTTATACCGAAGTCACCCATACCTTTTTCAAACTTTCTGAAGACTCTCTGCTGCAAGACCCACGTCGCCGGAAAGGATTGCTGTCGCCGGAGTTTCGCCGGAGAAACAGAGGAATTCAATCGGTATACCTCACGCTTAATTTCTTCATTCTTTTTATGTAATCTCACTTGTAATTAACCCTCTGTCACTAAAGAACATGTTTTAATCATCGAACCAGTCGATTTCCGATTCTGGTTAAAACCAGTGAAGAAGACGATGTTCGGTAATGTTTAAGTATAATTAAAAGCAAGATATTACTCGGGTTAGACACACAGTCCAGCGGTGGACTGTGTGCACAATAAACACTAACGTCTCGAGTTCGAATCCTGTTCCACACACGCGGCCTTAATAAAAATGATTTTTTTTTATTAACCGAACCGGAGTCATATTGATATATGTTAAGTATATTAACCGGAAAGATAACCAAGTTAGACACACAGTCCAGTGGTGGACTGTGTGTATGTTTAATCAAAGCACACGAGTTCGAGACCGGTCTTCTGCATCGACCCGGATAATTATTAAACTTTTTAAATAAGTCAGAAATGAAAATAATTAATTTGTGTTTAAGTATAACAAAAATCAGTTAAGTTAACAAGTTGTACACACAGTCCAGCGGTGGACTGTGTGTTATCATAACCCACAGGTCCCGGGTTCGAGACCTGTGGAGCGCACCGTCCGAATCAATTAAATCGTTTTTAAAATAAAAGGATTTTCTGTTTAACTTAATTAATATATAAATATAATTAAAAACGGATATATGACGGGTTAGACACGTAGCTCAGTTGGTAGAGCTGCGTGCACGCGTACGGGAGGTCTCGGGTTCGAGCCTCACCCAGCGCACTTATATACACGATTCGAACCGGTCAACGGTCAACCGGTCAAAGTCAACGGTCACTGTAGCAAAAAAATCAAATTTTTTAATTATTTTTATTTATTTATTTTAATTAAAAATCAATTAAAAATACTTAAAAATAACATTTTTAAGGTTAGAAAATAGCCTTAAACTCACAAAAATACACCCAACAATCCTACTAAAATAGATTAATAAAATCCGTTTACTTACCAAACCATAATGCGATTTATCTAGGTTAATCTCACTCGTGGTTAAAACCACTTCGCGTGCATTCAACATCATCAACCGAACGCACCCACTGTGAGTGAATCTTACAACTCCCCCCTTTTAAATTACACGTTTTGGGGTGTGTCATGTGTCATAAAAAATAATTTACTCGTTTATTTAACTTGTGCCATACCATATCGTGATCTAAATTTATATTGTTATAATGTTGTGATTACTTATTTCATTTTGTCAAATTATATGGAATTCATTCATTAAGCCCATCAGTTCCTCGTGGGAGACGAGTTGAACAACGCGTGCCTCAAAACCAATTCATTATTGTTCATGTGTGTATCATTGAGTTTATATTGTTTGTAGTTGTGTCATTCATATTATCATGTTTATGCAATTCATTCATTAGGCCCATCAGTTCCTCGTGAGAGACGAGTTGAGCAACGCGTGCCTCTAAATGTTCCATTATTGTTCATATGTGCTTTATTTAATATCTTATGATTGTTGAATAAGTTTACATCTATTTTTACTCATGTTTGGTTGTGCACATATTTCATAATCAATTTAAATAAACTTGTTCAAATGTTTTCCATAGGATTCACTCGCCAACATTATGTTGACCCAAAAACCCTTTTACACATGATACAGGTGAACAGGTTGAAGCGAGGAAAACATAGGAAATGCCTTAGAAGAGAACAAAGAAGCTTAGATTGATAGTTAGAACATGCTGTAATCTTTATTGTAAATTTTCATTAAATTGTATTAATGAATATGAAACGCATAATAAATGTCATGAGCTTTGATGATAACCCAATCATGCCCCGATCACCTTTTCCGCTGCGGGTCGGGGTGTGACAAGTTTTACCGCGAGGCGTGTGATTGACCAGGATCTAACCACTAATCATGTTGAACCAACCATTTAAAATAATAAAAGCATCACTATCAACATGATTAACGATAAGGTTCTAGTTTGTTTAAAAGACAGTTTATGTTGCAGTGGAAAATAAAGTTAAAAAAACCAACAAGAACTTAAAACCACAAGTTAAATAAATGTTCAAAACAATAAGTTTAAACAAACCACCCACTCCAGCCGATTGCAATGCCCGACCATAGTTGTACCTACTGACCTGCAAAGCATGCAACTACGTGTCAACAATAAAGTTTGCGAATTCACAAAATTTGAGTTTGGTAAAAGTAAAGTACACAACGTTTTGATTTAAGTATGACTCGGGTAGCTAACCCTTATCATATGACTAAATTGTGTACCGAATGCTGACGTTTCGTTTATGCCCTCAATAATAACATTAAAGCAAGAGTGAAGGTTAGAAGTTCACGCCCGCCCTCCAACACGATTTGAGGTTTGTCAAACCTAATATCGCTATCAACTAATACCCCGCGTATGCCCATCCGGCAATTTAATCGGTAAAATACAGGGACTTCCATGATAGAGTTTTTCGTTTAGTCTAAGTGTACTATCCACCTCCAGTGGATAGCATGTTTCAGTGGTCCACATAAGGGACAAGCGCATAGCCCCAACCAAGGCTACCGTAAAAAGTGTTGTCCCAAACCAGGGACACATGCTTTTAGAAAAAAAAAATGTGAACTCACCTTAGTTTGCTCGGTATTAAACTTGAAAGGTAATCAGGAATGGCAACATTGTCCTGATATGTTTACTGTTTCAATTAGTTCAATTTATGAATTCCTACACATATCTAGCAATTAGCACACGTACACATTGTCACAAATATTTCACCGTATAGTTTTTAAGCTCATATTCACAGTATAACCTACGACATACTATACACCACTTATACAATCACCAAGCATAAACACTAAAAGTAACAAGTTCGACACTTTATAAACTTACAATCATGCATAACAAAATTCACTTAAAATAGGTTATTTTGGAATGTCCGTTTACCATACTTACGAGATTGAAAAAATCACGATATTTTTATGCGGCGTGTCCCTCTGAGGGGTTATCCTTGTGTTAAATTTTTAAAATCTAACTCTTTACCAAAAATTTATAAAAATCATTTACTAAGCATCAACCAGATTCGTCACTTTCTAATTGCAGCTCACGGAAAAATTCATTTAAATTCCTCAGTTGTCCAATTGACGTAATTCCATTTGGAGGTTCGCACTAACACCTAAGAAAATCTACAACATAAATTTCATGATCTAACTCTAATTATTCAACAAGTTATGACTCAAAACATAACACACAAAATCTGCAGAAAAACGCAGCCTTGTTTGCTGAAACGAAATAATTTATTTAATAAAGCAAACGACGTCCAAAAATTATGATTCCAGCACCATTAGAAGTGTATTTCGAAATACCACATTATAAACTCAAGAAATTCCAGTTTTCGTTACCCGTTTACAGATGATTAAAGTCAGATGTAACTGTTGGACAACTTATTGTTTTCGTTAACCGATCCCGCAAACGATTAACTAGCGAACCCGAGACACATAAAAATAATTCACAGCAGGTTTGTATCACAAAATAGATCATGTAACAACCAACTTGTCACTAACCACTAAATTTAGCCCATCAACAACACCCGAGAGACATCCTGAACCCGTGATTCACCCATAACACATCACGATGCAATTTCTACTGACTCTATGTCATATGTAGTCATTAAAACAACAATTATTACTATCATAACAGAAAACTCAGCCATGACACTTAATAACAATCATACGAGAACATTTATTACCGTTACCAAACCCAAGATTTAACCTGTAACGGAAATCCTAGTGACTTAACCGAACACACAATGACCCGAATATTATAAACACATAATATCTTGCATCTAGCACCTCATATAATCATCAGATCATCATAACCCAGAATTGCAGCCAAGACACGAGAAGTTATAACCAAAGAAAAAAAATATGTACGAATTGATATAACTAACAATAAAATGCAAGCTACGATTACCTAGTGATGAAGAAGGTATGATTTGCTTTTAAACAGAAAATTTTGAAGTCCTTATACTTCTTCTTTTCGTCAACAGTAGGCAAGAATGAAGGAGGTGCAATTTAGGTTAAACTCTAGAGATGTATGCATGATTTACATAACTATGTGGAACAAACTAACATGAGGCAGTTTGGTGTATAGTGGGCCGCAAGTGGAAGGGATTTTGGGCTGGGTGGTTTGGAAATAAGAAAATAAAAAGGCTGTCACGGTTTGTTGTTATGTTAATACTATTATTTGTTTTTTTTTTTCTTTTCCGTAACTCACACATGCATTTTACTTGAATGGATTGGTGGGGTTGGCCGTGACTTAGTCAGGTTGTTGTTTTGATATCTTTTTCTTCTTCTTCTTCTTCTCCTTCTCCTTCTTATTATTATTATTATTATAACCAACTAATACAAGTGTGCGATTTATGTCATGGTTCGGACCTTATGAGTTTCAAGTTACGCGAGTGGGTTGGATCGATAAGCGAGACGGATGTTTTGGTTCAAACGGTTCGGGTCGGTTCAAGAAGATATGGATTCGGTTCGAATACGCGTTTATATAATATAATTTATATAGGTATAAAATTAATTCGTGAATAAGATAAGTATATATAAATTTATTTAAAAAAACGAAACTAATAGTTTTTACCTCGAGATTTCGGGTTGTCACAATGTACATGTTGGTTTAAATTCAAGTTGTTTACATTTTGATTTTTTTTTCGAAAATGAGTCATGTTAAATATAATACGTTTTTTGTGCTTATTTTATGAACATTTCGAGTTGGTCTACTTTTGATCGATAAGCAATTACAAAAAAAAATCAATACACTCAAATCACGTTAAAAAACGACCGCGCAACACGGGGCATCAATTCTAGTTTTTAGAAGTTGTGTCTTAGGAACTATTCATAATAATGTGTGAGAGGGGACCACCACCATTTCATCTGATGCATTTGGAATTCTAGAAAAGCTCCCGACCGTCCGCCTAGGCGTTTGAAGCCGTGACATAAGCTTCCGGATTTGAGCACTAGAGATTTCTTAATGACTTCTACTTACAGGGCCGGCCTGGAGGGGGTGCGGGGTGGGCGACGACTCAGGGCCCAAATCCTCTGAGGGCCCGATTTTTTTAATATACAAACATTATTTTAATGGGTGACAGATAGTGAAACCATCACACACAAATATGAAAATAACTAAATAAATGAGAGAGAGCTCATGGCTACATGGTAGAGATGTGAGAGTCCTTTTTTGACGTGACAATGAAAACTAGCAAAACCATAACACATAGCCTCACGGAACAGGAATTCATTTATTTGTACCTGAATTTCGATATAAAGTTGGTTTCCAAATTCCATAATTTTCATTCACGTTTTTATTTGAGCTTTTAACTCTAATACGTACATCTTCAAAAAAGAACTTATGTTATAACAAAACCATATGAGTCAAGAAATAGATTTTACCACGTATCTTGAAACTAAAAATTAAATATCAAATGTGGTCCATGATATGCCGAGAAAGCCATTCATGAAGAACACACTACTAGCTACGAAGATGGAACATATGACTATGGTAGGACTACATATACATACACTAACTTGAGCAAGAATCTATTTTATCGTATGATATATCAGCTAGCGTCGTTATATGGATATATTACATACTTCCAAAGTGCAAAGCCTATGATCAGAATGCCCTTCTTTTGGAGTCTACCAAGCCAGACCATAAGGGGTGTATGGGTGCACAAAGCCTCACATAGTCATATGGATCACTTCACGACTCGACAAGGGAATTTAGACGTGAGCCCGTTAGAATGTTTATCAAGCCTAAACTTCAATGTCTAATTAGAATGTTTATGAAGCCTGAAATTCAATGTCTAGTTTTTTTATTGTATTATTTAAAAGAAAAAATATTATTTTATTAATTGTCTTGAGATAGTTGACTTCTTAGGTTATATTCGAAACGGTTAGAATATAACTTAAGATGGCAAGGGTAACAAATTATGCCGTTGCCCTTAGGTTATTAATGAGTGACATATTTGGTTTATTAAATACAACAAGGCATTATAAATGTGATCGCAATTTCTTTAATTGGAATTTAAATTTTTTTATTTCTCGATCTGCCAAGTTTAATTGGACGGTTCTTGTTATAAGTTTTGACTTTTAATTGGTACTTTGGTAGTTTCATATATATATATATATATATATATATATATATATATATTTGGTAGTTTTATATTTGAACTTTGTCATTTGCTATTTCGTAAGTTTTCTATCAAATACTCCAAATGTATATAGTTGAAATTAATAAATGACAATGATATTAACAATATGCAAATGGAGATAAATCAAGTGTAATATTAATAAAATGATAATGATATTAACAATATGTAATTGGAGATAAATCAAGTGTAATATACAAACTAGAACTTTATTAATAAAATTTATAGCAGAAAACATTAATAACTAGTATTTAAAGTAAGCAAAATCATAATTAGATTTTGTATATCTAAAAAAGATGAAAAAAAACAAATTATCTAGTTTCTCTTTATAATATTATCAACTAAATCATATGTTTCGTTGTAAATTCTTAGAGCGTTATAAACATACTGGATTTTAAAATGGATTTTTTAATCCATAAGACTTTTTTTACTCAAGTGTAGATGATTTTGAAACCTGTCTTTTTGTAGAAATAAGAAATAATCCAAAATTAACAGATCCTGAAGTTTTTAGCTGTCACTTATAAACTTTTATATATAACAAGTTGTGGTTTTTAAATGTTGTAAGAAAATGATTGAAAAAAAAAAAAGAAATTGATTATAGTATTTTTCCTTCTTTGTTTATGTTAATTTTGAAGTTTGTACCAGCCTGTGTGTTTCACCATCAATAGGGCGGTCTTGGATGTTTGATCATAATGAGAGTGTCACAGGAGGAGAGAGATTAGAGGGGTCGTTTTGGTAAAACGACGAGTCAAACGAATTTTTATAAAGTGAATGAGAGTAGAGTGTGTTATTAAGAGAGATAAATTAGATCGGTATCATGTCATTTTTCACCATCCTACTATGTTGACACTCTGAAAAATAGGAACTAAGAAGTGGAAGATTAAAATAGTTATTAGGCTTTAATTTTAAATATTTGTTAGCTTGATTTTAATTTGTAGTTTTGCAACTTCTTTTGAGGGCTTATTAATCAAATTAGTAACAGTTATTAGTTTGATTTTATTTTTAGCGACCAACAAAAGCTAGATCATTCAGGTAAATCTAAGGTCTTCAACGTCTATAAATGCAAACGACGCTGGTGACCTGGCTTGTCACAATTCTAGAGGAGACATCGTCCAAATGCTCACTGTGGTAAAATCTCAGACTTAACCCATAATAATTTTTACTTTAGACGAGACTGCAACCCATAACCTTATTTTGGAAAGCCATAAGGCTACCAACGCACCAGAAAACCATTCCCTATTAGCCTGATTTTAATTGATAGTCTTGGTTATGTTTAAAAGTTAAGTGTCTATTCCACTCCAAGAGGAGTGTTACATTTTAAGTTTTGCCTCACATGAACAACTATATAATAATATTGATACAGTTAACAATTCGCAGTGGTTCTATTATATTTAATCACTTTAGTTTATAATTGAAAATATATTATCTAAAGAATATGAGAGGAAACATGAGACACGTGATACGGTACTTGATGCAAAATGGGGGTTGTCACTGGTAGTAGTATTTTTAGGGTCCTACCATAAGTTTAATGATCAATAAAAGATTCAATGTATTATCATGTAACGCCGTAAAAACTGAATTTGAAATTTATAAAATGTTTTTCTTATTTTACATTATGAGATAAACGTAACTAAGTTATGTAACTTAGTTATTAACATAAAGGTCGGAAGGTTGTAAATAGGAGTATAAGGTTCAAATAACCAAAAACCCAATTAGAGGGATTAAAAGTGGCATGTGATGTAAACTTTATAAAATTCAGGCTTTTAATGTGGGGAATATGTATATGTCGACATATACATACGAATAGGAAGAAGAAAAAGAGTTATTCCCACAACCCCCTAAATCAAGGCAATTGAAGAAGTATTTGAAGTTAAATCAACGTATGAGTGAAGAATCCTTACCATCTCATCGTAATGAACATGTATTAAGTTATAAATTTTGATTTGGTGATTTTTCAAGAAGTGATTTATGATCAAACCATAAAGTAGTATGAAATTAAGTATAAGGAGATGTTAAAATCACCATATAGGTCTTGGGTTATGAACAATTTTGAATAACTTGATGTTTGTAAGTGAATCCCCTTATTGGGATGATGAAGATGGCGAAATGGGTGTGTCACCCATGTCCAAATCCTTGTGTAAAATTTATGAATTAAATAGTGTGTGATGCATAATTGTTAGTTAGATTGAAGAATAGTATGAAATTTATGTGATACTTAGTGGTGATGATTAATGAATGTAAGAAATAGGAATGTAGTTGTACATTGTGTATTAAATTGTTTACGCATGCCAAGTGTTTGACGAAATGCCTAAATGACAATATTATGTGAACTTGTATGCTAACAATAGATGAACATGTGTAGAATGTAACAATGACATAATTAATGGTAGTTAAACATGAAAAATGCATTGTAGAAGGATTTCATGAGAAGGTGTAGTTGATGGTATGATTTAGGTAGAAATATGCATTAGAAACTTTTACTCTATGCTTGAATGGTGAGGTGCACACCATGTGATGGACCAATTGCTTATTTGTAATTTAGAAATGAATGTGCACTAAGTATATAACATACGAACTTGCTAGTGATGTTATGATTTTGTTAAACTGACTAACCTTATGTGCGGTTGTCAAATGTAATGTAATAAAAGCAATTAGCATGTGTAAGATGATTATGTGTATAAATGTATGTAACTAGGAGATTACAAGGTTGTATGTACTTTACTACATGGGTGCAAAGTGTTTATGGTGCCACTAGCACGACCGACTACATCGATATAGACATATGTCCTAAGCTGGTAATTTGCATACTTGATCGTTGACTTTTTAAGAGAACAGCATGATTAGAAATTTTAATATGATTGTAAGACTAGAAGGAATAGATGGTGCTTGATGGATCCTTATATATTATATTCGATGATATGTTATATTGCGTGAATTTGGAATGATTTATTGTTGAATCTATGTCTTGTGTTTGTTACAAATGATTATTGAAAGTCAAATGCGAAGTATGAAATTGATATGATTGTTAATATGTACAATTATGTATGCTAACGAGAATGTGAATATGATGACATGAAAGTATATGGATCATGTCAAGATAGATGGAAGCATGGAAGGCTAAACGGGCCAAAAGAAGCAAGAAACGGATGCGAATACGGACGCTTAAGGTAAGTGAATTCCGAAACTCACTTCTTAGTATATAAATGAAGTTGTTTGTATGAATATTGGAAGTCATGTAGGAATGGTTATGAGATGTAAGTAAATGGGTAAGAAATGTTGTAGTAAGTTGCTTATAGTTCATATGTCATGGAAAATGCTTGGTGAGATCAAACGGGTCAAACATAGAAAGTAACTCAACAAGTTGTAGTAGTTGGTTTGATGTTGGGGTTAAGCATTAGAAGGATATGGGGGCTTGAATATTGTTATTACACGTCTTGGAACTTCCGGGATATGCGACGAGTAGACAGAATGAGAAAAAATTGGAAATCAGCGTTTTGAGCTACAGAGGAGGAGTCGCCGACGCCAAGCCCTTTTGCAGCCGACGCCTTATCTTGCTGCCTACGCGGGTCCGATGCTGGAAACTCGTTTTTCGTATTTTTCTCACTTTTCCTTGCTTCCAAGGTCCCAATAAGCTTCCCAAATGTACCCCAAGCCTACCTTAAAGTTTTTGTGGGGTTGTAAGAACGGAAACCTATGGAAACATGTACGAAGACGTGGCATGTACACTAACATAAATGTGGTTTTGATATGATATGGCTAAGTCTTATAAGTAAGATTTCTATTGTATGCACAAGATATAGTGTAATGTGAAAACCATAGCTAAACGTGATTAGATACAAATATACGTGTAGACTAGTATGTATGAGAATTTACGAATAGATGTGTTTAGGATTTGTTTAAAGGTTATGTAAGCATGTAAGACGTATGTTAGAGTTTTGGTAGGGAGGTATGCATGTTCGTAGTAGGTATTTCATACACGAAAGAGTTGGATTAGATGTTTCGTACATTTGTTATTACATTGTACGTTTCCAATGAATGAGACTCATACGAAGATAAATATAGTGTTAATATATAAGAATTTACGATGTTAACCGAATTGTATTTGAGAATAAAATGAAGTGCAGGTATATTATTGTATGCTTATCGAAGGATAACTATATGGAATCTACATGAGGATAAAACGTGACGTGATCCTTTAGTTATACATTTTAGATTATATAATGCCCCAAGTACTAATAATGTGAACGTAGGTGGTGAATGCAGGTTGCACAAAATTACAGGTCATGGTCATCACGAGACTTAAACGGTTGAAGATCGAGTCATAACACATATTGTACGGAAATGTGTGGTCTTGTAGATAGTAAACATATGATATGTTTTATGTATTAAATGAAAAGAAAAATGTAATTATCGTTAAAGGCTCATCATAGATAGGACTTTCAATCATGTTGGAATGTTTTTAATAAAAAAAATTTTATGGTACGTATTTCCGCTGCGTCTTTTTTGTTTAAGCGTGTTAGGGTCTTACATCTCTTAACTATAAATTTAATTATTTATAAACATCATTGTTTTTACATTTTCTGAATTCATTCATTTTTTCTCGTCTAACTAAATGATAAAACCATTTTAAGTAGTTTATTTATTAATTTTTGATTCAAATAAAGAGTTAACTTAGTATAATACGAATAAATTACACGGAACATATTTGTGGTTTGTTGAAATGTCATCTTTACAAAATTTGAGAAACTAAGTCGATTATTCGTTTAATTGTTCAACCATCACAATTTCATCTCTGATATAAATGTCTGTATGTTTTTAAAATTCCCATTTTACAACTAAATATAACAAACAAAAGAGAAATTAACAATAAATAAATAAAAAAACGCAACCCAATTGCCAATCAGGAATGGGAAGGCAAGTTGAACTTGTAGGTTTGACAATGAACAACTCTAAGTTCGTACTTGGTATGGATTTCTTTGGGAAGGTAAAGTCCTTTCTAATCGAGTCTACATGAATCCTCTAAAGCCAAACACTAAGCATAGAGTCAAAAAGATGACGACAATGCAAGTCTAGTTTGATTTCAACAGGTAGATATTAAATAAAACATAGGGATCAAGCCACAAAATATATCAAACGACACCGAAGTCATCCTTGAAAGGAAAAGGACGCAAAACCTAATGATGTACCCAAGGGTAGTCGTATTGGTGAAAGATGTTCGAGGTTGACCACTTAATACGAGATAACAAGAGAAACTTGACCCCGTATGCAGAAACAAGACATGGATTGGGCATGCTACGGGCAACAAAAATTTGTACCGCAAGGTTAACAAGCCGATGACTTAGATGGGGGAGAGTGTCACAGCCCGTCCAAATTTAGATCGCAAAGCTGACATTCCAGACTTCTCTAGAATATTCTCAATGCGTCATAACCATAGGAAATTCCGAAAATTACCTCAGAATATCTTGGATATTTCCTTAGAAATATCCTAGATATAACAGACTAGTATAGGGATCTCCTATAAATGGCATATATATGTTGAATATATAAATTAAGACGGTAAATCTAGATCTATGCGAGTAAGACACCCCCAAAAAACTCATCAAAGTTTACCCTGGTAATGCTATTTGTAAGTTTTCTTAAAAGCAACATAACTTTCTTTTGTTACAACATCTTTCATTTCACTATAAGTGCTTCGAATTGTTGTCAAGTTGAGTACAAAGGCTTAACTCGGTACACAACAAAGTGCCACATTCAATCTAGGACCTGAGCTCCGGAGGTGGTATCTATGTCGGAATGAAGAGTTGGGGTGCTACCTCTTTAGTGGCGGATCCAAAAGACGCCGTGAGTGCTAAAAAATGGGTGATGTAAAATATACGAGATATCCAAAGAATATCAAAAAAAAATTATATCCGGAAATATCCTATTTCGAATAAATAAAATAAAAATTGGATATTCGAATATTCGATTCACTATCCGATCAGATATCCGAATATTCAGATACGGATTTGGCTAGTGAAACCAGCTATCCGAAAATTTCGGATATGCGGTTTTGAAATCATTGAGGATAGTTATATACCTTTTGTAGTTTTAGTTAATCATTATATATTAGTTTAAGAGTGATACATATTTTAGACCATTTAATCAATAAGTTTGGTTTTAGTGAAACTATTTATCTATAAAGAAGATTACAAATGAAAGAATGAAGTTGTCCAAAATAATTAATGAAAAAAGCCATTTGAAGTTGCGAACAGCTTGCTATATATGGACATTTGACACACCAAACACAAGCCACCGGATCTTTTCCCCAATTCAATGATTTCACTTTTAGCTAAATTACATACAAACAAATACGAATCACTCCATTCTGATAACGGTATCATTTTGGTCCCAGTATACTATTCAAAATAACAAGATCTAAAAAGAAAATTGTAAATTATTTCATGTTATCGATCGAGCTTTAAAAAGGACAATATTTTGTTCGTATATCTCTTTAATC
Source organism: Scalesia atractyloides (assembly GCA_947069175.1). NCBI lineage: Eukaryota > Viridiplantae > Streptophyta > Magnoliopsida > Asterales > Asteraceae > Scalesia > Scalesia atractyloides. The sequence goes on along the minus strand of CAMTDV010000116.1, from coordinate 84,912,516 downwards.
AGCATGAATAAAGTCCATCAAGGAACATACCGCCATAGTCCTTAACTTGTCCCTCACCGATGGTGGTCACTACAATAATGGTTTAGTTGGTTCAAATTATTTGTCATTAGGGTTCACACGAACTCAAACACATATTAATTAACTTGACACGAAAAAAATAAGGTATTATATTGTTATGGCTAACATGTTCAATAAAACAAGTCGTGTACTTGTGTTCACGTACATTGATTTGTTTATCTTAATGAATTAAACTTGTTAATCCGTTTAAAAACAAATAAAAAGTATATGTTTTATAAGATCAACCCGTCAAGTATATATGACCCATGTTTTACCCATTCATTACAAGTTTACAACTCATGATTTACAACTTATTACGACATGTTAGCTCTATTAACTTATTTAAATAATTAAGTTAATCAATATACGAGTTATCTCTAGGTTAAACACAATTTAACATATAAGTTTATCAAGACATGATTAATAGTTTAAAAAAGAATAAATAAATATGGGTTGTGTATGGCTTCGTCTAACTCCCACATCTAAAGCCCATCAACTCCCCACATGACATAATGATTTTTTATAAATATTCATATAATAAAAACAATTATTTTGATTCATATATGATTCTTTATTTATATCCACATAATTAATTTACATTTGATTCTATATATTATATATGTAATTCACATGTGATTCTTTATTCATATCCATATAATTACATTAAAAACAATTGTTTTCTCTCTTCTTTTCAATTAAATTATATTTTTTATAATTTTATCATTATCTTTTCTCTTTCTTTTACTCGCAACTACTTCTAAAAATATTAAAAAGTTTATAAGGGGTGAACAATGTTTTATATATATTTACAGATGAACAGCAACATTCTCATATATTTTCTGTCTTTCATTCACAACCACTTAAAACCACTAACAATCGTTCTTTATAAATATAAGTAACCTACTCACATATTTTTAGGGGAACCAATGTGAATGGTCTAATATGCGGATGGTTCAAATCCTAAAAAAACTTAATAGTATGATGGCATGATATGTTTTCATAATTCATACACTACAACCAATTTTTCAAGAATTTAAATATTCCTTTTAAAATTTAAACCTCACTTCTAGTATTATTTTTTCTTTTTTTTTTTGACATAATCTTTCTTAGGAGCCGTTTGGCAACTTTTAAATGGTTAAGTGCTAAACCTTGTAAGATGTCTGAACCATTAAGTGTTGAATCAGTAAGATGTCTGAACCATTAAAAACCAATATAATGTTTAACCATTTAGAGGTGACCAATTCAGATTAGGGGTCTTAACCATTCAGACTTTGTATAATGCTTAACCATTTAGAGGCAAGTGTCTGAACTATTCAGACATCTGCTCACGAAACAAACAATCTGAATTATTAAATGCTAAATCAGTAAGATGTTTGAATCATTAAGAGACTCATTAATAAGTAAACAAACAACCCCTTAGTACAACAAGTACATATTGTTTGGTCGAATTTGTTACGCATAACGGATTGAAAGAATAATGATCGAATTACCGTTACACCGCGTGAGAAAATACGTATAAAACAATTGCCTTGTGTGAAGTGCGGACTGATCAACACAAACACAACCCTAGTTATATTTAAATAAAAAGGAATAGTTGTTAGGATATTTTTAAAATGCCAAATTATTTTTACATCAAAGGATACATGCATGCTTCCATGAGTTTAATAAGTCATTAAACGCTAAGTGACAAACAAAAAACTCGGTTTATAATAAAATTTATCCATCATAAATTAACAACACTATAATGTATAAAGTAGTTGTAGTTTTTGTTTAGGGAGGTTTTTAAAAAAGTTTGATATAATTACACTTTTAACTTAAAACCATTTTGTTTTTTACTTTTAATCCCAAAGCTTTTTAACTTTGTCAATTTAACCTTATAACTTTTTTATTTTCAACTTTCGTACCTATACTTTTCATATTTCGCAAAAATTTTGTTTTAAGTTTTGTTCTAAATTTTGCGATTTAACACAAGCAACTTTCATGTGTGATTCAACGTTTTTACGTTTCGTTCTAAATTTTGCGAGTTAACATTACGCAACTTGCGTGTGTGCTTCAACATTCTTATGGTCATCTAGTTTTTCCCGTTTGATAGGTTCATCGTGGCGCACGGGTCCTAAATCGACTTTGTTATTATTTTCTATGTTTTATGTTTCGATCTAATTTCTCCGCATTAACACGTCGCAACTTCAGTGTTGGTGTTTGTTGCGGTGTTGTGGCCTTGGTGATATTTGTCACGGTTTTACGCCCCCACCGTAACATTGGGGGATTAATACTAGTTATTATTAATGTGTAATAAACCTGTTTATTTACTATAATCTTGTGTTATTTTACCATTTTTTCCATAAGTTATATTTTTTTAGAAACTTTGTTTTAAAAAGAACTCGTAAGGAAAAGAGTTTTGTGGCCCTAAAATAGTAGCTAGTGAAATTTTCAAAAGTTTAGGGTGTTTGGCCTTTTTTTTTAATGTCATTTTTTTAAATAATATTATTTTAAATTCATATTCTTTTTATGTGATTTTTTACTTTCATAAGTTCTTTGATATATATTCATATTCTTTTTATATTCTTTTTATGTGTTTTTTTACTTTCATAAGTTCTTTGAGTTTTTGTATACAGGGTTCGATTGAAAAAGTGACTTTATTCATTATTTTCTAACTAGTTTTACTTTTTAAATAACTAAGTGACTTTATTTTTTCAAACTACTTTTTATGATCCTCACGTTGCTTATAATGTATAGTTAATTTCTTAGAGATTTCTTCGTGCAAAATTGTATTAGGTAAAATTTTATAAACTTTTTCAAATCCGCATGTTTTGGAACTGAGATTATATTACTTATAGGCCTGTTTTACAATCAGAATATATAATGCTGTCTAATCAATATTCGGGAATATGGTATTGATAAATCGAGTTACATTAACTCACATGTGGCAATAAACAAAAAAAATTATATCAATAATTTGTGTGTAAACATGCATTCACTACATCATATACATATATAATTGTCTTATATATTGATAAACTAAATTCAAAGTTAAAGTTTAGCGACCTTAACAAAAGAAATATATATATATATATATATATATATATATATATATATATATATATATTAGTCATGCTCTAAGAGATCCACTCTAACTTATACTTGTACAAAACCAAAGGTCCTTTGGCTCGAGGAACCAATTTGTGTAAAATGGTCTCTTTCTGAAATTGAGGGTTTGAGTCTCACAGTAGACAATGACATAGAAATAAGAATAGTTTATAGTGAGGATTCAGTTATTATAAAAGCAGTCAAATTGTATTATAAATTGATTTAACTTACAAATTCATGTATAAAGCAAATAATCAAACACTTGAAAAGCCTTAGATAGCTTTGATAATTCTGTTATTGGATTTTACTACTATACGAGTATATTGGCTATTCATTTCATGAAAATGGTTTATAAAATGATCAAAGTATGTAATTGTATAGTTAATATTTTATTTAATATACTTATACAAGTTCATTTTAACTTCTTTATATAATGCCAAACACGTTGATGTAAGTAACATTAACACACACTTGACCACAAATATAAATAAACACAAGAGTCCACTTCCATTCATTCACAACTTCCTGCAGTTTCTTCGTCACTCTTTCAAGCTAGATCTCTCTCTCTCTCTCTCTCTCTCTCTCTCTCTCTCACACACACACACACAAAATGGCACCAGGCCATTCGCCGTGTACAGCATGCAAATTACTTAGAAGACGATGCGTTAAGGACTGCATTTTCGCACCCTACTTTCCCTCTAACGACCCACATAAGTTTTCCATTGTTCACAAAGTCTTCGGTGCTAGCAATGTTAGCAAGATGTTACAGGTATCACTAACACATGTTAATATTCGCATATTAAGTGTTCTACAATGCTCTTGTAATGTACCTTACCATTTAACCATTTTTTTCGTGTTCTCACAATATATAGCAAATGTATAGTATATAGTAAATATATGGTGTTGTAAATCTCTTCCTTATATTTGTATTTGTATATGTAAATATGAAAAGTTGAAAAAAAATATCTAAAGTAGGTATTTTATAGTAGTAGTAGTAGTATATAATCATTGGCACAAACTCATGTTGTAGGAGCTTGAAGTTCATCAAAGAGGGGACGCGGTAAGCAGCCTAGTCTACGAAGCGAATGCAAGAATGAGGGACCCAGTGTATGGATGTGTAGGGGCAATTTCGTACTTACAGAACGAGGTTTCACAGTTGCAAATGCAACTAGCCATGGCCCAAGCCGAGATACTATGCATCCAAATGCAACAAGAGCCACTTGCGCCCTCACCCACACTAAGCATCAGTTATCAATAGTTTGGTCCCGGCTCACCCTACTCGCACAAGTATCTTAACAGACGATGTCGTTTCAAGGGTTTCGTCAGATGATGATGTATCATATCCATGTCTACACAACATGAGCACTAATCATCATCATCTTCATAATGATCAACACTTTAACTTCATTTCTAGCAGTGTGATTCAGTATGACAATCTAAAGAGAGAATCTTCTTCTCTTTGGGCATGATGATGAATAAACATAATTAGATTGGTTCAATTATTAAAAAACTAGTTTTTAAATCTCAAATACTATTGACTTTTTAAAGTCTTCATATATATTTCATATTGAGTTGTTTCTTGTTTGTGTGAAAAAGAGTGATACTCAGTCGCGGATCTAGAAAATATTCGTAGGGGTAACGTTTTATCAAAAAAAAGGTAACGAAATCGAAAAAACGTCAAAAAATGTCAAATTTTTTCAAAATTTACACTACCGCCGGAGCGCCAAGGAGTAGCGGAGGCTACCCCTGCGTATAAGGTATGTACGCCCCTGGTGATACTCACCTGGGTCTTGTCTTTATATGAAGTGGATCAAGCAAGGCAACAAAAGAATGGCAAGTAAGAGCAGGTAAATGTTTGAAAACATGGCTAGGTTTAATGGAGTCAACCCTAGCATGTGCCTCTATTAAAACTATATAATAAACATAATCAAACAAATGAATAATAAAATACAAACGCGTCGATTCTTAAATTTTTAATTAAACGCCTTACTAATCCAAGTGTAACATTTTTTATAATATTTATTACATGATAATTTAGTTTATCATCAACAATTCGACGTAACTTAGTATAATTTGTTTGAAAATTTCAAAACTATACCTTTTCACTATGCTTATTTATTATATACGTTTAATTATTGTGTTTATTGACTAAATTATGTAATTTGTGGAATATGAGCATATGATAATTATTCTTTTATCAAATTTAATAAAACTAGTTTTATATCCATCCGGTGATCGAGTATTTTAGTGTCATAATGAAATAAGTATTTTCTACTACTTTTAATCTCTCCCACAAGCCGCAAACAAATCTCTGATTATGATTACTTTATAAATATCATGAATATGCAATAAAGCAAAGATATGGTGAAACTTGTTTAATTTAATGAAAGAGATTTGCTTACTTGAATGAGACAATAGGTATAATAGTAAAGAATTTCAGCAAAACTATTTAACACCTCTCCTAGAAGTTCTTTTGTGGAATATGAATAAATGATAATATATATATATATATATATATATATATATATATATATATTCAAACTTAATACAATTTCAAATTATAAAATCTATTTGTATACTATTTATTATATTTAATTATTAATTTGTATCATGTTACCAAAAAGCTTCTAAAACTAAGTAATTTAGCTATGGAACGTTGATGTAAAAACAGGGGCGGACCTACCATATGTGAAAGGGTAGCCTCCGGTATCCCTTAGCGCTCCGACGGTAGTGTAAATTTTGGAAAATTTTGACGTTTTTTCGATTTCGTTATCCCTTTCTTTTAAAACGTTACCCCTATGAAAGTTTTCTAGATCCGCCACTGTAAAAATACGGTTTAATATAAAATATGTATGAATAATGATAAGAAAAAATAAATAGTTGTAGTAATTAAATTCTTAGAATACGTAATATCAAAAAACTAATAAGAAATGACTAATTAAAAGAAGCATCTTTACTTGGTTTCTTGCCACATGCGAATCATAGAGAAACCTCAAACAACAGTACACTTAAAGCTAAACTTTGTTCGTCGTAGTGATATATAGGAAGATGCTGATAAGGCATAACATATTATGCATTGAATACTTGTACTTAGAACGAGGGGCAGACCTACCTTAGGGGAAGGGGTAGCCTCCGCTACCCGTTGGCGCTTCAACGGTAGTGTAAATTTTGGAAAAATTTGACATTTTTTTACGTTTTTTCGATTTTGTTACCCATTTTTTATATAACGTTACCCCTATGAAGATTTTCTAGATCCGCCACTGCTTACAACAATCATAATAGTACATAGTATATGATATATATACATATATGTTTGCAACGTGATATCACGTGGAGTGGGTGGTGGATGGGCTAATGAGTTTATGACAAGCAAGGAGTATATAAATTAGCAGGTCCTGCTCTTAATATTTAAATAAAATTATGATAATTAATCATCAATCAACCCAAGATAAGTCATGTTTAGAAAATTGGAAAAGGAAAAAAAAAGCGATGAATACAAATGCAAGTGAAGGTACTAAAAGATTCCACATTATCTCACACAGATTAACTTATGACCAAAGCATGTTTATAAAGTCAAAATACACTTAACAAAGAGAGCTAAAATAATCATACAATCACCGTCATGTAACTAATCCAATAATATCAATACATGAAGGATAATATTTGTACAACATTGACGGAAAATGTAGTAACTAATTACACATATACTATTAAATAGACAAAAAAAATTAAAAATAAAATAAAAACAAAAGAAGTTATTTGGCTATGTTCACATTCTCTACATATTTGACGTAGTGTAGATTTTTTCATGAACATGTTTTTTTCTCCTAAATATCACCTAATTAACTTGTACTAATTATAGTGATTCGAACCCATACTATGTTTGTGAAAGGCTAGGGGGGGGGGGGACTAGCCACCTAGGTAGGTCCGCGAGATGGCAGGCGCACACCTTGAAATTTTTTTAATGTAATATTTAGGTAAAATCATGATCGCGTCTTTTAAAAATATAGTAGAACCCTTCTATCGCACCTCATAAAAAATCATGGGTCCACTAATGCGAGTGTCCGCCGCTATTTCTACTAGACCACAAGGCCATGAACGAGCGGCATGTGTGTGTGGAATAGAGGAGGAAGTAAACTCTCAAAAGTCTAGTAAAATATAGCCCAACAAGATAAAAGAATACAATTCTTTTTAAGATTCCACACAATTTATATTAGACACCTATCCTACGTGCTATTTTCTTTAACGAGCCTACATACTATTATTTGTCTTTTGAAGCCCACATACCTTCAAGTTAATGAAGATTTGCTCTAACCAAAACCTAAGTGATCCCTAATCTTCAAATTCAGTATGTGTTGCAATGACGGGTGACTTGGTGCCTCAAATCGTTGTAATTCTAAAAAAATCATGCCACAAATGTCGCATCCCGACCCGCAGCGGAATAAAAGTCGGGGCATAATTGGGTTATCACCAAAGTTCATGATATTTACTAAGAAGTTTCATATTTATTAAATTCAAATTACAAACTAAAATATCCAATAACAAAATTCATACAATTACAAAGGAAAACAAAACTAAACGTTCATTCCAAAGCATTAACTTGTTTATTCTTCTAGGCCATCCTAAGTGTTTCTTTCCTCAACTGGATCACCTGTATCATGTGTAAAACATGGGAGATTTTGGGTCAACAAAAGTTGGCGAGTGAATCTTGATAAAACATTTTAGATAATCGCTTGTTTTATTCATTAAAGAAAATTCGTGCATTAATCATATGTGAGCAAACATATATATGTAAACAATCACAAACCACTTTGGATGAATATATGACATGAATGATGATGAATTTGAGATCAAGGCTCAATCAAACGGAGCCGATCTAATGAGGCACCTGATGCTCAACCCGTATCCCACGGGGAACTGATGGGCCTAGTGAAATGCGTGCACTGAAATGATAAATTTAATCTACATATAAATCACACAACAATCGATACACATTTGATCACGGAATGATATATGCACATGTGTTTAGATAAAATAAAGGAATAGTACGACACATGATACACCCCAAAACGTGATTAAAACGGGGAATTAGTAGAGATTCACTCACATTGGGTGCGTATTCTTGAGTGGTAAAGAGAGCGCACGAGTTGAAATTTTAAACGACGAGAAGGTACTAACCTAGAAATAATAACGCGATAACTCAATAAATAAATAAACTAACTTTTTGTTTTAAAACATTTGTTTAGATTTTTAAGTTATTGATGTGGGTTTCTCCTTTATTGGTATTTTAGACCCTTTTTATTTATTTTTAGATTTAACTTTAACGTACATTCATAAATAAAATAAAATAAAACAGGAAAATAAAAAATAAAAAATAAAAAGGCTGTCAGTCTGACAGGAGGGTTGTCAGACCGGTCGAACCGCGGGAATCTGTATGCGGTAGTGAGGCTCGAACTCGTGACCTCTCGGTTGCGTGCACGCAGCTCTACCAACTGAGCTACGTGTCTAACCCGAAATAATATCAATTTTAATTATATATATATACAGTTAGGTTAATACAGAATTTATTTATTTTAAAAAGGTTTGTAAATCTTCAAAGCCGGTTGAGACAGTGCAGTCTCGAACCCGAGACCTCGTGATTAGTGTGCTCCCAGCCCAACCGTTGGGCTGGGTGTCTAACCCGTTAAAGACTCCGGCGTTTATTATTCTTATATACCAGTGACGTTCTGACAGTAGTCTCTTAAAAAGTTGTTTAAAAATCACCGGTTCAGTGATTGGGCATGGATTCGAACTCTGTATCGTATACATAAAATGCACACAGTCCACCGTTGGACTGTGTGTCTAACCCGTTTAAAACACAAGTTTTTATTTTACAAATATGCTTGTTGACTTCGTCTTCTTCGTTTGAATAAAACTTTACTCGCCTGAATCGATTCCCTGATTCTTTGTGATTTTTATCAATTGAATGTATACGATGCTAATTTAAGAAAACTTAAAAAGGATAGGACAAGAAAACTACCGAAACACAGTGGTGGAGAAATCGCGATGCCCGGCGGTTGAACTTCGGCGAACTGCTGTGTTTTCCGACGAACAGAAGGAAGAAAGAACGAGGTGGATCGAGGAGTTTAGACCTGTATTTATAGGGGTGCTTACTCGGTTCTACAGCTTTGGATTGATTGATAACGCGTCCGAGATTGAAGCAATTTGCCAAGATTAAGCTCCGACAGTTGTCGGAGATTTAAAAAAAAAAGAAAGGAAAACGCGTGAAAGATTCGGATTTGGTTGCAGGTTCAACTTAGGTTCAACATAAGAGGTTTAAAATCTTAAACTTTGCACAATATCGTGTGCAGTCCAGTCGGTGTTGGTGGTGTGTGTGTCTTCGGGGGACCCGGGTTCGATCCCGGTTTCACCCATTTTTTTGAGTTTATATATTTTATTTATTTTAAGTTTTAAATATTTAGTTGATTCTTTAATTTATTAATATTCTATTAGATCTTAATCATTAATATACATGTATAGAACTCTGAATGTATAAAAACAATAAACGAAAGTTTTAAAGAAAACACTCAACTTAAATAAATACAGTTTGATTGAGAACTTGGGGCGGGTTTTCGAAACCCGATTTACACAAATGTTACCACAAATCAAAATCAAAATCCGTAATCACTACTTAGTCTATTGAAAATTGACGGCGAGCATTAAAACAAACAAAAAATATACACGGCAGAATTGTACGTGGACGAGTATTAAACGACTTGTCTTCAGCTGACCAACCCTTAACATAAATTCATGGATTTGTCGTCGTATTCGACGACTTGAGAATCATTAGCCAACAACTCATCATACAACACTTGGATACATGTCAAATCTTGATAACGTTTATGTAATAAAATATAGTACGCTAAGAGGCCCAAGACAAACAAGTATACAATAATGGAGTTTCCAAAGGTGACAAAACAATCACATGCCAAATATTTGCGTTAACAAAACCCAAGCCTAAGTTAATAAATTATAATATCATAAAAGAGAGAGTCCGTGAGAAAGTCAGTTCTATGAATGAGGATGCTAACGTGACAACAAAATAAATATGAAAACAAAAAATGGAACATATATACGAGACAAAAGATGGACAAAGAAGAAGAATAGTCAACAGTAGGTAAATTTAAAAAATACAAATGAAGTGGTTTAAATTCAATTACAAAAACATTTTTATTTTTGATTATGGTGGGAGGGCTCGAGGGAGGATGCTTCCAAATGTGGGTGGGTTTTGGTTTCAACCAAAATTACCCTCTTTTGGGTTTGTGTTTGGTTTCTTCTGCACAAAACATACCCACAATATTCTACTTTCATCTTTCAAGAAAGATATTCAAATGGCATTGTTATGAACACATAGTAGTAGTAGTAGTTTGTTATAATTATTATTACCTACCCTCCAACATATTGAGACAACCTTGAGGGCTTGAGAAACAAATCAAATAAGTCTCGACTAGATTCCTATGTAAGTTGACACGAGAGTTTTGTTAAATTAATCGGTATTGGTTCAGTTTGTTACTGTACTGGTAGAGTATCGGTACCCGTTATGGTTTATGATACCAAATTTCGAAGTATATCTACACGTGTTTTACATTGACCGAAAGCCATAAAAATGAATAGTGGTCCGATGTCCGTATCTGTAAATAAGAAAGTAAACAGACCTTCATGTTCAACTTTTTTTTTTAAAAAGTTAATGAACATAAGTTATTAAAAAAATCAAATCAAATAAAAACTAAATAGGTTAAATGTGTTTATTATTAAAGTATAAGGGTGAAACTGAAATTAAAAAATGTGTATTATAATAAAGTTACTTTTTATAGTGGATACAAGTTAATAAGTATAGTAATAGTCAAAGGCGCCAAAGGTGTGCACTTAGGCGAGCCAAGGTGTAGCAAAACCGCATTGCGTGCAGCAAGGCACAAAGACGCAAAAAATGGGTTAAGAGCAGGCCTAAGCCTGTGAAAAACAATGTGTGAACAAGCCTAAAGTGGTCAAAAGAGCGTAAGCAAACCAATAACCCGGTTAAACTAGTCTAAACAAGCCAACAGCCAGTCTCTATTAGTCTAAAACAACTTAAAATCACATGTTTATATTGTGTCTTGCTTGTTTCGGGCTGCACTTTTTAAGGGTCACCATGTGCGTCTTGAGTCTTTGGACTACCTAGGTTTTGGACCGATCATTTTACTTTTTAGGTCATTAATCTGTATTGAAATTTTAGAAAGATAAAGCTGGTTCGTAAATATAATATATATACATAACTGCATATTCCAAAAATAAAAATACCAACTACCATATTCAGCAAATCTCAGTAATAGTAAAATTATTGGTAAGGTCCGGAAAATATGAGATGTAAACAAACTTTTTACCTTTATCCGTGTGTATAGAGAAACTGTTTCTAGAGAGACCCTTTTCCAAAAATGAAAATAATAAATGACAATTTCGGTAAAAAGTTCCAAACCACTGACCGAACCGATAAACTACCAAACCTAAACCATATAAATGCTTGCTTTGTAGAAAATCCTATGATCAAGGGAGACTATCATTTTACCAGCAAACCATATATATGTTTCCCATTGGTTTTAATTAACAAATAACCGTTTTAAATTATTAGGAGTGTCAAGACATACATTTAACAGTCAGTTCTGTGTGTATATGACTTAATCAGAAGCTTGAACTCTAGGAACACAACATCAGCATGATACATGATTAGTTGATTACAGATCAACAAAATCATTATTAAATGAATTTAATGCAATCAATCTACAAATCTTCAACACGCAACCGAAGAAATGGCAATAAGCTCCTGCAAATCTCCATTTATACCACAAGCTTGGATGATGAATTTAAGACTCGTAACGCCAGCCAGAATCAAAAGCTTTACATAATAAGCATTCACTATTGCTAATCCAACATACTTTGATGCTTGTGCAGATTCATTTGTTTCATTTACCACATAAATATTGTACTTCGAAAATACACAAGCGGCATCACTTATCAATTTCCAAAGAATATTAAGAGAAATGGTTTTGTTGCCCTGAGGATCAGATTTCCAGTTGACGTTTTGGCTTTCGACATGCCATTCTGAGGCTGGCGGGAAAACCATGTTATTTGCAGAATCTTGAATTGAAATATGACCAAGAACTGCATGATAATCTGATGATGATGATTTAGGATCTGATTTGTAGCATAGAGCGTAAATTCCTGTTAATGTGGATTCTTGCAGTGTGACATTACTCTCTTGTATGATCCATTCTGGTGCTGTTTCGAGTTTGTTCACATGATGTGGCATTATGACGGTGGTAAATTTACTGGAAAACCGTCCATGGTTAGCAATTTGTCTCCCCATGATGCGAGAAGAATTGATGTTTTCTTTTCCACGTCATCGTTGGTGTTGGTGAATTCGAGAGAAAGACCGATCACAGAGCTCCCTTCTGCTTTCACCTGTTGAACGTGTATATAAGTTGTTTTGGATCATAACAATAAGCTTCACATGTCGTGAAATGTTTAAGACGAGTTGATTCAGAGACGTGATGGATTACCGAGAATGTAAAGCGAAGTGGTGAACTTCTTGAATGAATTTTTCCGTAAAATATTCTTTTCGTAATATAAGTGTCGCCTTCAAGTAGTCCTTTAAATGTAATGTTCCCTCCTCCACTATAAGACGCTTGTTTAAAACTAAAAATTCCAAAGTACAAATGGTATTTAAGAAAAAAAGAATTATGTTAAAATGCCGGATAAAATTCAGTTAAATACATGAGAATAGCAGTGCTATCAAGCTGCATATTTGTTAACATACTCAACAAATGCTTGAATTGTTTCAGTTGCAGTATCTCCAGAAAATTCAAGATATGGCTGCCATATAAAGTCATCATATAATCTTAGATGCAGAAATGACCAAATAATATTCAACTACTGTAGCCAAAAATTTGATGATGCCAAAAAACTTACAAAAATAGGCTACCTGAAAGCTTTGATTTGAAAGATTATTCCAAGGTGCATCTGATACTACGTTACCACCAATAGATATATGGTAGCCATGACCCTAGACAAATAAATGTGAACTTCAAATTAAGATAATGCAACAAACTACATTTTAATATTTAGTTCTAATCAGTAATAAACAACTCATCCACAAACTTTATTGTTCAAAACTTTTTTATCGATAGACTATAGTATAGATGTATGATCTCAATATTCAGTTACTAATCAGCAACCGAGCATTTTTGAGTCTTTAACAACTCAACATAAAAACATTTTACAGATTGGATATATGGATGGTGTAGTGTGTGTATTTATCCGATGAAAATGCAACAAAAGAGAAACTATGCATGCTATGTACCTGATCAAAGTTTGAGTAGAATGGAAGAACTTTAGGATATATTTGAGATATTCCCCACGATTTCTCAACAAGGTCCCACCACCTAAGAATACATTAACTATTAGTAACCACAAACAAAAGTCTGATATCTTAGAACACAACTGTATTGTAGGATAAATATGAATATCTAGCATTAGCAATAGCAGAGGAGTGTAACACCGATTCTGAGCAGTCTGAAAATCAGGGGGTTGCTGTGTCTCGTAAATCCACCCGGGAGCAAACATGGCTGCTGACACATCATTCTTCTTTATTACATCGAGTGCCACATTTGTCTACTATGCAAAAGATAGTTACAGTTACATTATGCTTCAAACTTCAACTTCTTACTTTTACAGCAAGAATGACGGATGCATGATGGTTTGAATGCTGATACAGTTGTTCAAAAACATAAAAAAAGACGGTATTTAACATGTAATGTATAAATTAGCCACGTACTGTCCATTGTCCGTCACCATAAGTGCTTCTACCAAAGATATCAATTCCCATATAGACATCGAACTTTCTAGTGCCAGCAACAGCAGCGGAGAGGCTTGGATAATCTTCCTACATTGTATATATATTAAAATTTCATATAAACATTCAAAACAAATAATAAGAAAAATGAAACTATCAATAGAATACATGCCAGGAATAGTTCAAGAATATGCCATCAGATACATCAAAAAAGGGTTTGTTACTGTCGTTCAATTGATTTTGCCAATTCAGTTGACCATCAGTCGTAACACTATCATACCTACATAAAGAAAATAATGCACATGCTTCGGTTCTAACGAAAACAAAATAACAGATTTGGTAAAACATGTTTCTTAGAATACCTACCATATAACTAAAGATCCAGGAACTGCAGAATGCATAGTCTTGGTCAAATGGTCAACAAACTCTTTCAAAATAGGAATCTTTTCGACATTCAAAGTGACCTCCATATTTATCTGTTGAAACAGGGTCGATTAAGAATCAAGTTCTAGTTTCGTCACTATGACCATAAATAGTTCACATTTTATTAAACGAATTAATAAGAACAATACTACTCTAAACTCTTTTAAATATATACAAAAGCATCAAACATGTCTTAATTCCAAAATCCATCAGTTAAATCTCTAAGCATATGATGTATAGAATTACCAGCCACCCATCAAAGCCTAATTTATCAGCAAGCTCAGCCAAACGCTCAGCATACATCTTCGCATCTGGCGTTGTCGCCAAAAACTGCTCGGCAATCGCTCTTCCTTCATCCCACTCCACTATAAAAGTTCCCAACACCTAAAAATCAATAATCGTTTACAACAATTACAAACAAAAAATCAACAAATCACGAAAAACTACTACGAATCAGGATTCAAATTATTAGTTTTCCGCCAAAATAATTGAACTTTCAGAAAACTTAAAATATCACCCAAAACTTACTAACTTCAATATACCAGAACAACATTAGATCAGATATAAGTAAAAACGTCAATGCATAACCAATGTTTTAAAAACCGATTTTTAAATCATACGTTAGGCTCAAAAATGGTTCAACCGGGTTGTACACTTGTACCAGGCGGTTCAACCGGGTTAACTAATTAACCTACAAATCCACAAAATACAATTTAAACTAAAAATAATCTAAAACTACATTATTTCATAATAAAAAGAATATTCCAAAAGTAAAACCATAATAAAAAAGTAAACCAAAAGTTCCCTGTATCTTTTTAGGCACTAGGTTTTACTAAGAAATTAAATCGTCCCTTTTTTACACCCATTAAAAGATTAAAGTCCAAATTTAACCTTTGGCCCAGTACCGATATACCGTTTTAAAACAGTACAACCAAATTTACTGGCGGTACAACTTCTCTGTCGCTCCCATTCCCTCAGTTTATCGGTATGATTCGTGCACCCGTTTTCAAAACCTTGCGCATAACATCAGTGTATGTAAAAGTCACATATAACAAAAATACCTTAACTCCATGCTTATGAGCAGCATTAACCCAACACGGAGGCGGCAAAGTAACCAAACTATGAGAAAAATAAATAAACACATCAATCAAATACCAATGCCAAATCGCATAACTATCAGCATTACTTCCACCTTGAATCCACTTATCATCAATATAACCACCCGCCATATCATGACACACCATCATCCTCCGTCTATTCGGCAGCATAACACCGTCAACGCCGTTACAACTTAACGGCACCGAAGCTTTGTTGAACTGATAATGGAATGAATTGAAATAGGTTCGTTGTTTCAAGTGCTCTAGGGTTTTGATTGGGTAGGATACGGGTGTGGATGGTGTAGCCGGGTCGAATTCGGGTTGTGGAGCATCGTCGGTGCTCATATTGGGGGAAAATGGATAGAGGATTGGGTGGATGATTGAAGTGTAGAGGCTTCGGATTGAGATTAGGGTTTGACGAATTTTAAATCCAAAGTTCCACACACGTGGATGTCCCTGGATTGAGTATTATTTCAATAACTATTATAGCATTTTCTAGCTTTAGCGGTGGTAGATCTAAAAAATATTCGTAGGGGTAACGTTTTATAAAAAAAGGGTAACGAAATCGAAAAAACGTCAATAAAAGTTAAAATTTTACCAAAATTTACACTACCGCCAGAGTCCGCCCCTTAGCTTTAGTATCGATCAAAGACTCGAAACCGATCCACACCAATATAAAAGTAAAAAATCTTGGTTTCTTGTTGTTTTTGGTGTTGAATTTTTTGGTGTTTGGTTTCTTGATTTAAAGAGAGAATCGTGTAGGTTAAATCTTGATGAGAATACGGTAAGTCGATAAATTCCTGCCTTCACGTTTCACGCTTATGTTGTGTACGCAATTATCCACCAAGCAAAGCCCAGATTAAGTGGGCTTGAAAAATCAAGTAATCAAGTGGGCTTGAAATATCTATTACCATTATTTACGCGTGCCTTTTAAAAGAATTAATATATTCTGCCGTTCAAACAAAAAAAATAAATTAAGTTGTCATGGTAAAAATAAAGTAAACACTTGTATGCAGGTACATTATTTTTATAGTTAATAAAATAATAAACGTAGATATGAAGCGATATTCTAATCTCTCTTTCCTTTCTAAACATTTACGGTTAAGATTTTTTCTATGACTTGCATATAAGAAATACATATTTGTAAGATATATACATGCTTAAAGAATAAAAATACAATAAAATTAATGTTATTTTAAAGATATGTATTTAAGACTCACTAGCATATTTAATGTCATGACATTATAGTCTACTGGTATTTTTGAGTCGGATAAGACCATTAGATCCTTGATTTGAATCTCACAAGAGGGTTTATCTTAGATCTATTGGGTTTCTTCTAAATTGTTGTATAGACGGTATAGCCTAGGTTAGATGGATATGATCTGGTGGTTTTGCTGGTGGCATGATGATACTCCAATGGCAAGTCAATGTTCCAAATTTGTCGTTAAAAACTAGCATATTTAATTAAAGAAACAAAATCCAATAGTTTCTTCTAATACAAACATAAGTTAAACAATGTTGAAAATTTTTATCAATAGATATAAACGAGAGCCCCCAGACTGAAGAGGCAGGCGGCCCATTTCACTTGGGCCAGTAAAAAATTTAGTTAGGTGGGCTTGAAAATTCATCAAGCATGCTTTTCAAAAAAGAAAAAAAAATATGTTCTGCCGTTTTAGTTCATATAGTTTGAGTTACACCTTTTTGTAAATAATTTTGATTGTTTGCAAATAATTTTATTTTAGCTCTGTGCAATATACGGGTATTAGTACTATAATAAATTAATAAATGAAGTAATCAAGGTAAAATTGAAGTAATACACTTATATGTAATACATTCATATTTTTTAATGTACGAGATGAAGCAATATTTTTTTATCGTTCCTTTCTTAACATTTCGGTTAAGATTTTTTTTAACAAGGTGTATGCATGCATATAAAACGTACATATTTTGTAATATATATATACATGCTTGTAAAATTAAAAAGCTCTAAAAAATAAATATTATCTAAATATACATTCAGGACTTACTAGCACATTTACTTGAATAAACAAAAATTAATAGCTTCATCTAATACAAACATAAAATAAGTTAAATATTTGCTAAAATAACAATGCCGTAAATTTTCATCTTTAATGGATAAAAATCACTAAATATGTTCATCAAAATACAAAATATAAATACTTTATTGATTTGTAAAACATGTGTAATGTAATCATTTGAGCACCGTAAGCAACACGACTTTGTTGGTTTTTTCCTTTAATATATACTTAATCTTAAATCTACACTAATATTCACCATATAAATTTCTATGTTTTAAATGTACGTCATCTCTTCCCACACTTTCACTAACTTGGGGTGGAGGCCCACAATCAAAAAGTTTTTGTCTTCTCATATGTGAGGTAGATTTAGACATACCTCTAGAGATATCTACTAACCCTTTGAACATTGATAACTTTTTTTTAAAAGGTGAATTTCTTTTAATTTTATTATTAATGAGACTTAAATCTAAGATTTCTAAATTTAAGATAGAGTTCATTTCATGGATTGTAATTGAATTGGAATAAGAATTTGCATAGAAATTGAAATTTGATTTGTAATTTAGGTGTGTTTGTTTTGAAAAATGAAAAAAAAATTTGGATGAAATTAGAATGTTTGATTCCTTTCTTACGTTATTGTTCAATTTCAATTCATTTTTTTTGTTGAAACCAACAAAATAATGAGTGAAATCAACATTCCAATTCTCTCAAGATATCAATTTATTCTGTGAAACAGACACTATCTAAGTGTTTTTAAAGGCTTTGTTTTTAACACCGACCCCATTGGTTTAAACTTCGATAACTAACTGATTAACTTTCCAATTGTTAATATATTGAAATTTTATAATTTTTTATTTTATTAAACATGAATGTAAATACTATTTTTATGTATAACTTTGTTAATTTATGTGCGCAATACAGTTTTGCAGAACTGCTAAAATATAATATAATATAATTTACTTAATAAAATATCAGATTAATTTATTTGTATCCAAAAATCTGGATAATTGTGTATTGTGTTAAACCGTGGGCTGGTATTATTCATAAGGAATTGGGTGGGAGCCCCAATCAATGAATAGTATTGTAACAGTTCTATTATTTTTTATATGTGTCGCAAAACCCATATTAGTGGTACATTTGGTATGGGTTTGAATTCTTTCAAAATTTTAGTTAAATTAAATATAGGTGTAAAAAAATGTAAATTTAAAAAAAAATTGATGTTTTTTTAATTTCGTTGCCTCTATAGAAAAGTAACGTTGCCTCCTCACATTTTTGCTAGATTTGTCAATGCCGTGCACGGAAAGGAAAACGTAGAAGTAGTGCATGGTGTTGTAGTTTCGGTTTCTTGTGCATGCCTTCTTCTTTCTTTTAAATATTCATTTACCGTCGGATGATTTGATTTCCATACATACTATTGCATTGCTTTGTTTATGTAAAATTTGTACTAACCAAACAAGCGAACCGTTCGTGAACTACTCAAAATTTGCTCGTTATAAATTTGGATTTAGCCGAACTTAAAAGAGTTCGTGTAACACCCCAAAAAACGGGTTTGGTAATCAAACCACGTTAATATTAAAGAGCGGGTAAAAGACTGTTAGTAGTAAGAGTGAACCCGTAAGCAAAATAACTAGGAACAAATTAACCTAGTTAGTTTATAAAACAATGAGTAGTAGTAGCTTCACTTAAACAAAACCAAACTTGAGGGGCTTAAAAGGGGAGAAACCTAAAGTTTAGGTTTAATAAAGATTAAAACACAAAACACACACACTAAGTGTGTGTGTGTGTGTGTCGACTACGGCTGGAGAACAAGGAGCCAACCCTTGTTCATCTTATATCATCAAATTGAAGGGCGAATTGAATCCAGAATCGACGCATTATAATGATCACCCGAACCAGGGGGTCATGAGGTATGTCAAAAATCTCAATTTGGCGACATTATGAATTTAAGTTGATTTCATGGATTTCAATCCATGTATGAATTTCAGTAACTGAAGTAAGATAAGAGATGAATACTTGCTTAGGAACAAACCCTTATTGAAGATTTTGAATAGATTGCTATGAATTGGGTGTTTGGGTAATTTACCACACCTAGTTAAATGGGTATTGATAACATGATGAAATTGATGATAAACTTGTGTTCAGAATCATCATACATGGTAGTAATAGGAAGATACTTGAACAATTTATGTGTTTGAGTACATGTTCATGCTTGCAATGAAATGAGTTTTTTGTACAATATGATGAAATAGATGATATATTCATGTTAATTAATGTTTGAAATCATCATGAGTTTATGAATATTTAAAGTGTTTGGCTAAGTTTGATGTTTGGGTAAATCCCATAGATATGATGCAAAGGGTTGATTTTTAATGATGAAACAATCCCTAAATTCTTTTATGTGATTGATAGATTAGCATACAATGATTGAAATTATGTTAAATTGATATTAACGATTGTATGGACTTAATTGAGAGTTTAGTTATTATGATAGCCTAGAAATAACGCCTACCAGGTATTTGATGAAATGCCTAAGTAAGTTCTTTGAACCTATTTATGCATTTGTTTGTGTTAATAGGCAGTTGACTTTTAGAAGTCAAAACTAACCTATACTAAGATCGAATGATATATTTGATATAAAATCCGTAAGGTGGAATAGATGTGTTAGATGATGACTAACCTAACCATCTTGCGAATGATAAATGATAGTTTGACGCTTGACAAGCTAGGTGGAGGCTTGGGAAGAAGCAGGTCAAACGGAACAAGTTCGCGGAAGAAGGCATAGTTGGAATTCAAGGTAAGTAAAGCTTACATCCTTAATATAGAAAATCTACTTATGTAATTGACTAAGAATAAGTGATTTGGTATTCGGAATGAGATATGAAATACAAGGTTCCGACTTTAATTGATACGGGTCGGAACAAGTGAAAATGGTAAATAAACCATTTTAATGGTAAAAAGGGTAAATCAGTAATTTAGTCATGTAATGACAAATAAACAAGGAATTCGGAAAAGTTACCTTATGATGTATGCCATAAGAAATAAAAAGAGTAAAATGGCAATTCAGTCACGAATTGACAAATAAATATTAAATTTTGAAATAGACATCCTATGGCGTATGCCATAACGGATCGAATGAATTAAGAAACTAATTTAAGTAATATGATCATGTGGTGTAAATTGAAACGGAAAAATGATGAGATGGTAAATAAATACCGTCTCGTAATGATAAAATGGTCATTTAGACCAAATGGATCAAATGGTGATGATATCACCATTTGACAATAACATCTAATGAACGCTTGTCGAGTTTTGTAATCACAGGGAAATAGCGTTTGGTTCGCATCGCTATTAATTGGTAATTAGTAGTGCAAAGTATTTAAACGGGTCAATGCTATGACCCGAGCCAGGTACGTGTAACGGGTCAAACTCTTAACCAGGACCTAAAGGTCCGATAAGAGTTAAATGAGTCATAAATGAATAAGGGATTACCTAAGTTAAGGTAAATCCAATAATCTAATCTGTAATCATTATGTTCTTAAGAACATAATGGTTTTACATAGATTATGATTAAATGTTCGCTTTGGTTAAGATATAATGTTGTAATTCCTTCGTCGTAAAGAAGGGTCTAAGTTGACTAAAATGCCCTCGAAGAATAAAATAAGCAAACGACTCTAATATTTGTTTAAATATGAGTTTTCTAATACAATAGACCTCTTTGGTACTGTAAAGGCGAAAAGCATAAGCCGTTTTGGCTTAATGTCTCATATTAGATTTTTTTCGTAAAAACGCCAAACCGAAGGGTAGAATTTAAAATATAGCATTTCTATAACCAATCCACCACAATATATAGTTGTGGTGTAATGTAAATAGATATTTTGGTGGGGAAAAACGAGAAACAAAGAAAGAGAAAGTGAAATTTAAGTTTATACACTTAAATCACTTAATGGGTCAAAACGAATATACGCATAAATCAAGAGTGATTGCGTAATTCATAAGAAATAAGAATCCGGGTTAAGGATTTCGGGTTAAATATGTAAGAAAATATTCAACGGATATTTAGAAACAAGTTTCGGGTAAAACGGAGAACAATTGAGAGAGTTACGGAAAATGTCGTAACTAAAACGTCAAACAAAAGAAAAACTGCAGCAGCCCACCATAAGCTACGGTGGCCTACCGTAGCTTACGGTAGGCAGCTTCTGGTTGAAATTGAAAGTCGTAGCCGTAAGACAGTGAGCTAGGACCGTAATGGTTGACCGTAAGCTACGGCGGTGAGGTCTGAAATAAAGTTTTTGTTTTTATGTTTTAAGTTTTCGGGTTTATTTGGTTATGTTATAATTTACTTATAACTAATGTATTTCATTAATTATGAAATATAGGTGATGTTTGGGAGCACCGGAAGAGGACCAAGCTATATGAAGAACCGAACACGATCAAAGACGAAGCTCCGCACTTAGTTTTGTTATTATCAAAACTAAACAATGATAACATGATAAATTGTTTAAATAAGTTGAAAAAGTTTTAACAAATATTTGAGTGACGTGTATTCGTATTTACATGTTTAAATACGAAACCTTTAATAGAAATTCAGTAAATAAAGATAGGGTCTTACAGTTCGAGACCGACCTCGAGCCTAAATAAGTTTGAATGATAAACAAGTCCGATTTTCATTTATTGAGCTTGCGAGTCGCTCATGAACTACTCAATGTCTGCTCTTTATAAACCTGAATTTAGCTTAACTGAAATAAGTTCGGGACCTCTACCTCGAGCTTAAAAATAAGTTTGTTAAATAAATGAGTCCAACTTTCACATATCAATTCACAAACTTAATAAGTCTATTATTCATATATTTTATTTTAATATTATATATATATATATATATATATACACTCACACATCTTATATTATACAAAATTATAATCTTGTATGCAGAAGAGAATATATGATATAGGTAATTTGTAAATTTGTTGGTAATTAAATTAAATGTATTATATATATCTGGATAAGTTGTACTCTTTTGTGAAGTTGGGAAAATCTTTTAGTTTAATTTGTACTTGTTTATGTATTAGTTATATAATTTTAGATGTACTTGTAACTATATAAAAAATAAAGAAAAAAATCATGTAGAAATTTTAGCGTAAACACGTTCAGTTGTAAAATTGGCAACCATCCAACTATTGCTATTTTTTTTGGAACGGCGACCTTTTGTATTAGGCTACCGCACTCTCCAAATTGTAAAGCCTCGTTACCCCACTCCCGTCAGACTATGTTGTCTTAACCGGACCCACACTGGCTTCAGAGTTTGGCTTGAACGTTCCCGGGAAACCATACCATCGGCTGCCACTTGACAGTAGTTGTTTCACCACAAGAGCAAAATTATCTGGCGTAACACACGGTGGGACGAAAACCCCGGCGGGCTCAGGATAGAGTCTGACACCTTTGCAAGGAGGCTAGGCTTTATCCACCATTGCCTTATCCACCAAAGTGACACTAGTAGGAATTGAACCTGAGTCTCCATTAGAGAATCTAATCTCCCTACCGCTAGGCCACAAATTGTGGATACCTATTGCTAAATTGGTCGTTAATTTGAGATTTGCTTTCACTAAATCGGTCGCTATCCACCCATTGCTATCATAGAAATCTTAAGAGTTTGGTAAATGATGTATGAGAGAAACTATACTCTTAGTAATAGCGGCCTGCCCCGTTTGGGCGCACAACCGCTGATCAAGATTCTTTGGTTGCCGTCGTGATCAATGATGTAGTTTTCGCACCTTTGCACATGGTTCAACAAGCTATCATCACACTTGGAACAAAACCCTTGGTCCTTGGTAAAGTCAACATCCTTGCTTAGAGGGTTTCTATAGACTAGCTTCGAACTTGAGTGGAGCCAGCCTTGGTGTAAGATTTGGACCACTACTTCTTGAACCGCCATCGGTTCAAACTTCAAACCAATTTGGTTGAAATTTGAAAATAGGGAGTTCGTCTATATGTGTACACATATTTCATACAAGAAAATCACACAGGAGCTCATAATTAGTTAAGAAAATTAGGTGATTTGCCCAATAGAAAAGGTGCCTAAAAATGGAAAATGTTAGGAATTAGCTAAACTATAAAATAGGTGGAGAAAAGTATTAACAAATGTATCAAGTTGTTGATATAAATAATTAAATACGAGGTGAGAGGAATGGATGTCAAGTAGGGGTGCTAAACGGGTCGTGTTCGCTGGTTGGCGGGTTCAATCCAACCCGAACCCGAACCCGACCCGAACCCGAAATCGTATCATATATATGAACCCGAACACGACCCGAAGTTTTGTCGGTTGACCCGAACACGACCCGTTTAACCCGAATTTTTTTTTCTAAAACTAATATATTAAAATTAAAAATTACTTAAAAAACACAAATGTATATAATGATATCATATTTAAATTATAAAATCTATGTTAATTTCTCCTTTTAAATTATAATCATGGCATAAAATACACGCCCAAGTAATTTATGAGATAAAATATATTGTAAAAAAATATAATATAGTATAAATGTGTTAAACGGGTCAACCCGCCAACCCGACCAGGTTGACCCGAACCTGACTTGTAAACCTAAACAGGTTCGCGTGTTCAACCCGAAACTGACCCGAACCCGTTTAGACGAAACCTAAACCCGCGAATTTCGTGTTAAGTTTGTGTCGGGTTTCCGGGTCGTGTCAGAAATTCACACCCCTAATGTCAAGTTGCGTGGAAGTGGACCCCTTAGGTACCATCAAAGTAATTTAAGGGTTTGACAAAGTTGAGAAAACTGTGTGCCTTGTATTCTAGAATGATCGTCGTTTAAAACTCAAAACAACGAACAAAGAGGCATGACTCATAGTATAATAACATGGTAAAGCATATATATATATAGAGAGAGTTATCATTATTTCAGAATTTACAATACCAAACCGACACCCGAAATAGAGTTAAATATTAGGGTTAAAATTAAACGAGTTTGCATATTGCATCATAAATGGGTAGATTAGTTAATAATACTATTAAAAACATGTTTAAACGGGTTCAACCCGCCCACCTAACCCGAATCTAAAACAAATAATATGTTTAAGACCCATTTAATGCTCCCGTGATCGAGTTTAGCATCTACGGTTTTGTAGAGTCGTAACCAGTTTACGGTTGCTAAAAGCTTATGGTCGTCATAATAAAATTATTGGCAAACATCAATGCCACCCAAAGTAATCTAATCTGATGCACCATTTACCAGACTGATCTAGATAAAGATCTTTATTGTTTAAATACTGGGTGTCCTTCTACCAAAGTGAATTATAGTCAAGGTATGCATGAAATGGTGGTGAGAGAGTGTCATAGGCTAAATGTTCGAAGGTCGCTTTTCTAGGGTTTGTACTTGAATGGTTAGGTTCACTAGTCAATTCAGGACTTCATTGAGAACGACCTCAACAAGTTGTAATGTGTATGTGCTTAGTCGTGTCTATCCGATAAATGCACTACTTGTCGGGAGTTGTTTTATCTCTCCTGATGAGTCCAGGCAGATGAAGCTATTGACTCTTATCAAGAGGGAGACACATTGGCTTTTTCTTAGCATCCGGAGAAGCCATACAGGGGCTGTAAACACGACCATGTAACATGAAACTGACATGGCGTTTATAGCTAATGTGGATGTTGGTATGATCAATTTTCTGTGGGCAAATAAATAACAGTCTAATAATAAAAAAAATTCACACTTATGATATCAATGCATGTTTTTAACTAAAAGTTATTTAGAGATGGATATGAAGTTGAACATGGTTATCATGTACCTTCTCTACTAACTCTGTAAACGAATTGAACGTTCAAAGGATAGTTCGTGAACCGTTCGGCTGGAAGTTTATTTACGTTCGTTCGTTTAATAGATGAACAGACATGGATATAAAATTTTGTTCGGTTAGTTAAATAATGAGCATGAACAAAGCTCTCATTCGTTCGATTGTGTTCGTGAACATTCGCTAATGCGTTCATGAACATTTGTTCATTTACGATTATTCATTTTCATTTGTTTATGTTGTTCGTGAAAGGTTTTGTATATTTATATCATTTAATTTATTACCCTAACAAGATAGGACCTATTCCTATATTGTTCTTACACTATTCCTCTTTACTTCCTCATTATTAATATCGATGAATACATCAAGTTCCATTTACTTCCTGATTATTCATATGGATGAATACATCAAGTTCCATTTATTTCCTGATTATTCATATTGATGAATGCATCAAGTTCCATTTACTTTCTCATTATTCACTTCAAGTTTCAGCGTTGCTCCCTCTACCATCCATTTTTAGCCTCTGCCAAATTTATTTGTGCTTGTTGGTGTTCATGAACATGTTCATATCCTTAATGAACGAACACGAACATAAAATCTCGTTTGGTATGTGTTCATAAACACATTATATCCTTAAAATCGGATTTTGTTTGTTTTGTCCGGGCATGAAAATCGGATTTTCCGCCAAGTGAATTGATGACATGTTGTTACAAAACAACACCACCTTTTCTTTGATTTTTTGCTTCAAGTTCTCGATTAACAAACTGATCCACACGACATCGCAGCTGATCTGTACTCAACCTCGTTCATGGACAAAGAGACCATAAACTAACTTTTACTACATTAAGTACCCACACAGTTATTAACATGAAAACGTAACCGGTATTGGACCTTCTAGTATCAACATCTCTTGCATAATAGGCGTCATGATACCTGATAAGTTCAAGTTTCTCACCATGCTTAAACATTATACCATACCCCGAAGTTGTTTTCGCATATCTTAGCAATCTTCTTATTGCTTCCAAATGAGGTTTTCTCGGCCTTTGCATGTATCGGCTAAAAACACCTACCATAAACGAGGTTAGACGAGTAAGGTTAGAGTTAGACGGGTTTGAGTCATAAATGGATAGACACCTTAATGTACTATTAAAAATGTGTCTAAACAATCTCAACCCAGCAGTCTAACCCGTTTCTAACACAAATAACATGCTTAAACCCCATTTATCAAAACGACGTATATTTAAAATTTTATATATAGTTGACATACCATAATAAAATTCTCTCTCCTTAATGTGGTTTGTTAAGACTTTATAAACTTTAACTTAAAAGGTTCTTTTGTTTTTTTTTTACTTTGTTAGTTGTGTTATAATTCATATTTCAAGGATTAACATATCTAAAACTACACTATTTTTTTTCTAAAGGTTAATAACTTGTACTATAATAAAACTAAAACTAGAAGATTTAATTAGGCGTGTAAATGAACCGAACTGACACGAACACATTCATTTAACTTTAACCGTACACGAATTCGAACATATAATCGAACACATTTTTTTATTCGTGTTCGTTCATTAAGAAAACGGGCATGTTCGTGTTTGTTTATGTTCGTTCGTTTAAAGCCTAAACGAACAGTTCATGAACATAAATGAACATAAAATAAAAATTAATTGAATATATTTGAATAAACATAAACAAATATAAACAAACATAAATTAACATGATTGAACAAACATAAACGAACACAAATGAACGAATTGAACAAATATAAACAAACACAATTTAACATTAGTGAAAACAAATAGACAAGTCTAATATGTTATAGTTAATTCGGAAACACATCTAATTAGGGTTCATAGATACTAAATTTAAGTAGTTTTTATATAATATTAAGTAAGTGATCAATTACGATTTAAAAAAAAATATTTTTTATTACTAGAAAACTTAATTACTAACTAGTTATATTTATATAATTGGTTAGAAAACCTAATATTTATATAAATATAACTATTTATGTATTTACTAAAATATAAACAAACGTAAAAAACCAACATTCATGAATATAAATGAGCAAACACAAGGTGTGTTCATGTTCGTTCATTTAATTAAACAAACAATATTTTTTTTGTGTTCTTTCATTTAGTAAATAAACAAACTTACCGTCGAACAAGTTTACAAACAGTTTATAAACATTCGGATCCCTTTACGGCCGTAGATTGAATAAGTCAATTATCATATTGTAAAGAATAACCAAATGTTAAGGGTCGTGGGCAATTTTTTAATCCTCCATGCGTTTGTTCAAGTACAAGTGTTCCGATTCACTTCATTTATTTCTTTACATCCTTTTCTCCCTCTTTCAGCGATTAACCATCATTATTTGGCTTTTGAATAACTAAAGGGGTCACTATTGCCTCGTAAAACAGGATCGAAATTACTAAAATTTAATAAGTGCTCGTAATATTAATACAATAAATCTTATTTGTTTATCCACATTTATTGAGTTTAATTTTTTTTTTACAAAATATACGAATATTATGTTTGATTGATAACTGAAAAGGAATATGGCGTTTCTACAAGTGAAGAAAATTAGAATTTGGTCAACCCATGAGCTTTGCCTATCATTTTAACATAATAGATTTTACTATATGCATACTATGTGTTAAAGATTTTTTGTCATCAGAAACACTTGGGCCCATAAATCTTGAAAATCTTAAATATCTCATCTCTTACCGATCGCCACTTGAGGATAGCTTTTCTGGATATTAATGTTATTAACTTCATTTTAATTTATATTTTGAAAGCCATACCAAAACTCTATTAAGGCTACCAATCTTCTAACAAGATAACTTGAACTAATTTCCAATAAATATTAAGTGTATATAAATCTTAATTAGAGTACGCTTTGTTCGGAATCTTCCAATGTCGAAGTTATCTATCATCCTCGTCCAACATATTGGTGTAAACATATTGGTGTAAACGAGCAAAGTCGATTATGAGCTTAGCTCATCATGTTCAACCTAAAACAATCTAGTTCCAGTTTGAGATGTTTAAAACTTTATGTTGGAGAGTTCTGTCTCAAGTTATTTATTTTATTTTTAATACATCAAAACGTGTTTCGTAAATGAGACCGGTAGATAAAAAAAACAAATGTATTTCGTAAATGAGACAAGTAAATAAAAAAATAAATTAAAATGAGATTATCTTAAATTAAACGAACCTATATTAAAGTAATTTTAAATGCTTAGTTAAAATCATGGTTGTAAAACAAGGTCTCAAAGGCTGAGTGCTCGCCGAATAGTCGTTACAAGGTAGGCTGTCGAGGCGACTTTCTTTAACTCCGACTAATTTCTCGGAATCGACCAAATGCGGTCAACCTCGACTTAAATTGGACTTAGTAGGTCAATTCGAGCCAAGTTTGACTTAAAAAATAAATAAAACATAATTTCTATGTCTATCATATTAAAGAATGAATATCATTTTCACGTATTTTGTTATAAATATTAGTAAATTCATGTTTTTGACATACATTTAATCTCCGAAAACTAATTTCTTTGTAATTGAACATGTCCGAGTACTCCCCGAGTACTTTTCGTCTAGGCCGAGTACTCTCAACTTCGCGGTCGACCGACTAGGGAGCGCCTAACGACTTTTACAACCATGGTTAAAATACTAAACTTATAATTCTAAATTACATAATCGAATGGATGCTATAAAAATAATACTCGAATACAGACACACACACATATAGTAGGGATTGTAACGTGAGCCTATATATATATATATATATATCTATATGTATGTTTTTAATCTCATGCGGTTAAAAAGGGAAGTTAATATTCACACACCCTTCCTTTTTATTTATCTCTATGTATACATAGATATATAGAGAGCGAGAAAAAAAATGAAAAAAAATGTGGGAATAAAATATAGGAGTGTGAGAATAGTGAAAGCCTTAAGAATTCTTGTTGTGGGTCACATTACTAGAATCCCGGTCTTACATTTATAAAAAAAAACAAATTAAAATATTATAATCAAAATATACCACTAACAATTGTAAATATTAACTAGGTTAAAACACCATGTACTACACTAGGTATAACAAAAATAATATTATTAAAAAATCTTTAAATACGTATGTTAATTGAAATTACGCATCTATACTATATTCTATATTAGCTAATAAATCAACAAAATGGATTAATTTCATATATACTCTTGTAAACTATATACCCAACCAAAAACTACAAATATTATATATACGCAACTTTAATGAAATTTTTATAATGACTATTATACCGCTTTCTATTATCTTTGTTTATACCCAAATTTTAATTATTATTTGAACTGTGATTGACATGAAGATTCCAAATATACCCATTTCTATTATATTTGTTTATATTCCAATTTTTAGTATTATTTGAACTGTGATCAACATCAAGATTCCGAATTGTTCTCTTGATAACATGACAAAAACAATAAGCAAATTTTGAATCAGATAACTGAACTCGAATAAAAAACTTGGACAAACCTATGCTCGCATTACATAACAGATTTTGGATATTGATCGGAAGTAAGTTTCTCGTTTTCGTTCTAAAGACTTAGGACTTCAACATCATTTATTGTTGATTTTGTTTACTTGTGGTTTTCTTTTCTCACTTGCCAAGAATCATCATTATTTAATTTTCCGTGTTTATCAAATTTTCAGTTCAGTGATTCAACTTTTTTTCTTTATTAATTTTATAATAATTTTGAATTGCAATATTTCATGGTTTTTAATTTCAATCTTACGTTTTTCTTGAGTTTTATAATTAATTTGAAAACAATAAATGAATTAAATTAAATTAAAGAGATAATAAAATTAAATCAACTGATAATGATTCTTTAATTTTCTGTGTTTATCAAATTTTCAGTTCGGTGTTTCAACTTTTTTTCTTTATCAGTTTTATAATAACTTTGAATTGCAGTATTTCAACAGTTTTCAATTTCAACTTATCTTTTTCTTGAGTTCCATAATAATTAATTTGAAAACAATAGATGAAACTAAATCAAATTAAAGAGATAATAAAATTAAATCAACTGATATTTTAAAATTCAAAATAAGGCAATTGATAATGTAACTGATATTTTAAGAATAAATATTTTATTAAATGATAATGGGTCTAGACAGAAAAATAAGGCTAAGGATTCACCATATATTGACATGTGTCACTCATTTACTTCATTATATAGTATAGATATAGATATAGATTTCATCATAATAATTTCATAATATAATTGTTTAATTTATAAAGAGTTAAATACTTGGTTGGTCCCTGTGGTTTGCAAAAATTGCAGACTTTGTCCTAATGGTTCACTAATTACACACTTGGTCCCGGTGGTTGTAATTTTTGCACTCGGGTTGTCCTTATCACTAACTGACATTAAGTTTTTCAGTTAAGTGTGTTTGAAATGAATGTTTTACCCCTAAGGTTAAAAACAATTTAAAAACTTAAAACAGGGACTTACCCCATCATCATCATCCTCATCTTCTTCAAATCTCTCTGTAAACCCCTATAACCCAACCTAAGACTTATAACAACCAACGGCCACCACCCTCACTGCCCTCAACTACCCAACCCGCCGGAAAAACGAAGTGGGACGTCGGAACACCACACCAGCCGTCGCTATTGCGGCCCTCACCGTAAACCACTTCTGTTAAATCGATGTTGTAAATATCGTACGAGAGGTGTTTCGCCATTGCTGCAATGAAGCTTGATTTTCCGGTGTCGGAAGGTCCGTAGAGGAGTTAACTTCGTTTCCAGACGCGACTAACCGGTGATAATACTGTTACGATTTCAAAATGATTCCAGATCCGATTTAACCTTCTTTTTCAGATCTGAATCGATTGCTAACCGGTGATAATCGACCGCTATCGTCAGATTGCTTCACGGTGTTCATATACAGCATCAGTTCCTTACATCTCATCTGATATCTTCTGAACATTTGTAGAATATACACTTGCAATATTCTTCGTTTATCCTTCTTCTTCAATTTCAACACAAACGTTTTCTTACAAACGCTTTTGTTATCATCAATTTTCTCGACTCTGTCCGTCCACGAAACCCTAGCACCGAGAAAAGTATCAAGAATCGTCTACTCATCATCCAAGCTGAGAACGACGCCGTTTGGTTTGTTCGAAATGAGGTTCGTGAAATCGGAATCTTAAGCGAAGTGGGTCGTCGGAACACCACACCAGCCGCCGTGTTGGTGGGTGTTTTGGTGTTCGGGGGTGGAGGTGAGAAGTGGCGGAGGTGAGATGGTGGTGGTGGGTGTTCAGGGTGGAGGTGAGATGGTGGCGGAGGTGATATGGTGGTGGTTGTGCTGCTTGTTTGAGAAGAGAGACCTCTGAAGACATAATTTGGTGGGTTTTGTTAATAAGCAAGGGTATTATGGTCATTTAACATGGACTTAACTGGAAAACTTAACAGATGTTAGTGATAAGGACCACCCGAGTGCAAAAATTACAACCACCGGGACCAAGTGTGTAATTAGTGAACCATTAGGACCAAGTCTACAATTTTTGCAAACCACAGGGACCAACCGTGCATTTAACTCATTTATAAATTTACTAGCTTATAACCTATGTGTTTCATGGGTTGAATATTCAAAAGAAATATAAATCATAAGTTTATATATTAACATTATCATTGAAATGACAGTATATAAAATATAAAACAAAAAGAAAAGTTACATTTAAGCTATCTAAATATGTTTCATAAGTTTTCACTTCTCTGTTAAGTCACTCTAATCCATCTTATTATATACAACTGTAAAACAGTATAAAAAAATAGTAATGATAAGTTTGTAAGTGTTATTTAAAATTAACCATAAGTGATAAAGTTATGACAAATGAAGTGTAATTAAATTATACTATGTGCAGTAGTAATATAATAAATATTTTGATATAGATTGTATTATAAAAATAAAGACAATAAGATGACATACAAATATCATCGAAGTATATAGTAGTTATTACGTATTAAAAATCATATTGTAAATAAAATACGTGTTCAAAAAAGTATGACTAAACTTTTTAAAACTTTAACTTTAAATCTCAAAACAACAAATGTAGTTGGTATTTACATATTCAAATTAAAATATTATAATACTATACAACGTCTTTATTTAGCATGACGATAAGTTATTTAAAATAACTAAAATTAAGTTTAACTTTGACAGTTAATGTTAGTAGGAAATCTGACAATATGATTAATTTTGAGTATATATTGCGAAAACAAAATATTTTCTTTTTCATTTTATATCTAAACCCGAAAACTGAACAATCTGACGACCAACCCGAACTTTAAATAGGTTAGTTTATTCAAGTAGAAAACCTGAATAACCCGAAAACCAAAAAAAGACCTGAAAGAACACCCCTAATCGTCGCAACAAACATACATTTATATTCAATACATATGTTTTATTTTATTTGGAAAACAATTTCTAGTCTTTTTTCCATCGACCACATTTGTGTTCCACACATTCTACCTGCTTTTTTACATATCTTGTTTCAAATATAATCTTTAAAAAACTTGTAGATGATGGTCAAATTAAATAACCACTTATCCACTTCCTATCAGTGTATAATATTATACACGGAAATAAAGTTAGTTACGGTCTTTATGTATTAATTATAAAAAGAGTTGATTAAAATTAAAATATAATATATAAAAAAACTTAATATAAAGGAGAAAACTTGATATTTATTATAGTCTTTTATTATAAATTAGATACAATATGTTACTTGCGATGTTAGGTTTTGAAACAGGTATGGTCCGGTTTCAAATCATCAAGTGGATACATATCTGTAGGTATCATATAATTTCATATTGGTAAAGAAGATTATAATTAATCTCATATCTGTTCTTTAGTGGATACATAACACAAAAATTTTAGATTTTTTTAAGTGTGCACGTGGTGTATAGAGAGAGGGGTTTGAGAAGGAAAAGAAAGAATATGATGAAGATACACATGTCATTATTTAATTTATTAGGATAAGAATAATTAAGTAATTTAATAAAAAAACCTAATTAAAGATAAAATTCAAAAACCCACATGTAATGTACATGCAAGTTCCATCCGTCTTTTTTCAATGTCAATAACTTTTTATAAGTAATTTTTTTTTTTAAAATAAATTACAACATAATAACGAGTGCTTTTTTATTTTTAATATGAGTACCATATTGCTATACTTATATAGAGAAAAAAAATTACGTTTCAATCGTATGTTTTAATGCATGGTGTTTTGTCTATGTTGTTTTAATTGTATATTGATTCAAGGCGTTGTGTTTTACAGTCAAACACTATAAATGAATATAAGACACCATAACATTGCAAATACCTTTTACATTCGATCTTTCAAGCTTATTTTCAATGGAGTTTTATTTTAGGAATTGAAAACAGATTATTGTGTCTTGTAAAAGAAAAAAGTTAGCTTGTTGAATTTAATGATATTTTTTATTGCTAATGAAATTGTGTCTTTTTATACTTGTATGGTGTCTTCTTTTCTATGATGTTTTATTTTAGTTTCCTGGTGTTTTTGTATAAAAAAGGTAGTTTGCTGAATTCAATGATATTCGCAATGTTATGATGTCTTATACACGTTCATGGTGTTGTACTGTAAGTAGTTTGCTGAATTCAATGATATTTGCAATGTTATGGTGTCTTATATACGTTATGGTGTTTTACTGTAAAACACAATGCCTTGAAGCACTATACAATCAAACAACATAGACAAAACATCATGGACTAAAACATACGATTGAAACGTAATTTTTTTTCTCTATATAAGTACAGCAATATGGTACTTATATAAAAGATAAAAAACACTCGTTATTATGATGTAATTTTTAAAAAAAAGTTACGTATAAAAAGTTATTGACGTTTAAAAAAGATGAATGGAACTTGCATGTGCATTGCATGTGAAATTTTAAATTTAAAAATGTTAAAATTACATTTATATCCTTAATATAGAAAATTGATTATTTTAATAGTAAACACTATTGTCAGTTTTGTTATTATAATCTCAACCATTAGATTATAGATCAAAGGATGTAGACTCCTTCCTACATTTCTCACAAAACATACTCTTTTTACAATAACCTTATATAGTAAATATATATTAATAAACTTTTTGTGTGTATATGAATTATATCATAAATTCATTGTAATGCGAGCTGCTATATTTTG
This sequence comes from Scalesia atractyloides, assembly GCA_947069175.1. NCBI lineage: Eukaryota > Viridiplantae > Streptophyta > Magnoliopsida > Asterales > Asteraceae > Scalesia > Scalesia atractyloides. The sequence goes on along the minus strand of CAMTDV010000116.1, from coordinate 84,877,924 downwards.
TTACCGATCACGGCAAATCAACTCACACACAATGTAATCCTAAATATTATATCAATGATTAATCCAGGACTAGAACTTACATCACTAGAGAGTAACACCTTACCACATTTCTTGATATCATCATGTTAAAAGCAGTTTAGTAATTGTGATGTTAGCTATAAGAGATTGATACATAGAATATGGACATATACATGGTCTATGATATTAAGTTTAGTGTTAAAGGTGGATATAATTTTCAACATGTGGTTTTCTAAAATGAAATGGAACCCGACTCAATGTCTTTAATAGAGTTTATTGGACGAGACGAATAGAGCTTTATCAATCTATTGTTTTATACGTCTATCTTTTTACCCGATGATGAAAGTCCGATTGTTAGCACCTAACCGAGTTCTAAACCTTTGCAGCATGACTAGTAGTAACAAATTACCGGTTGCTTTGAATTTGTGTTACATTTTAGAGATATATCAGTCGTCTATATTCTATAGTAGAGATATTTTCCATTTAATATATAATATAATATAATATAATGATATCATGTCCTTTTAGACCAACTCTATCGCTCCCTTCACCCTTTCTCGCCCTTCTTCCCTCTGCCCGCTGTCACGTCCTCTATCCAACCAGTCTCTCCCTCTTCTTCCACGGGCCTCCTCCTCTTCTCTCTCCTCACCCTCTCACAACAATCCTACGGGCGCACCCTTGTGCAAGGGCAACCCCAACAATCTTCTCCGCCATATCGGAACGGACGGGTATAAACTCCCGCGTTGGAGACGCTCTTATAAAAGTAAGAAAAGTAAGTTGTTTTGAAAGATTCCAAGTTCATCAACTTGTTCAATAAACCACAAGGTATTAATAATATCAATCAGTTATAGTACACATGTTATCGTCATTTTGTGTATTCAAGTTCGACCTTAATTCCTATGGAAATAATGATCAATAATAAAAGTTCAGAATCACATATAGAGTTTTAAACAGACTGCAAATAATAATACACATGTGATAATATAATGAAAATTTGCTCAAAAATTTCCATGCAGAACTCTAAATCCTTTCTTTCAAAGTGTAACATGAATCCATGAAAAAACACTAGTCAAAATCACATCTACAATTAAAAAAAAAAAAAAAAAAAAAAAAAAAAAAAGAAATAAAGAGCTTGAGAAATTGTTCTCTAATCTCTACCCACATCACAGATTAAATCAAACCCATGAAAAAAGAAACAAAAGATTAACTAATTCACAAAGTCGATCACTTCAATTCGAAATTATTTACTTTCAGCTATTTGCTTCAAGGAAATCAGGTTACATCGTACAATAGTATCCACGAACACACACGTTTCTTCCTTAGTATTCTCCGGCGGCACATCAACAACATAAGACTCCACAACAACAGTGCTACCGTCACATGTCGGTGACGCGTGAAGCGTAGTAACAGACCGGTAATTATGAAGCCGATGGTCACCACCGACAACGCTAAAACTCATGACATGATGATCATCATCCAGAATCTCTAACCGTTCTGTGCTGGATCCAGCTGGCAGTCCTGACACCACGTGGACTTCTCTCAGAGTACCCACATCACCGTCACCAAAAATCACGTGACAGCTTTTAAGAAAGTGTTTGTACACCTGCGGCTTGTCGAACCGTCTGACGACGGACCACACGGCGGCGATGGGGGCGGCGATGGTTTGTACGACGGCGGAGGAGCACTGGTGGGGCCCAACTGCATGGGTGTGGTGGTGGTTAAGATCTTGTGGGATATTAATAGATGATGGGACCCTCCATATGGTTGTTGTAGATGGTTGTTTGTGGTTGTTCACGGCGGTGGTGGTGGTTGTTGGGTGGATTCTGTGAACTTGAACGGAAGAAGGCATCTTGTGGTTTTGGGATGATGGTTTGTGGAGATTGTGATGTGAAGATTATATATAGATATAGATATAAAGATATAGATACAGGAATGGAGGTATGGGAGCAAGTTGTAAAGTTTAAAGACGAAGAAACACAGGGATTACGCCGGACATGCAAGTGGTAGCAACCAACTTGCATAATCTTTTTCCTATTTGCAGTTTATTTTATTGGAAAAGAATTTATGAAAATAAGATATATAATATTTTTTATGTATATAAAATAGTAAGAGTTTACAATTTGGACTTTCATAACTAAAGTATTTGCCGTACAAAAAAGTAAAAATAAATACTTTAACATATGTAATAGGGCACCACCGACTATCGGGCGCTTTTTGACCAAACTATTGTCCTTCATGTTATATGTAAAAACATTTTAAGCCTTTCATGTGACCTCTTAACCAAAGAACTAATGTGGGGAAATGGAAATATTTGTTATTTTAACGCTTTTTTTCTAATCCAGAACTTGCTTGTTTAATGTTTGAAGGTTTGAACGTCAGACTAGAGAAAAGCAACATTGTTAGCATGGAGATTGGGGTTAACTCATGACCAAACCCAAACACTAACGAACGAGCAATTTGAGTTAACATGAAATGGACACCTTGAGGTGGTTGTGGTTCTATGCATCTCATTAGTCAATAATGTATTAACGCACCGTAATATATAGTCTATGTAGACTAATTCAAAAAAATTGAATGCATAGCTATATTTCACAGAAATCGAGCCTTCAAACATCCCTATATATACTAGTCGAAAACTCTCAATCAAAACTCGCTCAATACATTCTACTCACATTTTTCCTCTGCTCAACACCCTCCCCTCTGTTCACCGGAAAACGCAGTCGGTCACCGGAATTCATCCGCCGGTAATCGTGATTCTCCACTTCTGTTCTACGATAGACTTTTGCTCTTTTCTTTTGAATATTACTTAATTATCATAGCGTACTGATGATTTAATCGGTGATGGATCAGATTAAAACGGGCGGGTATAGTTTTGGGTAAATTCAAACTGAAGAAGACGAAGCAAAAACTCGTGTTTTATATATTTTAATTTTAAGATTTAACTAGGTTAGACACACAGTTCAGTGGTGGATTGTGTGCAAATATACCTGCATGTCACACGTTCGATCCCACGCACACACTGGCTCGACTAATTTAAACCCCCCCTTTTTAATCCATCATTCCAGTATACACTTAATCAATATATTAGTATAATTAAACTTCAAGTATTTGCGGGTTAGACACCCAGCCCAGTTGGTCGGGCTGGGTGCAAATCATAGCAGAGGTCTCAGGTTCGAGACCGGTTCCATGCGTCCGGTTCAATTCAGTATAAAACCTTTTTAATTTAATTAAATTTGATTAAACCCAAAAAGTGTATAAATATAATTAAAATCAGGTTTCTTTCGGGTTAGACACGTAGCTCAGTTGGAAGAGCTGCGTGCACACGTACGGGAGGTCACGGGTTTGAGTCTCAACACGCATGCTTACAAATACAGTCGAACCAGTTGTCAGGCTTGTCAGTGTGACAAGAAATTTTTTAATATTTTTGTTATTTTATTTATTTTTAATTGATTTATTCTATGGTTAAATATGAAAAGAAAATATGTTTAAAATACTTAAAAATACATAATATAAAGGGCTCAATTATAGAAATCATAATATTAACTTAAAAATCTAAGCAAAGGTTTTAACCAAAATATTAGTCTATTTATTTACCGAGTTATCGCGTTGTTATTTTAGGTTAGTACTTCCTTGTCGGTTAAATTCCCAACTCGTGCGCTCTCTTTTCCACTCAAGTACACGCACCCAAGGTGAGTGAATCTCTACAAATTCCCCGTTTTAATCACGTTTTGGGGTGTATCATGTGTCGTATCATTTCTTTATTTTATTTAACACTTGTGCTTATATCATTTCGTGATCAAATGTGTATTGCTTGTAGTGTGGTTTATATGTGGATACATTTTATCATTTCAGTGCACTCATCTCATTAGGCCCATCAGTTCCTCGTGGGATACGGGTTGAGCATCAGGTGCCTCATTAGATCGGCTCCGTTTGATTGAGCCTTGATCTCAGATACATCATCATTCATGTCATATATTCATTCAATGTGGTTTGTGATTGGTTACATATATACATTTGCTCAGATGTGATTTATGCATAATTTTATTTAAATAAACATAAAAATCAATTATTTAAATGTTTTATCAAGGTTCATTCGCCAACTTTTGTTGACCCAAAATTTCCTCTGTTTTACACATGATACAGGTGATCAAGTTGAGGAAAGAAACACTTAGGATGGCCTAGAAGAATAAACAAGTTATTTCGTTGGAACAAGCATTTATTATTTTATTGTGTTTGTATGAAATTTTGTTGGATATTTAAATTTTAATTTGAATTTAATAAATATGAAACTTCTTAGTAAATATCATGAGCTTTGGTGATAACCCAATCATGCCCCGACTTTTATTCCGCTGCGAGTCGGGGTGTGACATATTGGTATCAGAGCTTGTGACTATAGGGATATAGGAAAGGTTATTAGACCTTTAGAGCCTATACTATAGTTGACTAGATTTAAATTGTTTATGTGTTACATGCAAAATTCATGATGTTTATAGGTTTCATGTTTATATTCACACACAACATTATGCAAACATTCTCACAAGTACATGTTAATATGCAATGCTCATCATAAGATCATACTCTCATATCATGAAAGCACACACCTCACAATTTCACAATTTCTGTTATTTCTTTTCAAAGATTTTTGCAATGTTTTCATATTTTTTTCAAATCACATCAAAGTGAGTTTTCACGACGGGCATGTAGTAACTGGAAGGGTACGAGTACCGGTAGTCGGAACGTCCTGTCTAGGCTTGGCATTCGTATAAATCCAAAATAAAGGACCAGTTTGCCTACCTGGGGACTAACGATGAGAGTACGAAGGACCTATTAGGCCAAAGCATGCTATACCAAACGTCATGTGAACTAACCCCACTTTGAGCTGTCATTGTGTCCACACCTGGACACCCTCCGACCATACATCTCGCAATCATGGTTTACGATTTTCATTCGGGTGGTGCGAGTGTTAACCCGCCGACACCAATGTGAATCCTACCAAGCCTAACAGTCTTCGGGGCCCACATGACTATACAGGCAATGGTATGGGGGACATTTGGAGGCCCAAACATGAGCAAGCCCAAGACATCCTATGGATGTAGTTAAATTTTTTTCAGTTATGTTGTTTTCATTCTTTTTACGACACATGACACCTAGGAAATTCTTGAACTCACAATCTCCCTACATATATTCCTGTAGATGTTTGCTAGGCAATTACGTGGAGGTAGAAGGTCAGGAAAGTCAAACGAACGATTGGCCACGCAAATTGCTAAACAAATGGCCGCAGTGCTTCCTGACATCGTGCTACAAGTTCAGCAAGCCCTCACCGCTAATCCCATTAACCCTCCCAACCAAGAAGACCAAAGCGTCGCCAACCCTCCTCCTAAAACCCCTAAATGCACATACAAACACTTCAAGTCTTGCGATCCCCAAAATATGAAGGGACTGAAGGTGTCACCGCTCTCCTTCACTGGTTTGAGGAGATGGAAAACACATTTCTTAATTGTGACTGTCCCTAGGACCGTAAGGTACGTTACGTGACTGGAAGATTGTTTGGGGTAGCCCTTATCTGGTGGAACACGGAAAAAGGAAAGCGAGGTGTAGACGATGCCATGGCCTTATCATGGGAGGAATTAAGAGAGATCATGACAAGACGCTTCTGCCCTAGAAGCGAGATCAAGAAGCTTGAAGATGGTTCCCAATCTGTTCACCCCATTATACCGCCTAATTGAACACTACATTCGAGGCCTCCCCTCGAAAATCCAAGATTCGGTTTTAAGCACTTCGCCTGCAACACTCGAAGCCGCAATGGAGTTAGCTACGGAACTCACTGAAAATCGCATTCGAAATGGCAAATTTAAAGATGAGAAGAAGAAAACACCCATTGAGACCCCAACTCCAAACCACTCAGGTCCATCCTCGAAGTTTGCTGGTAAGAGGAAGCGAAATGGCAAGAACTTTGCTGTCACCCAAACCAACCCTCCCATCACTGCTGTTCCAATCACGCAAGTCGTCCCTCCAGCTGCACCATTCAAAAGGCCATACACTGGCCCACACCCAAAGTGTAACCGTTGCCAATACCACCACCCTCCTGAAAACCCTTGCCAACATTGCACAAGTTGTGGCCGTGCGGGTCACACTATCCAAACCTGCTGTACCCTTCAGCGATCGAACCGCAGTCAACCTCCAACCCAAACCCAAACCCAAAATCAAATGGTGGGCCAAGCCCAACAACCCTTATTTCTACCACCTGCACAACTCTCAGTCCAACCTTACTACCAACCCAACTACTCCATGATGCAATCCATGCGAGCCTGTTTCAATTGTGGGGACCCAAACCACTTCAGGAATACTTGCCCACGCCTAGTGAACATCATCCATGCCCAAGCTCAAGCAAACCCACTAAACCAAGCTAACCAAGCTCCTCCACCTGCTAGAGGAAGAGCTTTCAATATCAACGCCAACCAAGCCAGGGCTGACAACAATGTGGTCAACGGTACGTTTCTCGTAAATGGTAGTTATGCATCCATATTATTCGATATTGGTGCGGATAAGAGCTTTGTGTCTTTAGAATTCGAATCTATCCTCGACCAACCTCGTGATAATCTCGTTGAATCTCTGACGGTGGAAGTTGCTGACGGAAAACCCACTTCATTAAATTCTATTATACGCAATTGTACTCTCACCCTAAATGATTACGATTTTTCAATTGATCTCTTTCCTATGAACTTGGGAAGTTTCGATGTTATCATCGGCATGGACAGGCTCAGCCAGCATCACGCTGAAGTGGTGTGCCATGAAAAGTTCATTCGTATTCCTCTCGCCGACGGTTAGACACTACGCATATTTGGAGAAACTCTTTCGAAAGGGCTCAAATTGATGTTCTGCCTTCAAGCCCGAAGTTATCTTCGCAAAAATTACGTCGCATTTCTAACTCATGTCGTCATGAAGGAAGGCAAGGAAAGGAAGCTCGAAGATATTCCAATTGTGAAAAAATTCCCGCAAGTTTTTCCCGACGACGTTTCAGGACTTCCTCCTGCGCGAGAAGTCGAATTTCGAATAGATCTTGTGCCTGGTGCTACACCAGTCGCAAAATTTCCCTATAGGTTAGCCCCATCCGAGATGCAAGAGTTGGCCAGTTAACTGCAAGAGCTAACTGACAAAGGATTCATACGTCCTAGCTCATCGCCTTGGGGTGCACCTGTTCTTTTTGTGAAGAAGAAAGATGGAACGTTTCGCATGTGCATTGATTATAGAGAACTCAACAAGTTGACTGTTAAGAATCGCTATCCATTGCCTCGTATTGATGACCTTCTAGATCAACTTCAAGGCGCCACCTATTTTTCAAAAATCGACCTTCGTTTTGGTTATCATCAGCTTAGAGTGCGCGAAGAAGATATTCCAAAAACTGCCTTCCGAACTCATTATGGTCATTACGAATTCATGGTTATGCCCTTCGGTTTAACCAACGCCCCCACTGTCTTCATGGATTTGATGAATAGGGTATGCAAACCCTATCTCGACCGTTTCGTCATAGTCTTTATCGACGACATTCTTATCTACTCCAAGTCAAAATCCGATCATGAGCGACACCTTCGACTCATTCTTACACTCTTAAGGACTGAAAAGCTTCACCCTAAGTTCTCAAAATGCGAATTCTGGTTAGGAGAAGTACAATTCCTTGGTCATGTCGTCAATGACAAAGGGATTCATGTCGATCCTTCGAAAATCAAGGCAGTACAAGAATGGCAAGCGCCACGTACCCCTACCGAAGTTAGGTCATTTCTTGGCTTGGCTGGTTACTAACGACGCTTCATTGCCAATTTTTCCCGTATCGCCATTCCGCTCACGGCCTTGACTCACAAGGGAAAACCCTTCATTTGGGGACCTAAGCAAGAGGAGGCCTTCCAAACTTTAAAGCAAAGACTTTGTGACGCACCTATCCTTACACTCCCTGAGGGTTGCGATGACTTTGTGGTTTATTGCGACGCATCAGGGCAAGGTCTAGGCTGTGTATGATGCAAAGAGGAAATGTGATAGCCTATGCCTCTAGGCAACTCAAAGTTCATGAGAAAAATTACACCACCCACGACCTGGAACTTGGAGCCGTCGTGTTCGCTCTCAAGATATGGAGACATTATCTTTACAGTACCAAGTGTGAAATATACACTGACCACAAGAGTCTCCAGCATATCTTCAATCAAAAGGAGTTCAATATGAGGCAACGAAGATGGGTCGAACTACTCAACGATTACGACTATCATCCTGGTAAGGCAAACGTGGTGGCGGATGCGCTCAGTCGAAAGGGATATGCGAACTCTATTCGTCTTCTATGCTCGCAAATCATAACCGATATCAAGGATCGAATCCGGGCAGCTCAACATATCTCTGTAACGGAAAATGACGTACGCGATGAGCTGTCATGTCGAGCTGAACTCAAATTGAAACCAAATCCGACGGTATTCTATATTATTTAAACCGCATATTCCCGATCGCGACAACCTTCATGATTTCCTCATGAATGAGGCTCACAAAACACGATACTTTGTACACCCAGGAGCCGATAAGATGTATCAAGACCTCCGATACACCTACTGGTGGCCTGGCATGAAAAAGGATATCGCTGTTTTTGTTTCCAAGTGCCTGACATGTTCCAAAGTGAAAGCTGAACATCAAAGACCTTCAGGACTTCTAGTCCAACCCGAAATACCTGTATGGAAGTGGGAAAACATAACCATGGACTTCATTACCGGGCCAAAACTAGCCGTCACCCCACCGGTAGTAGGAGATGTAAGGATTGGTACATAGAATAACTTTTTATTTGATTGATAATCATATAAAGCAGAAGATATTTTAGCCATTTGCATCAAGCTCAAACTTCCTTCTGTACCTATTCTAGCAAAACCGCCCATCAGAGCCATCGTTAGCCATTGGTCGTTAAGGCGTATTCTCAAAATACCTATATCTACTGCTGTGGCAATAGGAGCGTGATTTGGTAATACGCCAATTTGTCCACTATTAGTAGATAAAATGATTTCTTTCACTTCTGAATCCCAAACTATTCGATTAGGGGTCAGTACACAAAGATTTAAGGTCATTTCTTCGAATTGCTCTGGCAGATAATTTAACTACTGGTTGGGGGAAGTTCTTTCTATACTATAATCTACATATATATAGACTCGCGAGAATCTCTGAGTGTTTAGGCATTCAATCACTATTCCCTTTCGCCATGCATAAACTAAACCAACAATTAAGATAAGCACAAAAATTAAAGCTTCTACAAATACAGATACACCTAATACATCGAAACTCATTGCCCATGGATAAAGAAAAACCGTTTCCACATCAACAATGGGTATGACACCATATGGGTAATCATTAACCGTCTTACAAAGCCAGCTCATTTCATTCCGATTCGCGAGGACTTCAAGAACGAGAAGTTAGCTCGTATCTACATCAACGAGATCGTAAGCCGTCATGGTGTACCGTTAATCATCATTTCAGACCGTGATGGTCGTTTCACTTCACGAACATGGCGAGCAGTACAAACCGCTTTGGGTACACGGTTAGACCTTAGCACCGCCTTTCACCCTCAAACTGATGGTCAATCTGAGCGCACCATCCAAACCCTTGAAGACATGCTTCGAGCATGTGTCATAGACTTCAAAGGGAATTGGGACGCTCATCTACCGTTAGTCGAGTTTTCGTACAACAACAGCTACCATTCAAGTATCGGCATGGCTCCTTTCGAAGCTTTGTATGGTCGTAAATGCCGATCTCCAGTATGTTGGCACGAAATTGGCGAAGCACAAATCACCGGACCTGAATTGATTCAAGAAACAACCGACAAAATCCTTCAAATTCGAAACAATCTTCTAGCGGCTCAAAGTCGTCAAAAGAGTTATGCTGACAAACGACGAAAGCCCTTGGAATTTTGCATTGGTGATCAAGTACTTTTGAAAGTATCACCGTGGAAGGGAGTGGTTCGTTTTGGTCAAAAGGGCAAGCTAGCACCACGCTACGTAGGACCTTTCAAGATACTCGAAAGAGTAGGACCTGTAGCCTACAAGCTTGACCTACCAGAAGAGCTTAACGAATTCACCCCACGTTCCACGTATCAAACTTGAAAAGTGCCTCGCTGACGAAAACCTCCATATCCCTCTAGAAGACATTCAAGTCGATGAATCAATGCACTTTGTTGAAAGACCAGTGGAAATCATGGATTCCGGTGAGAAGCGTTTAAGGCGAAGTCGTATTCCAATCACCAGGGTGCGTTGGGAGTCAAGACGAGGACCCGAGTTTACTTGGGAACGTGAAGACTCAATGCGCGAAAAGTACCCGCATCTCTTTCCAGTTATAACTACTACTTAAATTTCGGGACGAAATTTCTAAAAGTAGGGGATACTGTAACATTTGTACAAATCGGGTTTCGAAAACCCGCCTCATTTTTATCAATCAAAGTGTATTTACTTATGTCGTTCGATTATTTTATTTATTCTTTAAACTATTAAATTATTCCTTATATATATATATATAAGGTTTAAAGTTATCTTAATAAAATAATATAATCAATTAAATAATAAATAATTATAATTAATAGATAATTAAAAGGCTTAATAAAAACAATTAAAGAAAATAGTTTTTTTTTAAAATGGGTGAACCGGGAATTGAACCCGGGTTCCCCGGATGCACACACAACACAGACACCACTACGCTGCACACACTAGATGCGCTATCTTTAGAATCTTATTCCTCTTATATTCAAATTAAATGGAACCCTGCAACATCCGCAAATCTCCTCGCCGGAGATCTCGGCAAATCACGCGTATGCCTCAACATCGACAACTGGCTAAGCGTATTTTTGGTAAATTCTTTGATTGAAATCACTGGCAATCAATCCGAAACAAATTCACAGAAATCGAGCCTTCAAACATCCCTATATATACTAGTAGAAAACTCTCAATCAAAACTCGCTCAATACATTCTACTCACATTTTTCCTCTGCTCAACACCCTCCCCTCTTTTCACCGGAAAATGCAGTCGGTCACCAGAATTCAACCGCCAGAAATCGTGATTCTCCACTTCTGTTCTACGGTAGACTTTTGCTATTTTCTTTTGAATATTACTTAATTATCATAGCGTACTGATGATTTAATCGGTGATGGATCAGATTAAAACGGGCGGGTATAGTTTTGGGTAAATTCAAACTGAAGAAGACGAAGCAAAAACTCGTGTTTTATATATTTTAATTTTAAGATTTAACTAGGTTAGACACACAGTCCAGTGGTGTATTGTGTGCAAATATACCCACATGTCACACGTTCGATCCCACGCACACACTGGCTCGATTAATTTAAACCTCCCTTTTTAATCCATCATTCCAGTATACACTTAATCAGTATATTAGTATAATTAAACTTCAGGTATTTGCGGGTTAGACACCCAGCCCAGTTGATCGGGCTGGGTGCAAATCACAGCAGAGGTCTCAGGTTCGAGACCGGTTGCATGCGTCCGGTTCAATTCAGTATAAAACCTTTTTAATTTGATTAAATTTGATTAAACCCAAAAGGTGTATAAATATAATTAAAATCAGGTTTCTTTCGGGTTAGACACGTAGCTCCGTTGGAAGAGCTGGGTGCACACGTACGGGAGGTCACGGGTTCGAGTCTCAACACGCATGCTTACAAACACAGTCGAACCGGTTGTCAGACTTGTCAGTCTGACAAGAAACTTATTAATATTTTTTTATTTTATTTATTTTTAATTGATTTATTCTATGGTTAAATGTGAAAAGAAAATATGTTTAAAATACTTAAAAATACATAATATCAAGGGCTCAATTATAGAAATCATAATATTAACTTAAAAATCTAAGCAAAGGTTTTAACCAAAATATTAGTCTATTTATTTACCGAGTTATCGCGTTGTTATTTTAGGTTAGTACTTCCTTGTCGGTTAAATTCCCAACTCGTGCGCTCTCTTTTCCACTCAAGTACACGCACCCAAGGTGAGTGAATCTCTACAAATTCCCCGTTTTAATCACGTTTTGGGGTGTATCATGTGTCGTATCATTTCTTTATTTTATTTAACACTTGTGCTTATATCATTTCGTGATCAAATGTGTATTGCTTGTAGTGTGGTTTATATGTGGATACATTTTATCATTTCAGTGCACTCCTCTCATTAGGCCCATCAGTTCCTCGAGGGATACGGGTTGAGCATCAGGTGCCTCATTAGATCGGCTCCGTTTGATTGAGCCTTGATCTCAGATACATCATCATTCATGTCATATATTCATTCAATGTGGTTTGTGATTGGTTACATATATACATTTGCTCAGATGTGATTTATGCACAATTTTATTTAAATAAATAAAAAAATCAATTATTTAAATGTTTTATCAAGGTTCATTCGCCAACTTTTGTTGACCCAAAATTTCCTCTGTTACACATGATACATGTGATCAAGTTGAGGAAAGAAACACTTAGGATGGCCTAGAAGAATAAACAAGTTATTTCGTTGGAACAAACATTTAGATTTTTATTGTGTTTGTATGAAATTTTGTTGGATATTTAAATTTTAATTTGAATTTAATAAATATGAAACTTTTTAGTAAATATCATGAGCTTTAGTGATAACCCAATCATGCCCCGACTTTTATTCCGTTGCGGGTCGGGTGTGACACCAATCACGTTTCATATATATCTTTTCTTTGATCTTCCCGTATCTTCAATTTCTTTTGCTGCGACGACCATCTTAGCAAGAAACTCAAGAATATAATCGGCTAAGTTGTAAGAAGTTAATGAGTCGGGTAGAAAATATTTCATTCTCTTTACTGACAAATGTTGAGTATTTTTTTTGTTTAATACAAATATTGAATAGATTTGTGTTGGTTGTGCATAAAAAATAGAAAATGAGGGAATATATATAGTGTGGAAATATTGATTTTTTTAATAATTTTAATTGTAGTATTACCGTTGTAGCGTTCAAAATTCCCCATCTTAGAACCGGCTTAAGAGCCCGTGATCAAGCTTGCATGGCCATCGTGAGCACAGGGGCGCAACTTTGTAGGGGCCCGGGGGGGGGGGGGGGGCTCGACTCTTCGAACTTTTCGCTCAGTAGTGCCCGGTATGTAGTTTTCGTATAGAAATTTTCAGGTATATACGTTTTTTACCCTCCGGTTTATAATTTTTATAGATATATACGTTTTCGACCCCCCCTGGCGGAAATCTGAAGCTTCGCCACAGATGGGCAGTTGTGACAATGTATTTGCATCATTTTGTGAACCCTGGCTCTCATCTAAGAGACTACCTGGAAATCGTAATTAAGATAGTTATTCTATCAACGGGGAAATGGAATGTTTTGATGACTTGAGCACCAACGAGTTGATGGCTATTAATTTTATTTAGAGTTAAGGAACTAAATATTGAAATTCTAAAATAACCCTAAATAATTATAAGAATAGTACATTGGGGCTTAAGCATAGAGCAAGAAGTTTTTTATATAATGAATTTGGAACATACATACAATTTATATGTTATTATAATTTCCATAGGAAATATCTAAGTACATAGTTGATGAATTCATTACACAAAATTTGGCAATGCCAACTTTAGAACTTGGACTAAAATACATGGTAGATTATAAATTCGGTCACCATATTCCCCATGCCTAGATTCATTCATCCTAATCTGATGATTGCATTAAACAAAAGCAATTAGATTAAAATACACGGTTATAATATACTTCACACTTGCGTTATATGTTTATCTATTTCTATCGACAATTTTAAATAATTTACATTTGTAATATTTATTGATGGTTACTCGTTGGAGTTAATTATTCGATCTATAACCATATGAGTAAACATGTCACATAAACACATGATGATGAACGTCGTGTTTCATGTATAAACAAGATTCTTAGATGTTTCCTTTATAGCATTGAAAATAATGATACAACTAACATGATGATTAATATAAACTGGTTATATTGACAAGTATAATCTCAAAAATAAATAAATACTTTATACCTTGGAGAGTGAAGGAAAGAAGAAGCAAGTGGGAGATTTTCTCTTACGTTATATAAGGGGGTTGAAAATATAAGTGAACTAAAAATAAACGAACAACTAGAATACTTGTATATGGTCATTTTGCACGACACTAGCTTTCTAGCCGTAAAGAGTGACGCGTTTGCCATAACGAACAACTACCATGTTTTGGTATTTGAATGATCGAGTATTGTTTTTACAAGGTTGGACCGGATTATCAAAATTAACCCAAATTTACTCAAATTTCAATAGTAAGATATACTTTAAGATCGTGAAAATACAAACAATTTAATCAAATAAACCTTGTCTTCAACATATATTAAAAGACTTAAATATACAACTTAGAAATCCCGTCATTTATCCTCTTTTGGTCTACCGAAAACCTTGTCTTCAACACATATTAAAAGACTTAAACATACAACTTAGAAATCCCGTCATTTATCTTCTTTTGGTCTTACCGAGTCATCATCCAAATGTCTACCATCACATAAATTGTACGTATCTCATTAAAAATTACAACCATCACCATGTAGATCCACCCATAGGTGCAAAGTTGTAAAGGTAGTAGGTGAAAAATTAAATCCATGTACGGGTATAAATATACATTTATATGTATTTTTCCATAAAATATCAAAATGATCATATAGCGTTGATTAATACTATAAAACCTTAAAATCCAAATATATATATGCTTTATGCTTGTATATGTATGTGGTCAAATGTGACCGTTTATTTATGCTTAATAAGATCATTTTGGTAATGTTAGTCTCAATCTATTCAAAATTAAAGATAAGTTTTTAAAGTGCCTATCAAATTTAAGAATTTGCAAGTTGCATTTTATTTCTTTCAATATTACATCCTGTTTAACAACTACCATCTTCAACTTGAGGGTTTCTTTTAAGACCATAACCCCACTTTTTTTATTATGCTTATCATAAAAGGACCAGCTGGCCATTCTAAAAACCTCCGCAATAGGTGACTTGTTCATTTAGGTTATACAATAACATCTAAATGTCACATAATTATCCCATACAAAACCCTATTCTAATCATGGATCTTTTCAGCGTTATCATCATTAAGTTTTTAGGTCCTACTTATTCTTATATTTTTGTATATGTAAATGTGCACTAGCTATGTGGTCTGAGTTTCAACCTCCCTTAAAGCATTTAAAGTCACGTTGTATCTTATGGAGAATAAAACCTTTGGTTTGATAAGAAATGGATTTATGAGATCCTTGACAAAGCCTTACTATGAACGTATGATTTTGGAATGGAGTGTTCGAACACATAATGATATAAGCCTTCCATGATATCTTGACACCTGTTCAATCCAAAATTTATTGTCATAATGTCATGGCGAAGGAAAGAAATCACATAACAATATTATATTTTAGATAAAACACACATATCTTGAAGCCATGTTCACATGACTAGAATGATAAAAACTCCATATGTTATTGTATATTATTAATCATATTTGTTTTGAAATACAGAATAACTATAAAAGAAATTTGTTTTAATTATATATCCTAGTTAACATAATTAAATGTGACTAGGAGGCCGTCTTGAAAGTAAAGCTATAGACAAGTTAAAGAGCTATCCCTACTTGTTGTTTAGTGAGATTTGGGTTTTCTAACAGAGACTCATGTTCAATTCCTACTTATGTGATATTTGGTAATGAAGTATTTGGACTAGGCCTTGTGTGAGGTTGTCAGTTTGATTCCCGAGCTCAACCGGGTTTTCGTTCCACCGTATGTTACGCAAGAGAGTTCTGCTCTTGTGGTGGCACAACGGCTGTCAAGTGGCAGCCGATGGTATGGTTTCCAGGGGAACACCCAAAAAAGCCAAGCTTTGAAGCCAACATAGGCCTAGTTAAAACAACATAGTCTGGCCAAAGTGGGGAAATACGGGCTCTCTGATTTGGAGAGTGTGATAAGCTTATACATGAAGTTCACCGTTCAAAAAAAAAGACACAAGTTAAGAGCTTCCCCGTCATTTTCTAGAATTGGCGTCCGGATCTAGGTGGAGCTTTAGGTGCAAGAGAGAGAAAGGACTTGGGTAGTCCAGTTAGTTCCGGTTCTGGTTTATATCCCATAGATCATGATTGTAAAACAAGGCCTCTAAGGCCAAGTACTACCCGAGTAGTCGTTATAAGGTAGGCTGCTGAGACGACTTTCTTCAACTATGCCTAACTACTCGGAATCGATCAAACGCGATCAACCTCAGCCAGAATTGGATCTAGTAGATCAACTCGGTCCATGTTTGACTTAATAAATAAAACATAATTTATATGCCTATATATTAAAGAATGAATATCATTTTCATGTATTTTGTTATAAATATTAGTAAATTTAGTTTATTTGACATATATTTAATTTCTGAAAACTAACTTCTTTATAATTTAACATGTCCGAGTACTCCCCGAGTACTCTCCGCCTATGTCGAGTACTCTTAATTTCCCGGTCGACCGACTAGATAGCGCCCAACGACTTTTGCAACCTTGCCATAGATCATGAGTTCGAATTTTGTTGGTGACATAATTCTGCTATAAAAAGATGCAAGGGAGAGAAAGAAGGGGGAGATTGTAGAATTTCGTGTGGGAGGTGATGAGTAGTGTCTACGAGTAGATAAATGAATACCTTGGTGAATTTTTTATTGGAGAGGATTGGACCATCTCGATCAAGGAAGAGTTTGGCACCTTGATGATCTTTTTCTTGAAGAAGGGTTGCATTTGGATAGATCAAGATGGTCCTGGAAGACAGGGAACCAACATTGTTGTGAAGGATCATATGTCCATGACAAGGTTAGGGGTGATAATTGGGTTAATCTTTTTTATAGTCTAAGAGGATAACTAGTAAGTTTTATTTGTCGAGTTATATTTTAGGTAAAAATGTGAAGTCTATCTAGTTTGCTATTGAGTGATTTATGTTTTTTGTTTTCCAAGATATTGTTTGGTTAAGGCTATTGTAATATAGGATCAATTGAAAAAAAACTTAATGTGAGAAGGATAAGGAAGAAAGAAAAAAATCATAAAAGAATAAATAGTTTATAACGTCTCGTATTAATTATTTTCTATCTCTTTAATTAGAAAAAAAAACACTTTATCCTACACTTTTTAAAATTTATCGTACATATATTCTACATATATCAAAATGTATCCTACACTCATTGAATTTAATCTTACACAGATTGAAATTTATTCTACACTTTATCCTATACATATAAAAATTATCCTTCACCATAAATTAGGTTGTCTTGAAAGAGTGTAATTTTAAAAATGAATTACAACTTTAATTATTTAGCTAATTTAGTGAAATACAATAAATTAACTAGAATTATAAATTTACATATATGTGCTTACAATTAGATTAATTACACGTATAAAATGCAATATTTCTATTGATTTAAAACATCCTTTATATATTTACAAATATTTTATTCTAATTTAACCCTTCACTCTATATATACCGAAGAATTTAAATAAGAAGAAATTATATTGTAAGAACAAACAGAAAATGATTAAACCAATTAGAATATTTCATTTAATATTTGTATTTAATAATATTTTAAGGGTATAAGAGTAAATTTACATGAGCATATTAATTTATTGTATTTCCTAAATTAGCTAATGAAATTAAACTTATAATTTATTTTCAAACTATACCTTTTCAAAACAAACCCAATTTATAGTGAAAGATAAGTTTTGATATTTTTATGATAAAATATAGGAAATATGTAGGATGAATTTCAATATATATATAGAATAAAATATATATACAACTTTTGTTTATTTATAGTTTAACACCTACACATATGCAAGACATATGCATGTTATATTATTTATATATGTATCCTAAACATTTAAAAAAAACATAAAGAAATTATTGTAATAGTTTTTTATGTACATAACATGCGTATTTATAAGTAAGAAATAAAACTTTAAAAATTATATAATCATTAATAAAAAATCAAACAATTTAAGTTTGTGTTGTTTGTTCTTACTATAATTCAGCGTTCACATTCAAATCCTCTATCGCGTGACAACGGTAGCTGCATAGGCAAAGCTAGTGCATCGGTATCATGGTGAAGTTTGCATATGATGCTACCAAAGAATATTTTGCGTGACAGAAACAACGCTAGCTAGGGACATGTTTTGAATCCTTGACTTCTGGGATAAGGTTATATGGTTAGGTTCATTAGTAAACAACCCATTTGATTGTGAACACTATTGAATTAATCTTAACCCTTGATTATCAATACATAGGTGTAGACACAACTGTAAATCAATAGGCAGGATTTGATTATGAAAATACACTAGTTTATTTTACGATTTGATAATGTAAATTAACAGTCAAGATTTGTTCACTCAGTTCACAAATAAACTAATGTTCACTGTAGAACACCACCCTAAAATTATATGATATAACTAGCAAAGTTAACAATTAGTTGTGTTTAAGTTAATAGCAAATAATAACTTAAACATCTACAGGGAAATAAAAAAAACATGTTGAAGTCAAAATCACTTTCAAGTACCTCTACTGGAGTTACATAAAATCATATATCTACGCTCAAAACTCTTTAAGTGATCTACAGGTGAAAAGGATTTTTGGATCCACAAATAGATAGCTACTCACCACTAGGGGCGGACATACCTTAGGGTTAGGGATAGCCTTCGCTACCCTTTGGCGTGCTCCGGCGGCAGTGTAAATTAAAAAAAAATTGACATTTTTTGACGTTTTTTCGATTTCGTTACCATTTTTCAATAAAATGTTACCCCTACGAATATTTTCTACATCCGTCACTGCTCATCAATATTTTTTTGCAGTTTTGGAACAAGTTGTTTCTATTGAACAACGCAACCAGTTGTCGCAATGCTTGTTAATTTCTTCATCACAAAAGTTAGCTGAATCATTTATGGATCCAAAACATTTACATTTTTAAATGGAAAAAAAATACAACCACTTGTATCGATGCGTGTCAAACATAAACACGAATTAACACTTGGAGTTGAATTAAAAAAAAGACCTTTCTTTGCCGAATGGTGACCATAATGAATTTTATTTTATTATATTATAACAATGAAATATCATATTATATATGCAAATAGACACAGTATCTCTGAAAATGTGGCTGAAGAAAGATTAACAATGTACGTTAATGCTCTTTCTTGACTCGATATGCATCGCTCATTTCAATATGATAATGTATAAAGATTTTTATATCTTTTTTTTAAATAAAAATCAAGTATCATTATATATCATATTTGATTTAAATATATATTAGTGATTTTGTAAAGCTAAACTACAATAAGAAAATCTATATTAACTACTTTTATTTAAAGGCTAAATGATATGAAACAAACTGAACCTGACTAGACAAAACAACAGACATGGACCATAACCGATTACATAATAAGGAGGGGATTTTTAAGCCACTCGACCAACCAAAGTTCACGTTACGGTTTAAACTAGAAAACCATAATAAAAAAAGAAATGTTTACAATATAATAAGAAAATACTGTCTGAATTAGCGCTACTTTTGCCAAAAATTGCTTCGATTTGAACTCTCTAAAGAACCCACGAAGCCGAAAAAATAATAGCTATAATAACTTCTTTCCTCCCCCCTCAGTGAACGTACTCAAATCCAGCAATGAACACACCCACGTCATATTTTCTTGTTGTTTTGTTCATTCTTTTTTACCCAATGAGCTTATGACACATGTCACATGGTTCACTCACAGTTTTTGGTTTTGTTTTTCTTTTTCTAACTCTAAGAAAAGATATTTTATAAAACTCAAAATGTACCGTTACTATGTGTTTGTTTTTATCTACGTTTCGATGTAAATTTAATTCAAAATCGAGTTTTCATGATAATGTAATAAGTAATCTAAGCACGAACATACAAACGGTCAAAACTGATTTAAGGTTTCGCTTTTTCTTGTAGTCCACTCACAAGCTTAAAAATATGACGTTTTATTAAATTCAAATTTGTCATTTCTAAGTGCTTGTTTTTATCAGCATTTCGACGTGATTTATTATCAGGTAAATACAAGTGTATACATATACACACACATACTAGAGTGATCTATATAAAGTACTTATAATATAGATAATTGTGTGACCTTAATTAAAATAAACAACACAACAAAAAAATCTAAAATAACTCATTGTCTCCTTTCTATAAGCAAGGGCTTGCATTAATCAAATAGATCTAAACACATGAGATCGAAGAGTGAGTGGATGATAGGTACATATCACACAGTGGCGAATCTAGAAAACTTTCATAGGGGTAACGTTTTAAAAGAAAGGGGTAACGAATCGAAAAAACGTCAAATTATTCCAAAATTTACACTACCGCCAGAGCGCCAAGGGGTAGCGGAGGTTACCCCTAATTATATGGTATATCCGCCCCTGATATCACACGAAAGTGGCTAACACTAAAGACAAACCACCATTGAGAAACATGCATGCATGGGTCTTTGATCAAGTTTTCCCGGCTGATGCAAAGTTTGTCGCTGTGATCATTGGATATCCAGTGGAATGGGACTCCTTCAAACACCGATCTCATATATATATATATATATATATATATATATATATATATATATATATATATATATATATATATATATATATATATATTCAAGTCTTTCATGACTTCACTTTCAACCCGACACAATATCTTAAAAACAACCTAGCTAGGTCTTTCAACTTACAAAAAGTATAATAATTTCTTAAAATAGTGAAAAACTAAGCAGCAAATTTGGAATTGGCAACCTCAAATTACAGTCAAATTCGGTTACTATTTTATTGTCCAAACTTAATTCTTTCGAAGTCAGCCTTTGATAGTTACTAAAACACATTCAACAATTTTGAAGTCAGTCTTTGATAGATTCAACAACTTTGCATTACGTACACTAGGAAACAAAATAATAATTATTTCTTTTTTATGCTTTGATACATAGTGGATTAAATTTTTAAAAGCCTTGTTTGGTGATTACCTAAAAAAATTAAGCAGCATTAATTAGACTTGTATTTTTTTTACCACATAATATTACTTCTTAGATAGTTGAAATACACTTTATCATCAAACCATGTCACTTGAACAAGTAACATCCTAGAATTTTCTTAGAAATAGGCAAATTTTAAAGTCACTAATCGCATTGAGTCTTTTTTATATACATGATAATTGTCACATTAAAGTGAACCCGCAACATTACATAACAATTATTTTCTCTTCCGTAGCTAGTTGATATTACTAATATTTCCACATAAATTTTGACTTTCTTTAAACATATTGATTAGCTTTTTTTTTTCTTCTAATAAGCAGTAATATCATACGAATACGTGGTTGTGTTTTATTTATATGAATATGTGGTTGTGTTTTATTTATTTATTTATGTATAAGTTTCCATATAAAATTATTGAAATCCAACTTGTATCCAACGTAACAGTTTTTGGAACTCGTAATATAAAAAAGTAGTCAATTTTGTACAAATTCAATTTTAATAAATATATCGAAACACAGAATGAAAATGATAACATAAAGCTATGTCTTTAGGTTTTTTCAATATCAACTATCACATGTTATTGTTGAAAAACTTAATCACATGTTAAATAAAAATTGAAATAAATATTTAAACTCTATCAACAAAAAGATGTAATAGCGCAAACGACAAGACTTAACATAAATGTAACAACATAAGCCTATCCTTAAAAAGGGAGAAATTTACAATAAGTACTTGGTGAAATAGGACTTCAATGTCCCCACCTTAGATTGTGATATGCCCATTTGAAAACCTCTAAAAAATACCACATGTGATCATTTACTTTCAAATTAACCAACTTCTAAAAAAACCAACATCCTAAGATATTAAACTGTTCGAGAATAAACGCACGTGTGAATTGTGCTTAAATCGGTCGGATCAAACTCAATCAAAGCCGAAAAATGAAAGATGAGATAAATGAACTTCAAGCTAAACCGTTGTTGAATGGATAAAATACACACATATTTACATTTTCCTTATAATACAAGCCTAAAAACTATACTTTTGAAGTTTACATCCAAATCTGTTATAAATTTATTTATTGCATTCGACCAAACCAAACTGAAAACCCAATTTTTGAAATCATACAAGAAGACCAAAATCAAAAAGCTGTTTTTCTAAGGGTCTGTTTCATAACTTCTTAATAAGAAAAGTGTTACCAGTAAGAGTTCTAAATCATTAAGTATTGAACCAGTAAGAGATCTGAATCATTAAAATATTGTATATTGCTTAACCGTTCAGAGACAAATGTCTGACCAATTCATATTAGAGTTCTTAACCATTCGTACTCTGTATAATGTTTAACCATTCGGAGGCAAATGCCTGAACCATTTAGCCCTACTCACAAAACAAACAGTCTAAATTATTAAAAATTGAACCAGTAAAAAATCTAAACCATTAAAAACATTATTAGAAGTTAAACAAAAATACCTTAAAAAAGAAAAAAAATGAAACGTGCATATGATCAATTGGGAATTGCTCCACTTACCAATTAACCATGGAGTGACGTACGGTCCCCGCATGTTTATTAGCAAAGATTGAAAGGAGAGTAGATGATGATGATGATGGCACAACAATCCAAACGGTGCATGAACCCAAGTCCAAGTCTACGTGGAAAACGTCATGGATGATATATTAAAACGTATTTAAATCATATTTACGCATACAATTTCTTTTACCGTAAACCAGTGGTTTTCCCAGTGTTACGTAGCAGGAACTTAGCTAGTATCAGATGAGTTTGTTCTGATAACGACACTTATTATAACAGTTAAAAGAGAAAACTAAAAAACTAAAGTTGTGATATGCCAAAAAGTATATAAACTCAAGTTTTATATCAATCAAAAACCATTAAAATATTGGTTTTGATACTACCAATATTGGTACCGATGTTCGGTTGAAATCGGTGATGACTGTCGTAAAGGTCATGCAAAAACCTAACTAAACTAAGTAGATAGCGTAAGTATGGTATCGTATCCACATGGAATTCGTGGTTAGTGTTTAGCTAGATTGTCTAATTAATTAACTAAGAAAAAAGTTGTTAGAATGAGAAGAAATAACCACACCCAGAATCCCAATTGCTTGTTTTAACACAAAAACCAGTTTACATATTCATAACAACACATAGACATGGTCTTGAGATTAATGAATTTGATTAATTATTAGGGATAGTTTTTAAGACTCACCATACAACCTAATAACCCGTTTGATTATACCAATTACCCACCAATTACCAACTCGCTAGCGATGCAAGGAAATTGACAATACGTTTAATAAACGACAAATAATTCAAATATAATAAACGTTTCACAAAATCAACACTAGTGGTCAAGATTTACCAGCCAAAAAGAATCCGAAAAAAAGTTTAATGCAAAACGAAACAATCCTTTATCCGGGCGGAAGTCACAAAAGGTTTAGAAAAAGGTAACCTCTTCTAGGTTTCGGGTTCTAGATTTACACAAAACTCAGTTTATCAGTTGACTGGCCACCATATAGACATAGTGCTGAAAAGTTGGTTAATTTAAATAGTAATAAAAAATAGGTCTTTGTCACTCAACGAGCTACAAAGTTTTGTTATCAACCGAACAAGTTGTAAAGCAAGAACTCAAAACACATGAACATAGTTCAAAGAAACCAACACATCAAATTGTTTATAAAACGTTGTCAATGCCAAAAACAAATTCAACCATAAATAAAACTGCGAAAAGTATTCAACCCTACAAACCATACGCTTGAATAAAGCCACCTAATCGCTCATGCCTTCCGTGCGTCCCAAAAACCCTCCAAAAGTTGCGTCTGCCAAAAACTTGCGAACTCCTCCCTTCTGCCAATGATTCCTCTCCACCTTTTATTCCCTGGTTGCCAACCGACGTAATGCTTTTTTTTCTTGGGCGGCCCAACCATCACCAAATTAATTATGCGAGCCATATCATCTATCTTTATTTCCATTGTGATGGCCCAATCCACTTGACAATTATTAATTAGTAATCCTCAATTTGAAACTTAACCTCACGAGTCTCCTGCAATTATTCCAAACCAATAAATTGCCACTGAATTAATTGATTACTCATTGTTCAATTTATAATTCATCGTGTATATGCATGTTCCAAATTAACTTCATTTAACTCAATTAGAATAAACTAAAAGTAATTAAACTAATTAATTTTTATTTTAACCAATTAATTTATCATATTTAAGCTCATGTGACATAACAATAGAACACACTAAAGTTGCATGTTATTTAATAATATCGATGCAATTATATACTAATTAATACTAACTAATGTGTATCTAAAATGCACCGATCAATCGGTTTGGTTCGTCACATGTCGATACTCGTATAGTTTACGATTAAAAATGCAAACTTTTAATATTGTTATAGGCACTCGAATAGTTTGTGATAAAATCAATAAATTGTTATTCATTGTCGGTTTCTGTTCGATTTACTACGATAGCGGCACAATATCCTTTTTCAATAAAAGTCAAAATAAATATAATATTAAAACTTTTGATTTTATTCATCGAGACTTTCTTTTAATATATAAATAAATGAAACAACTTTTCATTCTTAAGAAGTAAAGCTATCTCAATTTAATATCTTCTTTTAAAATGTGTGAATTATTCGTGAATGTCAGAAGGTCTAGCATACGTTATCTTAACAGGGTCCGCGCTAAAGAGCCATCTCGCACTATAGATCCCTAATTTAAACCCCTCAATGAGGAACCCCTATCATCCAAACTTGAACTTGAGACCTGGAGTGGAAAACTCAATTTAATATCTAATCTCTAATAAAATACATATATAACTAAATATCCTCATTCTCTTTCCCATAACTCTCGGTGCACTGAATATGCGAGTTCAATTCATATATGGCGTATAAAAGTCTGTCTCTGGATTTTAGAGGTCAAAGTTAATAGGTTACGAAAAGACAAAAACACATAAAAAGAAATAAAACACACAAAAAAGATAAAAAAAAATCATGTTTCACTATAACTAAGAATAGAAGTTGATAAATTATATATATGATAATAATTATCCTTAACGATTATCCTACAAAGCTTATATATTTGGAAAAGGTATTATCATATATCTTATTTCTAAATATTAATTAAAAAATCAAAAAGAAAAAACACCAGCTAGAAAAAATATATAACGTCACCGGCCCATAGTTTTTTCTTTTTTTTTTAAACAGCATGTTTGTCTCCTTTATGTTTTTTTTGTTCCATCTTGCATTCGCGTCATACAGAACAAAAAGAAATATCTTACTAATTTCTTGTGTGATTGTCATTGTCCCACGCTCTTAACATTTCAAATGTCGTGTTGTATGGCTTAGAATCGATTTCTTTGTTTATTGACTCTCTAAAAGTAACCGATTTACTATGTTGTAGTCAGAAGGTGAGAATCAGTTGTAAAGTAATGGGAACAATCAAAAACTAGCACCACCTGATTTACTCTAGGACATGTTGCCCGTAGGACCGATCAGTGTAGGACGCCCCATGGCGGCCTACATCAACGACAACCGACAAAAGACTTTTTTTTACTAGTGTCACTCTTTGTAAATGTTAGATGAAACTGTATTACTTGACTGTCAAATACTTAAGTAAAATATAAAACGAGTATTAAATATATAAAACGAGTTTTTAGATTGATTAGTAAATTTAAGTTTTTAAGTCTCTCTCGGTAATACACGTGGATCTGTATATTTATATTATCCTCCTGGAGGCTGAACCGGAGGTGTACAAATCCAGTGTTTTTGAAAAACCGGTTCGGATTATAAATTTGTATAGGAGGAAAATTGTTCGAACCTATTAAATCGATTGATGTCAGGTTCAAACCAGTTCGAGACAAAAAAAACCGTTTTTTACATGTTTTTCAAATGTGGTCGGGTACAAATCTGTTTCAAGGAACGAATTCGAGTATATGAACTAACGGGTTGGGTCAGGTCAAGACCAATTTTTTTTTATGAAGTGGGTCGAGTTGTAAATCTTGTTGATTAATGTTGACCGAAGAAAGTGGATTTCTGCACGTGGAGATGACCGTTGGTGGGGTACCAGGTCTTGTGGGGAACGTTGCAATTTCTATGCATTCAGTTATGTTTTCTTTGCTATTTAAGTAGTGCTTGTTAGCTTCAATAATTAGTCGAAAATTACCACTTGTATTCTGCATTGAGTTTTCACTCAATTCAATAATATACAAGCATTCGGCTGCCTTTATTTTGCTATTTTCCAATTCTGTTTTTGTTATTGTTACCTGATACCCAACAAATCTAAACCTACATTGTACCCGGTTAAACGGACCGGACTGCTCCAAGTCACCACCTCCGATGCATGTTTACATCCGGAAATGGAGTCCGGAACTCTGAATTAGTTCC
Organism: Scalesia atractyloides; assembly: GCA_947069175.1. NCBI lineage: Eukaryota > Viridiplantae > Streptophyta > Magnoliopsida > Asterales > Asteraceae > Scalesia > Scalesia atractyloides. The sequence goes on along the minus strand of CAMTDV010000116.1, from coordinate 84,851,450 downwards.
GGATACTCCGGTTGGAGATGCCGTATGAAATACCCCCATTAGAACAAGAAAACTAGTACGGTGATATCAGATAAAATAATGAAAAGGTAACTTCTCTTAATAACAATTATGTTAGAAGTTAATCGAAGTTGTGCCATATCATATGATATGTAGTAGCCTTATGTTATGCATTTCAACTAAGTTGTTGAAGTGGCTTAATGTGTTGACTCTTTTAAAACTATATTTCTTTCTTCATGTGTGTACTTTTGTTCTGCATGGGTGTACTGCTTTGGTTGTACTTTTTGTTTGGTTGGGCCGTTGGGGTACTTCAGTAGTACCACATTTTTTTCTATAACTACCTGTTTCTGTTGTCCTCAGTGTGTGGTTATTGAGATGAATTCAGTTGAATTAAACTTCAAGTCTTTCTTGTCATATGGTTTTCTGCATTTGTTAAATAACTACTTGTAAATGGTCAGTCACTTTTTCAATAATCTTCTTTCTAATAATCAAGTTGTGAAGTTTGAGACAGCCTCTTTATTGTTTCTTTATACTTCATTTATTTTCATCTCTATTTTTCTTATCCAATATTACTTCTGAATCTTGATGGTGGATGTCCACTTCCTCTGCGGTTCACTCATCCTAATTAAGCTCTCTTTGATCTCAAAGATTGGCAAACCCAGTGCATGAGGTTCCCATATGCCGGGCGGTGTCGAGCCAAGATGGGTATAATGTACGCATCCTTACCCAGTATTTATGCAAAAGGTTGTTTCCGTAACTCGGAACCCGTGACCTCTAGATGGCAGCCTATGCAGTTATTATAGCGGTCCAAAATCATATAGTGGTCAAGGTCCGCTATATGATATATACGTTACAACGATGGTATAGCGGTAATTTTCATATCATGCATAATTTATGTGTATATATATACACACACATAAATATGTATCTAAGAATATTAATAGTAATATCAAAATTTATAGTAACATCATGCAAAATATATTAGTAGGAACCACCAACAATTATGATTTAAGAAGTGGAAGTCCAAAGATTTCTAGATTTACGCTTAATTTTGTTGACTGAAGAAGAACCAGCGTCCAGCGAATGAAGAATTTAGGTTTAATTTTGGGATTGGGCCTTTAGTTTTGGGTTTATTTCAAACAAAAAGTTGATTAATATGGGCCTTTAGGCTGAAATAGAAAAAGAAAACTGCTAAAAGCAGTGCTACGACCGCTTTATGGGTTCAGAATAGCGGTCAAATAACGGCCTTTAGCAGCGTTAATAGCGGAACCACTATAATGGACTATTGTTTGAACCGCTATGAGATCGTACGTCACTATAGCACCGCTAAAGCACGCTATTAACTGCATGATGACAACTACCTTACTGGTGCTCCAAGAAGAAATCTTAATTAGTTTGCTAGCTAAAAATTTTATCACAAGGATAACGTTTATCTCTTTTGTGATTCCCCTTTTAAAACTACCTTTCTACTTATCTCTTTTCGGTTTTCATTCATTTCTTCATTTCTAATCATCTACACTTTTCATTTAACAAAAGAAAACAACTAGAAAATGAATTAAGGAGAGAAAAGAAAGAGAGGGAAAAGAACGAGAGTGCAAAGAAAATATTTAATCAACTATCGTGTTCCCGAGTTCGAAGAAAATGAAAAGAAAAGTTAAGATTGTGTTAAAAGTCATTTCCAAACCTCTCCAATTTGGAAGGATTTAAAATGAAGGAAAATAAGATAAGTTTTCTTTCCATTTCTCTCCAATTCCTTACTTAAGAAAACTCTGAAACACGACTTTTTTTGACATCCTTCCAAATCATTTCTTTTCCTTCGTTAAATGAAACTCGGGAACACAAGATTAATGGTGCTTGAATATTTATGCCACCAGGATTATCATCTATATATTTATTCCAATTGCACCACGAAAAACTCATTAGTTTGGCAGAGATAGTGTTGGTTTAAAAAATAACACTACCCTGTCCAACAATGGATAACTCATGTATGAAACCTTTAACAATCAAACATAACACTAAGCCTATAGAGGATGACAAATAGAACATATGAAAGTGATAATAATACCAAAATAATATTGCTCTTGGCATTGCTTTATAATCAAGGTAGTTATGAAAATTTCTTCGATCATTGATCTAAAGTACAATAAGTTTCATCTTCCAAGCTTTTCAACCCCTTTTGTTGGCGAAGCTGGAATGCTACAAGAGAATAAGAACAAATACCAAAACAAATGCAACAAAGAATACTATATAAGAGTCCCCAAATCCTCAATGTGGGTTAAACAACATTAAACTTTAGAATCATTGTCCAAAGTAACTAATTAACACACAGGCAAGTCTGCTGGTGGTTGCTGCAATGTCTCTATTTCTCCGATTCCATTGTCTACTAAAAACACTGTGGCCAAACCCCACCCGATATGAACATCCAAGTGACAGTGCATAATCCAGGCACCTGAGCAAAACAAAATACAAAAATTTACCATATGTTTCTAGTAATTTTTTTTTTTTAAATTAACTTAATTCTATATATATATATATGTGTGCGCGCGCGCGCACGCTTATTATAACTTTACCTGGATTATCAGCGACAAACCGAATGACTGTCCATCCATTAACAGGTAAACTAGCAGTATTTCTCAATGGTGGATCCACCAGGTTGAATTTAGAGGTGTCGGTTGCGGGGTTAAAGTTTCCAAATCCTTCTGCAAGGATGTAGAAATCATATCCATGAAGATGGATGGGGTGATTTTCAGCTGTGAAGATACTTGTGCCTTGCAACACAATCTGAACCTTTGCTCCATATTTTAACTTGTAAACCTTAGTGCCACGGGTCGGTTGCCAAAGAGACCGGCTTACGTTACCAGTATAATCAAATGCCACTGGAGGCTTTGCTGGAAAATCAGTGGTGAAAACACCAGGGACACCGTGGTGGTGTGCTTGTAGGACGGAGAAGTTTGATGGAAGTGCGAAAGACACGTTGTTCATGCTGGCAGTGAATCGGGTCCGGTTTGGAGCTTGACATGAACTAGCAGGAGCTCCTCGCGGGCATGGATTGATTCCAAGGCCGCGGTGATGAAAAGATTCTCGTCAATGTTGGTTGGAACCTCAACCTTTTTCGGGCTTCTGAAGCTGGTGGTGAAGGCGGTGGCAGTGGCAGTGTCGTTGTATGCTGGGAGAGTAGGCATAACGGGCTTTGAAGAGATACCCTTTGCTGGGCATGGGGCGGATTTGTACTCCAAAATGGCGGTTGTGGTGGTGTTGTCAAATGGTGCTCCTTGTGCACTGGCATAAGCGCGGGCCGCAATGTAGTATCGGGCTGGTGGTTGGTCAGCTTTGATGAGTACATCAGTTGTTTGACCCGGTCCAAGCATGAGGACGTTGGTGGTGAAGGGTTTGACATAGGATGCATCAGCGCCAACGACTGTGAGTTTGTGGTTAGCAATAGTGAAGAAAAGCTGTTGGTTTAAAGCCGAATTGATCACCCGAATGAGATTTGTCTCGCCTGAATCTATTGGAACTATAACAGTCTCTACATTATACAAACAACAGATCATTTAATAACTTGTATAAGAGTTTTTGTAACAGTTTATACGATTCAAAACGATATTAATAATCGTAATAACAAACAAACCTTTGCTGGAGCAGTTATAGAGATCACCAGGTTGACCATTGATGGTATATGCATCAGAAATATTTGGTGCTCCTCCAGTTCTCATAGCTTCCCTTATCACATCCAGTGGATTAGCATTCCACCATTCCCCTAATTATCATCATCATCATCATATTATTATTATCATTATTATGCCAAGTATGATGCATCTTAATTATGCAAAAATGGACATTTTTATCTTAGTGGATATAATGGCATACCGAGCATAACGACTGAGTCACGTTTGGGTTTAGGAAACGGATACGACTCTCCTTCTTTCGGACGGATGACGAGAGCACCGTAAACAGTGGCTCTGACCCATGAGCTATGTGCATGCCACCATAGTGTTCCTTCTTGTCCTGAAATTTTGAACCTGTAGGTGTAGCTGCCTCCTGGTCTAATTGGGCATTGAGTAATGAACTCAGGTCCATCAGCCCATGCTGTTGTAATTTGTCTTACACCATGCCTAAATATATATAAAGAACATGTTAATATTAACAAGAATGAAATGATTAGTCATATGCATTTTGTTAACCATACCAGTGAATGGTAACATTGTCTTTAGCCCTGTTGACAACATTTATCACTAGGCTATCACCATTGTTCACTTCCAGAGTCGGGCCGGGTAACTGCCCATTCACCATCATAACGGTCTGGGTCTTGCACAGCCTTGTCACTTTCGTTTCTTGAATCTAATAGCATGCCAACAAAAGTTACATACATAGAAAAAAGTTACATACATAGAAAAGAGCTTTTAAGAAAAAGAAAACGTACAACAAAATCATGGTAGTGAGTTTTCGCATTTGCTAAAGAAACAGCACTCGAAAACAGTAGTAACAAGCTCAAAAGCGACAATGCAGATGAACCATTGCGACACCCCATCGTGAGTTTTCGTCGTTGCGTTATGCTCTAATGATGGTGTGTATGTGTAATGTAGATGACTTGTGGAATTGGGTGAGAGAAGGGTTACTTATATAGGGAAGATGGTGAGAGAGTGAGTTGTTTGAAGTTGGCAAAGTAGGTTTAGATTTTGGGGTGATGGTCAGTTCACAAAGGCAAAAATGTTCAGCTTGAGTTGGTGCACCCACTGACCTATCACAATTTGATCAAATTTTCCTCATTGCTTGCTTCAGAAGTCTTCTTTCTTCCCATTTTTGCTTTATAATTATAAATATAATATAATATTCAACATGTTTGCTTTCTTTAATGGAGTATTTTCACCAATTTGACTAATATTATTGTTTAACCCTCAGTGTGAATATTATGGCTACAAGGCTGTAGTTTATTTATGTAATTGAAGTATTCTTTTTGCAAAGTGCAAAAGATATTATGTGTATAAAGACTTTTTCTCACCAACTATGAGAAACGCCCATGGATTTTGAGCCTTTGTGTACTATTTAACCATTAACAAATTTTTAATCATGTTTTAGTTGATTTGAATGTAATGGTCAGTATAAATACACCTTTAAATCAGAGTTAACTATTTAAATCGAAGTAAATTAGTTGATTCAGTGGTTCGGGTTTAGCGATTGGACTGAATAAAGTTCCGTATGATATGTTGAGATTTGAGACCAATAATGTAAAGTATATGTATTACGATCATGAATTATATTTAATCATTTAAAAAGTTAGTACAAACTAACAATTTTAAGTTAATCATTTAAAAAGTTAGTACAAATAACAATTTTAAGAAGAAAAAACAATTCATGCATCTAAACCGCTCAATGGTCAAAATCGACTTGTTTTGATCGGTCTCATCAATCTAACTAACATGATTCGTTTGATTTATAGTTGTCTAAAACCATACTTAACTAGTGGGATTCTCCATACTACGTAGCTGGAATTCGGTTGATATCGATATTGATCCGTTATGATACAGACACTCGCTATAGCTGTCAAAAGGAAAAACCACCCAAAAAATTAAGTCTTTATATACCCAAAAAAAAACAAATATCGGTATCAACTCTTATACTTTTGACACCGGTGCCAATGTTATACGTTGGAATCGATTCTGGTGGTCATAGTACCGATATGGCACCAACCCTCCCTACAACTTACGTTACCAAAAAAGTACTTTATTGGTTTTGAATAAAATTTAAATCTAGACGTAGATAAAAAGAAGAAAGTCGCTATATGTAGATGTAAAGCATGTCATAACGACATATTTGGAACTTTGTAAATCATCTTATAGTTATCAACATAAATAATATATGCTTTAGAGTAATTATAATAATAAAATATAATATAATATAATCAGTTAAAAAGTAAAAGTTAATATTCATGCTCATTCAAAATTTAGAGTATAGTACAATTTCAGTCTCTGAAGTTTACACCCAATAACACTTCCAGCCTTCATTTGGAAAAAAAACGAACAGTCGAGTTTCTTTGGTTGTCAATTGCTCGCAATCAAGTCCCTCCTATTATGACCGTTTGTAATTTAGTTAAAAGACTAAAATACTCTCCATAACTTTACTTACAATTTCCAGTCCCTGAACATTCTTCTACGTAAATTCCCTCCATATAAAACAATTCCTAATCTTACAACTAATCACTGATTAACCTTACGTAACCTGCAATATGAACGTATTAATAACAACAATAGCCCGTACTTTACTCCAAAATTTATATATAAAAATAAAAATTACTATTCATGCCCTTTCAAAATGTATAGACATAATATAATAATAAAATGATAATGTTTCGGCTCACAATTTTTATCAGAAACCGGCCTAAGGGTGGAAAGACACTCAAAGGTAATTACCCTAACCTCGTCCAATCCCGCACTGCTATGTTAATTCTGCACAAGTATCTTAGAATCATCAGAACATTGGTGGCGTCTACTCATGAGTATCCTAAAACTTTTTATTTTTTCTAATTCAAATAAATTAAATGTAATTGGACAGTTGGCATAGTTACTTTGTTTCAGTTGGCATAGTTACTTTGTTTCAGGGGCAAAGAATACCTGGAGTCATCAAGCCGTGAGCCAACCTGCTAGGGTGGTGACGGTGTTGCCCCGCGACTACCAAGCCACTTGGTGCCCCTCCCTCCAAAGGGAATTTTTTTATTTTGTTTTATTTTTCTGTGAGGTTTTCCAAATTGATGCTATAATTGCTTGTACATATCATGAAATGTTAATAATTATTATAAAGGGTTTATCTTTAACAGGTTGGGAAAATATCAATTAAAGGAATATTACCGTGAACGAAATTTGCTGGAAATAAAATGAAAGTCAATTTGATTTTTGAAAGTTAATTGAGATGTTTGTCTCTTTGCCGTCCAAAAACAAATTTGAGATGTTTCTCTAGAAGACGGTGATGACTTCTCATGGACAATGTCATTACATTATAATCGCATCTGGTTCGACATATTAAATTAGTAACCTCTACCACGACGCAATTAAGGATATCTCTGATAATTTATGTAACTTATTCAAACTAGAAAAAATATGTTCATCCATAATGTTTTATTACTTACTAAAGTTAATATTAATGGGCTAACTTCTAAACCGTAAAATTATTTTGTAAATGGCCTATCTTGGAGTTGGTATGGATATACTATTTAAAAAAAATAACACGCACACACATATATATCGGACTTTTTGAAAAAGCACGTGCCCCTCGAATCATGGGCCTTGTGTGATGGTTCTCCCCGCACACCCTTATCACCGCCCATGCGAGGCATATTTATTTGTCTTTAAATATTAGCTCTAACCCAATCAGATTTGAAATCGTGTAATTCAAACACGGCATGCGTCAAACGAGTTGATGGGTTATAAGTAAGTGGTGAACATATTAATGGGTTGTATTGATTTTTTCGTTATGGTAATGCAAGAGGTCGGAAATCAGGTTGTTTCTGATGATGAAAAGAGGTTTTTTTTTTCTCTAGATCAATTTGAAACCCCGAGATTTCAAAGTCGGTAATGTTAGAAGGTCGGTATTTTATGCCTTTCTCGCCCTTTCTAATGTCCTAGGCGAAGGCAGTGCAGGTGAAAGCCCAATAGATCCCATTTTTTATCGCTCCACATAGCTCACGACCCGCATGAAGAAATCTCTTAGACGGGCGGATGCGATATATTAATGGGTTGTAAATGGGTTGTAAATGGGTTGATGTGTTAGAATTTATTAAAAATGATTTTTTTTTCTAATTTTAAATAGCTTAATAAGTTAAGTATTTCAATCCAAATACAACTTATTTAACTAATTAGATTACATGTAACTCTATAAAAACTAATTGTATCCATGTTGCGTTAAACAATTCCATTCTATATCTATTTACGTCTAATAAATTAAATAACTTATCTCATGTGTTACAATTCAGTGATCTCAATTTTATTTTTCTCACTCTTTTTGTTTCGCATTTTCTTAATTTACAACAATAAAGCATAATATACTAACTATAGTAACTTATATGAGCTATGTTACATTATTGGTAGATTATAAGTAACTTAAATTATATCGTATCTTAAAATATTGTTTTATAATGTTAATCATTATTTTTAACTATTTAATTAATATTTTCATTATGCTAACCTAGATCTAGAAGTATAGAAGATAGCTATGTAAGTTACACAATACATTGGAATTAAAGAGTAAAAGGTCACTGGGTCGAACGTCGGTAACATCGCCTTTAAAAATAAATGTAAGTTATACAACGCATTTATTTTTTATATATTTGTCTATCAAAATGTATTTTATTTCCGACAACTAAAAATGGAATATCACCGATCTCTCTGTGTAATATGTTGATCTTAGGAGTAAAAACTATATCAGGACGTCATCTAGAAGAACTAGTAGATGTTGCATGGAATCTTGTTGAGGGGTTTGACAATTCCGATAGCGATTCCAGTTCAAACTTTTAGCCATTCCCATTCCGGTTCATGACTTTAATGCTGTAGCAGTTGCCCCTACTGCTAATCTAATCAATATATTAATATACTTTATACCAAATCCATTACTTGATGTCCAATTAACCAGTTTTTCTAGAAACTTAAGACTACATTTGTCAAAACAATAATAATATAAAAATATCTGAACTCGATATTGTTGTTTTTGATACAAAAGTAATGTATATTTCTATTTAAGGTGTTGTTTGTTTAAGTTTTTAATTGACTTTTAGTGGTTCAGACTCTCTTACTAGTTCAGCACTCAATGATTCAGACTGTTTGTTTTGTGAGTAGATGGCTAAATGGTTCACACATTTGTCTCTGCATGGTTAAATATTATACTGAGTCTGAATGGTTAAGATCTCTTCACGGTTCAGAGCTCTTACTAGTTCAGCACTTACCCATTCAAATTTCAAAAGTTATCAAACAGGCCCTAAGAATTTAGGGCATATGATTTAATAATAAATGCACATACAAATTACCAATTAACCAACTCGCCGAGACAGATAAGATTTTGATTTCATTAAATTCCTATTGATTGTAGCTTCAGTTTGCCGTCAAAAAATTTAGTAAAAAGAATCACTTTTCGTTTAGCCATTACTTTATTGATCTAAAGTGAGACAAACATAAGCAATCACCTTTGCTAAATCATAATAACTTATCAAGGTATATTTTAACGATTTCATGTATGTCCGTCACAAGTGATAATATTATTATATTATTATAAATATAATTTATGCAGTTTTTAGCTACGTTGATTTTTGTTTTTTTTTTATTTTTGTCTTTTGTGAATTCTTCTTTATATAACTTTTTTTTTATTTTTTGGTTTTTTTTCTTTTTTAACTTTCAATTGAACCTGTGTTGTACATGTAACAAAACGAACGGTCTAATACTGACCATACAACGTCAGTATCGAAATTGATATTCATTTTATTGTTTCGATCGATGTAAACACATCTCGGTATTTTTTGGTCGTATTATGACTTTTTTTGTTTCTCTTTAGGTAAGTGTCGGTATCTTAATGAACCGACCAATATGAAATGAATTCCTGTCATTAACGTTATTTTTACTATTACGTCTACATTTCCATTAAAAATTGGGCCACCCTGCCGCAGAGCGCGGGTATAACCCACTAGTTTTCTTAAATAAGATTGTTCGAAGTCTCTTGGTAACGAATTATACAATATTCATAATATAGACTTGCACAACTTCACCTTTTTTCCTATTTTCATATGGACAATTATACGGGTGTAATTTTGGGCCACGAGACGTTACACATACTATTCCAGTTGTTGTACCCTGGGAAACAGATCGTTCGTCTAAGAAGAGACACGAAATCTGTTTTAAGGAATATGTGTAAACACAATCCTCAACGAAAACCGCCAACGACTATTTGTTTATTCTTGCAACAGAGATTCGTACAAGAAGGTCTGGTTGAAGCTCTTCCAAAGGTATTAGGTTTGAATCATGTATTTACTTAAATTTGTAGTTATTTTTAAGTTTATTCGTTATTGTATATGGTACTGTACAAGATGAATTTTTCACAAATAACAAAAGTATCGTTGTTATATTTTTTCCATTGTAATTTTTACTAGATGAACGTTTCATAAATAACAAAAGTATCATTATTATATTTTACCCACTATAATTTAGTAAAAAGTAAACCTATTTCCTACGCATTTCACTTTTGAAAATATATTGAGTCGGATGTAAAAAGTGGGTTGGTGTTTGAAAGCATGCGAGAGTAGATCACTAGATTGTCACCTAAAAAGATACAATATTGTCGATTGCAACTAGCCATGGCCCAATCAGCTGTCCATAACAAACATCAATATAGACACGAAAATGTTGTTGTCCATCAATACTACTATATCAAATGATCTCCTATACACTATCTTAGAACCCAATTCACCCGTTTTATTATTAACAACAATTATTTAACCCTAAATACCACTTTAATATTTAATTTGGGGGATATAATCAATTCAACTGTATAACAGTTATAGGACCGGTTGACAAGTATTTTCCAAAATTATAAAATCTTAGACGATTATGTGGGAACCTATTTCATCAATACCAGTTAGACAATTTTTCCCCTATTCTCGCTTATCGTCAAGAACTCAAGATCCGTATCAAATCAACAGTGAGAGTCGCGTCTTTTTTTTCTTTTACGCTAACTTGTTTGTAACACAAGAAACAAACACATGACATATTATAACCATTGCTTTTAGTTTAATCATTTAATCTAGAAAAGATTTGCGTAAACACTAATTTCCATCCATGTTAGAAAAAGGTTCGCTTTATTGAACTTTCAACATAAAATAGAACAAATCGTCCCAAATATCCGGGTGTCCATCAAATCAATTTATTACTACTTAATAAACGAGAAGAATGCCAAAAAAAAAAGTAACATTATTTGATATTTAAAAAGATGCCATGATGTGGAAAAGTCGAGATTAGTTAGGTGTTGAACAACAAGTAGTTGGTTAGTGTTGCTCTAATTGAAAAGGATAGTTCCATTATGATTTGGTAGGTCGTCTAGTAATTGTTTCCATAACAAGTGCATATATTCGAGGAAACATTTTTTTAAGTCATTGGGGCATTAGATTGCTTCTATTTTTTTATAACAAAAAAGTTGTTTGTTTTGTAATACGCAGATTCTTCACTAGGAAAGTAGGAAACCGATAAGATCAGGTAAAACATACATTGCGCTGCGTATATAACCTTCAAGTGGGTTAAAGATAGAACAAATACAAACTTGATTCAAACATGAGACATTGTGAGAGCAAATCAAAATGCTTACTATTGTGACACTCCTATGAGATTTTTTTTGTCTCAGCACCTTCGATCGAGTTGGGGGCACGAACACCCCCTCCCTCTACGTCGGCCCCTCACTCTTTCCTACCTACCTCTCATAGTCTCCATATGTACATGTCCTTAGCTACACGTATTCCATCCCTCTCTCCTCCACATCAACAATTACGTCGGCTACCCCCTCTCCCTCTACGTTGACCCCCTCAATCTTTCCTTTTTATGGTTTTCTCCACATTCCTACCGGTGCCGTGACAAATGAACTAGTACATGTATTTGTTTTATAATTTTCGTTTTCAGTCGATGTAAAACATGTGTTAATACCCTCATGGGCATATCTCTTTCGGTTACTACACCAAATGGCAGTATCATACCGATACTATAACAAACCGAATCGATACCAAATGAATACGTGCTTCAACACGCCAGAATATCCTCTATCTGAATACAATATGAAAATTAACAGGAATCAACCAAATACATATCAAAATAACTAAGATTTCTCTCTATTAAAAACTAAGAGAAACAAAATACCACATAAATTGTATTGATTGTTTTTGTATTTCAAATAATTTAATATGTCTATCAAATATCCATTTTAAATTTAAGGGGAAAAAATCTGGATCACGTGAAAAGTCTAAAAACTTTATCTTTAAGATAAAAGTTAAGAAAAAAATATAATAAGTATGAGATAAATGTGTTTATGGTATTATAGAAATAAACAAGTAAACCACTATATATGAAAAGCATTGACATGAGTAAGGTTTTCAAAGTATTTGTTGGGCGACCAAAGATGAAAGACATTGACATGAGGAAAGTAAAACATAGTGACATGAAAATAATGTAAAGTATCTTTTGATTGACAATGTCAATTGCGTAACATCTAAACAAAGCTAGATTTTATATCTTAATACAAAAACCAATATGAATATGAAAAAGAAGAAGCATTTTTTGGGTGCTTTTTATTTGCTTATAAACAAATTGAAATTTAAAGAAACTGAATTTTTTGAAAGAAATTTAAACATGTAATGAGTTTAAGTGACAAAACAATCATGGAATTTGAGTGACAAAATAATTACGAAAGAGTCTAAAGTTATTACCGTAACAATTGCCTGCCACAACCCGGCCATCCACACTGATCGTCACTGCCATCCACTTTGCCCGTCACAAATTCCAGTTACGTGGGTTAAATTCTTTTAACATATAAGAGAGATTTTGAATTTGTTTACATGAAGGAATTTATGGGAATTAATTATAGTTCTAATTCTAATTATTTTCGCAACAAAAAAAAATGAGATTTCAATTCCAAAGAAATTGTGCAAACACATACATTCACATATGGAATTTCGTTTCTAATTCCAATGAATTTCGTGATCATGGTGGTCGATCCATATGAGGGCAGGATGGGTGACTGTCCAGAGTCCGCTTTCCACGGAGGTTTCAAATTAAAAAATAAAATTATAGGGCAGTCACCCACCCTGCCCATCATCTGAATATTTCAAATTAAAAAATAAAATTATATATATGTGTGTGTGTGTGAGAGAGAGAGAAAGAGTAAGTAAAAGTTTAAAAAGCATTGAGTTTCTAGCATGATGGAATGTTTGTGCGCCCCTTACCTGCGAGATATAGGTTCGATTCCTTGCATCATCATTCCGAGGACGTATATAATTTTTTTTTTATTTTTTGTGTAACACCTTGGGCAAATCTCACATAGGTCATGGACATGAGAGATTCTTGGTTCACAAGGAATGTCCTACCTTTAAATCATCAACACATTTTGGCCTTAATGCTATTGGAATGGGGGGACTCAATAGTTAAGATTGCCCGGGTAGGAGTAGTACCAGGATGGGTGACCTCCTGAGAAGTCTCCACTAGGGCAACTAAAAAACAAATATATGAGCTCTTTGTAGGCAAAGCAGACAATATTGATAGTAGGAGAGTCGAGATATTACAAATGGTATTAGTCACTTCTATTTTGTTTGGGATGGTGGGGCAAAACTCAACGATGATTGTTGAGTCATCGAGGGTGTTCAGGAGGACACCTTGGGTAAATCTCACATCCCTAATTAGGATGATGGGGGTAAAACTCATTGAGGACAATGAATCCATAACGGAGTGATTGTAACACCTCAGGCAAATCCCACATCGCCTGTGGACATGAGAGATTCTTGGTTCATAAGCAATGTTCCACCTCTTAAATACCATCGTGCTTTAGGTTTAATGCTAAGAACTCCACAGTTAAGCGTGGCCAGTTGTGAGTTGTACCAAGATACGTGACCTCCTAAGAGGTCTCCATCATGGTAACCAAAAACAAATTTATAGCTTTTGTGGGCAAAGTGGACGATATTGATAACACGAGAGGCAGAATGTTACATTTCGTTTCCCAAACGTTATGAATCTGGGTGTTAACCCACACTCAATTGTTAGCCCAACAAGAGAACAAATCAACCTTAGTAAGCTAACAAATCTTATGGAATTCAACACACTAATTGTTAGCCCAAAGACCAATCTTTTTTAATTCAGAACGGTAGGAGCCCATTTATTCAACTCACTCGAGGCCCATGAATTTTTGGAACAATTAGTGTATTTTGCTGATAAAATAAGTTGATAAGTTATCATACTCTACCAAGTAAAATGCCTTACATTATCAGGGTCGTATTACCACTTTCCTCACACTCTCAATTTGATTGCTCTCAACATACTTAAACTCTCAGGTTTGTATCATAGCTAGGTAGTACAATATACGTTTTGTATGTTTTCTTTTTATTGGTAATCCTTGTGTAAGACTCCAAACCTGGGAGCTCTCATAGTTGGATTTAAGAATCAAATCATATTTCTTAAACTGATAAAGGTTTTACAATTGCATGAAAAACACCAAGTCATTCATTCAAAACACAACACTTTAAGATCATAACAGGTCAACTACGGTCTATAGGATGCTAGACTTTAGAGTATGGTAGCCTTCAATCCTAAAAACAGTTAGCTATGCTAAATGGTTTTGTTAAAGTTAAAACATCAAGTTATTATTTTAAGTAAAAACATTTGATAAGTTGTGTTAAACCACACTAAACATTAATTATGCATGTCAACATCAATCATCAATTTAAATATCATATTGTGAAATGAACTTCACCATTAACTTCTTCTCACGAAGCCAAAAAAGAATAAACAGACATAGAATCAATTTCTCACTACGTCGTCGTGGTTGCAGGTTATATCAACATTGTTCTAGTAACAATACTAGACATCAATAATTCTAGCAACATATGCTCGCCATCAACGGTTCATCATCATTCATCAATCATTTAACGTTTAACATTAATCCAAGCATGAAACCTTCGATAAATAGCTTCTTAACACTCACCACAAAGTTCAAGTATGATAAGAAGATGCTTCCACGGTTGTTCCATTTGATTCCCTTGAAGAACCGATGTTAGGATCCAACTGATTTACACTTTCTCTCTCTACGTCTCTGTCTCTTTCTCTCTAACTAACATTGTTGTGAAGTTGTTGCAAATGAGGAGTTTGATTCAAACCTCCTTTTCTTATTCAGGTTTTCGTATTTATTACCATTTTGTCCTTTATGGTAGTGGCGGAGTTTGACATAAAGTTCTGAGTGGGTGGAAAGTCATGGGACCTAATTTATATATTGTATAAATATTTAGGCAAAATAATTAGGGGACGATCTTATATAATTTTAAAATTTTCAGACGAAAAATCAAAAATTTTACACTTGTAACCAAAACATTTGGGGGCGGGTGCACCCCATTTCACTCTAAGCTAGGCCCTGCTTCATGGAATTGTCATGTTATTTTCGTAAGTATAGGTCTTATTATCATAACTAATTTCAAGTCCTTTTATTAATTTTTTGGAGTGTTACACCTGGTTTCTCAAATTATTTAGGTTTTTCAAATTGATATGTGTGAATCGTATCGTGTTTGTTACTATCAAACAACGTGTAATGGTCAACGACGAATGCATGAAGACTTGAGGTGGGGCACAGTCAGGTAGGTCATGCAGTGTAAAATCGTCCATTATTTTTCTATAAAATAACACTAGGAACCCTCCACTTTTTATAGCAGAACCCACGCCCTTATTAATGAAGCCACATGGTCCTTGTATATATTGTTTTATTTGGTCAGATTTGGGTATAATCGGAAGATCATTAATTAGTTAGTTGTGTTTACTTTATGGTTTATCAAAATTGTTGGGTAAAGCCAAATGGGTTTCAGCTGTGCAACTTGATTTCGTAATTAGTTGTGTTTATAGTTTACTTTATGGTTTATCAAAATTGTTCGGGTAAAGCCAAATGAGTTTCAGCTTTGCAACTTGATTTCGTAAATAAACCAGATGTATGAAGAAACATTATTGTAAATTATTTTATTTTAGAGGTAGATATTAAGGGGCTGTTTGACAACTTTTAAATGGTTAAATGTTGAATTAGTAAGAGTTCTGAATCATTAAGTTTTGAACCAGTAAGAGGTCTGAACCATTAAGAGTCATTATAATACTTGACCGTTCAGAGGCAAATGTCTGATCAATTTAGATAAGAAGTCTTAACCATTTATACTCAGTATAATGCTTAATCATTCAGAGGCAAATGTCTGAACCATTTAGAAATCTGCTTATGAAACAAACAGTCTGAACCATTAAATGCTAAACCAACAAGAGGTCTCAGCTATTAACAATCTCACTAAAAGGTAAACAAACAACCTCTAATTGTTAAACTATCTAACTGATTTTAAGCATTTTCTACTTGGCAAAAAATTTCCTCCATCATCGTATCTGTGTAGTTAAAATATGTATTATCATAGTTTGGTTGCTTGTATTATTAACTAAAGTCATGTCATAACCATGAGTGCTTGATTCTTTGCTACTTTTTAATGTATTTTTTTATCGACTCACTATTATTTTACCCGCTTTAATATGATCTATTTTTGGCTCCCTTGACAAAAAATTTTAGACCCGTCACTGGTTTTGGTCCATTTCTTTTTATAATTGTCACGTTATAAAGTGTTTGTCATATTACTGTCACGTAGTCATGAGCCATCACTCACTTTTTTCGTCTTTAGTATGCAATGATTTTACAAGTTTTTACAACCCATTATTCATTAAAATAATATTTAAATAAAACAAATATAAAAGAAAGTGAGTGGTGTAAAATTTTGATTAGGTGAAAGTAGAGTGTGATGCGAGTTGTATTTTTGTGTTTGGGTTTCAAATCCATTCCCATGCCTCACCTTCGTTAGCCAGCTAACGCTCCAAAGGATTAACCCCTTTTAACAAACGACTGGAATATTGTTTAACACTGGATTACCGTCATCATGACCGGGGCATGATCCGATTACACACAGTCTTTAAGTCTTATGTTATAAAGCCATGCGTTTATGATTTTAAATCTCTTAATTTGAGTTTTTTATATGTTCATATAGACATCCACTATCTTTTCTTTCACTTTTGTTATTTTTATGTTTTTAACTATTTAACATTGTGATTAAGCTATTACTAAATGCTAATTGTGAATTCTGTTACCGTGACTACACGAGCTGAAAGGTGGGTTTTATCCATAATACTTTTTCAAATGAGTAGGGGTCTTGTCCATTAAAGTTAGCTCACCTTTCAGCTAACTTCCTAAATTCTTTTAGTAAATAACTAAATTTATATTAAAAAATTTTATTACAATTTATTATGAAATATTTTTTCACCTCTCCTGTTTTATAAGTTAACATATTTGTTGTTTTTATTTTACCCCTAATTTTCATTAACCGAAATAAGCTTGAATTAGTACACACTCAAAGAAAACGGTTAACCGATTAGCCAAACATAGGTATAGTATTAAACCGCAAGAATGGTGTTTGCTAAACTATTGTCTACTTTCTTGTAAGTCCTTTCTACGATTGTCAACTTAGGCTCATTTTATTCGATGTGACGTTTTCATAAAAAAAAACCTATAAGATACTATGTATAACTAGGGTTGTAGACGAACCCAATGTTCAGCGAACAATTTGTTCGGAAGGAAGTTCGTTCGTTCATTCGTTTAGTTAACGAACGGACAACAAAGAAAGGTATCTTTCGTTCAATTGTGTTCGTGAACGTTACCGAACGTGTTCGTGAACGTTTGTTCATGTTCGTTTATTTATGTTGTTTATTAAAGATTTTTGTACACTTATTTATGTTCGTGAACTTCCCCCTCCCCACGATCGACCTCTAGCCTTTGCCAATTTAGTTTGTGTAATTGTGTTTGTTTGTGTTCATGAACACGAACATGATGTCTCGTTCGGTAAGTGTTCAAGAACCGTTCACGAACATATTATTTCCTTAATGAACGAACACAAACACGAAAAGGCCTTATTCGTGTTCGTTCAGTCCGTTTACAACCCTATATATAACTATCTTTGTTGAGTGAAACATTATTTGTTTAAACAAATTTTTGTTTTCGGTGGCCACCTTTTATCAAAATATGTTGAATTTGTTGTTGAATTTTGGTAGTGATGTAACATGTGTGAATTTTTCATTGAAACTAAAAAGCTCTTTTTTGGATAACTAACACACTATTAAATCTGCATTAATATCCATTATGAGAATAGAATCCTTAACCACTTAGGAAGTAACGCTTTACTACACTCTTTGATACTACAATCTTGGTGAAACAATCCGGTTATTAAAAGAAACATTAGGAAGATGTAATTATGCTAATCTGGAAGATGAAAACCATTATAACATTGGATTATTGTTGTTGGTTATTGATGTAAATAAGTGTAAAGAAACTTAAAACTTCCATATCAACAACCTTTCGACATATTAGTGTATTACTAATAGGATTGAACTCAAAACTAATAAGACCATTCATCAGAGTGATGAATCTAAACAATACAATACAAAAATAACTCTAGTTACTCTCAAGAAATAGAACCCCAAGAAATCACATTTCAGATGAAGAAGATAATCAGTGGCGGATCTAAAAAACTTTTATAAGGGTAACGTTTTAAAAGAAAGGGTAGCGAAATCGAAAAAACGTCAAATTTTTCCAAAATTTACACTACCGCCAGAGCGCCAAGGGGTAGCGGAGGCTACCCCTAATTATGAGGTACATCCACCCCTGAAGATAATTGACGCACATTGAAATGTGACAGAGTAGATCTATCTGAAAAAATGAATACTCTTTGGTTTAGAAAAAAAAATCCCCACCTTACATATGCAACATGCAAGAAAGTTTAACTTTAGTCCCTTTACCCCTCAACTAGTTACAGCTAACTAAAACCTGAAAACTCAAACAAACCTAATAAGTTACAACATAAATCTTACATGTTTATAATTCAATTGAAATGCTTTATTTTTTAACAATAAGCTGCCTCGCGGCCCTTGCTCATAAATTTTGTGGTGTTTATTGTTGTAGAAAAACTTACATTTTCAGTTTTAGTGATACTTTTTTTTATAAATAATTATGTTATGTCCGGATGTTTTTTTTGGATATGTCGTTAATGGTACATATATTTTCCAAGTTACAACGTGCACAATCAGTTAATTTTCTGTTTTTTTGCTTTAACCAGTTATTGCTTTAACCGGTTCAGTTAATTAATTGGTTATTTTCATTTTTTTTCCTAGTTAACCGATTTATCAGCTAAAAACCGGTTAAGAATAACCGATTAATAACCGTTTACTATCCTAAATATCTATAACCGGTTACAAACCGTTTGTTTTTTTAACTCCTAACTGGTTTCGGTTAACGAACCATTTTTTTGCCCAGCTTAAAATTGTAGAGGTGGGATCCATGAGTTGGGCTGAACATTGCTGCAGCCTGCTGCCTACAGTCAAGAGTCATGACCTTTAAATAATTACTTGGGTTGGAAACTTGGAGTGTTGGACATTGATGGGCCTAGATATGGGTGGCAGCTCATGAGATAGGGGCCGACCCATTTAGGCTTTTGATTTATTTTCTATGGTAATTATGGGCCTGCATCCTTGTGGGTTAAATTCTAACAAGTGTACTTAAAAAATTTAAAAACAAATCTCAAGTATTTGACCATGACGGAATAATGTACCTAGAGATGGGCATAATAATCGGTTTCAAACCTGACCCGGTGGAACCTACCTGGGACCGGTTCCGGTTCCTACCCGACATATACTAGAACCGGTTCCGGGTTTAAAATACCCGATGGTTCCTACCCGGTTCCACATTTTTGGAAAAAAATAAGTTCCGGAACCGGTTCCAACCCGTACCGTAACCGGTTCTTATCATACCCAGTTCCTACGGTAACCTTCCAGACCCGGCGTCAATATATTTTTAATGTGAGTTCTTTTTATAAGTCTTTGCTAGAACAAGGTATAATACATAAACATAAAACTATTTATTACGAGAAACAAGTACCCGGTTACACAAACAACCTAAACAAGAAACGTTAAACAAAACACATAAAACACTAAACATACTAATCATAAAACGCGAATGGGTTTACAATACATAAAACAAACTAAACTTTCGATGACCCGGTCCCGGATGCTTCACCCTTTTCATTGTTTTTCGCCTTTGTCACCGACAATGGCGGTCGGTGTGTTTCTTGAGCATCGAGTTGGCCGACGCCTTCATGAACTTCCCGCACCCCTTGCATCTAGCCATTTCATGGCTATCCGACATCAAGCACAAGTCAAAGTGCTTCCAAATAGCGGGGTTTCTTTTGGTTTCCAAAACATCCACGACCTCATCGTTGCAAGCCATCGTTATCTCTTTGATAGTATTAGATTTGAAGTGGTTAAAGTGTTGATTTTTTTTGTAGTAAGTAAATGAAATTGGAAGTGGTGTAGAGAATGAGGTTAAAGTATAAGAAAAAACCGATTTTAAGAGTAATATTCAGTTTCAATTATTAGGAACCGGTTTCTAATAGTAAATGCAGCTTTTTATGACAGAACCGGTTCCTAATAGTAAATGCAGCTTTTTATGACAGGACCGGTTCCTAATACTAAATGCAGCTTTTTATGACAGAACCGGTTCCTACCCGTACCCGGTTCCTACCATACCCGGTTCCAAATTACCCGGAATCGGTTCCAGCCGGTTCCACATTTAAAAACTTATACCCGGGTACGAACTGGAACCGGTTCCACAGAGGAACCGGGTCTACTGACTAGCATGAGAAACTGGGTCCGGGTTGGAACAAGGTCCGGGTATTCAAGAGACCCGATTTTGCCCATCTCTAAAGGTACCCATAGTTAGATACAAAAAGCCATCAAATAAATTAAAGTTTTACATTTATGAGCTTCAATTCTTACTCGGCTTTAGGCTTAATCTTGTTGAAGCTTAACTTGAAATAAACTTGTAGTAACCTGACGTCGAGTAGCTTGTGTGAAACTCGACTCATATAACTACGTCACTTTTTGATAATCACATTTTTTTGTTATCTTTGACATTCAGAACTTCAAATGTTGCAAAAAATATGAAAAAAGTATTATCATATATATATATATATATATATATATATGAAAAAAGTATCAGCCTGTATTATTTTTGTATTATCCCTTTATTTTAGAGTAAATTGCACAAAACATCCTTTATATTTCTTCAAACTTGCAGGTTCCAGCCTTAATGTTTAAAAGTTGCTAAAAACAGCCTTTAAGTTTATTTTTGTTGCGGGTTCAATCCTTTACAGCTAACCACGTTATTTTCTTCAGTTAAGTTCCCTCACATGCATAACATGTGAGGGTATATTCGTCATTTTGGCTGATCTTCCACCCACGTCAATTATAAGAAAAAAGAATATTTAAGGTTAAACCTATTTTAAAAAAATTCTAACCGCAGGGACTAATGTGCAATAAAACCAAACTTTTAAAAACCAAACACCCTCTTTTCCGGTCTTCTTCTCCGGCGACTTCGCCGGATTCCGGCGAACCCGGATTTAAGATAGGAATCTTGTTAAGCTAGCCCACTAAGCTGTAAAGATTAATAGAGATTTTGATCATGCCAATCAAACTCTTCAGGATTATCAGCTGGAAGAATCGGCGCCTTATTCGCATTAGAAGGAAACGACAAACGACTCTTCAACCCTAGATACCTCTCACGGAACTCCGATGTCGTCAAATAAGAGAACTTCGTAACACCGTGTTCGGTAGTCGGATCCAGCAACTGGTGACGCTTAGGACGCTGAAGTTAGACTTAAACACTATCAAACGGTAATCGTGCTCCTCTGTAGTCGCGTACGTCTTACCAAACTTTGTTTAAACTAGTTTAAAACTTAAATATTCTTTTTATTATAATTGAAGTGGGTGGAAGATCAACCAAAATGACGAATATCCTCTCACATGTTATGCATGTGAGGGAACTTAACTGAAGAAAATAACGTGGTTAGCTGTAAAGGATTGAACCCGCAACAAAAATAAACATAAAGTCTGTTTTTAGCAACTTTTAAACATTAAGATTGGAACCTACAAGTTTGAAGAAACATAAAGGATGTTTTGTGCAATTTACCCTTATTTTTATGTGTTACGAGTTGGTACATTTTCATTGTCACGTGTAAAACGCAAGATAGGTGGTCCCACTCTGTTAATCCACTTGGCCACACACGTACCTTAACCCAAAAATAAATTATTGTTATTATTTTTTAATTAAAAGAGACGAAACAAATAATAAAAATCTCATTCTTTCCGTGTATAAACTACGGCAGAACCACCGCCGTTGTCCGCTCATCTCCGCCATCGTGAAACCCTAATCTACACCATTACATCTCAATCACACTTCACAAATATGAAATAACACCACTCAGTTCAACTAATCCTCAGCATCAACCTCCAGTTCTTCAAATTTCCAGATCAATTTCAGATTCAATCAAATCAATGATGGAGTTCGAGAATCAAGGCTTTGAAGAAGCCGAAATAGGTGCATCTCATGGAGTAATGGAGTCTCTGGTTCTAGACGATGACGATAATAACAATAACAACGATAAAAACACCGGTAACGATAACAACAATCCGTTATCCAGATCTAACGGCGTCATTAACGGCGACGGCAGTCAACCTCATCATCCTCTATCTTCTTCGTTGCCGTTTGCGGAAATACCGACGACTGACGACGATGATCCGTTGTTATCATCACCGTCATCTCACCGAAACCCTAACTCGTTCAATTCGCTTCTAGAACCTCCTTCGTACGCCGATGCGGTGTTCAGATCGTTCGACGGTGACCACGGGAAGCAAGTTAACGGGCACGGTGCGGTTTCCACGTCAGCATCGTCTTCTAGTTCCGATTATTTGAAAATTTCGGTTACGGATCCACAGAAGGAGCAAGATCTGAACAATTCGCTTGTTCCTGGAGGAAACAGTTTTGTTACGTACTTGATTACGTCGTGGACGAACTTACCGGAGTATAACGGTACTGAGTTTAGCGTTAGGAGACGGTTTAGAGACGTTGTGACGTTGTCGGATCGGTTATCGGAGTCACACCGAGGTTATTTTATCCCGATGAGGCCGGATAAGAGTGTTGTGGAGAGTCAGGTGATGCAGAAGCAGGAGTTTGTTGAGCAGAGGAGAATGGCTTTAGAGAAGTATTTGAGAAAGCTTGCTGCGCATCCGGTGATAAGGAGAAGCGAGGAATTGAGAGTGTTTTTGCAGGTGCAAGGGAAGCTGCCGTTGATGAAGACGACTGATGTGGCGTCACGGATGCTCGATGGAGCGGCGAAGCTGCCGAAGCAGTTGTTTGGAGAGTCGGTTGTTTCTGCGGCTGTGGATCCTAGTGATGTGGCTCAGCCGGCGAAAGGAGGGAGGGATTTGTTGAGGATATTTAAGGAGTTGAGGCAGTCGGTTGCGAATGATTGGGGTGGAGCGAAACCACCGGTGGTGGAAGAGGATAAGGAGTTTTTGGAGAAGAGGAAGAAGATGCAGGATTTTGAGATGGAATTGACGAATGTGTCACAGCAGGTTTGTTGTTTGTCATTCTGATCACATTATATTAGTAGTTTTTCCTTGGATCACAAGATCTTCAAATTATGTTTGATGCCTATGATATGTTTCATGACATGTTTTATATTGTGATGTTAAATTTGCATTCCAATACATGCACTTCAACAAGTTGCAGGTGGAAAACATAAAACTTTAGGGTAGATTACTGTTCGAGAAATCTTCCATATAACTTATTCATGTATATTAAGAAAGATGATCCTTTGATATCTAGTTTTTTAAATCTTCCATATAACTTATTTGTGTATATTAAGAAAGATTGTCCTTTGATATCTAGTTAGATAGTCTAAATATTCCATTAAAATGGCATGTTTTAGATTAATATAGGACATATCCTTCATTGAAAAACTATGTTTCCAAAAGTAGTTTATATGTTAAGAAGAAAACAGAAGTTATGCTAAATATATAATGGACATTGTGTTGATCATCCAGATCTGCAAAGTGTATTACTATCGTTGGTGTCAATTCGGGCATATTAAGTGTATTTCGTTTATGTGGGCACCATAAAATCAACACAAATGATTTTGCTTTGTTTAATGTATTTTAAAATGATATTAGATGGAATAGTCTGATCATAATGCGATAAAAACATATTTGGAACTGCAGGCCGAATCTCTTGTTAAAGCTCAGCAAGACATGGGTGAGACCTTGGGGCAATTGGGACTAGCATTTGTCAAATTAACAAAATTTGAGACAGAGGAAGCTAAATTTAACTCTCAGAAAGTGAGGGCTGCAGATATGAAAAATGTGGCTACTTCTGCTGTTAAAGCCAGCAGATTGTATCGGGAGTTGAATGCACAAACTGTCAAACATCTGGTATCTTCTAAAATAATAATCAGAAGTAGATTATGTTTAATCTAAATTCCTGTAATATGCTTCTTTAAGCTTCAGTTAAGTTGAAAATTGACTTGTTTCACTTATTACTGCAGGATAAGCTACATGAATACCTTGGAGTGATATTAGCTATGAATAATGCATATGCAGATAGGTCAAATGCTTTGTTGACTGTACAGACTCTTCTATCCGAGCTGGCAAATTTAAATTCTAGGATCGAAAAGCTGAAAACAGCTGCATCCAAGATATTCGGCGGTGACAGATCTAGAGTAAGGAAAATTGAGGAGTTAAAAGAAACAATGAGAGTTACTGATGAAGCTAAAAACTGTGCAGTTAGAGAATATGAACGCATTAAGGTAAAAGAATTCAGCTGCTTGTTTTTATATATACCACCTTCCTTGATTGTTATTACAACTACCAGAGTGATCTTGATGTTCTAGAAATCTGTGATTATGAATGCATAATTTTTGAGAAATATATAACAGTGAATGCTTATGCAGGAGAATAATAAGAATGAGCTTGAGAGATTGGACAAAGAAAGACATGACGATTTCTTTGGCATGTTGAAAGGATTCGTTGTTAACCAGGTACATTTTACCCACCTTTGATAATCTAAGTAGTGGCGACAATTAGAAAACTGGTCTTAGTGTTAAAATGACTAAAAAAAGAAACTAATTAGAAAATGGGTCGGCCAAAGTGTCTTTTCTAAGCATACAACCTTCCCAATATGTTAAATGTTGTTTCGTAATCACATTCAACTAGGGTTGCAAATGAACCGAACGAACACGAACAAAGCCAAGTTCGTGTTCGTTTGTTAAGAAAATAATGTGTTCATAAACACTTACCGAACGAGATTTTTTGTTTGTGTTTGTTCATTAAGGAAACGGATGTGTTCGTTTGTGTTCGTTAGTCAATTTTAGGTACCAAAACACAAACGAACGTTCATGAACACACTTTTTTTTTGAATGGCAAATGCAACTTTATTAAAACCAAACCCAGCCGACCCCTTAGCAAGGAGCTAAGACGCCTGGAGGGGAAACTGATACAGAACACAAATCAAGATGAAAAAGAAAACAAAGTATTCAAACGTTACAATCAAAGTATCTCCACTCATTCCAACTCGGCACCTCAATTCTTGACCTTACTTGTAACCACTGATAAGAGATTTCTTTCACATCCTGAATAACCTTATGATCAGACGAACACAAACAAACATATATTAAATTTTGAATTAAAAAGGCGTTTTTCATCAGACAAAGATACACGGCAACATGTTTGACCCTATTTTCAAGCAATTATAATTCAGTTTGACCTTGTTTGAGCGAAAAAAGGATATTGTGATCTAGTCGAGGGTGCAACTTTAGTACATTGTACTTGTGATTATAGGCGGGATATGCAGAGAAGATGGCGAGTGTGTGGGAAACGGTTGCAAGTGAAACAAGTGGATATGCTACAAAAAGCTCTTAGGTTTTGTGAACAATGTTATGGGTTAGATCTACTTGTAACATCTTTTTGTACCTTTTTATGTACACTCGGTTTGACTTGAGACAAAATAGCTTTTGTGAACAATTTTTACAAAATACCTCCTTTTTGTTTTTTTCGCTTTGGAATAATCTTATTAACATTTTGAACTCATAATTGTAATGTTCATTTGAGATTATTGGCTTTAGAGGCATACATCCACAGATTAGTTGATATTTATTACAAACAATTATCATCTATCCTCTTATTTCATGATAGAAATGGATTGTGATTTGTATACGATAAAATTTGTCACATTCAAGAAGACAGACCTATGAGACAGGAGAGTCTTAGAAGTTACCAACCTTTTAGACAGTGAAGTCAGTATACACGTCTTGTATGTATCAAGTGTGTGTGTGTGTGTGTGTATATATATATATATATATATGCAAGTGTCTTTCGTATAAAGATTTGCCCTGTATTTAGAGAGTAGCGAGATACAAGAGATGAGCCAGTGAGAAAAGAGCCCCTCATGTGATGGGGTTGTGTTCCCTTTCAGTAATGGGCTAACCCTAGTGAACCAATGCAGCTTCACCTCAGGTTGTCTAAAGTGTGCCATAGTCGGAGGAGTAGTAGTGGTTGCAGAGGAAGTAAGAAGTAGCTCAACGATGGTTGAGGAAGTAGCTCCTACAATAGCCAGTTCTACTAAAAGAGCAGAGATCATAACCGATGTGATGCTTGTTGGAAAAAAAAACTATAACGATGAAGACTATGAGTAGGATTTAGCAGTCGGAAAAGGTGCCCCCGAAGAGGACAACTGGTTGATCAAATGGATGGAACACATCACATGAATTGCCGAGGAGACACAGAAGATGATGAGAGAGGAGAGAGAGAGAGAAAGGACGATGACTGGTAGAGATGTGTGATGCTTTGTGTAAGGTGGTTGTAGAGAAGGCAAAGCGGTCAACGATCGTACCATGGCGATAATGGGAGGAAAACCTAACAGAGGGAGGATGCGAGATGGGAAATGACGGATCAAGGGAAGACGCGAGTAGGCAAAGAGGTCAACGAGCTCGCGCCATGATGACAATGAGAGGAGCTGATAGGAGGAGGATGAGAAGTCTAAAATGAAGGATTAAATGGAAAGGTTGCCTATTGATGATGTAAGAGCACATGTGGCCGATTAAGGATTAGAGATCGGAAGGGATGGAGCGGTGGTGTTATTAATATTTGGTTTTCGGATTTGTATCAACTTGAGTAAAAGAAGTTACCGGGTTGAGTCAGTTCCTATAAAGATGTACACTTTTATATACTAATTTGTCATCGGTAATTCGTAGTTGGAGCGAGAGGAACGATTATCAGAAGCAGCTGAAGTCTGAGACACAAAGGCTGATTGCTGCTCACTGTGTTGTGCAGCTTGTATGCGATGAAGACACGATTCTTGGTTAAGGACCTTAGTCCGCAGCTCCTCAAACGATGGAACAGTTTTCAGTTTTTATCTGAGATGTTATGTTGCACTTTACTTTCATAGATAAGAGAAATATTAGAGTGGATGCTCTTCTAGGTAAGTGACATGGCTAATGGCTTGCAAGTTGTATTGCTCACTTTTGTTTTGCTTGAAAGTATCATGACAGGACGAGTGTACAAGTTAGGCATCCCAACATGGAAAATACTTTGACCTCTAATATGCAAGCATCATATATAGAAGTCGTAATAAGAAAAAGGAATCCTTAAGCTGCACAGTGTAGGGCCAGGGAAGGCCGGTAAAGCCCGGCCCCGTCCGGGAACACCGCCCCCGGGTCGGCTTCTTGTTTTACCCGTCAAATGGGGAGTTTGCACAGAACAAGGGTGAGGGTGAGGGTGGGGAGTTAGTTTCTTTTTTCATTTATAAATATATTTTTTATTTATTATTCTCAACGGCTATTTTTTCAAACGTTACTATTCCAGTGGTTATTGCTTCAACGGCTAGTTTCAAATGGTTATTTTTCTAGTCCTTATAAATACATATCTTTCCCACATTTGCACATCTCACTTCGCAATTCATTGCAAATACCAAACTGATTCGAAGATATGGGTGGCGGCTATAATCAAGGTGGTATAGCCGGACCGTCGAACCTCAGGCAACCGTCTCGTCAACGTTCTAGCGTTGCTCCATCAAACCCTACACCTGTAACGGTCTATCCTCCACCGGCAGCAGTCTACCCTCTACGAAATCTGGGGAAATCTAGAAAAAAAAACTGGAAAAAACTTAGATTACGCTAACGTGTCATACAAAGAAAAAACGAGAAAAAATGGGAAGGCACCCTCCATCATTAGGGCAAATTCGCTTGTGAGCATTGACACATTAGCAAGAAGGCTTACGGTCATCACTAATAAATAATATTTATTTAGTCCAAAAAATAAACCAAATGGATGAAATCAAAATCAATTCATAAACATTTTATTCCTTATTTCCAGTAGATTATGTTGACTTGTATCCACTCTTATCTTGACAGGTTACCACAAAGTTTCCTTAACCTAAAAAATTCAATGTATTTTAGTGTTGCACTTTTAGGTTATATAGCAAGGGTCCTTTTTTGAATTATTGTACAACTAATCTAAAGTGGTTGATTCCAATTTTTATTATACACATTCACTATTTTGAGCAAACAAGCAAAAGCCAAGAATCATGTTCTTAAAGCATTTTTGTATGCCTTATCTTTGTGACTTTTTCATTAGTCGCATATCCACTTTGACTCCATGTGTCTAGTTTTATATCCGTCTAATGGTCGGGTTGTAATATTATAAAATGAAAAGGATCCAGGCATGTAATAAATGTAACAACAAATAGATTAGTTGACTAAGTTAAGTGTAAACGAATCAGAAAGAAGTTAATGTATACGTTTCAAGTAACTACGTAACAAATCTAACATATAAAACAACCATCAAACATGCTTCAACCGCATCTTCATCCTACAATTATACAAGCCAGAGAAAACAACAAAATGGTCATAATGTTTATAAACTGAATTTAACACATTTGAATAACATCAACAATTCTAAGCTATAAAACAGTATCTGCTGACGTATTTACTCATTAAATCGCTTGGGCTTCTGCATATTCCTCCTCAGTCTCGACTGGTAGCCCTATCCATGTTGTTAACCTATGGCATGGGCCACGGCTGAAGGGCTTGGTGTAATCATATCATCATTCTCCTAAGACTAAGACTAATGGACTAGCCTTATGTGTTCACTTCATTCTCCAGTCTTGGATTCCAATAGACCAACCCGTAATCTAACTTGAAGGTCGCACCATATTGCTTCACCTCGGTAGGCATATCAGATTTTCCTGCCAATACTTCTAATTTGGGTACACGAACCTCGTTTGCAATGAAACCATATTTATTGACAACTGTTTGGATTCCATGTATAAGTTCGTTTTACAAATGTAAATGGTTATTTCTGGTTAAGTGACATGGCTTGCTACACTCACATTTGTTTTGTTTAATAAGATCATGCATGACGAGCTTATAATAAGTTAGGCATTCCATCGTGGCAAAAACCACTATAGCTATGCAAATTCGCTTGCCATGAATATTAGGTAGGTGAATATAGGAATAAGAACATCCTTGAAACTAATAGGCTCATGGCGGTCATCACACCTTGTATTTAAGTATAATTATAGAAACCAAACGTGTGTGTGTGTGTGTGTATATATATATATATATATATATCAGCAAATTTTGGATCACTGACGGACCACTGGAGTATTATCTGCCACGAGTGGAACCACCCGATCATATCCATCTCCACTAGGCTATAATGCTTATAACCAATACAGAAGAAAACCTAATAACTCTGGAAAAAACCCTTTGTGGAAATTGAACTCAGAACCTAATGATCTTTAAGTCTTATCTCACCTAGTGGATAAATGACTTTAATAAATATACGTTTGAATAATTCAAACGTAATTACATTTCTTATTTCGTGTTTTCAGTGGATTTTGTTTGACAAAATTCAACCACTCTTATCTTCTCTTGAGACAAGTTACAAATTTAATGCCCAAAACTTAAATTCCAATGTATATAAATGTTAACTCAGTTAATTCTAAAGTGGATGCTACCAAACTAGTTCTATTCACATTCACCATTTCAAACGAGCAAGCAAAAGCCAAGAATCATGTTCTTGAAGCATTTTTTTAATGCCATATCTTTATCATTGGTCACTTATCCACTGCCTCCATTGTGTATTTCACCGAAACACTACAAAGACCTTATTGGCTCTTATTAACCTAAATAATGGTAATTTCCTACTTTACATTTATTAATCCTGAAATTTAGAATAATATTCTTGTTATAACTTATATCTATAGTTACTTTTCATGTTCGTATCAGTAACATATGTATAATTTTATAACACTTGATATAGTTTAAAGGGTGTATAAATATCGATCAAACATTTGTTGAAAACTAACTAATAAAAATAAAATGAGTCATAATTGAAAGATATGTAACATAATCCTTTCTAAAGAAAACCTTTTAAGAGTTTGTTGAACATATGGACTAGAAATCTAGGTCAGGTTGCATTAATTATCCCTTTATAAAGAAACGTTACAACATCATCAATTCATTTTGACTTTGGTACCAAGGAAACTCTATTTTGGCTAATTGCGATTAACCTTTTAACCAAATCAGAAATCATATATTGATACAAGCTATAAGGTGTAGAGTACTCGTTTAAGTGTTATTACAACTTCGATACTAAGGAAACTTTAAGGTTTCAGTACCATGTAAGAAATTCTAAGGGGCACCCCTATGTTAGTGAAAAATCACTTTATCATCTGTGTTTCATAAGAAACACAACAAAATCATATGGATGGCCCATGAAATGATAGATATCAAACTTGTGCAATAGTGGCAAGTTTGTAGTGCGGTGGCAACCATGTACCAAGATAGGAACTATGTCATTGCAACAGTTACAATCATCAATCTAAAAATGAGATTATGTGATTTAGAAACTATCGAAGTAATAAAAATGAGCTGGATGTGATAATATTACAAGATTTTGAACGTTAAATATGTGTTTTCTTAGTTTTTAATAAACTTAATATTACTACTTACCATACATATTTAGTTCTTATGTTTTGTTACAAATCACCGTTTCAGTGTTTTGCATAGACATGCTTTTTGTAATACATTGATGGGTGTATAAATGACTAATAATATACATGAAAAATGTAATTTCATGTGTAGATGACGATTAAAAATAACATAAACAAATGACTAAAGAGAGCGTTATTGATTAATTTTAAGTTATAAATAATTGTAGTATTTAAATTATCTTTCTATCTAATTATGGACAGAAAAAAAAAAGAATCTACATATTTGTTACATCAGATATGCTTTATCTTCCAATCAGTATTTGACATCTAATGTTATCTCCCTCTATATATATGTATTAATGCGGTGCATTCGATCATATATATATCTCTCTCTCACACACACACTCACGTGTTAATGTTTCTCTAAATGATCAATTAATTAATTCTTGTAGTGTATGTTCTTATGAGTTCTTTTACATACTTCAACCCAATTAACCTCTCAAATATAGTCAAAATGGCCCATTCTTCATTTCCTGATATATGGGGTTGGATTCAAACTCTACCACCACCAACACAATGGCAAACAAACACAAAATCTATAAGCATTTGTTCTTCATCTCAAACTTCTATTGCACTCTCCATTTCCAAAACCCTAATTCACCCTTCTTCAATCTCTTTCTCCATCATTGCAAATTACAACTTACCCATCCCTCTTTGGACCTCTAAACCACTCAAATCCACCAACAACACCTTTTTTCATGACCAACTTACCATCTCCAAACTCCTAACCAATATCATCAAAGATATTCTTAATTACACCCCTATCAACTTTTCTAACTCTTTCCTCAAACTTCCCGAACCGAATTCAATCCCCAACCTTAAAGACATCATTAATTTCGTGTTTCTTGCGCTTTCTTTTGTCGTATCGGTATACGAAGCTCCTCAAGATATTAGGTGTGATTGTATAAACACTCTTAGAGATCAATTCACGTGCCCTTGGGCTAGAGAAACGTCTAAAAGATTAATGAGGTTGATAGGTTCCAACGCGGAAGAACAATGGATGAGATCCATGAACCTTGCAATCACAAACTGGATGATGGAGCTAAGAGCAATGAATCATGTGTTGAAAGCGCCATCACCAATGTATTCTTCAGCACTTTCTGGATTAGGGTTATGGAAAATCCAGTTGTATTGTCCATTGATTGCTATGGATGTTGAAAAGTGTAATAGTAATTTACAAGATGATCAGAAACTAGGGTTTTCCTTGAATTATCATCAGCTTGAAGGGGTGATCCAGTTGAATTATCATGTGATGGTTCGAGAGAAATGGATTGATGTTTTGGTTAGCATCGATAACGTGAGGTATGAAAGATTTCTATATCTATATTTATGATTTTTAAAAGTGTTTGATTTTACATTATTTGCACATCAATATTCATATTTATTTAATGCAACAAGCTAACTAGGGTAGAATATATATGACATGACCACAAGACTTACACAATTTCTTAGCTTGTAGTTTATAACTAGTTTACATTAAATTATACATGTTGTGATTAACACCACATGACCACATAAATCAATTTGGCACGTTACCTCAACAATTAAGTAATTTGTGTGGAGTATAATATTCTATATCTCTTTGATTAAGGGTTTTAAAATGATAAGATCAGACGTGTTTAATAACATGACAAATAAGTAGTTTCAAATGCAAGTATAAAAGGTTGGGATGAAATGACTCATTAACAAATATTTCATTATTTTGAAAATCGTAACGTATTAAATATGGCTAAAGTTTCATAATAGTAACCCTTTTTTCTTTAAATTAAAACAGTTTAAGATAGTATTATAACCAATTAAACTATTATTAGTAATCCTTTTTTCTTTAAATTAAAACAGCTTAAGATAGTATTATAACTTATTAAACTATTATATAACAGAATATTGACAAGTTTTAAGTGTTGCTCATTTTAATAAGGGGAAATAAATTGTCACATATTAATGTTTATAAATTTGAAAAAGAAGTGCATTATTAATAAACTAAGATATATAAAATCAGTTATTTCTCTAATATTTGTTAGATCCAGATATGCAATTAATAATAAATAAAAAGTAAAACAAAGAATTATAAAATTCAACATATAACTTTGTGTTTAGAAAATATTGTTAGTTAGTGACTTTAAATGTTTAGATTGCTTGAAAGCAAAGGACACCATTATGAGTTAAATTTGTGGTATAGACAAGGATAGTATTATATTTTGATTGGGGATGTAAACAAGTTAAAGTTAAACTGTTTGTGAATGAGTTAACCAGTTTGTTAAAAATACAAATTTAGATAAGTTTAAAGCCTAAAAATAAACTCGTTGAGTTCAAACTTCAGTTATCAACCTTAAGTTTCAGAGTCTAAACAAACCAAATTTTTTTATTAAACTTAGATTTAATATATTAAATATATTTTATATTAAACAGGTGTGACATTATACGACTCGTGAACGAAACTCTAATGAAAGAACGTGGAGCAGGAGTCGACGAAAAACACTTCCCCTCCCGCATTTCCCTACAACTCACTCCCACAATCCAAACTAACATCTTAAGCGTTTCCGTTAGCAGATCATCCGAAAACCCAACTCTAGAAATCGGGGTCGAAAGATCCATCGAGGGCTCATTTGAACCACCAAATCCTCACATTGGAATATCCGTTTCGGCAGGTGAAACCATCACCGCCAACCTCAAGCCATGGAAATTCGAGCAATCCGTGTACGGCAACAGCGGCACGTTCAATTGGTTCCTTCACGATAGCGTCAATGGGCGCGAGGTGTTTTCAACAAAGCCTTCGAAGTTGGCATTGCTTCAGCCGAAGGCGTGGTTTAGGAACCGATATTCGAGCGCTTATCGTCCGTTTACGAGGCAAGGAGGAGTTATATTTGCGGGTGATGAGTATGGAGAAAGTGTGTTGTGGAGGTTCGGAAGGGGTGCAATTGGGCAAACGATGGAGTGGGAGGTGAGAGGGTGGATTTGGTTGACGTATTGGCCAAACAAGTACAAGACATTTTATACGGAAACTAGAAGGTTGGAGTTTCGTGAGATTCTTAGTCTTACTATTGCTTGAGTTTGGAATCTATCTATATTGCCAATTGTTTATACATGTTTTGCTTCAAATAACGTGAATGTGAATGTGAAAGTTACTTTACAAAGTGTTACATTCATGTATGAAATAAAGATGTTTACTATTCGTTACATGGAAGATATCGCTTTGCAGGGGCGGATCCACCATACAACAAGGGGTAGTCCCCGCTACCCTTTAACGCTCTTATGGTAGTTTAAATTTTGGAAAAATTTGTCCTTTTTTTGACGTTTTTTTCAATTTCGTTACCCTTTTATTTGAAACGTTACCCCTGTAAAGATCTTGTAGATCCGTGAATTTCGCTTTGAATTGTGGAATATCATTTGCCTAAAGATACCATCTAGCTATTGTGATCTTTATAAAGAATCTATTAGTAGTGGCTTACAACCTACCAGATTTCGTTAAGTAACCACAACTGATTTTAAAGTCATATTTGAAGTAAACTTAATTATTATATAACTAACAAAATATGCATATTTAATCCGGTCATGTTGTTTTTATATTAAGTAGGACGTTATTACGTAATGCATGAATGACTATATATTCACATGAAATATCTTTCAAATTCTATAAAATTTTATAATCATGTAGGTAAGTTTTAAAATCTATACAACTAATTGTATATTCACATGTCAATTTATTGTAATGTAGAGTTCTCAAAGTTACTTATTAATTATTAGATATGTATATATACACACTTATACATATGTGAATTTATTGCAATACAAATCTCTAAAAACTCTTAAAACCTAGTATAAATTGGTAATTGAATACACTCCGTTGTTATATGTAAATACATCAAACTTTTAAAATTCAAGCATAGAGTAAAATCGTTTATAATATATTGTTTACTATTAAACCAATCACCCCCATAATTTTAAACGACTGTAACTTTTTCATACGTTAATATTTAAAAAAAAAAAATACACACTAAAATAAACACTTTTTCTCTTTAATTTAAGTATGTTATTGCTATATTCATTAAAAAAATATTAGCGTATTCCATGATTATCCGTGTCTATATTATAATGTATGAACTATAAACATCAATTCAAAGATGGGATAAAGAAATTTAAGAAATATGATAACATTAGTTTTCATACAGTTTTTTATATTTCAAATAACCATATTGTATTTTAAAATTATCAGGATTTTTGTTTGCTTTCATACAGTTTTTTATATTTAAAATAAACATTATTGTATTTTAAAGCTATCAGGGTAAATTTAGTATAGGTTCACGAGACACACGTTTCTCAGTCAATAATAAAAAATTGATATAACGTTAAAATAATGAGTTGTGTTTTGTCAGTGGTTCCAATGGTGGTTGTCGGTGAAAACTTTTTTATGTGGTTCCGGAGAATTTTGTTGATTTCAAATTAAGTCAAATAATAAAAAAAATAAAAATAAAAAAGTTTTAGTCAAATCAAAGACAAATGGCAAACCCCACTGCTTGATGCGATGTCACACGCCATAACCAAAAGGGGGGGGGGGGGGGGGGGGGGGGGGGGGATGAGGGCGGATATTACGAGTAACAACAACCCATAAATCCTACCCCTTTTTCCACTTTCTCAACACCCATCGATCCTTCATACTTCTATGGCCGAATCAGCAGCTTATTTATGCACTTTTCATCGTAATCTTCCTCTTTCTATTTCTTTGTATATCGTTTATGTTTATGTTTAGCTGAAATGTGGCATGCCTTGTGTTAATTACTTAATTTTATATGAAATTCGGTTTGTTTATGTTTAATTGTGGTAGATCTTTGATCGTGCTAATAATTTAGCTTAAATTGGTGTGAAGATCTGAGGCGTTTATACTGAAATTGTTTTGAATATGTGGCTTTCCTGTTTCTTTATTCGTATACTAGGTTAGAAACCGGTGTGTTACATACATTGAATAAATGAAATATTAAATAGTTAGTAATCAAGATTTAGAAAAATTATAAAACGATATTTTGAGCCGAAGATATAATTGAAGTCAGGCATGATTAACTTTTTTTAAGTTAAGAAATAAAATATGAAGGGGTGAAAATATATCTTGGGCTCACATAATTGTGACACGTAGCAGAACCAGTTAGTTACTTATGCATTTGCTATTGATGCATTTAGCATGCTTAAGTTGATATTGGTCATGTTATGATTGCAGATTCTGGTTCTGACGCTGCAAGACCTGCAGTAGTTCCTATGCATACTGCCAAATGGCTCACATCAACCAAATCTCATGTCTCAACATTTGGTAGGGAGCTTGTTTCTTCTCCAAAAAAGCGAGCGGGAATTCTTGTGTCATGTGTGAAGAAATCCGACAATGTTGTTATTGAGGAGTCTAAGGGTGAGTGATTAGTTCCTTGTGAACCAAGATGGTTAATTAGGGGCGGACCTACCTTAATAGAAGGGGTAGCCTCCGCTACCCCTTGGCGTTCCGGCGGTAGTGTAAATTTTGGAAAAATTTGACGTTTTTTCGATTTCGTTACCCTTTTTTATAAAACGTTACCCCTATGAAAATTTTCTAGATCCGCCACTTGGTTTCATGTTTCTTGATATGGATATGATCTTGTTTCCATTAGTTTTAGTTTCCCTTCAAATGGCTTTTACATTAATAAACCGGTTAGACTGAGTTTGTTATATAAACAGCCAACATCAACCTTCTCTCTATTCCATGCTTTGATGATCATCTTGTCGCTTTCATTTTGAAGGCCCATTGGAGAAAAGTTCTTCTCGACGTGCAACTTTTCCTAGTGGTTTTGAGGTGAGTTCAAACGAGCTGTGCCAAACGCCAAATATTTTATTTTCATTAACGCTATTTTTATTTCGATTCATGTTTATGATGATGATGACTTATGCTTGTATGCTTACTCTTAATAAATATCAGGAGCTTGTCGTTGGAGTCTGTGATGAGACGCAGATTGCTGAGCTGAAAATAAAGGTACACCCGTACAGTGACGTATAGTCTTATACTTTATTATCCTATTAAAAGTCACGATTATATAATCTTTTTCATTTTACATAGATTGGGGATTTTGAAATGCATCTTAAGCGGAACATTCAATCAACAGAAGCAGAACCCCGAATGCTTGTCGTTTCACCTACAGAAGCACCACCAATTCCAAGTAAACCAATGACCGGATCTACTCCTTCTGACTCACCCGCCTCTTCCGGAAAAGCAAACACAAATCCCTTTACAAATGCGAGCTTTAAGAAGTCGAACAAATTAGCAGCACTGGAAGCTTCTGGAGCTAGCGGATATGTTTTCATATCATGTCCAACGGTATAAGCCCAAATTAAATATAATTTACTTTCGCAACAATTTATTTCCTTGTTTATTTCAAACGTCGTTTTGTTTACCAGGTTGGATCAATCCGTAAGGGACGGACATTTAAAGGCAAGAGGCAGCCACCTGTTTGTAAAGAGGTAACGTATCCAACGAATGCATCCAATTCATTTGTGTACATCATATTGTATATTAATAGCATGCAATATGTAACTTACAAAAAAAACGAATCCATGAATACATTTTGGACTAATAAAGTACATTTATTTAGGAAACGACTCTGAAATTGGCAAACTATGTTATGTTTTGATTATACAAGTTACTTTCTATATTAATATGATTTAGGCGATATTTTGTTTATTTATAAGCAGGGTAGTGTGATTAAAGAAGGCCAAACAATATGCTACTTGGACCAGTTTGGCACTGAACTTCCTGTAAAGGTGAGATGCGGTCGCTAATTTTCTGCTCTTAAAGGAAAAAATTTTCTATTTAGAATCTAATAACTCTTTGGCTCTTAAAACATCATTATACAGTCGGATGTGGACGGAGAAGTCATAAAATTCCTTGTTGATGATGGAGGTATGGTTATGGTTTCTAAATTTATACTGGTTTTTTGTTTAATTAATGACTGTATATGTGATCATGCAGAGGCTGTTGGTTATGGAGATCCCCTTATCGCGATTTTGCCCTCGTTTCATGATATTGTCCTATAAAATGATTGTCGTTAAAGAATTTGAGCTTCAATGTTTGTGTAGAGTTGTCGGATTTAACTATCTATATCAGAACTAGACATTAAACAGGTAGAACTTATGGAAAACAATTATTTATGTATTTAGCTATATTTGTGTGTATCACCTATGATAATATATTAATATCGGTTTTACTTTGCGTAAACACCCAAACCTTGAATTATGTAAAAAGAGTTGTGCTTATGCAATGTCCAAAACCTCATAATTCTTACCACTATTCAATGAATTCCGATCTTGATGTATCCTAACTATCAATAAAAAATCAAACGAAAAATAGAAATATTGCTTGGAGAGTTAAGTGTTGAAAACGTAATCTTAACTTAGCCACCAACGGTTGTCGATTAGTGGAAGTCTCTAAAGAATCGTCTTTCTCGTGATTTTCCTCAATCTGATTCTGTTCACCACTCAAGTATGAGGTTTGACCATGTTCAACTTCACATTTTTTAGACGGATGCGTGATAGTAGTATTGGTTCTGCTACGAACCGAAGCATACGAAACTTTCGAGGTCTGGTTCAGGTTCTCAGGCTGCTTTAGACTGGTCGCTTCTCGTGGCACATGAGCATTGCGTTCTTGTCGTTTGGGAGCTGCAGGTAAAGACGAGTAAAGATTGTTCCAGTTTGTTGAAATACTAGAACTCATTGATGATGATGTGAACAGTGACACTAGCTTGCCAGTTTGATCATGGTCCAACTCAAAATCGAGTGAATTATAAATAATTTACATGTTTAACTTCTGATGATTTATTGTGGTGTCGTAATAAAATTAATCTCACTATATTATTGTGAACTGCTTCTTATTCATTATCAGTTTAAAATTGATGCAAACGTACAAGTGGAAAAGTAAGTAAGCCTAATACATAAAACAAAGAAAATTTATATAAAAGAAATCGGTTCATAGTGGGTCGGGTCATATAAGATAAAAGAACATCAAACTAAAATTTATATAATCATCAAAAACACGTCAAACGTCATTACAAATATATTTAAAATTGTGCCCTATAGGTTTTCATTTTTTGAAAGCTATCCAAAACATTATTTAAAGATACTAAACCCTCCATAAGTTCATTACATTCTTGCTCATGGTTCCTATCACATATAAATCGCTCCATAAGTTCATAAAACAACACTTAAACAAAATAAACAATCATGTTTAACCATAGTCCATAATTTTCAATTTTATTTTCAAACATTCGAGACCTAGTATTAAATGTTGATTACTTGTAACTAATCATTAAAATAAACAAAGCTATAAATAAAACAACAAAATCATTTAACTACAAGTCTAGAACAACCAAAAAAAACATAAAAAGATCAAACCCTTATACATCAATAGTTTCTCCTAATCATCACATAAAACAACAAAAAAATCAATAAAGAAACCATACTTTTAGTTCTGAATTCTGGAGTAATACGGGTCTGCCCTGCCGGAATTTGGGTTTTTCCGGCGAAAAAAGCCGTCCGATCGTGCGCAGTGGCGTCAAGTCGCTAGGAGTTTTCTTGGGGACAAGATTTGGAATTAGAATGGATGGATGGATTTAGGTTATTATATTTAGTTCACATTTCTTTGGTTTGGGCTTGGGTTAATAAAAATAGATTGTAGATTGGGCTTTGATTAGTTTAAGTAATTAAGTGAATAAGTGGTTAAATAAATAAATATAAATTGTGTTATATACTTATATATTAAATAATAAGCAGTGTTTAATTTCTTTTTTTATAAAATCATAATATTTTTTCTAAGTGGGACGGTTGAAAATTTTCAAGGTGTGCGGGTGAACATTTCCAAGGGGTGCGGTCGGGATTTCCGACGAAAAATAACACTAAAATTTATTTTTTCAAAGGGTGCACCGCTCTACCAAACAGAGCCTGCGGTGCCTGCTCTACCATTAAGGTTTCTAGTATAAGTTTTTAAAGGTAAATACAACACTTATATCTGATCAAATCTACCAAGCAGAAGGTTACACATCTGGTCTGAATCCACTGTCCTCACTTGTGTCCATCTTCCTTTTTCATCCTTGCTTCTAGTGATCCCTTCACTCTCTCAAGCGCGCTTTCTAAATTCTTCATCTGTGCCATCACGCATCATGTTAAGTACGTAAGTCTCGTAATTAGTAATCCATCACAACACTAGATATACAATGCTTGATACCTGCTGTTTGGCAAACCTATTGTGTATGAACAGTCCGCTATAGAGATCCATACTATCATTCGCTGTGCTTTCTTTCTGCATGTGGCCATCTCATGTTAATTGTCACATTTATACATAATTTTCTTTTTTTTCTGTTATGTCTTGCCTTCTATAGTTCTATATCAGTAACATAGCTATAATGTATTGAAATTATATATTCAGATTGACCATACCACTTGAACCAGCTTTTCAAATCCCTTTGTGTCTATTGCTGTGTTTGTAATCTGCATTTCTGATAAAATCCTGTAAAAAACGGTAAAAAACATGATTCAAATTCAAGACTCGTGCCCTTCATTTTACCGTACTTTTTCTTTAGAGGCGCCAGTTATTTTCAACCTCTTTGTATATGTTGGGTCGATCAATCATGTCAAAAGTCATCTTAAGCGTATTCTTAACGCAAAAAACTTTATAAATCAAATAATTTAAAGTATCATATTACTTTCAATATAAGTTGATTCCGATTATCAAATCTAACATGCTAATTACTTATTATGTAAAAGAATTGGATAATAAGTGTTTTGTGTTATAAAATTACCCATTCGACCTGTTCCCGTACATGTTTGACCCAGCCCGAAGGTGGAGTTTACGAATTTGTGTCCCTGCCTATGGTGTGAGTAACAAACTGACTTTGAGCAGCTAATCTATCATGCTCTTCACAACTCATTTCTATCATTTTGCACCCCTGAATTTAGTTTAAATCAGGCAATTTTACACAATAAAAAAGTATGATGTTAACGCGTCAAAAGTGAAAAAAACACTGTATGATTCATGTTTGAATGGAAGTGAAAATTTAAAGAAACCCGTTTACCTCAGATTTAAAAATGTTAAGGAATGTGAGCATAAATCTTCATCCCTTACTCTAACCCTCTCATACATAAAGTTCAGACCGTTCCACCCGTCTTTCCCGCTTTCCGGCCCGAACATAGGATGAGTACACACCACATCCGAGTCCTCAGGAACTTCCTTAGTTTCACAAACATATTAGTACTACAGTAGTAGTAGTAACTAGGGGTGTTCAAGAAAATCCAGATCCGAAACCGAATATGAAATATCCGAAAATCCGTATCCGAAATGTCCGAAACTTTTTGGATATCTGAAAACCGGATAATCTGAATATTCGAATTCGGATATGAATTTCTAGATATTTCGGATAATCAAATTATCCGATATCTGAAAACTAAAAAGAAATCGTAAATATATATTTTATATGAGTGCTATATTTTTGTTTAAAAATAGTAAAAAAAAAATAGAAAATGCTCAGTTGTTTAGTTTTCAACATTAAACATTTTTTTTTTATTTTTATGAATTTGGATATCCGTTTAAATATCCGAAACGAATCGGATATCTGAAATTTCGGATACGGGTACTATCCGAAATATTTACTATCTGATAAAATCCTAGTAGTAACACCAGTTACCTTAAAACTTCATTCAATTAAGACTGTTTGAATATTAAAATGACAAAATCCTAAATAAAAATAATTAGCCACCTGCAGGAGAATGTGTCTAGGGTGTTCTTTAACAGAGAGAACATCAGCAAACAAAGTTGGTTTTTTGAGGCAATGAAATGGGATAGACTTAACAACCTCAGAAACAGACAAAATTGATGTGCATATCATGATCACATCATGCTCTAATCCAATGAACTCTTCCATATCCCTTCACAGCCACACAAAAATATGACTTACAGATAAAATAACCACATGCATGCAATGTTATTTAAGAGCCTTTTAAGACAATAAAGTTTGGTTTCCTTTTTTCTTTCCTCTTTTCCTTTAACGCTAATTTTGTCGTTTGTGAAACTT
This sequence comes from Scalesia atractyloides, assembly GCA_947069175.1. NCBI lineage: Eukaryota > Viridiplantae > Streptophyta > Magnoliopsida > Asterales > Asteraceae > Scalesia > Scalesia atractyloides. The sequence continues at coordinate 84,809,670 of CAMTDV010000116.1, read as the reverse complement.
GAAACTAATACCTTTATCTTTTTGGTAATGGACCATCACCCATTGATTCGTTTTTTCTTTCCTAAAAAAAGAAAACGCTACTTAGGTTGAGTTTGATATCAATCAGTACCAATATCAAAAACCCAAAAAAATAAATACTGGTATTTAAAGGTAAAACCTGGTAAATGTCAGTTTTGAACTGATACCGAAAATATTCGGGTTCAGTAAATTCGATACCAGTACCTAATACCATTTGCTTATCTTTAACACTACAGTATCAAGATAACTTTAGGAAAATATTGCATGGAAGAGATTTAGGTTTTTATTAAACCCAATTCATTGTGTCCAAAACACTTTAGGAGTTAAAATAGTGCTCCTTTCGAGATCAAGGGTTCGAGTTGGAGAAATATCGCCTTTCAAAAAATATTAATAAATGTAATTCGTTTTGCTGTTAGAATAACTAGAATTTTTTAAATATCAAGCATTTTTAGAGATATATTTTCTTTATGAAATTTACTTAATATGTTTTTCTTTTATTAATAATTTAACTACTTTCACCAAAAAAAAAAAAAGGAATATTATTTATTTATAAAGCATTATGAGCATAACTTTTTTAACAATATGTTTTTGTCAACAATAAAATATAGCTTAAAGTTGGTCTATTTTTATTTGAGTTATAGTGTTTGTTTAAAATCACTTAAACGAGAAGAAACTTTAAAACTATCTGTGTAAATGTTTGCTTTAAACTAATAAAAACTAAACTGTTCAATCCGATGTCAAAAGCCTCGATTATGATACTCTAATGTTGTCTATAAGAAATTGGAAATTGTACTTGCCAACCGCAACTTTACTTGAAATTACACTTGACAAAGGCAAATTCAGTGAAGTCGTTGACAATTGCCGATTCAATGAAGTCATGGTTGTCAAGTAACTAAATTCGGGGTTGGCTTCCATTTTCTTACAGAAAACTTATAGATAGCCGATTCGAGATAACTAGCCTCCCATAAACATTAGAAAACAATTACAAATTTTGTTAGTTTTCCGATTACATTAATAAAACATACGAGACCTTTTTAAAGGCTTACAAAACAAACGAACAATTGGGCCACTAACCTACAAAGTTGGATTTCAGAAGCCCAAGTATACACTATCAAACAAGTCCAATAAATTTCTTAAACTGTTCTTTAAAAAATTATAACTAAAATACGTATAAATAAACTTTTTGTCTAAACATGTGATCGATTCTTTTTCAGAATTAAGATTGTAATTTAATAATCTATAAATAAACCGATAAAAAGACAAAAAGTCAGCTGTTATAAAGGATAGAAAGAATGACGTGTCTGGAGTTTTGGATAAGGACGAAGAATCTCTTTAAGTTGTGAAAAGTACGTTATCACCTCATTGGACACGACTGCAGTTTCAAAAAATAACGGAAGATCGTGTCAACGTTAACAGTCAGTTCTGTTATAACGTGACATCTGTCACTTAACAGAGCTCCGTAATTATATATAGCCACTTTGTACAATCAAGTTTAAACTAGTTGCAAGTACGGTGAGAACCGTAGCTTCTCATAAGTTTCATTTGTATATATACTAACCAAGTTATTAGACTATGGTGCGTTGAGGGGTTTGAGTTGCTGGCATTGCTTAACACATGATAGATATGAGTTTTACCAGTCTACCCTAAAAAAGTGAGATGTGGAAACGGCGTGACCAGGAGGACGTGAGGTGCCATATGTTTTTCTTTTCTTTTTAGTTGACAATAATATAAAAAACACAATTTATATTAATTTGAAAGAATTTACATAAGAAACAATCCTAAAAAATAAAAATAAACCTACTTATTAAATCCTAAAAATATGAAAAAACAAACCTACTTATTAAATCCTAAAAAATAAAAAAAACCTACTTACTAAATCCTAAAGAAACTAAAAAAACTATAGAGTACGATATATATTAAAGTGGGGAACCCACTTAAAATCCGTATTCTCATCGTGCCTGTACTCGATCTTCGCGATTTCGACTCGATCGTCGTGGGTCAAGTCGCCCAGAGAAACACGGTCGAAGCAAACTTCAAAAGAATCCAGCTTCGTTTTGAGCTCACGCCATTTGTGTTGACACGCATTTAAGTTGTGACGCATGTTGCCGACGTGCTGTTGGTATTGTTGAAACGCTCGACCCTACTACGCGGTTTGACCGTGCTGTAGAGTACGTTGTTCATCGTTCTGGGAACAACTCAAGGATGACATTTTAGGAACTATGACAAAGTTCTACTCAGACGGAGAGATTAGTCAGGGATGCAGCTCATCCTTTTTGGCGCTGATTCCAAAAGGTACAGACCTAAATGATTTCCGGCCGATTAGTCTCATCGAATGTATTTCTAGAATAATTTCCAAAGTTTTAGCAAATCGAATTAAAAAAGTGGTAAGGCTGGTTATTTCGGAATGTCAATCAGGTTTCCTAAGTAATAGGAAGATCCTGGATGGCCCACTAATTCTGAATGAGATTATTTCTTGTCTAAAAATCGAAAAAAGAAGAGTTTATGTTTTAAATTGATATTGAGAAGGCTTATGACACAATTAGCTGGGATTTCATAGACTCGGTCTTACAACAAATGGATTTTCTGGGGGTATGGAGAATGTGGGTATGGGGCATCCTAAAATCATCAAGGGTGTATGTCCTTATAAATGGATCACTGACTAGGGAATTCCAATGCCATCGAGAGGTAAGGCAAGGGAATCCATTATCGCCATTCATCTTTATAATTGTGATGGAGGCCCTTACTAGTTTTCTAAATAAAGCTTTATTGGTGGGGTCGGTAAAGGGCATTCAATTACCAAATAAAGGGCCTTCCATTGCACATTTGATGTATGCGGATGATGTGGTTTTCATGGGAGAATGGGGGAAAAATAACATTAAGAACATTGTCAGATTAATGAGAAGTTTCTATCTAGTTTCGGGTCTAAAACTGAGTAATCAAAAATCGAATCTTTATGGCATTGGGGTGAACAACACCGTAGTGCAACACGTCGCAAACAATATAAAATTCAAAGTAGGGGAGTTCCCATGTAAATATTTGGGGCTATTAGTGGGAGCAAGTATGAATTAAGTTCGGAACTGGAAAGGGGTTGTGGATTGTGTGAAGGCTAGACTTTCAAAATGGAAAGCCAAAACATTTTCCATCGGGGGTAGAGTAACATTACTAAAATCGATACTTGATAGCCTCCCACTATATTTCTTCTCTCTATATAAAGCTTCTAAAGGTGTTTTAAATGCCTTAGAGGCTTTAAGAAGAAGATTTTTTTTTGTGGGCAATGATGAAAAAGTAAAGACAAATTGGGTTTGTTGGGAACGGATAATTGGCCGCATGATAAGGGTGGCTTGGGGTTTGGCTCACTAAGGGATATGAATATAAGTTTGCTTTTAAAATGGTGGTGGAGATACAAAATTGAAAACTATGGCCTTTGGCAAAAAGTAATAACCGCTTTACATAACCAAGAAGGGTCATGGTCTGTTTTACCAATAAAAGAAGGAATACCATGTGTTTGGAATGGGATAAATAAGGTGGGGAAAGAGTTATTAGACAAAATGTGAATGTTAATTCCTTATCAAAGGAAAGATTGGAAACAGTAATGAGGTTAGATTTTGGATTGACTGGTGGTATGGAGAATGTCCTATAAAGGATAGTTTCCTGGCTCTGTTCAAGTTGGAAAATGTTAAAAGAGCGACAGTGCAAACGCGGTTAAGAAACTGGACTGGAAGCGAGAGCTGAGGAACGGAAGAGAGCAAGAGGAATGGGTCAAAATACGACTAGTGGTTATAGAGTTACCTAGTTTCAGTGGACAAGATAGGTGGGTATGGACGCTTAACACAGGAGGCGAATTCACAGTTGTATCATGTCAAGATCTTCTGAGTAGGCATGCGATTCCATTTTTCCCATACGAATGGGTTAAATGGATTCCGAAGAAAATAAATATATTTGCTTGGAGAGCAGAACAGGATCGATTGGCTACACTCAAGAGTTTTCAAAGGAGAAACATGCTACATGGAACGACGATGTGCCGTATGTGTGGGGATCGAGAGGAAGATGCAAATCATATCTTTGCGGAATGTCTTATCAGGTCTCAAGTCTGGCAACGGATCAGTGTGTGGATGAGTATACCTCCAATTTATGCTTTCAATGTCTGCGATCTCTTTCAAGTTTACAAGAATGTCAACACATCTACTCGAAAAAAGAAATTAATTCAAGCTATCACATTAACAACATATTGGGGTATATGAAAAGCTTGAAACGATCTGTTTTTTAACGTGAAAAGAATATCGGTAGAAGGAATCGTTGGGGAGATACAATCTTTGACGTTTATATCGATAAAAGCATAGATCAAAAGATATGCATCTTGATTAGGAAAATTGGGTGAAATTTGATATGTAATCTGTATTTCTATTTTGTTTCTTAAATTATGTATGGTTGAACAACCATGGGTGATAGCTCCATATTTGCTAATTATTCAATGGTATCATTCAACTTGTAAAAACGTTTGGTGATGATATTGAAGTAGTTATTTGCGAATAAGAAAAAATAGACAGTGATGTTACTTGATCACGTTTTCCAAGTTATTTGTTACTTACATTAAATATACTTTCGTGATAATAAATCCAATTTATCAATACATATAATTAATGTATAGGTTGGTGCGCATCTAATTATCTTTTCTGATAGGTTATCTTTTCAAAGGTTCTTTTTTTATCATCACTAAACCTATAAAAATATCACTTTCAATCGTGCATATGTGCAATTAGCTATCTTCTTTCGGCTTGTTTTTTCGTTATCTTTTTCCCACAAAAATGTCGTTTTCGTATAGACTTTTGGGTCGGCATAAAACTTTAAAATTGGGTTTTAGGAAATTTCAATGAAATTTCTAATGGCATTTGTCTTATTTTGAAATATCTTTTATGTACTATGAAAAATGAAACACTAAGCATTTGAATAAGAACCTTACCAAATTGATATTAGATGCTTGGATCGAAGCTAAACATATGTGCAAGTTGCAATATTTTCTATCTCAATGTAGTGTACCTTAGTTATGCTCAAATATACACTTGTAGAATCCATAGAGATAAAATCTATTAGTTTTTTTATTTTTATTTTTTTTAATTTTCTTTTCTCCTTCGTACTACATTATTTTTTGGTTTCGTTACACAAATACTTTAAAATAATAGTTAATGCTTACTCACAATAAGTGTTTTTAATTTATACTTAAAATTTTTGCTATATTCTTAAGAGTTATTGATGTTTAGATACTTATCTATTACATCACATAGGTTATTTTTAAAAACGAAACATTTTTTTTAACTTATTAGCTGAAAAAGGGTAAAAGTCATTTCCAAACTTAATCTCAAACACCCTTATTTGAAGGTAATTTATTTTTTAGGACGACATGTAACACTGTGACTATATTTGTGTGCAATGAAGCGTCATAGGATGACCAAAGCGGAGGCAAACCCGAGTTCAAACCTGGGGCCTGGCCCCAAAGGGGTTATTAGCACTCAGGACCTAGCTGTCATTCCAGATGGTAACACGCCTGAATATTGCCACTTGCGTGGATTAAACCTGAAACGAAACGTCCTCGTAGCCTCAAAACTAACTCATTGAATCCATGCCAACTAAACTAGCCATGATTGGCATAATTTTAAGGTAATTAGAAGTCTAAATAATACATTAATCAAACCATTTAAACCTTTTAGTATTTTATCATATTGATATGATTTATTTGAAAAAATTATAGGATGTCCTTGAGAATCAATTGAAAGTTCGAGAGAGACCGAGGAAAGTGTGTAAGCATGACAATTGTCATGTCAATTCGGTTAACAATCTTATAATCTTATTCTTTTTATCTTAAGAAGAATTTATCAATATTATCGTTATCTTTATAGCATTTGACTCATATATATGAGTCATCCTGGATGCAATTGTAGTTACGGACTTACGGTTACTTATAAATTTACTATTTTGCAGTTTGATTATAAGTAATACTTATGTCAAATGAATATAAAAATAAGCGTGTATAAACGATATACCCATAACTTTATAAAATATTGTATTTTAAAGTTATACGTGGAAAACAAAATACGTTTAACATAAGTATAATAATAAAATATAAAAATTAATAGTTAAAGTAAAATTCATAACAGTTGGTGTTTTTGTTATGTATGCAACACAATACGAAAAGTCCAAACAAAAGGAGCGATTTTCGTATATTCATGTGTCATTGTGAACAAGTATCCTTAAAACATACGACTTTTATCTTATACGCTAGTTTCCAATTTTTTATTTTTAAATTATTATTTATGTTGTTTTTTAGTGTACACAAATATAATATTTTCTATTTTTGTTGTTGAAAAATGCAACATTGGTTGATAAAACTACAAAAGTACTTTAATCAACTTGGTAGTTTTTCTTTACCTTTTTTTATTAAGAAAATATGTTTTTGGAATGCTTAGCATTTATATACAACTACTAATTTTATCTCGGTGTATTGGGAGTCAGGTTGGTTCGTCACCATAGTACGAAAAAAACATTAAAAGGTGAAATACCAAAATGAGTAAAACTAGAAAGATAAATACGAATATGACCAAACTTAAAGTAACGAGACTAAACATTTATTTAAATAAAAATAACTTATAAAAATAAAACTTTATTAAATTAGACAGACAAAACATATATATTAACAAAGTTAAAGGTTTGAATGTAAAATTTAAAAGACTTTAAAAAAGCAAACGTATATTAACAAAGTTAAAAAAGATTTAAAAGACTTTAAAAAACAAAGAAGAAAAAAAACTTGAGACTCTCACATGACAAACTTTGATTGGTTACCATGAATTTATTATTAACATAATATCTTTTTTCTTTATCAAAATCCAAAGTGTTTATTATTAACATAATTTTTTTATTCTTTATCAAAATAATATATATATATATATATATATATATATATTGATTCATCATTGTTTTCATCATATATTAAATGTCTTATTTTATAAAGACAAAACTTTCCATGTAGGCAAAACATGGACGTTGAATTGATTGCCATTTGTTTTCATTCTAGTTGCATTGCATTGCATTGCATTAATATATCGAGATTGAATTATTCATTTAGATTCCAACCCTGGTTTAATTTTTTATATAATCACCACGTGATCCTATCTAATCCCTTGGTGGGTTAAGCGTCGGTGGTTTGCAACTCCCGTATCAAGGAGATGCGTTATGCCTTCTCTCCCAAAATATTTAAAATTCAAATTATTCTTATCAAAGAGATTACAGATTATCTTAATTATATACGATATAATACACTATGAATGATTATTTCGCTAGAAATAACTCTGTACATCATGACAAGCGCCGGATTTAAATTCTGTTGTAAATATAAGTTTATTTGATAATATTCATAATATAAATTTATTTTTGGTAAATAAACACCGATATTTCCCTGCATCCTTTGGGTGATGCAATGCGTACTCATATAACTTATACGAAAATAATGCTACAAAATATAACTTATACAAAAATAAAAACTACAAAGTGAGTTGTAGTTACTTTTTGTAAATAAACACCAATATTTCCCTGCATACTTTGCGTGATGCAATTCTCATGTCACTAAGGTTTTGCCATCTTCGCTATGACTTTATATGCACCGTTGTTGTTTTCCCCCACAGTTTTCTTGCTATTTACATCTTATACATTTTTTTTTGAGATATTATGTCTTATACGTTCATTGTTATTCGCTCCAGTCTAAACTTTTAATTTTCTCTCACACTGAGTGCAGGGAATATTAGAGAGAATACTTTAGTTATAGTTTATTGTTAAATCACTGTCACTAATAAGACACGGTTTCATAAGATTTCCTTTTGAATTCTCTTTGATCAATGATACACAATACATTACGTGGTTTTCATTATTCTATAGATACAGAGGCTGTGAATCTCTAGACCAAACTTTTACGTGGGTATGAAGGATATTGAATTTGTATCAACTTTGTTTATTTATAAATGTCAAAAATATTCTTACTAAAATGATGATCCTTCAACCTTTTTCATGTTTGATCCAGTGTTTTTAGTATTTATGTCTTACTCAAAAGTACAACCATAATGGTGCTATTGGTGTCACACCCTGACCCGCAGCGGAAAAGGTGTTCGGGGCATGATTGGGTTATCATCAAAGCTCATGACATTTATTATAACGTTCCATATTTATTATTACAATTTAAAGGGAAACATACAATCATAATTACATCATGTCCTAAACATCATTCTAGACTTCATTGTTTTCTTCTAAGGCATTTCCTATGTTTTCCTTGCTTCATCCTGTTCACCTGTATCATGTGTAAAAATTGTTTTTGGATCAACAAAAAGTTGGCGAGTGAATCCTATGAAAAACATTTGAACAAGTTTATTGAATTGATTATAACATAAAGTGCACAACCACATATGAGTAAATATAGATGTAAACTTATTCACAAAACACTTAATCATTAAATAAGGCACACACATACAATAATAGATTGTTTTGAGGCACACGTTGCTCAACTCGTCTCCCACGAGGAACTGATGGGCCTAATGAATGATTTGCATACAACTAGACAATATGTAAAACATAAACTACAAACAATATTACATTCTAAGTTCAGATCATAATATGGTATGGCACGAGTTTAAATAAACGAGTTAATTTTTGTGACACATGACACACCCCAAAACGTGTAATTAAAAAGGGGAGTTGCAAGATTCACTCACATTGGGTGCGTTCGGTTGATGATGTTGAATGCGCACGAAGTTGGATTTAACCACGAGTGAAACTAACCTAGATAATAACATAATGGTTCGGTAAATAAGCGGATTCTATTAATCAATTTTTAGTAGGATTATTGGATATATTTTCGTGAGTTTAAGGCTATTTTCTAACTTTAAAAATGTTATTTTTAAGTATTTTTAATTGATTTTTTAAATAAAATAAATAAATAAAAATAATAAAAACTTGTTGACTTTTTGACCGTTGACTTGTTGACCGGTTTTATTGTGTAATTGTGTGCGCCGGGTGAGGCTCGAACCCGAGACCTCCCGTTCGCGTGCACGCAGCTCTACCAACTGAGCTACGTGTCTAACCCGAAATGATTCTGTTTTTAATTATACTTATATACTATTTAGATTTTTCCAGAAATTATTTATTTTTAAAAAGGATTTTAAATGCATCGAACCGGTGCTGACCACAGGTCTCGAACCCGGGACCTGTGGGTTACCGTGCACACAGTCCACCGCTGGACTGTGTGTCTAACCTGGTTAATAACCCGGTTTTTATTATACTTAACATGGTTTTGAGAGTTAACCCGGTTCAGTTAAAAAGGCATTTTTTATAACAAGAGAGTAAGGCTGGGACAAGAATCGAACGCGCGACGTATGCGAAATTGTTTGCACACAGTCCACCCTGGACTGCGTGTCTAACCTGTTCATAAACTGATTTTAATTAAACTTATGTTATAACCTGCCTTCGTCTTCTTCGTTAACTTTACCCAGAAAAACAAAGTCCGAATGTTTCGACTGATTTATGTCTAATTTGATTTTCAAACATTAAAAGTAATTGAAAGGAAATGAATGGAGAGAGTTTGGGGGAAAGGAGGTACCGATCCGTGTCTTTCACAGAACTCCGGCAGAGGTCCGTCGGCTCCGATAGTGAACTCCGGCTGTTAGGATCAATTAATAGTTCTGCTCGATTAATTATGAAATTGAGGTACTTAAACAAGGATTGACAGGAGTTTGAAGGGTTATACCGATTCACAGTGCGATATCAGAAATTTCAGAGATTTTCCGGCGAGGGTTGAATATTCCGGCTACGTCGCCTGGGATGGATTCTGATGGTGAATTTGAGTTAGTAACAGTCTAATCAATTGATTGGAACAGAAAAAGTCGAAGGAATTACCGTGTGGATGTGAGTCTCGGTTTTCCGGCGACTTGCAGATATTTTCCGGCGAGTGAAAATACATCGAGAATTTGTGCGATTTTGAGCGAAAGGGCTACCAGTGAGTTGTGGGTGGATTTATAGGGAGGAATCGAGACGCATGGGGTCGGATTTCAGTCTTGATTCAAAGTCAGCCGTTCTCCGGCGGTTACGACTGGTGTCGCGGGTTCAGACGTCGGTTATAACCGATGTAATAGTTAATGCTTCGGTTAAATCAGAAGAAACCTTCCAATCTCGGCGAAATCGTCGGGATTTCCGACGACTGCGATTTTGCGCAACTTGACTGGATTTGATTTCCGAGATTCATTATTTCAATTAATTGTTTCGGTATCTTAACAAAAACCCAAAGTGGCGGAGTGATTGAGCGCGTGTGTGTTTAGGCTTTGGAATCCTGGCTGACCCGGGTTCGAAACCCGGCAGCAGCAATATATTTTTATTTCATTATTTTTAATGAATTTTCAACTATAAATTATATATTCCAATATACTTATTAATTATGTATCGTTTAAAATTAATTTGGGCATTAAATACGCAACGAAATTTTAACTGATTGTTCGGTTAATAAACGGAGCGGGTTTGGTAAATCCGGTTTTTGACGGATGTTACAGTATCCCCTACTTTTTAGAAATTTCGTCCCGAAATATATGTAGTGACATATTTGTCTAAAAAGGATGGTGTTTAATTTGACAGTTACATACTTAGAAAAAGAGTAAGAGTTTAAATTTTTGTTTGAGGCGGTAACGTTCCTTGTAAGGGTTGAGTACCCTGCTACAGGAATCGTTTTTTGTTGCCTACGGTAAAAATTTTGATAAGCGGAGTTGATTCACTAAGTATGATTTCATGCGCAAGAGTTTTGATATGTTTGTGAAGATAAGGTTATATCCTAAAACAAAACTTCTAATACTACAACCTAAATGGAACTTCTCATAACCGCCTGACAATGCCTCTGATCCTTTGGCAAGAATACTTATATATATAGGAAGTACCAGCGGCGTATCCACCATATTCTTGTCAAATTTTCATTGGTTTTATCAGTAAGTTATGATTGGTTCTATGATGTGACTCTATAACATAAATAAACACCACAACCAATGTCTGAGTCCTAATTCTGGTAGTATACATGTTTGATTGGTGACATAATCCCATTTCTTTAAATAATGAGATGATATAAATGCTAGATTAGTGAGTATAAAACGAACTTCAACCAAGAAATTACTAAATCCTACATGGAACTTCTCATAACCGCCTGACAATGCCTCTGATCCTTTTAGCAAGAATACTTATATATAGGAAGTACCAGCGGCGTATCCACCATATTCTTGTCAAATTTTCATTGGTTTTATCAGTAAATTATGATTGGTTCTATGTGACTTTGAAACATAAACAAACTGAAATAGTAATTCGCATTAAGATCCTTGGATAAGATTCCAATTTATAACTGGGATACGGGAAAATTGAGATAACATAAAGAAAACGTAAAAACTAAGTGGTTGGAGTTGAATCTTGATTTTTGGTGAAGGGGACTAGTTGGGTGGTTTCGTTTGGGCCGTCATTATCTTCAACAGGATTGGCGTTGATGTTGAAAACTCTTCCTCTTGCTGGTGGCCTAGTGATTTGGTTTTCTTGATTTACTTGGTTAACTGGGTTTGACTGAGCTTGAGCGTTTATGATGTTAACCAATCGAGGACACGTGTTTCTAAAGTGGGTAGGGTCGCCACAATTGAAACAAGCTCGAACATATGGGAACATGGGGTATTGGGGTTGTTGGTATGTTTGGATCATGTTTTGGGTAAGGGGTGAGGTTTGGTTTTGAAGGGTACGGCAAACCTTGCTCAAATGACCATAGCGTCCACAATTCGCACATAGTCGACAAGGTAATGTAGATGGATGGTGATAAAAACAGGTGTTACATTGAGAGTGAGGTCCAAGGTAAGGTTTCTTATTTGGGTAAGTTAAGCTGGGTGCTACTTGAGTGATTGGGATAGCTTGGAGGGGTACGGCTTGTGAGGCTAGTTGGTTGCGTTGGGTGGCAGCGAAAAGTTGCCCGTCTCGTTTTCTCTTAAAAATGGGTTGAGAAGGGGATTCGGTTTGGGTGGAGTCTGAAGTTTCAGTCGATGCTTTATCCTTCTTCTTCTCCTTCTTGAAGTCTTTGTTCCGGATTCGGTTTTCGGTGAGCTCTGTAGCTAACTCCATTGCTGCTTCCAAGGTTACAGGTGTGGTACTTATTACAGAGTCTTGAATTTTTTACGGAAGACCTCGAATGTAGTGCTCGATCAAACGGTAAAGAGGAGTGAACAAGTTGGGAAGCATTTGATTTAACTCGAGGAACCTTTTGTTGTATGTGGTGTGGCCGCCTTCCTTTTGCTTCAACGAATAGAACTCATCCTCTAGTTTCTTGATTTCGCTCCTTGGGCAAAACCGTCTTGTCATGATTTCCTTCAACTCTTCCCAAGTCAAAGTCATAGCATCTTCAACGCCTCGTTTGGCCTTCTCTGTATTCCACCAAGTAAGTGCTATTCCATATAAACGACCAGTAGCATATCGCACCTTGCGATCATCGGGGCAATCGCAATTTAGAAAAGTGTTCTCCATTTCTTCAAACCAATGGAAGAGAGCGGTGACACCTTCAGTCCCTTCGTATTTTGGAGGGTCGCAGGATTTGAAATGCTTGTAGGTGCATTTGGTGGTAATTGGGGGAGGATTGACAATGTTTTGATCTTCTTGCTTGACGGGATTAGCGGTAAGGGCTTGTTGGATTTGAACTACGATGTTGGGTATTACGACAGCCATTTGTTGAGCGATTAGGGCAGCCATGCGCTCGCGGGCTTTTCCTGCTCTCATCTTCCTACGGCCGAGGCTAGAAGACATCTACAAGGAATACATATCAAAAGTATGAGTTGGATGTTTTTAAGATCATGGATCGTATTTAGGAATGAACATTCATAAAATAAATATAACATAATAAATCTACTACATCCATAGGATGTCTTGGGCTTTGCTCGTAATTGGGTCTTGCATGCCGCCATACTTCACCTTCGTAATCATGTGGGCCCCCATGACTACCGGGTTTTTCATATGGTTCGCATGTGTTGGCCTGGTTACGTACACTAAAACCCGGAGAAAATCGATAAATTTGTATGTAACGTATGATATTCGGAATGTATCCAGGTATGGACACGGTGACACCTCAAAGTGGGGTTAGTTCGAACGACGTTTGGTGTGGCATGCTTTGGCCTAAGAGGTCCTTTGTACTCTCATCGTTAGTCCCCAGGTAAGCAAACTGGTCCGTTATATTGGATTTATACGAATGCCAACCTAGACAGGACGTTCCGACTACCGGTACTTGTACCTTTCCAGTTACTACATGCCCGTCGCAGAACTCACTTTGATGAGATTTGAAAATTGCGACAAAATCTTTGAATAACGAAAGTATGAAGATGATTTGAATATATGAACATTGAAATGTGTATGATGAATGTGTATGTAGGTATGTATGTTTAACTGTAAGTATAAACAAATATGAAACAAATAAACATCATAAGTTTGTATGTAACCACAGAAACAATTAAAATCTAGACAACTATAGTATATGCTCTAAGGGTCTAATAACCTATCCTATATCCCTATAGTCATGTCTCTGATACCAATCTGTCACACCCCGACCCGCAGCGGAAAAGGTGATCGGGGCATGATTTGGTTATCATTAAAGCTCATGACATTTATTATAACGTTCCATATTTATTATATAATTTAAAGGGAAACATACAATCATAATTACATCATGTCCTACACATCATTCTAGACTTCATTGTTTTCTTCTAAGTCATTTCCTATGTTTTCCTTGCTTCATCCTGTTCACCTGTATCATGTGTAAAAATTGTTTTTGGATCAACAAAAAGTTGGCGAGTGAATCCTATGAAAAACATTTGAACAAGTTTATTGAATTGATTATAACATAAAGTGCACAACCACATATGAGTAAATATAGATGTAAACTTATTCACAAAACACTTAATCATTAAATAAGGCACACACATACAATAATAGATTGTTTTGAGGCACGTGTTGCTCAACTCGTCTCCCACGAGGAACTGATGGGCCTAATGAATGATTTGCATACAACTAGACAATATGTAAAACATAAACTACAAACAATATTACATTCTAAGTTCAGATCATAATATGGTATGGCACGAGTTTAAATAAACGAGTTAATTTTTGTGACACATGACACACCCCAAAACGTGTAATTAAAAAGGGGAGTTGCAAGATTCACTCACATTGGGTGCGTTCGGTTGATGATGTTGAATGCGCACGAAGTTGGATTTAACCACGAGTGAAACTAACCTAGATAATAACATAATGGTTCGGTAAATAAGCGGATTCTATTAATCAATTTTTAGTAGGATTATTGGATATATTTTCGTGAGTTTAAGGCTATTTTCTAACTTTAAAAATGTTATTTTTAAGTATTTTTAATTGATTTTTTAAATAAAATAAATAAATAAAAATAATAAAAAACTGTTGACTTTTTGACCGTTGACTTGTTGACTTGTTGACCGGTTTTATTGTGTAATTGTGTGCGCCGGGTGAGGCTCGAACCCGAGACCTCCCGTTCGCGTGCACGCAGCTCTACCAACCGAGCTACGTGTCTAACCCGAAATAATTCTGTTTTTAATTATACTTATATACTATTTAGATTTTTCCAGAAATTATTTATTTTTAAAAAGGATTTTAAATGCATCGAACCGGTGCTGACCACAGGTCTCGAACCCGGGACCTGTGGGTTACCGTGCACACAGTCCACCGCTGGACTGTGTGTCTAACCTGGTTAATAACCCGGTTTTTATTATACTTAACATGGTTTTGAGAGTTAACCCGGTTCAGTTAAAAAGGCATTTTTTATAACAAGAGAGTAAGGTTGGGACAAGAATCGAACGCGCGACGTATGCGAAATTGTTTTCACACAGTCCACCGCTGGACTGTGTGTCTAACCTGTTCATAAACTGATTTTAATTAAACTTATGTTATAACCTGCCTTCGTCTTCTTCGTTAACTTTACCCAGAAAAACAAAGTCCGAATGTTTCGACTGATTTATGTCTAATTTGATTTTCAAACTTTAAAAGTAATTGAAAGGAAATGAATGGAGAGAGTTTGGGGGAAAGGAGGTACCGATCCGTGTCTTTCACAGAACTCCGGCAGAGGTCCGTCGGCTCCGATAGTGAACTCCGGCTGTTAGGATCAATTAATAGTTCTGCTCGATTAATTATGAAATTGAGGTACTTAAACAAGGATTGACAGGAGTTTGAAGGGTTATACCGATTCACAGTGCGATATCAGAAATTTCAGAGATTTTCCGGCGAGGGTTGAATATTCCGGCTACGTCGCCTGGGATGGATTCTGATGGTGAATTTGAGTTAGTAACAGTCTAATCAATTGATTGGAACAGAAAAAGTCGAAGGAATTACCGTGTGGATGTGAGTCTCGGTTTTCCGGCGACTTGCAGATATTCTCCGGCGAGTGAAAATACGTCGAGAATTTGTGCGATTTTGAGCGAAAGGGCTACCAGTGAGATGTGTGTGGATTTATAGGGAGGAATCGAGACGCATGAGGTCGGATTTCAGTCTTGATTCAAAGTCAGCCGTTCTCCGGCGGTTATGACTGGTGTCGCGGGTTCAGACGTCGGTTATAACCGATGTAATAGTTAATGCTTCGGTTAAATCAGAAGAAACCTTCCAATCTCGGCGAAATCCTCGGGATTTCCGACGACTGCAATTTTGGGCGCGACTTGACTGGATTTGATTTTCGAGATTCATTATTTCAATTAATTGTTTCGGTATCTTAACAAAAACCCAAAGTGGCGGAGTGGTTGAGCGCGTGTGTGTTAAGGCTTTGGAATCCTGGCTGACCCGGGTTCGAAACCCGGCAGCAGCAATATATTTTTATTTCATTATTTTTAATGAATTTTCAAATATAAATTATATATTCCAATATACTTATTAATTATGTATCGTTTAAAATTAATTTGGGCATTAAATACGCAACGAAATTTTAACTGATTGTTCGGTTAATAAACGGAGCGGGTTTGATAAATCTGGTTTTTGATGGATGTTACAATTGGTTCATGATATGGTGATATGGTTATGGAAATAACTATTTATAACGTATACTTATGTAGAGTTTTTATGAATAGAAAAGTGCAAAACCTGACAAAAATGTCATGGAAGAAGATAGAAAACATATTGCTACCCTAGAGAAAGTTTGTATCATGTGGCTTTTTCATATAAAAAACGACAGAAAAATTACAATGGCATGTATACAATTTGACATATAATACAATTTAGTCAAACATTAAGATTTTATATATTTTTAAAGAAGATTATTAGTTATTACCTTGAAAAATAATATTTTGAATCTGTTATATTAGCTTTAAAAATAGTTACATAAAATAATAAATTTAAGATCCGATTGATACCGGATACGTTTACCACTATTAATTTGGATTTTAAATATGATTGGTTCTAAAATAGTTTTAAGGTGCATGGAATTCAAATCTCACCATCATTTGATTTTGATTGAAGTTTAATATAATCATCCTGTACTTCTAATAGATATCTTAAAAGTCTAGATCAAGTCTACATGTAAAAATTAATAATGGTGCCAAATGTCAATCCTTATCTTCAGCTAACAGCGATATGGGTATGTGGATGGCGGTTTGGGTCATGGATTGTCATATAGGATAATGAAACCACCGCTACATCGCCCCTAAGTAAATCATGGTGGTTTGCATGGTTTAATCCATGGCAACCATGACACTTTTTAATTAATTACTAATAATTAGAGGACTTTGATTAGTAGGGGAGATAATGAATGATAGTGGGGTCTTACTCCACATCATATAGGGTGGTGAATTAGGTTGATGGATGAGAGTGAGATGACATTACATGACGCTGACGTGGAAAGCGATGATGGTCATTTGGGTCATGATCACACCATATGCGAATGTTTTTAACTAAAATTTTCTAATTATCAGATACATAAGTGACATCTATTATTTTCATGTAAGATCCTTTTAAGCAACTCATTCATCCTCATTCATGTCACGCTTGCATTATCACATTCTCTGTAGGGATGAGTTCGGTATCAACCAGTATCAAAAATCCGAACAAATGGGCATTAGGTATAAAAAACATCTAATACGGTACGGTTCAGTATTGGTACAGACCTCTACCAAAACGCTATATGTCAGTACCGAAAAGTGTTTCGGTTTCAAAAAACTCGGTACCGGTTCCACCCGGTACCATTTGCTCATCCCTAATTGTATGTATTTTTATAACACAATTATTTATTGTAATGAAAGATTTGATTATTATGGCATAAATAATTCCAATAAAGTTACGTTAAAGTATTATATGTTAAACTATATTTTAATATGAGAAAAGTGTCAGGATAGTTCATGTGGTTTGCTCCGATTTCATCTTTATTCGCTACATTTTCAAAATTACAGATACAGTTCTTAACTTAGGCAAATTCGTTCTCGGATGGTTCTTGGCGTGAATATTGATTAGTTTTCTGAGTTAAATGAGTATTTAATGACCAAGATACCCTTTATTTATAAATAAAACATTAATTAATTATACATTTATAAAGATAAGTGAGACCCACATTCCCCTCCTTCATCTCTTTATTTATAAAGTATTATATGTTAAACGATATGGACTCTCTGAAAATGAATTTGTCAAAGTTGAGAACTATAGCTGTAATTTTGAAAATATAGGGACTAAATATGAAATCAGAGCAAACCACAATAACTTTTCTCTTTTAATATTATATAGTTTGTGCGTTGAGGGAAAAATTTTAAACGTTAGATACTTTAAATAATCATAACCATTAGATACTTCGAATATTACAAGAGTAGAAAGATAACAAATTTGATAAAAACATAATGAATAAGCATTACTTCGAATATTACATGATTAGAAAGATAACGAATTTGATCAAAACGTAATGAAGCATCGCATATATTAAACTATTACAAAAGACGAATATAAATTATAATTAGTTATCCAAAATTTTAAATATATTTCACTAAAATATGTCAGCTATTGTAGATTGATTGGGCACATTGATATTGTGGGCATTACGTCTCAGTCGCTGTAAAATGACATGCAAGACCCCTACCATCTCAAACGCCGTTGAATACCTTAGATTTATTATCATATAAATTCCTAAATTTTCTTTTAGTGTTTATAAATTTAAAAAATCATAAATTTTATTATAACTCCTAAAATAAAAAAATTCCTGACTTTTTTAGTTTAGTTTATAAAACTTTTGAAATATATAAATGTTTATACACGTATAATATTAACCAAAAAAAGTAAAGAGAAATTTAACTTCTGAGGCGTCTTTTTTCACGAGCGTTTCACTTGAAAACAACCTATGGACTAGGGATGAGCAAATGGTTCAGAACCGGTATCGAATTATTTGAACCAACATGATTTTCAGTATCGAACCCTAGCATACCAGGTATTTTTAGTAGCGGTACTGGCACCAATTTTTTAGGATTTCAGTACCGGTTGGTATTGAGCTTATCGCTATCATAATGTTGGAACATCATACGGAGTCACGGGTTGTATACCACCAAGCAAACGTTCCATAGAAGTGTAGAAGGCCCATTGTAGATTTGTAGGTACTCTTAACTAAGTCAAATACAATAAACTTGATTTACTCATCCAGGCAAGTCTAACATATTTTGATTTTCAGGTTTATAATAGTTGAGAATTTTAAACACTTTTGAGTTTTGACGAAAAAGGGAACTTTGAGAGGTCACAAATTGTCAAATATTTTATTCACACATTAATTTTATTTAAACAAATACGAGACAGTTTAACCAATTTAACACAAATATCCTTATCAAACGACGTGTTAAATGAAAAGTATATTTGACTTGCGATATTAAAAATTTCAATCCTTTGAGAAACCATCATTATAATATCGATATAAAGCATTTTCATTAAAACAATTGAAAACAACCAAGAAACGGAGAGTATCCCCATCCTTGATCAGAATTACAAACCACAAACCCCACAAACAAACAAACAACCAAAACAAACCCAAATAAAAAGCTGGAGTAACCAAACAGTCCCCACAAATCTCAGCCGTTGATCTCTACATCCTCGCTGGCGCAGGCTAACACGGTAGTTCAACCCATAGGATATCAGCTGGTCCAACTTTGACTTATTCTTTATTCAAACCACACGATAACAAAACAAAAACAACAATATCAAGTAGCAGCCACAGGGGATCCGAATATCCGACCCGGTGCTATATAGCAAGCACCAAACCCGGAACCGACTTCCCGACCCGACCCGAGAGACTACTCTCCCAAACAGAGGGGCAATGGAGCGAAGTAATGGACACGGGTTTCGACCCGTTACTCCCAAAACGGGTGACCGTAAGTGAGGTGTTGAAATACTCTCTTACCTGAGTAATTATACCAGATGAGTTAACAGTCCAGGCGTGGATCCAGAAAATCTGACGGTCCTGATCGCAGCCTTCAGCGATGACCGTGGATCCAAACGCGTCAACGGAATGAGGAACAAAGTTGAAATAGTTGGTGTCTTCGTTGTCGGTGCCAGTGAGCAATCGCATCATATATTGGTGAGAGGGAGGGCCATGGAACCACCACTCGAGGTCAGGGGCTAGGAGCTTGTGGACGGTGTCAACGTCACGGGAGCTTAGGGCATGGTAGAGCTGGAGCACCACGCTCTTGTTGCTGGAATCCTCCAGAGCTTCTTGAGGGTTAGCCAGTGGTTAGGGTGGGGGGTTTAGGAGAGAGAGAGAGTGTGTGTTTTGGGACAATTCGAAAACAGGACCCGCGGGGTGTTGGGGATGTTGGAAATTGAAGATGTGTGTGGGGTTTTATAAGAGGATGTTGGGGGTAGTTTTGGTATTTTGTTGCTTTCCAGCGTTTAATGTGTGCATCTCCCAGTTTATACGTAGGAGTTTGCAAAAACAAGTGCTTTGTATTTTGTTTTTATCAATTATGTTACGAACATCGGATATGGATGTCTCCGGGTTAACCGAGGATGATGTCTTCGAGCGTTTTACTTTACGTCTACCACTAGACATCATGGTCTATACGTTAGCCCATTTTGGACTTCCGCGTAAAACCTCCCAACATTTGAAGTAGAGTAAACTTCTATTTTACTCCCTATGGTTTGATCACTTTAATGGTTTTGCTCCAATCCTTTAAAAATAGTCAGTTTACTCCCTGATCTATGAAGCCCTTTATGATTTTGCTCCCCGTCTCTAACTCCATCCAAATTTTTTGTTAACTGAAAGAGTATTTTGTTAACTTCAAGTATTAGGGTATTTTAGTAAAACTACAAATAAAGATTATATTATATTATATATAAAACTAAAACCCATAAACTAATCTGCTTTCTACCCTCTCTCTCTCTACACTCTTATCTCTTCTATCAACAACCGTCACCACCTCACCACCACCACTCACTGTCACACCCCGACCCGCAACGGAATAAAAGTCGGGGCATAATTGGGTTATCACCAAAGCTCATGATATTTACTAAGATGTTTTATATTTATTAAATTCAAATTACAAACTTGAATATCCAAAAACAAAATTCATACAATTACAAAAGAAAATGAAACTATAAATTTATTCCAAAGCATAAGCTTGTTTATTCTTCTAGGCCATCCTAAGTGTTTCCTGTCTCGGCTGGATCACCTGTATCATGTGTAAAAACGGGGGAGATTTTGGGTCAACAAAAGTTGGCGAGTGAACCTTGATAAATCATTTTGGACTAATTTCTTGTTTTATTTATTAAAGTAAAGTCGTGCATTAATCACATGTGAGCAAACATATATATATAAACAATCACAAACCACTTCGGATGAGTATATGACATGAATGATGATGTATTTGAGATCAAGTCTCAATCAAACGGAGCCGATCTAATGAGGCTCCTGATGCTCAACCCGTATCCTACGGGGAACTGATGGGCCTAATGAAATGCGTGCACACTGAAATGATAAATTTAATCTACATATAATTCACACAACAATCACTACACGTTTGATCACGGATATGATGTATGCACAAGTGTTTAAATAAAGTAAAAGAATAGTACGACACATGATACACCCCAAAACATGATTAAAACGGGGAATTGGTAGAGATTCACTCACAGTGGATGCGTTTCTTGATGACGATGAATGCGCACGAATATTATGATTCAACCGACGAGGGAAAACTAACCTAAATAATAACGACATGATTCGATTAAATAAATAAATTTTATTTGAGATTATTATTTTTAATTAGTGCTCTTTAATGAGATTTTTAGATTTATTCTTGTGAGTTTAATGCAAATTTTTAACTTTAAAAACCTTATTTTTAAGTATTTTTAAATAACTTTTCAATTAAATAAATAAATAAAAAGAAACAAAAATAAATAAAAATGGGTTGACTTTGTCAGGTTTGACCGGGTCTGACCGGTCAGACAGCATGTATTCCAGGCGGCGAGTGAGGTTCGGACTCGGGACCTCTCGTATACGTGCACGCAGCTCTACCAACTGAGCTACGTGTCTAACCCGAAATATTCTCTGTTTTAATTATATATATATACTAACTAACTTTAACCTTATTTAGTTTTTATTAAAAATGATTTAATATGGCCGAACCGGTTACAGAAACCCGGAATCGAACTCGGGACCTTCGGTTCGAGTGCACACAGCCCAACCAGTTGGGCTGTGTGTCTAATCTGCTTAACTACTGGATTATATTCCTCTTATATATATACTGTGAATTGATCTGAATAGGTTTTAAAAATGTTGGTTTTATTTCAGAAAGTCGGAAACATGCGTGATTCGAACCCGGGACGTGTGTTTTTATATTTGCACACAGTCCACCGCTGGACTGTGTGTCTAACCCGGTTAAATACCCGATTTGAATTACATTAATATACAACTTAGGCTTCGTCTTCTTCACTAAGAAAAACATAGAACAGTGAACCCGACTGTTTTGCTTAATCGACCAACAAACTTATACTCGATTGAAATGGAATAAAGATTAAGTAATATGATATACCAAAACAGAGAGTTTTCTTCAGATTTCCAGCAAGTTTCGTCGACCCTGATTTGCGATTTCCGGCTGAATGAACTGATTTAACAGTTTTGATTATTGATTTGAGCAATTAAATTATCAATCAAGAGATAGTAAGGAGGTTTAGACAATTATACCGTCTGAAGAACAACTGCGGTTTTCTAATCAGTGATTCCGGCGAGTGCGAAAATCTCCGGCGACGTGCTTTGGAAGGAATAAAGCTTCGGAAAGAGAGTGCGGTTCTGAGCGAAATGTTTACAAGGAGTTTGAGTGGGTATTTATAAGGGGGACAGGCCGATTGGGTTCGAATTAGGGGTCAAGATTCGCGGTCAATGATTTCAAACGGTTTTGACTGAAATTGAGTGCCAGACAACGGTTATAACTGATGTCGAAATCAGTTTATGCGTTTCAGTCAAAGGAAAATAGCCACATTTGCGGAGTTTCGGTTTTTCCGGCGATTGCGAGTTCTGGGCGCGCTGATTACAGGTTTTGACTTTCGTTTTTTACTATAAGTGTTATTTGTTTCGGTATATAACACAAATGATGTGTGTGGCGGAGTGGTGTGGTGTGTCACACCTCGACCCGCAGTGGAATAAGAGTCGGGGCATAATTGGGTTATCACCAAAGCTCATGATATTTACTAATATGTTTCATATTTATTAAAGTCAAAATTACATTCCCAAATATCCAAACATGTCCATACAAAACAAAGAAAATAAACCAAACAAAACAATTCCAACTCTAAATCATTTTTTTCTTCTAGTCCAATCCTATGTGTTTCTGGTTGCAGCTGGTTCACCTGTATCATGTGTAAAAATGGGGGTTTTTGGGTCAACATAAGTTGGCGAGTGAACCTTGTTAGATAAACATTTATTATTGATTTACTTATTAGTTTATCAATGAAAAATTATGCATAATCAATAATGAGCAAATGTAAATAACCAAGCAGTAGCAATAGCAATCACAACTATAACATATGATAGCATGCATTAACATACCAACATCATACGATAAATACATGAATGAAACTGTGCGATCAAGGCTCAATCAAACGGAGCCGATCGTATTGCATGTACTGAAAATAATAAATGTCTGTGCGATCAAGGTTCAATCAAATGGAGCCGATCGTATGTGGACACGCCAGGTTCACGCTCATAATGTAATGGGGAACATGCTCAAAGCTCATAATGTAATGGGGAGCGGCGGCCTATGAAATTGCATGTACTGAAATAATAAATTGAATCTAATAATAACCACACAAACAGTTGAAACAACCTGGATACACAAGTTCATGATACGATGTATGCACAATGTTTTAAATATAAATATATAGCAAGACACATGATACACCCCAAAACGTGATTAAAACGGGGAATTTGTAAAGATTCACTCACATTGGGTGCGTTTGATTGGAGATGATGAGATGCGCACGAGTCGGGAGAGTTGAACAACGAGAATTACTAACCTAAATAATAACGGAAAAATATAGTAAATGAGTGGATTTATTAAGGATTTTAATGGAATTTTTAGATATATTTGTGTGAGTTTAAGGCTATTTTCTATTTTTAAAAATATTATTTTTAAGTATTTTTAATTGATTTTTAAATTAAATTAAATAAATAAAAAAATCGTTTATTTTTGCGTTGACCGTTGACCGTTGACTTGTTGACCTGTTGACCGGTTCGGTCAGTGTGCATGTATGCGCTGGATGAGACTCGAACCCGAGACCTCCCGTACGCGTGCACGCAGCTCTACCAACTGAGCTACGTGTCTAACCCGAAATAATTCTGTTTTTAATTATACTTATATACTAATTCAATTTATCCAAAATTCTTTTAATTTCAAAAACATTTTAATTCATTGAACCGGTGTCACTAACAGGTCTCGAACCCGGGACCTGTGCTTTAACGTTACACACAGTCCACCGCTGGACTGTGTGTCTAACTTGGTTAATATACAAATTTTTATTATACTTAACAACTAACAGAGTTAACCCGGTTCAGTTTTAAACAAAAAGGCATTTTATTACTGCGAAGGTGCGTGTGTCAAGACTCGAACTCGGGACGTATGCGCGTTTTTGTTCGCACACAGTCCACCGCTGGACTGTGTGTCTAACCCGTTCAAAATACCAATTTTAATTATTCTTATATTGTTATCACAGTTCATCTTCTTCGTTGGATTTTACCGACAGCAGATTACTCCATTTTATCTTGTTTAATTCGATTGTTAAGCATTACACAGACTGATATGAGATAGCAGGGATGATAATTAGAAGTAAACATACCGGTGAACGATCTATTACAGAGTTTCGGCAAGGCGTCGGTCTCTGTTTTTAAGAACTTCAACTGAGCAAATCAATTAATCGTTTTGATTAGCTAATCATGAAATTGAAGTGCTGAACAAACCTTATCAGTGTGTTTGAAGGTCCTTACCGTTTCACAGACGAAGATAAAGATTTCCAGAAATTTTCCGGCGAACTGGAATTATCTGATAACAGTGCCTGAATTCGATCTAAAGTGGAAGGTTTGAGTTAGAAATAGCTTAACAACTGGTAGACTACGATGGTATTGAAGAACTTACCGATTTGAGGAAAAATACGGTTTTCCGGCGAACTTGCAGAATTTTCCGGCGAGTTGATTTAAGCTTTCTGATGGACCGAATGTATGACGAAAGTGAAATGGAAAGTTTGTATGATGTTTCTGAGTCGCGAGAGGCTCTTTGATTACAGTAATTCGGATTGTTGAATAGTTTCGGTTATAAAACTCATCATTCTCAGAATTGAAGTCAATTCAAGTCTAAATTGATTAAAACCGTCGGTGCATCGGTTATAAACCTGAAATCGCGATTATTCAAACGTTTAGACGGTTGAATAGCCGATTTCAGTTTTTCAGTTGGCGTAACCGGTTTATCTAGGTTTGTATATAAGACTCATTTGTTTCCTAGAGTTGACAGAAAACAAACAAGTGGCGGAGTGGTTATGCGTGTGAATGTTAAACCTTTGGAGTTACAACCCAGCTGACCCGGGTTCGAGTCCCGGCAGCCCCATTAATTTTTTTATTGCTTTATTTATACTTTTTATCAATTATAACTTTTATGGTTTAGTTTGTTTATTAATTATGTACCATTAAAAATTAAATTAAGCATAATTAGGCAACGAACATTTATAACTGAATATTCGATTACAAACGGAGCGGGTTTGGTAAAACCCGTTTTCGACAAATGTTACATGGTGTGTGTGTGTCTTCGCGGGAGACCCGGGTTCAAGACCCGGCTACCCTGTTTTATTTATTATTCTTATTATTATTATTTATTAATTATGGTTTTTAAATTCTAAAATATTTATTAATTATGTATTATTTAAAATAATCTGAACAATAAATACGCAACGAACTTATAACTGAATATTTGATTATAAAACGAAGCGGGTTTTGAAACCCGTTTTTTGACGAATGTTACACTCACGATCAACCCTAACATCCACCACCACCTGTTACCTACACCGATAACCACTACAACCAGCCACCAACAACCTGCCGCTACCACTAACCACCACAACCAGCCACCAGCCACCAACCACCACAACCTGCCTTCAACACCAACATCCACCATTGTACTACATCCACCGCCACATCTTCCCAAAAAAACCCACCACCGCTGAATCCCACCACCAAAACAAGATCTGAAATCGGAGATGGAGGTCATGGTTTCTAAGACAAAGAGACAGAGATGGTAGCGGAGGTTTGACGGTTTTCAGATCTTGCCGGTGATTTCGCTATTCTCAGATTGTCGCCGTCGGAGCTTTAAAGAGTGATGGTGGTGGTGGCAGGTTCAGGGGAAGAGAGGTTGTGGGGGCACATGGTGTGGGATAATGGTGCCGGAGATCTGGTGATACATCAGGGAATTCGTTTTTCAGGCAAGTGGTTGGATTAGGGTTGTGTTGGATGGTGGAGAGAAAGAAGTGGAGGTGTGGCAGCGCCGAAGGTGTGACGACGCAGGGATGCAGTGGAGGTGGTCTGTGATGTAGGTTAGAGTTTAGATCAGGTGGCTGACTGGCTAGTAGTGGTTGAGTGATTCATCGGCGCCGGCGATTCATCGACGGATGTTCATGGTTGAGGGTGAGAGATGAGAGAGTGCAGTGTGTATGTATGTGTTGAGGGTGAGAGATGATGTATTATATTGTATATAAATTAAAAATATCTTTATAAGTAAAATAACCAAAATATCCTTACTTTTATGTGGCAAGTTACCAAAATACCCTTTCAGTTAACAAACAATTTGGATGGAGTTAGAGGCGGGGAGCAAAATCTTGAAAGGCTTCATAGATCAGGGAGTAAATTGGCTATTTTTAAAGGATTGGAGTAAAACCATTAAAGTGACCAAGAAAGTTTACTCTTTGAAGTATGTGAAAACGCATCTCGTTTGGTTGTACTCTTCCAACGTTCTTGTTAAAGTATTCATGTCGTTTTCTCCGCTAGGCCAGTTATCCCCTGTTCGTTGGAAAACTTCTTGAAACTGATGACTTTTTTGGTCTATGTGTGACCATTTGCTTGATATTGACCTTTTGGGATTCATGGTGTATTTTTTTTCTAGAAATTTTGAAAGAATATATAAGAGAATAGGAAGTTTTTATAAAAATTGGGTGAAAAGTGGGAAGATTTATAGGTTGAAAGTTGAATTTAAATTAAAAAAAACAAGTTACCATTGATCAACGGTATAAATTCGAAAAAAATGGAATGCCCGGTGTTTTCTAAAGCACGCCTAGGGGTATTTTTTTGAAAAAAACCGTCCAAAGAGGCGGTTGTGGGGCTTGGTTGGGCTTTTTTAGAGAAAAAAACGCCAAAAATGCTCCACTACGGGTGATCTAAGAGTAATGGTTTTCAAGTAGTGATCAAATGGATAAAAAGTGAACGTAAATTACTAAACATGTAAAACAAAGTATAACTTCTAAGATGGACAAAAAAACAAAAAACTGGTTGTCATGTATAATATAGCGATAAAAGTAATGATACTTGATTTGGATTTTGGATATCAAAATATACGTAATAATCAAGTTGAGACATGTGATTAAATTTAAGAGAAAATATGATAAGAAAAAATATTAAACAATGTGTCAAATATCAAATATATTAAGTTGTCTTTAGGTTATTTTGACATGTATATTAATTTTCTTTTGTTTAAACAAAAATTACAAAACATGGAATATCCTTCAAACAAATCTTTACTCGTTCTTTTAATAGTAGTATGTGTGTAGATATCTATTCAACAAATACATTCAAACAAGACAAGCATACATTTGACATTCACTTTTATATCTTATTAAAGCTAACCCAAACAGAAAAGGAGGATAGCGTGTTGTAATCATTGTAAACCCTTAACATCACCCATAACAATTATAAGGCCACTTGTTGTAGGGGTCGTACCAGGCCCGGCTTTGGCCGATGACGCCCCTCAACACAACACCAGGTGGTACGTCGGCGTCGCGGAAGTCCTCCTGCGGACGTTGGGGACGGGACAATTTTCATAAATCTTCCCCAACTCTCCCTTTTCCCTCTCATTCATCACCATTCAACTTTCCCTCTTCCCTCTCGTTCACTTAAGGTTTTCAGTTTTTTTTTCCGAAATTTGAAGTGGTTTTTGTTTTGATTTGTGAAGGTATTCTTCTGAAGTGAAATCATGGTTTTGGATGGTTGATGGTGGTGGTGGAGAGATGTAGAAAGATATGTAGAGAGAGGGGCGGTGGTGGTTGGTGGAGAAAGTGGTGGTTCTTGATAGTTGATGGTGTCGGTTGTTTGTGATGGTGGAGAGGAGTTGAGAGACTGTGAGAGATGTGGACAGAGGGAGGGGTTGTGGTGGTTAGGTGGTGGTGGCTGAAATTTGCCAAAAATTAAAAAGAAAAATTTGCCAAAATTAAAAAGAAAAATAAAAAATCTAGGTGGGGTCGGGTCGTCACCCATTTTCAAGTTTCCATCTCTGAAGGGGCGTCCTCTAAGGTCTCTGACGCATTTGCTGACGTGGCGGGTCGTCCTGGACCGAGTAGCCCAAACATAACTTGCCACAAAAATGGAAAATATCACTTAGAATATGCCAATGATATGCAAACTTCACTCGATGGTGGATCTATCCATCGCCTCATCCATTTCAATGATGTGAGGAACCCAGTTAGTAGGGGCAATGGGAATTTATGCTTTGTTGTACATTTGTACTAAGGAGGCATATAATGTTGTATATAAAATACATACACCATGTGTCATACACGAGTACTACGAAACCTAATCATCTTATATACTTATTATATTAAATGAGTTTCGTATCTATAAAAGCATATGATCAATGTAATACGTGTTGTTTTGTTGTAAAAAGTTGTTTCATTTCTTTTTTATAGTTTGATTATGGAAGTAAACTAAACTAAATGCCTAATCTAATAAAAATTAGCAACATTTGTGTGCATAAAGGTATCTACTTTAAGTCTTGGAAGGTTTTCAAAAAAAAAATTTATGTTTCACTTTTAACAAAGAACTATTTGTTTTTCTACTTATAACACCAAAAGTTTTCATCTCTTACAATTTACACTTACAACTTTTGTTATTTCAATTTTGGTCCCCACACTATTCATATCGCAGATTTTTCGTTTTAAATTTTGCGAGTTAACACGGTGTAACGTGTGTGTGATTCAACGTTTTAACATTTCTTTTTACTGCTTCATACTAGATTTTGCGAGTTCACACTGCTCAATGTACGTTTGTGGTTCAACATTTTAACGTCATCTAGTTTTTTCCCGTTTGACATGTTCGTTACAACACGCAGGGTCCTAAATCGACTTAATTATACTTTTCTTCTTCGCATTAACACACCGTAGCTTCAGTGTAGGCTGTCACTGACGATGGTGTGACATTGGTGCTATTCGACATGGTTTTACACCCCCGTTGCATTGCGACAGATGGTAAATCTAGTTAGAAAAAAAAACAAGGAGAGATAAATAGAAACGGCTTTGTAAGGATACGAGCTAAGCGATCACAAACGGTTTTGGATTTTATCCACATTATGTGTTTGTTTGCCAAAGATGATTGTTGATCAGGTTACATGCACATAATCATGTAACGTATAAAAATACAGATACAGGCCATGTCCAATCACACCATTTCTTTTATCTTTAATGACAAAAATCTAATCAGAAATTTCACTAAAATGTAATCATAACATCGAATCAGATGACTATGTGATAGAAACAATGTATACCTAATTAGTTATAATATCCGGCTGAAACCATATTAAGATTCGATTGTGTCAATTCTAACAAATTTCATTAAGTTAAACAAAATATAGGGGTGCTAAACGGGTGGTGTTCGCGGGTTGGCGGGTTCAACCCGACCCGAACCCGAAAATTTTACATGAACACGAACCCGACCCAAACCCGAAAATCGTATCATATATATGAACCGAACACGACCCGAAGTTTCGTGGGTTGACCCGAACATGAACCGTTTAACCCGAATTTTTTAATTTTTATTCTGAAATTAATATATTAAAATTAAAAATTACTTAAAAAAACACAAATTTATATATATTATCATATTTAAATTATAAAATCTATGTTAAGTTCTCTTTGTAAGTTATAATCATGACATAAAATACACGCCCCATTTAGTTTATGACATAAAATATATTATAAAAAATACAATATAGTATAAATGTGTTAAACGGGTCAACCCGCCAACCCGACCAGGTTGACCCGAACCTGACCCGTTAACCTAAACGGGTTCGCGGGTTCAACCCGAAACTGACCCGAACCCGTTTAGACGAAACTAAACCCACGAATTTCGTGTTAGGTTCGTGTCAGGTTTTCGGATCGTGTCAGAAATTCACACCCCTACAAACATACAACACAAGTAAAAACCTAGTCTTGTTTGTGATCCCAATACTTTTATTCAAGCAGGACTTGTTGGTATGTAGCGGTGATTGGCCCTCTACCACTTGTCCAACTAACCATTCCTCCTAACCATTAATAACATTTTAAATTTAGTAAATGTGAGACGATGCTTTCAAGGCATAACAAGGGTGTTTGGGATCCTTCATCACAAGGTAAATCGTAGCGATCAAGAACCATATATGCATATCTACCTTGTCACAAAAAAAAAACTTACGTGCTACTTCAATTCAATATAATATAAGACAAATGACAAACATAAATAAAAATTGGTCAAAGAGCACTTTGACCCACCAATCAATATTTCCCAGCTAATCTAATGTTGTCAACATGAATAAAGATTGATATCTAAAGCTGAATATGATATTTATTTACATTATTATTATTAAAAACTTAAAAGTACGCATAATATACAGTGATATCAACTGACAACTTAAGCTAGCCTTAAGTCCTACCGCATGTCTATAACATCATTGACATATAATTATAATACATGTCATATAATCATAAATGTCTAGAGTTTCTAACACGACACAAAATGACATGAAATTAATCAGGTTTTGAGTTGTCATATATAACCATTGGCCGTGTTTGGCTTGACTTGTTTAACCCACTTTATTAGATGGGTCGAACCGCCAACATGTTTGGTTAAACATATCAGCCCACTAACCCATTTATGTTCTGTTTAACCTATTTTTACAACTTGATGAACACATTCACAAGTTGATTATCACCCGCCAACCCATATGACATGTTTAACTAGTCGTGTTTGGATTTTAAAATTTTAAACATATGCGGAATAGGATTGATGTTTTTGACACGTAAAAAATACGGACTATATTTGAATTGAACAATTCAACCCATCAACACACCAATTGACAACTATAACTCTCTTATAAATCATTTACACACCTAGTTACCAAGTAAAAACACACACATATGCGTGTGAATGTATGCCGGCACAATATCACTCAAACATTAAATAATGGTATGTAAAGTAATTTTAATAATAAATAAGTGACCTTCTCGTGCAATAACAGAAGTTAGTTTCTATTAAGCGTCGATTTTTACAGTGGTCCACGTCATTGTTATGACTTGGGTTGTAAATAATCACCATTGCTCGTCTAGTGGCACTCATCATAATTGCAATGAATCCAATTTAACTTCCAAGCCTTGTCTTGTAGTGTAAAGTGGTCACTTTGTGACTATAACACGTGGCTATCAAAATTCATGAGGCTTAATCATACTAAATATGATATGATTTAATGAATAATATTTAGGTTCAGAACATCTTCATTGTAGCTAGTGAAGGATCCAGTTTTGTTTTATGGTTTCATATGAATCTATTCAGTTTGGAAAAAATTAGTGAGAACTTTGTATGATTTGCAAAAAAATAGTGAGAATCTATCAAAACGAACACACCGAAAGAAGTTTCTGAATCCGCCACTGACTGTAGTGTAACATTCGTCGAAAAACAGGTTCCAAAATCCGCTCTGTTTAAAAAAACTTTAGAATTTATTTAAAAAGTTTCGTTACGCATTTTTTCATTTTTACAAAAGGTAATTTCCATAATTTGTAAATAAATAATTAATATGTTGATTAATAAAAGAATAAAAAATAATAGCAATATTTAAGATTTAAAATATATATATATATATATCCAATAAGTGTAGACCGCGGGTTTCGAACCCGGGTCTCCACTCAAACCAAACACACAACACACCAGTACACCACTTGCCCACATCTGCTACATCTCAAAACAATTATACATTTGTAATTACGTTCCTTTGATCCGGATTCAAAAAGAAACAGTCGCGCGAAGTCACCGGCTATCATCAAGATATCTCAGACTCCTTTTCAATCATCGAATGTAACTGATCACGTAATAGACTCAATCAGGGAGTCAACAGTCCCCAAATCGGTTATGCAATCATCTCGGCAATTTCATCTTGACCGCAATTCTTGAAACCGAAATCGGTGATTTACTGGTTACTCTATAAATACCAATCGTTTTCACCACAAACGAATTCGTTCAATCTCTCAAACTCTCTCTTAAACTCTCGCTAAAACACTCTAAAGCTGTCCCTGCAAGTCGCCGGAATTCTCAGTTACTCGCCGGAAAACCGAAGAATCCATTCCATTATTGCCTTACTCTAAAATAAGACTTCTAGAGCTCAGACAGAAATCACCCACACTCACCTCAAACTCCCTGAAGAGCCTCTGTCGCAAGTTAAGCTTCGCCGGAAAAAAATTGGAACTCGCCGGAGTTGGTCACCGAGATCATCAAGGTTCTATCTTCCTGTGGGTATGAACCTTTAAAACCTTTTTATGTTCATGTTAACTCCGTTAGTTTGTAAACCAGTAACCAGAATTGTTAAAATACAGATAACAGCCGGATTTTTGTTTCTGGGTATTGTCTAGGAAGAGGATGAAGTTTTACTTAGAAAATAAGTATAATTAATCTTGATGTTTTAACCAGGTTAGACACACAGTCCAGCGGTGGACTGTGTGCAATTACAAAGCACACGTCCCGATTTCGAGTCTTGGTCAGATCCGTATTAATAATAAACGTTTCCCTTTTTCTTTAAACCAAATACGCTAACATGCTGCAAGATGTTAAGTATAATTAAAATCAGTATTTTAACCGGGTTAGACACACAGTCCAGCGGTGGACTGTGTGCAATTACAAAGCATACATCCCGGTTCGAGCCACACATATTTCGACTTTCTGAAATAAAACCAAAACTTTTTAAAACCTATTCAGATCATCCTTCAACATGTATATAAATATAGAATAATTCAGTATATAAACGGGTTAGACACACAGCCCAACTGGTTGGGCTGTGTGCACGTGAACTGAAGAGCTCGAGTTCGATTCGGGATACTTAAACCGGGTTTGGCAAATTATGAAACCTTTTTAATAAAACTAAAATAAGGTTTAAGCTAACGAGTATATATAAGTAATTAAAATCAGAAATATTTCGGGTTAGACACGTAGCTCAGTTGGTAGAGCTGCGTGCACGTATACGGAAGGTCACGAGTTCGAACCTCACACGCTGCCTATAACAAATCAGTCTGACCGGCCGTTGACCAGTCAACCTTAGAAAAAGAGTAATTTTTTTTAATTAAAAATCCTTTTTATTTTTCTTTGAAAATTAGTTAAAGTTACCTCAAAATAAGGTTTTGAAGCCTAAAAATTTGCATTAAATTCACAAAAAATAAATCTAAAAATCTCATTTAAGAGCACTAATTAAAAATATTAATCTCAAATAAAATTTATTTATTTATCGATTTATTACGTTATTATTTAGGTTAGTTTTCCCTCGTCGGTTGAATCATAAATTCGTGCGCATTCATCATTATCAAGGAACGCACCCACTGTGTGTGAATTCTTACAAATTCCCCTTTTTATTCATGTTTTGGGGTGTATCATGTGTCGCTTTAATTATTTCGTTTATTCAAACTTGTGCTATTACCATTATATGATCTAAACTTGTGATGTAAATATTGTTTGTTGTGATGTGTGTTTACATTTTGTCAAGTTGCATGCAAATCATTCATTAGGCCCATCAGTTCCTTGTGGGAGACGAGTCGAACATCGCCTGTCTCATTAGATCGGCTCCGTTTGATTGAGCCTTGATCTCATTGTTCATCATTTGGTGTGTGTGCTTGTGCATAAATTGATATTATGTGTTTTGTGATTAAATTTACATTTACATTTACTCATATGTGGTTATGCACCTTTTTATAATCAATATAATAAATTCGTTCAAATGTTTTCATAAGATTCACTCGCCAACCTTTGTTGACCCAAAAACCCTATTTTTACACATGATACAGGTGATTCAGCTGAGAAAAGAAACACGTAGAATGGCCTAGAAGAATAAACAAGTTAATGCTTTGGAATTGACGTTTAGTTTTGTTTTCCTCTGTAATTGTATGGTTTTTATTTAAAGAATACTTTAGTTTGTAATTTGAATGGAAATGTATTTGAACTTGTTGTGCTTGTATGTTTATTGTAACTTCTTCTTTAAAGAGAAATAATAAATATGAAACTTTATAGTAAATGTTATGAGCTTTGATAAAAACCCAATCATGCCCCGACTACCATTTCCGCTACGGGTCAGGGTGTGACATGTAGCCCACGGGAGGTCACCCGTAGTGCATGCGAAGGCCCTCCTAGGAAGGGTTGAGCAAGAGTTCTTTAGCCTGTGCGTTCAGTGCCTATGAGGGCCGGAGCAAACACACCAGCAAAACTAGATAAATAATTTCTTTTTTATTTTTCAATTTGATTTGGAGTACATTCATTAATCATACATCACGAGTTTTTAAAATATTAAATCATTTAAGTACATTTAGTGAGTAAAAACATAGAAATATTTAATGTTTTAACTTTAAAAACATTAATTTATGTAACTTTTTACACCATGTTTATTTTTATAGGACACTTTAACTTTTATAAATTGTATTACTAACAAAGTATTTATTTATTACAAGATGATAATTTGTTATAGATAGTATAAAAATAACTTGATTATGAAAAATAAATTAAAAAGTTGTGATGATGTGAACTTTAATTATATGTCAAGATGTTTGTATGATTTGAGAGAGAGATGAGCTTTTTAAAAAGTAAATGAAAATCTTATTTGATGGTTGACGATGTGTTTTGAGTTTTTTTGTTTTTTTTTTTTTTCATGTTTTCTTTGACCATGAAATGTAGACTAGTTAAGTATGCGATAATTATAAATGAGTTATTTTATTTACACACCCTTAAAATCTTATTCACATATCCTTGTCACTCTAACTCTCTATATATCTTTGTACATATTGAGAGAGATAAGATGAAAGTACGGGTGAATATTAACTCCATTATCAAATTAAACAACTAAAAATGAGTTAATTTTCTTCTACCAAAAACCAATAGGGCAAGCAGCTTAAGTGAACCATACGATTATATAAACTAGTCAATTATGATTTAACACCTTAAAAGTGAAATCCTAATAACCTAATAGCATAATCCAATTTATATAAGGGTGAGTGGGTGCATGCCTAACCCTTTTAGGCAAAGTTTTTCTCCATCCAATTAAATTATGTCATGTAATTTGCCTAAACTTTTTTTCTATTACCCAAAAATCACAAGGGATGCATGCCTAGTTGAGTTTAGGCAAACCAAATTTTTTAAACTTACATTAAATTAATAATAAGAAAATCATTACACTAAATTAAAATAAAATAAAAAAACATTACACTAAACTAAAAATCAAACAAAAAAAACATTACAATAACTAAATAAATTAACTAATCTTCGTCGGAATCCACCAATAGGTGTGGTAAATTCATTCTTCCGAGATGCTCAACGAGATCATTTTTAGAAACAAACTTTTTGACATACGAAATCGATAACGGAAAATTTCTTCGTTATATTTCGGTTCCTCGACAAAATAATCCGCCATAAGGATTTTGTGCCCACTCTTACGACAAAGACGAACATGACGTTTCTTACTAGATGTGCCCGTGTCTTGTAGTTCGGTATTTCTTCCACCATTTTTATAAAAAATAGAATAGATTTGGAGTAATGAGGATGTGGGTTGGTGTGAATTTGTTTAAAATGTATGTGGTTTATATAGGTTTAAAAAAAATACGTTTTTTTAATTCAAACGAATATTACCGTTGAAACAATTCCAAACAATCAAACAATTAGTGCCCCTTATCCCATTTCACCATTAATGCTCCTTATCCATTTCACCTCGGCAAGATACGCCGATTTTCTTCAATTTCGGCATGGCAAATTTTGTGGCGGTGGAGTTGCCTATCGGCAAACGGTTTGCCGATGTAAATTCCCGCATGCACCCAGTTGGCTCTAAGTTGTATCACACTTTAAGCTTACACATTTTATAAATATATTTTTTTATATAATTACTTTGATAAAATACATATTACAAGACCAAATTTGGTATTCCGAATATCCGAATAATACAATTAGCATCCACTACTTTAAGTTCGTGCGTATGTACAACTGGGACTCCACATACATACATACTTTCGATCCTATCATTTTCATGGCAGAAATTGTAAGAACGGTGCTTTGTCTTTAACCTTTAAAACAAAACACGAATAGTCGCTTTTTTAGTTTACAGTCCATCTCTGACCACATTAATTATTATATTTAATAATTGTGACATGTTACTTTTTATAAATATATTACTTTTTTTAATACAACATTCTTTACTTTTTATTTAGCTTAATTAAGAATGAAACATATATATTTAAAAAAAATGACGACTAAGTTTTATTACACAAGTTGTAAGCTTGATCTACATTTTACATGGAGTAAATAAACACAGTTGTGAATTTAAGTTATGATTTTTTAATAAGGTCCTTAGATCAAACACTAATTAAAAGACAAGGTAGGGTTTTAGAATGAACACTAAGTTAAGAGTGAATTGTGTGAACTAATCTGAGTCATTAGATTATATCATCTAGAGATTTTTAAACAATGGCAAGATTATAATTATAAGGTTGTAACTTCCTTTTAAATTAATTGACAGAAGGGTGTTTGCGTCTTTTGTAAATTGCATTTATTAGACAATATAATCAAAATTACTAAAATCTTGCTAGTTTCCATATATATAAGATACACAGTTGTTAGTGCATACACATGTGTACAGTCTCGATAGTATCAGTTTATACAAGATACACAGATGTTAGTTTATACACATGTGTGCAGTCTCGCTAACTATCAATTTATACAAGATACACTGTTGTTAGTTTATACACATGTGTACAGTCTCGCTAACTATCAGTTTATACAAGATACACAGTTGTTAGTTTATACAGATGTGTAAAGACTTTTGATACATCTGTGTATTTTGCAGTCCACGACCTAGTTCCGTTAGGAGTTTCATATACGGTTTTGAATCCGGGAGGGACAATTGGTGTCCAGTACCTAATTAGGAGTTTCATATACGTTATTAGCAACTGATTCTACACGAGTTTAAAATAATGGAGAAGTAATTAAAAATGAGAGAGACAATTAATAAATGAGAAAATTAAGGGATTTTAATTAAGAGAGAGAGGGAGAGCTAATAATCAATGGTTAAGATTAGTTCACTTAGTTCATTTTCAAGAATTTTTTCACAATTAATCGTAAGACAAATAACAAATTAGTTATATGTGAATATACACATGCATTATATATCATCACGTGATTATGTGAATATACAGATGCATATATAAAGTCTTTATTCACAAGTGATTTAAATTTATTTACTCGAACCTTCATTTTATAGATCAAACCATTTATCAGGAAAAGCTGTAAGAAAACATTCATTCATTAAAGTTGAAATCTTGTTTTACATATTTACATTGAGTGACACACAAAACTGTTAACTGATGTTAAGATTTGTAACTTTGATTCATATTATATATATGATCAAAATAAACAGAAATCTTCAACTATACAACTAATGAATAAATGTGTTCTCATTATCCTCACGATTTTAAAAATATGGTAAATATTTATGTATCCAAGATTCCAAGTGTTGATAAAATTCTATCAGATTGTAAAAATATATTATCCAAGTGAAAGTTTAGGAATCACGGCAGTCAGGACGAACACTGGAATTAATCTTTCAAAAAACTTACACTTTATATGACAAGAAGAGCTTTTAACCATAGAATGTCTGAACACCACAAATGGCATGTTTCAATTCACTGATAAGCGTTTAAAAGATTATATTTTTAATTTTCAGTAGAAATGCTTATGTTAGGGGAAAAAAAGCTTTATCCAATGTGAGATCTAAACCCTTGCTTTAATAAATATTTAATAAATAAATAATGAAGGGTAAAAATGGTCGTTTAATGGTTTATTATAAAAATTAAAAAAATCTAACTATTTTGTCCTTCATTAAAAGAGAGGAAAAAGACAAAAAAAAAAAAAAAACTAAATATTAACTGAAAAATCTAACCAGATTTTGCTTTTGGATAAAAATGACAACAAAATTAAAACCATAATGACACAGATTCAAAAGTTCTAAGTTTTGAACTAAAGTTGCAAAAATGGCCATAACTCAAGGACCATTTTGACAGTTTACTCTTATTAATTATATAACACAAGCCTTAAATACAAACAACATAAATATCTTAAATATATATATGTATAATTCTATTAAGATCATCCGTGATGGTTAATGCCCTTTAAGATGTATTTTCCGTCACATTAACATTATAACGGCGCTTTAAAAAATGTATAATGATAACGCCCTTTAATGTCATTTCATTCATCACTTTCTGTTTTGTTTTCTCTGCATTGAACATTATATTAGAAATGTCTCTCGCTTTCTATACTCTTATCATGCCTATGAAGACATTATCAAACTCATTTACGCTTCTATAACACCCCATTACACATGACTTAAATGGCATTATTGTTAGCAGCCTTGATTATTCATCAAACAATCATACCATTGAGTAGTTATTGGTTCTATAAGAGTTTTTTGCATTATTAAACCAATGTCGATATAATGGCATGCCTTTTAATTTTTTTTGCTTCATAAGTAAACGACAAATGAAATAATATAAAAATAGTGGCAGGTAATGATATATGTTTTTATAGCAATAATTATGTTTTTAATGATCCAAATCAGATATTATTTTGATTAGTGTTTATGTACGTAAATTTTGTTAGATTACAGTGAAGTCACGTGATCTGGAATAGTGATTTCACTGTGAATTTAAATTTTAAATAAGATTTAAAATATGAAAAAAAAATAAGACGTAAGTGTCACTTACTAAGAGAGTAAACAACCGCTGCATTGAAGTGAATAAGATGATTAGGAAATAATGGAGAATTGAATTTCAAATTTCCAGTTTATAATCAATATACGACATCTTCTTAATATATCGCGTCTTAGTATCTTACATATTAAATTTCAAGTTTTCATTTTAAAACCTAATATATGGTATCGTCTTAATATCATTATCATATTGTGTTTTAATATCGTGTGAAAATTACCTTTTTACCCCAAAGGGTTGTATAATGAATAATAATAATAACAATAATAAAGATAGATAGATAGAGATAATTAATTAATAGCTCAACTTCTTTAAATTTCAATCAATTAAATTGATAGCTAACTTAATGTTTTATGTTAAATTTATCTCAACATATGATATGAATTTACAATTTGTCCATCTAAAATATATTATATAGTACTACAAATATACAATGGCAGATCTATAAATCATTATAAGGTGACGTTTAAAAAAAGGTAACGAAATAAAAAAAACACGTCGAATTTTTCCAAAACGTTGCATTATTGACGTGATGCCAATGGGCAATGGAGGTTTCCCTTTCTTAGATCCGCCCCTATAGATATAGATATAAATGATAATATATTTTTTAATTCTTTAAATGTATAAGCACGACCACCAGGCCACCCATCTTAATAGTTGGGGCAAATATCATCCTCTCTTCTTCATGTCGGCTTACCCGACTTTTCTTCTTTCTTTTCTTGTGACCGCGATTCTCTCTTGACCTCATCTCACATTTTTCATACATTCAGAGGTCATGGATTTCAACCTTTCTTTCCTTGCCTTGTACTTCGCAGCCTTGCACCTCACTTCACCTCGTGGATGCTGACACATAACCGCGCTTTCATGCTCTTACTTTTATATTCACCATAAACGCTAAAAATGTTGAATAAATCACTTCTTACTTTTTCTATGTAAGCCTATCCAAGAAGTTGATTTTTTTTGCGTGTTTTTCTAACCGTTGGAAAGAGACATACAAACTAGATATTTAATAAAAAATCTGACCAGATTTGAATTTTGATAAAAATAACAACAAAATTGAAACCAGAAGAAACCAAATTCAAAGATTTGAGTTTTGAATTAAAATTACAAAAACGACCAAAACTCAGCAACTATTTTGAAAATTAATAATTAATAATTTAGTGCGTATATATACAATACAAGCATTTAACGTAAGAAGAAAAATGTGATAACATATCTCAACTCCAGCCATAAACTTGTGTAGTTGTAGAAAAATAAACTATGTTTTGTGAGAGGCTATAAGCCTATAACATATATGACACGTTTTATTTGGTTTGCCCAAATTTATTTTTTTCATTAACTAATTAGTGAGTATTCTCATTCTATTCCTTATACTCATTCAAATCGTAAAATAAAAAAAAAATTAATTAAAAGCATCACTCTATCTCATCCTTTATCCATATAATTTTAAGAGATACTAATATAAATTCTTATATTTAAGAAAAAATAAAGCAAAACCTCTATCAATATTATTTTACTAAAATACATTTTTTTTCTCTAAATTATATTTAAAAAAAAAAAACCCTGTCACATCAGATTCTCTATCTCTATATCTATCTTAATCATAAACACTTATTTCATAGTCTTTTTCTCGGTTTTATACTCACAAAATTATATTTAAAGATGAATAGTGAATCTCAGCATTCAGATAACTAGTGTAGGATCTCTAAACGTATATTTCAAAGATGCTAACACAGATGACAAAATATGAAACAACTCTATGAATGAGATAGAAACCCAATGTAAATTCTCTAAGAAATTGGATGTGGGAGGGTTTTAAAAATTAAAAGAAAAGGTTATGAAATAGTGATTTTTAACTAAATTATATAAATAAAAGTAAAAAGAATACGAAGGAAATGCTCTTATATTTGAAATTTAAATTTTAGTTTATCATTCATCTTTTGTTTGTTTTATATAGATATAAAAATTAAAAAGAAAATAAAACGTTTAGTGGTGGTCGTTGGAAGCCTTTAGTGGAAACCCAAGTTTGAGTTGGGATTCTTTAGTGGAACAACCTCGTAGATTCTAACTTTCACTAATATAAAGTTGTAGGAATACCAAAGGTAGTGTCATGTAGTAGAACAAATAAATAAAATTCGACTTTTTTTTTGTAAAAGTTGTGTGCTGTTATAAGATAAAAAGGATGTTGAAATAACTAAGCATCCGTATTTCATTTTATTATATAAAAATAAAAAATATAAAATAAAATCGGGGTTTAGTAAAAAAAAACTAATTTCTATTAACATTTAGTTTTTATAATGTGATTAACCCGGTTTTTATAGGCAGTCATATTCAATCACAATAAAATGATAGTGGGCGAAATTTCAAAAGCACATAGGTTTTACATCAAAACAAAATCAGGATCTATTACTTCAAAATCATCCATAGTGAAACCCTTAGAGCTTTTAGTCTCTATTTTGTCAATCTATTTCAACCTTAATATTTTTGTATATCGGGGCCTATTACTCTAAAATCATCCATAGTGAAGTGAAATCTTTAGAGCATCTACACTACTTTGAATTGGATGGAGTTCGCTCTCGGCGGACACACAAACCGGATACATAAGTGTTGGAGGTGATGATGTGTAGTGATCCGGTACAGTGTAGCAGACCTCTTCGGACTCAGGGGGCGGGGATCACACACACAATTACTTTTAATGTGATTCTTTTATATAAAAGTAGAGTGTGATAAGGCGCATGGAATTATTTAGCGTTGAAGGAAAAATATTTTTTTTTCTGATGTTGAGGTCTTGAATGGTGTTGCGTACTGAGGGGGCAGATCTAGTTTTTGGATTTGGACCTCGCGTTGGAGATACTTTAATGCCGGGCCTTTTTATAAGTTTTACCCCTAAACATTTGTGTGTTAGACCATATGTTATGGTCCGTGAACGTGAGAGTGAGGATGCCATTTCACTCACCATCACTACCACACAAACATCGTGTTGCAAGGTGTGTGAACGTGAAAACGGGTTTGAGAGTGAGTTGGCTCGTGGGTCTTATTCACGTGATAGCACCCTACATGGGTTTTCAATAGTATATACTAGTGATATTTCCTCTGCGCTTCGTCGCGGGATTTCGATCAGTATTTGTTCGGTTAGTTACGGTATCGGCACTCGC
Organism: Scalesia atractyloides; assembly: GCA_947069175.1. Lineage (NCBI taxonomy): Eukaryota > Viridiplantae > Streptophyta > Magnoliopsida > Asterales > Asteraceae > Scalesia > Scalesia atractyloides. The sequence goes on along the minus strand of CAMTDV010000116.1, from coordinate 84,767,683 downwards.
TATAGTAATCGAAAGAAAAAACCTTACATCCATAGAAAACAATAAAAACGAATATCGGTACCGATGTTTTTTAGTTGAAATCGATTTAGTTGATTTGCGTTCTATGCTTATTTTTTCAAGACTGTCATATAAACTTTCTTGAAAACTGCTATCGTGATTCGTGACACTATCATACCAAACCAAATCGACACCAACTGAATTGTTCGATACCATTATTTATTTTTGATTTTGCTTTCGATAAACTAAGAATCGTATCGCTACCATACCGAACAACATTGGTACATATATGTATTATTTTTATGATTTTTTGTTCTATAACATATATTGTGCTTCTACCTTAGTGAACCGAACCCATAGCGAATGAAAAAACATCGATTCGGTATCGATATTTATTTTTACTGACTTTTCTTTCAATAAACTGACATCGCATTGCTTGCATACTGTACCAAACAACATTTGTACTGATACATGTATTAATTTTATGGTTTTCGATTTCAATTTTTTTCATTTATGTAACTCTATTTATAACGATAAATAAATATCGGTACCAGTACCGTGACAATTTGAACTGATCGATGTCGTTCGAACAACATCGGTGTCGGTACCGGTGTTTGTTTTTATCGTACCGGTGCTGTTATGAACCAAACCGATATCGCATTGATTGTTAAATAAAATACTACTAACTAAAAATAAAAAAAACAAATACCTAAGAATTATTATTTACTATTAATTAATAAAAAATAAACAATAATTAGTTACTATCTATTACTAAAAAATTAAACAATAATAAATAAAATATTACTAAAAGCAAATACTTCAATTACTATTTATGAGAGTTATGTCATATGCATAATTATTTGGTGGAATCAATCACAAACAAACACGTTAGTTTTAATTTGATTTTTTTAAATAAGTTGTATTCCTTAGTTTAAAAGAGAAACTAAATATACATTATTGTATTTTTTTCTATACATACAATGCTTGCTCTTCTCAAAATTTAGACCATCTATTATGGTTCATAAATGTAAAAAATAAAGTGGAATGTCATTGTTACTATCAAGTAAACACCACACCACAAAGTTTGCGAACGTGAAAATGAGTTTAAGCTCTCACAGATCTTCTTCATGTTATAGGCCTACAGGGTGCTACATGGGTCTTATAATAGTTTTTATTATTATTTTTTATTTGGAGGCAATCACAAAGCAACACCTCTATCATACTTTTTATTTTTTTTTTCTAATGCACACAATTTGATTTTTCTTTTCAAATCACTTGTGCTCCTCAATTAAATAAAATTTATATACACGTTCTTGTTTATTTATGTAACATTTCAATACAAACTTTTTAATAAAAACAAAGTTGTTTTAAAAACACATTCTTTTGTCTAGGAAACGGGTTTAAAACATTCTTAAATCGAAATTTTAGATGACAAGTTATTGTTTAAAATGAAATAACATATAACTTTAGTTGTTTGAATATAATTTATAAAATAAAAAAAATAATGTTTATTGTTTAAAATAACTAACAGGCTAAAAAATTAATTTAAATGACCACTTAAAGTCACTTACCATAATACATGTTTAGTGAAACTCTTGTCTGTGTGACAACATTTTCAATGTAACTTTCATTTACCATAACATATGGTCTTATTAACTTATGATATTCCCGGATTCATCAGATGCCACTGATTGTCAACAGTAATTGGGTGATCAAGGGTAACCAAGTTATCGTTGACAGGAGCTAATCATCGATAGTAACTAGAGTTCCTGCTAGTGGCGCAGCTTGAGATTTCCAATCGTGATGTCGAAAATATATCTACCCAAAAATTCTATAAAACAGACGGTCAAAAACGTGTATACCCAAAAATTTCCATACGAAAACTACATACTTTGCACTACTAAGCGAAAAGTTCGGGAGATCGGCCACCCCCACCCACCCCCACTATGTTGCGCCCCTAGTTCCTGCTATTGTTGTTAATGGTAACGGAATTATCCACCAATTGTTTTAACCACTAACTAATACACATCTTTCTCAAAGCATTATGTTGTTTCAAAAGCTAGAGGTGAAAAATGAGTCAAGCCTTTTATGAATTACTCGAGATCAGCTTGCTTAAAGCCCGAATTGAGTTGAGCTTAAACAGGTTTAAGGATTTTATACCAAACGTGTTCAAGGCCAAAATTCTAAAAGTAAGTTTGACTAAACTCACAAGACTAATTGATCATGTTATTTAGTAACAACAACAACAGTAACAAAAACCATGCTCATTAATTCCTAGAAATATCAGAGTTATTGGTGAAGTCAGGAAAAAGTGTGATGTATGCATACCTTACCTCTATTTGATAGAAATGCTACCAGAGAGACCTTGACTCTAAAACCGACGTGTAAACATAACCAAACATATAGAAGAGTTAAGTGCCATTTACGTCCATATGTTTGTCCACTTATACCGTTTCAGGCCAAATTTTAAAATTGTACAATTTTCATTCCTAACATTATTTAAACATGCCATTTCAATTTAAAAAACTAACCTGAGTTAAAAACTGTTTGTTTAATGAAGAGCATAATTGTCAATTCCTGTTTTTTAATAAAATTCCCATTTTTTAAATTCTATTAAAATCCAATCTCTTTTATCCCCTTTTCCCACCATGCACACCAAACAAGCCACCACCAAATCTCGCTAGAAAGTCGCCTTCACTTCCATGGAGAACGACAACAAACTCGACCAACATCTCCTCTAATCCGCCATCTCCAACGGCAAAGAGCTCTCCCTGTTCATCCGCAAAACCTTCCCCTCTGGTAAACCGGAAACCATACTTCACCACCTCCGTCACTTCTGCAGATCCAAAGAAGCCAAGATCTAAGAAGTATGCAAACTTCATTATCAAGACTTCATCATGGCCGTCGATGACCTCCGTTCATTTCTCTCCGACGTGGAATTGCTCAAATTGTCAATTTCAAACTTGAACAATCAGTTACACTGCATGTCGTTGTTAACATCACTTGATTTGTTCATTGAAGCAAGAAATAAGTACCAAAACATAGCCCTATCTCTTTAGATCTGTGTTAAAGTATTTGAGATTCGTGCTGTGCAGTGGCGGATATAGAAAATTTCGTAGGAGGTAACGTTTTATAGAAAAAGGGTAACGAAATCGAAAAAACGTCAAAAGAAGTCAAATTTTCCCAAAATTTACACTACCATCGCAGCGCTAAGGGGTAGCACCCCTTCCCTTAAGGTAGGTCCGCCCCTGATGCCGTGAGTTGGAACCTAGGGCAAGTTGCTATTGGACAAGCATAATTTTAATATAAATTCATCATTTTTTTCGATACCGATTCTTAATAAATACACAAAATTTGTCACCAATATAATTACGATTCAATATTGCAAGAAACAGATACGTAAATACGTTTCGTATTCTATGTCGTCTTTATGAGAATCAATGTTGGATTTTGTTAAAATAACTCATTCAGTTGGTATTATGTTTGTTATGTATGGTTATAATTCTGTTTGTGAGTTGTTGTCAGGTGTTGTTAAATGAAGGGCTTTCAAGTCAATTGAGGAAACTTAGTGGATCTGAATGAAAGGTTATTGTGGCCGTGATTAAAAGAAAAGAAGCTCAGGTGTGCAAAGTGGAACATACCAAATATCTGGGTATAAGTTGGTGGAGTTGTTCTGTTGGCGTAATACCGACTCAATTATCACTCTCAGTTTCTCTCTCTTGTTTCTCTCTCTAGTTGTTAGAGTTTGAGATCTTGTTGATCTCTGTTTGAGAAGATCTGATTGAAGATCTGTTGTATTATCTGTATCGTTTCTATGTTTTGATCAACTAATAGTTCATCAGTTGATCTGTGTATTGTGTTATCTGTTTCAGATCTTACTTTGGTAAGATCTAGGGTTTGGGGGTGTTTTTGGGTCGGATAATCAATAAAAGTTTTGGTCACCGTTTTGTCGCTATTTTTGTTGTTTGATTCTTCTTGTTGTTGTTCATAGATCTGTATAATTGTTTGTATTACAAATTTCTACATGGTATCAGAGCTAATTAGCTCTTGATCTGTGTTTTTCCGCTGCAAAACTAACTAGTCTTTTGTTTGATTTAGGGTTATCTTGTCTCGTAACGGTTCTGTGCTTGAAGCTAGGGTTTCATCGGTGTTTTTCTTGTTCTTGTTTTATCGATTGAAGGCTGTGTTGGTCTTTGTAATCCATTGTGGTTACAAAGCAAACTGACCAGTTTGTTGGTGTGGATCTTGTCTTCTGATATGTTTATATAACCCAAGAAGGTTTATAAAACATATCTCTGCTAAGGAAGGAGTTAAACGCTTCTGTAAGTTAGGGTTTAATTTCTTTGTTAGTATTGGTTTTGAATCGTTGATGCCGGGGTAGTAAGGACCGGTTATACGTGTTCTTTATCTGGTTTGTTTTGTTTCATATAGCTTATTTGGCTCCTGAGTTAAGACATGTCCAGGCACTTTGAGTGATGAACCTGGAATCTTGCCCCTGACTCAGTTTCGCCTTAGGGTTTGTTGTGTGTAAGATCTTCTTGATCTTATCTGTCTGTGATCGTCTGTTGTATTGTGTTTGTTTAATATATTCTATATTGTGTCAATATGAGCGATGTTGTTGGTACCTCTGCTACTCTTATAAGTAAGCTCGATATAGGTGATCCCCTGTTTCTTCACCCTAGTGATTCTAGTAATCTTACAATTGTCAGTATCAAACTTAAAGGGACTGAAAATTATAGGGTATGGTCTAGTGCTATGAAACTTGCCTTAGAGGCAAAAAATAAGTTTGGCTTTATAGATGGCAAATGTAAAAAACCTACTGATGATACTGTGTTAAGTAGTCAATGGGATAGATGTAACTCAGTTGTGTTGACCTGGTTATTGAAGTCTGTATCAGAGGAGTTGTATTTGGGTCAAGTTTTTTCTACTCTTGCTTCTGAGGTTTGGTCTAATTTAAAGGAAACTTATGACAAGGTAGATGGTTTTGTTGTATATGACTTATATAAACGTATTAATGGTATTTCTCAAAATGGAACATCTGTTTCTGAATATTATCATAAACTGAACACTATGTGGAAACAATTTGATTCCATGGTTCAGTTACCTACATGTTCATGTGATGCTGCAAAAGATTATAATGATTTTTCACCTCTTATTAAATTGATGCAGTTTCTTATGGGCTTGGATGATGTATACCAGCCTGTCAGAACAAGTTTACTAACAAGAGAACCTCTACTTACTGTCAAAGTTGCCTTTTCTATTATTTCCAGAGAGGAGTCTCATAGAAATAATAGTGCTAACTCAAAAGTTCAAAATGTTTCTTTTGATTCAAAGTCTAATCAACAGTTTGACCCTAAGAAAAAATTGTTTAGAGGACCTAACCCAAATCTGAAATGTACTAATTGTAATATGCTAGGTCATACTGTGGACCGATGTTATGAATTAGTAGGTTATCCCCCAGGGTTTAAGAAAAGGTTGGTCAGGGTAGAAAAAACACTTAATAGTAGGTCAAATTTATCCTCTGGTTCTTCTTTGTCTCCCTTCTCTGCTGAACAGATTGCTAAACTTCTGAGCCTTGTGAGTGAGAAAACAAATTCTGATCCTCAAAGTTCTAATATGGGAGGTAAGTCTGATTGTGTAAATGGTGGTTTCATTTGTTGTTCTAGTAGTGTAAATTTTGGTTTTGACTTTAACTGGATTGTTAATTCAGGTGCTAATCAGCACATGGTTAATACTGATAAGAATATGTTTAATTGTATTGATGTATCTGAGTTTGAGTTGAGAGTTTCTCATCCTAATGGTACTAATGCTAAAGTGTCTAAGATTGGGAGCATTAAATTGGTTGATGGTGTTGTCTTAAATGATGTGTTTTATGTTCCTGAGTATGGTGTTAATTTGTTGTCTGTGTTCAAACTTGCCAAAAATAATAAAATTACTGTGGTATTTAATGAGAATATCTGTGTGTTACAGGATTTGAAGTCAAAGAGAATCCTGGTGACTGGTAATCAGGATAATGGGCTGTTTTTTGTTAATAAGAGTGGTAATTCTGTTAATCTGTCTTTTAATAGTATAAGTAACAGTAATCTTTGGCATAGTAGGCTAGGACACCCTGCAAGTCAAGTCCTAGCTGTTTTAAAAGATGACTTAGGTGTAAACAAAATTATTAATCAACCTTGTGAAATATGTCATAGGTCTAAACAGGTTAGAGAGTCCTTTCCTTTAAGTGATCATAGGACTAAACATGTTGGTGAGTTAATTCATTTAGATGTTTGGGGTCCTTATAAGGTTATTAGTAGGGATGGTTATAGGTATTTTCTAATTGTAGTAGATGATTATTCCAGGTCTGTTTGGTACTATTTGCTGAAAAATAAAACTGAAGTTTTTAATAACATACAAGCCTTTTATGAGTTAGTGTTAACTCAATTTAGAAAAAGGATTAAAGTTTTTCGAAGTGATAATGGTAGTGAGTTTGTTAATAGTCAAATGAATGTTTTTTTGTAAAAACAAAGGTATTCTTCACCAAACTACCTGTGCATATACACCACAACAAAATGGTATTGTTGAAAGAAAACACATACATCTTTTAAATACTGCTAGAGCTCTCATGTTTCAGGGTGGTCTTCCTCTTCGTTTCTGGTCTGATTGTATTTTAACTGTTGTGTATTTGATAAACAGGCTTCCTTCATCTGTGCTGTTAGGTAAAAGTCCTTATGAACGTATGTTTGAATTTAAACCCTCATTGTCACATATTAGGAACTTTGGGTGTTTGTGTTTCAGCACTATCTTAGATGATTTAGATAAGTTTTCCTTTAATGCTGAAAAATGTGTTTTAATTGGTTACTCTAATACAAAAAAGGTTATAAACTGTGGAGTTTAGATAATAAAAAAAAATTCTATTCTAGAGATGTAAAGTTTTATGAAACTGTGTTTCCTTTTAAGTCTAAACAGTTAAGTAATCAAGAAGAAGTTGTGGTTGAAAATCTGAATCACTTGAATTTTTTTGATAGTCTTGAAATATTAACATCTTCTGTTCCTATTACTCCCAATGATGAAGAGGGGAATACTGGTTCTCATGAGATTTCTTGTGATGCTCAGCAGCCAGTCCCCTCTGCATCTACCACCGCTAGTAGTGTTGAAATAAGACAACATTTAGAAACTAGGGATGAGAGTAGTAGTGGAGGTGGATCTGGCAGGGCAGAGGTCATAGAAAGCTCAAATGATGAGACTATCCCATCTGAGGGAAATCAATTTGAACTTAGAAAGTCTAGTAGAGATGTTAGGTTACCAAAAAGGTTTGAGAACTTTGTTATGAATAACAGGACTAAGTTTGGCATTGAAAAAGTTGTTAATTATTCTTGTCTTTCTATTGATAATTTTTTCTTTGCTACCTCTCTGAATAAGACCATTGAACCTAGTAGTTTTGAGGAGGCTGCTGATGATCCTAGGTGGGTTGAGGCCATGAACAAGGAAATGGAAGCCTTGTTCAGGAATAATACCTGGGTCTTGGCTGATCTTCCTGTTAATAGGAAGACCATAGGTTCTAAGTGGGTCTTTAAAGTCAAGTACAAATCTAATGGTGAAGTTGAGAGATTCAAAGCTAGGTTAGTAGCAAAGGGGTTTAATCAAAGAGAAGGCCTTGACTTTGGAGAGACCTTCTCTCCTGTGGTAAAAATGGTTACCATTAGATGTTTAATAACAATTGCTGTACAAAATAGTTGGCCAATGTACCAACTAGATATTGATAATGCTTTTTTGTATGGGAAAATTGATGAGGATGTTTATATGAAACTTCCCCCAGGTTATTATTCAAATAATGAAACCAAAGTGTGTAAGCTTGTTAAATCTTTGTATGGGCTTAAACAAGCCCCTATAAAATGGAATGAAAAGTTAACAAGTGTGTTAATTGAAATTGGTTTTGTTCAGAGTAGGTGTAATCATTCTCTGTTTGTTTTATGTAAAAGCTCTGTGTTTATGGCCTTACTTGTGTATGTAGATGATATCGTTGTTACTGGAAATTCTAAATCTGAGATTGATAGAGTAAAAAAATTGTTAAGTGATAGTTTTAAGATTAAGGATTTAGGAATTTTAAAGTATTTTCTTGGTATTGAAGTATTATATGATAAAAATAATGTGTGTCTAAGTCAGAGAAAATACTGCTTAGAGTTGTTAAGTGAATTTGGGTATTTGGGATGTAAACCAATAAGTACACCTAGTGAACAAAGTTATGTTGTGACATCTAAAGTTGGAAAAAACCAACAGGACTTAAAAAATGTATATGGCTTTCAAAAATTGATAGGCAAACTAATATACCTGTCTTTAACTAGATCGGATATTAGTTATGCTGTTCAATTTTTCAGCCAGTTCATGCATAAACCAACTGATGTTCACTTGAGTATTGCACTAAGATTACTAAGGTATTTAAAACAAAGTCCAGGTAAAAGGCATTGGTTCACAAAATTTGACAAGTTAAACTTGTCAGGGTATGCAGATTCTGACTGGGCAAAGTGTTTGTCCACCAGAAAATCTGTAACTGGGTTTTGTATCTTCTTAGGAGAATGTCTTGTTTCTTGGAAAAGCAAGAAACAAAGTACAGTCTCTAGATCAACTGCAGAAGCAGAGTATCGTGCAATGTGTTCTGCTACTTGTGAGTTGATATGGTTAAAAATCTTGTTAAAAGAATTAGATGTTGAGTGCCAGTTACCTGTTGATTTATACTGTGACAGTCAAGCTGCTATATCTATAGCAGCTAATCCTGTCTTTCACGAGAGGACAAAACACTTTGAGCTGATTTACATTTCTTAAGGGAAAAAATTGTAAATGGAGTGATTAATACTGTTAAAGTAGATTCTGAGAATCCATTGGCAGATTTGTTTACAAAAGGTTTGGGATTTGTTCAACATCAAGAGTTTTGTAATAAAATTTGTCTGGTTGACATGTTCTCCCAATTGAATGAAGGGGGGATGTTAAAATAACTCATTCAGTTGGTATTATGTTTGTTATGTATGGTTATAATTCTGTTTGTGAGTTGTTGTCAGGTGTTGTTAAATGAAGGGCTTTCAAGTCAACTGAGGAAACTTAGTGGATCTGAATGAAAGGTTATTGTGGTCGTGATTAAAAGAAAAGAAGCTCAGGGGTGCAAAGTGGAACATAACAAATATCTGGGTATAAGTTGGTGGAGTTGTTCTGTTGGCGTAATACCGACTCAATTATCACTCTCAGTTTCTCTCTCTTGTTTCTCTCTCTAGTTGTTAGAGTTTGAGATCTTGTTGATCTCTGTTTGAGAAGATCTGTTGTATTATCTGTATCGTTTCTATGTTTTGATCAACTGATAGTTCATCAGTTGATCTGTGTATTGTTGTTATCTGTTTCAGATCTTACTTTGGTAAGATCTAGGGTTTGGAGGTGTTTTTGGGTCGGATAATCAATAAAAGTTTTGGTCACCGTTTTTGTCGCTATTTTTGTTGTTTGATTCTTGTTGTTGTTCATAGATCTGTATAATTGTTTGTATTACAAATTTCTACAGATTTGAAATTTGTGAGTGTGGACGGTGGAGTTTGAAAAAATGGCAACGTGATGTGTTGATCAAGCATAGGGATGTTACAATAGGATTTAAAAAAAGAAAGTTAAATGAAAATGGAAAATGACAAGTTTGCCCTTCATTAAACTGCAGTTTTTAACTGAGTTTAGTTTTTTGGACTGAAATAACACGTTTTGAGAATCTGAGAGAAAAATAATACAATTTTAAAATTTGACCTGAAATAGCATAAATAGACAAACCATAACCATAAGGACGTAAATTATACATAAATAAAAAATTATCAATTATAATATGAGTGTTAAAGAGTTGCAATATTTAACTTTCCTTGTAAAGTTTTAATCGAACTTTGCTTGTTGTTTGGTAAGGAATATAAAATAATGTCCCGATCTCGTCCAGCGGTATTAACAATTGCAATCACGTGGTGCAAACCCACACATCATCGACTTTCCGCAAGATGGAATTCAATGGACTATAATATTACAAAGAAGGCACTATATTTTGAATTGTTGGAATAAAAAAACTTACGACTTCCTGCCAAAAGATTTTTCTTTCATATTTACATATTTTAAATAGTTAGTTATTTTTAAAATTTGTAACCTATTAATAATTCAGATTCTTTCTTAATAATTTATATTATTAAACAAAATTGTATTGCTATTTTAAGTCAATTATTGGTAGGTGTTAGTTTAATTGCAATTCGTATCTCCAATAGTTGGTTATCAATTATACAAATGATGAACATGAAAATATGGAAAAAAATAAGTTTTTTAAACATAAATATAGAGAAATGTATAAAAAAGATGAACATTTAAAAAAAAAACAGATAAATCTATGAAATCTCACTTTTGTAAAATTTTTTTTGCAATGTGGTCATTGAAAACGTATTTTACTCCATGCTTTACGAATAATGAAATAATATATCTTTACCTTATATTTAATATATACATAACATGATAATATTCAAAATTTATTTTATTAGTATAAGATGCAGAAGATTATATGCAAATTTTAACAAATTCTGTTAGTAGCAATTCACTTTAGTGATATCACATATATAAGTACTAAAAAACTATGTTTGTTAGTAATTAGTTGCTTATGAATTCAACTAAGATTGTAAAATAGTTTAAATAACTGTTAACGTATTTCATTATTAGAAAACTTATATTAGTAAAAAGGCAAACCTGAAGTGGTCGGAAACTTGATATAAAAAGTTAAATCTTTGATTTATTCTTTAATACAATGAATAGATTTTTAAATTGTTAAAACAAACAATACTATCATCTGTCACAAATCATATATTACACAAATCATATATTACAGGGGAAAAATCATTTCAGAATAAACTTAATATAAGAAAAAAAAAAGAGATAACATAATTGATAAAACAATAAATAGTTTATAAATCTTCTATTAATTATTTTTTCTATACTTAATTAGGCAAAATATTTTATACTATACATTTCAAAATCTATCATTCAGTTTATCATATATATATATATATATATATATATATAGGGTAGGGTTCTAGAGTGAATACTAGGTTGAGAGTGAACTGTGTGAACTAATCTGAGCCATTGGATTATATCATCTAGATATTTTTAAACAATAACAAGATTGGAATTATAATGTTGTAACTTCTCTTTAAATTAATTGACATAAGGGTATTTGCGTCTTTTGTAAATTGCATTTATTAAACAATATAATCAAAATTACTAAAATCTTGCTAGTTTCTGTATATACAAGATACACAGTTGTTAGTGTATACATATGTGTACAATCTCGATTTAGTTTATACCATATACACATATGTTAGTTTATACACATGTATATAGTCTCGCTAACTATCAATTTAATTAGGATTAATATGTAATTATAACGCTGTTAGTTCATACCGACCTGTGGAAACAAGATGTAATTATACACAAGTGTATAAGTCTTGTATATACTGACTTGTATACACATATGTAAAAAACATAATTTAATTAGGATTAACATTTAATTTTAAAAAGAACATAAGAATTTATGTAAAAATAAACATTAGTCCTTTAATCTCTTATAATTAAAATAATAGATAAACAATTAAAAATGAGAGAGTCAAGAGCTGAGAAAATTAAGTGATTTTAATTATAAGTAATTGACTAATATTAATCTTACCCTTTTAATTTAAAAAATGATGAAAGGCCAAGATTAATTCACTCAGTTCACTCTCAAGAAGTTGTTGACAAATGATCCTAATCCGATATACATACATACATATATATATACATGTACATATATACACACATATATATATATATATATATATATATATATATATATATATATATATATATATATATATATATATATATATATATATATATATATATATATATATATATAAAATCTGAGCCATTGGATTATATCATCTAGAGATTTTTAAACAATGGCAAGATTGTAATTATAATGTTGTAACTTCTCTTCAAATTAATTGACAGAAGGATATTTGCGTCTTTTGTAAATTGCATTTATTAAACAATATAATCAAAATTCCTAAAATCTTGCTAGTTTTCGTATATACAAGATATACAGTTGTTAGTGTATACACATGTGTAAAGTCTCGATAGTATCAATTTATACAAGATACACAAATGTTAGCTTATACACATGTGTACAGTCTCGCTAACTATCAATTTATACAAGATGAACCGCTGTTAGTTTATACACATGTGTACAAACTCGCTAACTATCAGTTTATACAAGATACACAGTTGTTAGTTTAGACAGATGTGTACAGACTTTTGATACATCTGTGTATTTTGTAGTCCACGACCTAGTTCCGTTAGGAGTTTAATATACGGTTTGAATCCGGGAGAGACAAATGATCCTAATCCTCTTGAAAAAAATATTTTAAAAATGAGTTGTAAGTTTAATTAGTTAGCTAATTTAAGTTAAATACTATAAATTATTGAAAATTGTAAATCTACCCGTATACCTTTAGAATAATATTAAATACACATATATTATAAACATATAAAACAAAGGATATGCCATAAACCAACTTATATTAAGGTTTAGAGTGAAATATGTAAGTGTTTTCTATATTTTTTATAACAACTAACTAATATACCCAATAATCCTAAATCTAAATCTATATATTATTTCTACTATTACACTAAGAACCTTCAACATTATGGGAAGCGAAAACTTTCAAACACCAGGTACCAGACTAACACTAAGGCTTACAGATCTTTTGGTTGGAAATCAAATACCTACAAAATGTTATGAACGATGATAAAATCAAAATCATCCGCACTTAGGAAATAAACTAATAATAATATAATAATAATAATAATAATGATAATAGTGATAATAATATAATAATAATAGTAATAGTAATAGTAGTAGTAATAGTAATAATAATAATAATAATAATAATAATAATAATAATAATAATAATAATAATAATAATAATAATAATAATAATAATAATAATAATAATAATAATAATAATAATAATAAAGAAGAAGATGACATGCAATCCCACTACTTGTAATGTCATTGTCGTTGCAAATTTACCATTGTGTAGATGGGGTTCCAATATCATCATCATCACATAACGCACCAAGGAAAGCATGTTACGATTTTTCTTAAAACGATGTGTACGATGTGAAAGTGGAAGCAACATTCATTATTATGACCTCGGCAATTTTGGATTAGGGTGCCAATAATATATTTTCTAAATAGATTGATATAGGTAAAAAGATACTAATATAAACTAGTGGATTACACCCACGCTCTGCGGCGGGGCATCCAATTTTTAATGGAAATGTGGACACAATAGTAAAAGTAATGTTAATGGCATGAATTCGTTTGATATTGGTTCGGTCCATTAATATACCGACACTTAACGAAAGAGATGACACGGCCAAAAAAATACCAAGATGTGTTTACATCGATCGAAACAATAAAAACGAATATCAATATCGGTACTGGCGTTGTTCGGTCAGTATTAGACCGTTCGTTTTGTTACATGTATCACACAGGTTCGATTGAAATTAAATAGAAAAAGAAAAACCAAAAAATAGAAAAGAAAAAGGAAAGATAAAAAAATTCATAAAAGACAAAAAATCATAAAATAATAAAAATCATTATAATATAATATAATTAATATAATATAATATAATATAATATAATATAATATAATATAATATAATATAATATAATATAATATAATATAATATAATATAATATAATATAATATAATATAATATAATATAATATAATATAATATAATATAATATAATATAATATAATATAATATAATATAATATAATATAATATAATATAATATAATATAACCCACTTGAAATGAGATTAAATTGTTGGGTTTATAAAGGCTTTTGGCTTGGACTTATATTGGTGACAAGGATAACAAGGGTTCGGGCCGATTTCTCTGAAGATGACCCATATTTTTTTCTTAATGGCTATGCTAGAAGAAACCCAAATTTAAATGGTATATTTAACAAGTTGTTATATACCTGCTTAGGAAGAAAAAAAATGATATATTAGACAAGCTGTCTAATTCATGTTTTCCTAAATTTAAGTTGCATAAATAAAGGTTTCTTGTTCCCAAAGTTAAGAACCTTAATTCAAGTGGTATTTTTGTAATGTTGACATACACTGGTTAACTTGTTTAGGAAGAAAGATAGCGTTTTAGGCAAGTTGTCTAATTTATGTTTTCGTAAATTAAAGTTTCCTAGATTAAGGTTTCTATAAATATAAATCTACGTAATTGTAATCTTTGAACATGTTTCTATAAATATAAATCTACGTAGTCTTTAAACACCTGAATAAAGAAACCTAGTTGCAGCCTTGGAAGTAGGCTTGACATCAAGATTGAACCACACTATATGTCGTGTCTATTTATATTTTATGTTTGTGCATGTGTGTTGTTTGCTTATGTTGCTTATCATTTGAAATGGGTCAACACCACCCATATTGTTCCACCACCCATCGCCTAACCATCGACACCAATGCGATATAATAAATTAAATAATAGCAGGATAACTCATAATAGTTTTGTCATAATCAGTTTTGACCATGGTTCTGAAAACCATGCCCAAGGGAGGTTATGTGTATTGTTTCCGCAAGGAGGTTTTTCTTTTTACCGACCAACTCACACACTCTTTCTACATTTTGTCCACCATGAGACTCAAAATCCTCAACCACATGAGAAAAAAACATCTTTTCTTTACACCTTGAATTTGTCAGCTACAACATGAGAAAAGACATCTTTTCTTTACACCTTGGATTTGTCAGCTACAAGTCCCTTAGTACAAGGTGATGATTAGGCGGCGATTTTTGCCCAAGGCAACTGCATCCTTGGAGATCGATAAGTATTTCACTCAAAACGACTCATGAAAAGAATGAATTAGGAGATTGCTGATGGAAACGGAGAACAAGGCTTTAGAGACGATGTTGTATCTGAAGTTTTTTTTTGTTGTGTGTGTTTTTTTATTAATTTTAATATCTTATATTTAAATGTATATAAATTAACAAGTTCAGAATAGCAAATGCTTTATGTACATGAAGCTCGCACATCAAGCTTCAAACATTGGCTTTTGGGAACAAAACATCTTGGAGCGCCTTGCACATATTAAACCAAGATTTTGACCTGAACCAAACTGACATCCGAAAAACATCATCTTGTTATTTGATCCAAACTCATTTTACTCAGGTTCCGTTACCCAAACCACCTCGCCTTGCCCATTTTGCCAGATTTGTTAAATTATCATTTAAGCCTATTCAGAGATAAGTACAAGTTCACATCAATTCTCAAACCCAACTTCTCTTCAGCATATACAAAATAAAATTATTTTTACCTAAATTACCTCCATATCGAAATCAGAATCAGTTTGCCCAAACATTGTGGTTCCACTGTTTTTATTAAAAAAAAACAAAGAGCTTTAGAACCAGAAAATTTAAAAGACCCCTTAGGTTTAGAGGCCCTAAAATTTTGGGTTGGGCCCCCTCTTTTTAAAGCATTTATTTTTATACGGTTTGGACTAGAGATGGACATTTTATACCCGGAACCGGTTCCTAAGCGAATCCGGTTCCTGAATGAGTGTGAATGGAACCGGTTCTTGGTGTAACCGGTTCCAGTTCTTACCTGGGTCTTAACCACTAAAACTAGAACCGGGTGTAACCGATTTCGGGTAGAGTTGGAACTGGTTCCTCTGAAGAACCGGTTCCATCGGGTAATTTAAAGAAAAGCTGCAAAAACATTGTAGGAACCGGTTCCAACGGCTATAATGCCGTTGGAAACCGATTAATGCTCATTAAAACCGGTTTCTGCTATATATATCCATCTTCTCCTTTCATTTTCAAGTACCCACTTCAAACATACAATACTTACACCTTTAAATCCATATTTTCAAAGATCCAATGGCGTGCAGCGATGAGGTCGTAATGGTTTTGGAAACTAAACGAAACCCCACAATTTGGAAGCACTTTGACTTGTGCTTAATGACCGATAGCATACGGGAAATTCATAAAGGCTACGGCCAACTCTACGTTAAAGAAACACACCGATCGTCATTGTCCAGTTACAAAGGAGAAGAAAAAATGAAGCCGGTGAAGGATCCGGAACCGGTCCTTCGAATGTTTATTGTGTTTTATGTAATGTTGGATTTGTAGGATTTAACTTTCGTTTAAATTGTTATGTAATATAACCAGTTCTAATAAATATTTATGTTTCGGTTTATACCTTGTGACGGGTTAGGAATCGATTCCAACGGTCAGGAACCGGTTCCAACGGTAACATAATCAAGAATTTAATGCACTGGGTCTGAATTGGTTAAGGAGGAAGCGGTTCTGGGTAGGAACCGGGTACGGACCGATTTTATTTATAAAATATGAAACCGGGTAAGAACCTATGGGTTTTTTGAACCCGGACCTGGTTCTTCGATAAGACGGGTAGGAATTGGAACCGGTTCCAAGTCGGTTCTACCAGATCGAGTTTATAACCGGTTATTATGCCCATCTCTACTTTGGACGGCTGCTTATTTTATGAGCCTTTTATTTGACACCACTTTCTTCATCAATCATCATCAATGTGTGATGAGAGGTTTTTTTAAACACGTTTCTATAACTTTTTATTATGATTTCAAATCAAAAGACGACTTTTACAGCACATACAAAAACCCGAATTCTGAGTGATGTCTTTAGTAATCATATTTATGTTATGATAACAAGTAAATTCTCAAACTTGTTAAAATATGACAATATTAAAAATCTGGAAGCACAGCAAACAAAATGTATACAGGGAAAAGTTGATTCTCAAACAATGGAAAAATAAATATAAAACTCAAATACAGGGCCGGAAACTTGGTCCGTAAAACTAAATGTTTTTTTCATCAACTTTTTTCGTCTCAATCGCGTTCCCTATGAATAACAGACGGAACAGGCGGTTCCAGAGTTACATCATCACCAGATTGACTTTGATGTTGCGTTAGAAACCTGCTAGGGCTGGGAGAAGTCGATTTATAAGCAGGAAATGACGTATTTTGTGAAGGCGAACTCGGGCCAGATTTGTTTTCTTCTAGAGGTAAAGTTGATATAGGAATCAGATTATTTTCATCACCTGTTTTTTTATAGAACTTATCCTCTTTAATGTCGTAATGATTTCCCGTACGGACTTCTTGCGCAAGTGAACACCAGCAGCAAAACAGCCACAGTGCACAATCGGTTACTGCGGGTCTGCCACAACATGAATCGGATGGAGGTAAGTTAAATCTTTTTCGCATTTGAATCCTCCAAAACCCACCGTAAAGCAAACCAAATACACACAAAAATATTCCAGTGATACCCAATGCCTCGCGTACAGTCTCGTTGTCAATGTTAACAGCGGCCAAGTTAAAAATCCAAAAAGGCGCCAAACAGAACAGGAGAAACGTTGCGGTATGAACATACATGTTTCCGAATCCAAGTCTCTCCATATTCCACCCGAAAACACAAAAACTACAAAATAACGAGAGGTATGCTAATGATATGTCTTCCCAAAAGTCGAATATACCCCCGCTCCATTTTGGGCTCGTTTCGTTTGTTCGTTCGTCTCGTGGAGTGAGTGAGTATCTTCTTTCTAATGATTTGACCCGTTGTTGACTTCGTTGACTATGACTAACACTATCTGGTTTAAGCTGTGATTCTTCATCAGAGGGCGTATCGTATTCTTTTCCAAGCGGGCTAACCACGCAATACACACCTGCAATTGCAGGCGCCCCGATTGCTATGGAGACAGTTATACCCACCCCGATTGGGGGTCTTTCTGATCGTCTGTAACCGACGTTCAAACCGCATAAAGCATATTGTGCAAGACAGTTAAGGTTAAGCAGCAAGATAACTACTAACATGTGTGCCCATTCGTGCGGTTTATAAGTTCCGTCTTTGCAGTATATTTTTCTTAACTTTGTAACATCTTCTTTTCTCCATCTTATCAGGAGTACAAGGTGATAAAGACGTTGCGGATGTTGGTACAGACACATGAGGGTAAAAAGGGCATTTAAAATTTGGTTGTTGACTTCAAACCAAGCGTCTCTTTGCGTTTTTCGAGGAAGGGCGTGGTTTAACATACCCGTCATTACAAGGAAGAGAATTGCACCCGAGACAGCAACCGCTATAATCCAGATTAAGAGAACCATGTTCATCGGGTTTCGTATCCATTCTTTAGCCAATTTCTGAAGTGATACCCAATCAATTTTCTTGGAAAAGACCCTTGAAAGGCGATCTCGGATCTTTTGACTTGTGCTTGAAGGTACGGTGCGTGAGAATTGATCGCGTTCTTGGGCGAGTCGTTGGAATTTGGCGGTTGGTGTACCTAGATTACCAAATACAAGAAAACTCGGTGTCCTGTTTATTGCCCTACCATCATTTGTAGTTTGAGAATCGCCGTCCCTAAGAAATCCCCTTCGAGAGGAGGTGTCGATATGCAGATCAACACGATTCTTGATTTTACCTCCGTTAGATTTCTCTTCTTCAACTCCAGAATTCTCATTTGTAGACATTGTAACTTAGTTATCTAAACGCCTGTTGCTCGTAATAGTCAATTAGATTCGGTGGCCGTGCTGCAAATGCATGTACTGGAAACAAAATTAACAAATACATTAAACAGTCAATTGATTGCCAATACAACAATTGATTATGATAACGAAATCATAAAACAAAATGAGTACCTTCATTACATCATCTGCAACATGCCTGATGAACAAAATTAAACCTAACTATATAGAACCTGCAATATCCAATTAGGACAACTTAGACATCAAATTTCTAACTAAACATCAAAATCCACTAGTAACATCATATAGGTTACAAGCATCACATGATTAACTGACTAAAAACATTAAATATTACTAGTTTGAACATAAAAACCAAAGCACATCAAATTTTGCATAACAACTTGTGTAATCAGATCAACTGTACACCTAATAATCAAACAAACACAAATCTATATCAACACCTAACGTATACAACTTAAGGTTAACCTAAAACTATAACTCTGAGGTCAAATTTGAGCTGTTAAACAGTTTATACACAAATTAAACAACTGATCAACAACACCTACCGAAAGCCTCAAGAAGTCAAACAATCTGATCGCAAAAGTGAGAGCAGTCAACGCGGATTTATCTGTGCATATAAAAGCGTGCATATGGAAGAATATTAAAATCGTAAGAAGAAAGCAAGCTATGAAAGTACTTTATGAGGAAAAGGAAACACGTACAGTTTGAAAGCATCTTCCCTCCACTGAGAAGGTTTGATTAAGAAGAATTATTGGAATTTGGAACAGCAAAACGGTTGAATGGATGATGATGATGACAACGGAAGAAGATATTTACTTTTAGAGAAAAGTCTCCGGACAGCCTGTGGTTTTTAATCTATAGTTCTTGCATTTATAAAATTACAGCTATAATCCTCAACTAGTTGACCATTAACTGAGAAAACTAATCTCCATCCACATCAAGGACTATCCAAGAACGAAAATACCAAACTTGGAGACTATAGTTGTAATTTTAGTAGTGTAAGGACTATAGATGAAAATGAAAAAAACCACAGGGACTATCCAGGCACTTTTCTATTATTAAAAAAAAGTATTTTGTGTACCACTTGTAAACTATCTACGGATAATAGCTTGGGTACAAACGACGATGTACATGGCTTTATAGCCTAGTGATATATTGGGGATGAGATAACTTTGAGATCAATAAATCCTGGGTTGACACTATCAGTAATCCAAATTTGTCGTTTAAAAAAAGGTACAAACAATACCGCTTACCTAGCTTGTCATTTTTTTAATAAAATTCAACTTTGTCAACTTTGACAGATTTGGCTTGATTAAATTCAGCTTATTCAAATGTTGGCTCGTCATTAATTTGTTGTTTGTTTTGTATATTGATAGTTTGACATGTGTTGAATGGTAGTTAGAATAGTTTAGACCAAATGGAGATGGTATGGAGTGTACACGTTCGCTTGAAACTAATCTGATTCAGCCTCAACAAAAAAAATGAGAGTCAAGGGAGCAACACCCCCCCACGGGTCCGAAGGACAATCAAATTGGTTCAAACCACTTAATTAAAAACAGTGTTGCAAAAATCAGGACTAGTTGACCATTAAGTGAGTAATTTTTCGTTAATTGGTCTAAATCACTAGTCGGCTCTAACCGGCCTTAGTCGGCTGGCCAAAAATCGGCTATTCCGACCAAAAACCTGTAAATTCCGACTAAAACCTATAAATTCCGATCAGTTTCCAACAAAATCATGTGCATTCCGGCGATTAATCTTGTATACTTATAAAAAAATGAGCTGAGGAGAGGTTATAACCTCTTTACTTAAAATATTTACCTATAAAAATGTGTATATGTATACATAAAACTGAAAATTACATATAAAAATCTTAATCTGATTAATCGTAAGTCGGTTCCTCACCAACCGACTAGCGTCTAGCGCTTTTTACAAACTTAAGTGAAAAACCTTTTGATGAAGTAACGTGCCATTTCAATGAGACAAGGTGATGTTTCATTACATATAATTAATGAGTATCTGGTTTATTTTGGGGTTATAAACAAATGAATTGTTAATAACTCAAAATATTTCAACATAGAGGGTATTACCACGATTCCAAAAGATTCTCCTTGACTATTGTATAACCAAAAACATATTAAATCATCACGATATGTTAAAAAAACAAGTCAAACTTATGAGATAGTTTGACTTGAGCTATCAAGTCGTATTGAACATTACGACTCAAGCCACAAACTTTTCCTATTAGAAAATCAGAAAGAAGGAAAAAGAAATTTGTCGTTAAAAAAAAAAGAAAAAAAATCGGAAAGAAAAATTCCTCTGGATTGTTGGTATATGGATGAGTATCATAAATAGAACTAGTTAACCTGATTTATTTTGGTTTATATGAATATATATATATTATTTAACACCCGATGTTGTAAACGTGTATACGTTATTTATTATCAATACATAGGAATCATTTTATTTTCATTAGAAAAATGATCTGATGTCACATGGTTAGCCAGGTGTCTTAATCTAATAAAAATGAAACAAGTTCTAGATGGAAAAGCATTGTATTAGAACCGATGTTCAATATTTAAATGGAGTCTTTTGTAAGTATATGTTTTTTCTTTGTAGTATTTAAACGGTGTGACGAACTTGATTGTAATTTTTTTAAAATTGTTAATATTATTACCTTTTGCCCACCACTAATACTAAAACAAATTGTGTATTTAATATTCTATGATACAAGTTCTATATTTAACAAATGCTTAAGTAGTATAGGAGAAATTTGTAACCATGAACTCAAATTCTGACAAATGATTGCGGCCACATAGCACGCCATGAAGGAGCTATACGAAAGCTGTAGTGCTGTAGAACCATACGGACAGATGAAACTATACCCTATAAAAGGTACTTTCTAGAAGCTTCTAGGCGTGCCCAGGTCATTACAAGCTGATCAAGATGCAACGAAATTAACCTATGGTCTCGTATTCAAACCTTTTCCCTTGTACTGGAAGACTGAATGAAAACTGAAGCGAAAAGCTCAAGCATAACAAAACAACACGCAACATACATTTTTAATACGATGAATATTATTATAGCAGTATCTTTAGAAGCGACCCTAAATAACCTTTTGAGGCTTTAATGAGAGATAATCCGCAACCAACAGCTCATTCTTCCTCTGTCTCTGCAGATGGTTAATAATCTTAGATTAACTGAAAGTCTGCTTCGAAACACAAACCAATTAGCATTTTGCAGGAGTGTGAAGCAATACAGCATATCAAAAATTATCTGTACTGTCGGAAAAAGAAAATTAAATAAATTAAAATAGTTTACCGTGTATTGCATCCATGTTGTTTTCCTTGTAAACACCAAGGGGTGAACCATGAACCGACAGAAGCATCTCACCCTGTTTTGGAAGCCGTAAAGTTTTCGGCGTCATACCAACAGACAACCTCCCGCTACTTACCTGCAATTATAACAACTCCTAATGTTAAATTACAGATATTCAAATAAATTGAGATAATAAACATTTCTCAATATATTGTCAAACATATATAAAAAGTGATCTAAAGCATACCCCAGGAGTTTTCATATAATCTTCAGTGCCAATTATATGAGTGTCAGATGGCTCCTCTAGAACCTAAAGCACAAACCAAAAATAATAATAATACTTTGTATTAGATTAAATGATAGCTAACAAAGAAACCTAAATCAAAATGCATAAGAACATACAAAATCTTTCATCTGAAGATTATCAGCACCAATGAAGCTCGTTCTTCCTGGCAACAACAACAGATAGGTAAACGATTATGCGTCGGATATAAACTCAAATCGTTAGGGAAGAAAACTTTACCAGTTTGACTTGAAAAGTCAAAGCCACTAAAAGATGGAATTGTGGTAGAGAACTCAGGATTAGCGCGGGACATATGTTGTAGAAAATAAGAGATCATGTTTCCTCCATCGGCAGTGTTCATAGATATGTCGCCATCCTGATTTTTCTGTTTAACTTCAATCGGTCCGTCTTGCTCAGGTCTAGAAACCATTAGGTTCGGAAGATTTTCCTCAAAGAATTGAAGTAATGGGGTCTGTAGTTGTTCCTCGCTTATACTAGAATTTAGCAAACGTATAGCAGTAAGTAATCTTTCGATCTCCATATCACGAATCATCCGGATTGCATCACACTGGCGCTTAACTGAGTCATACCACCAAGGCAATCAACAGATATATATATAAAGCAGTACAAGCCAAATGAACCAATAATTTATAGCAAAAGCAGATACCTTCTTGGTCAATGAGTGCGTTTTCTTCTGGCAACACACGCGTGTCAACATTACACTGTGAGTCATTCAACTTGGACGGTTTAGCAACCTTCCTTGCCTTCCGTTTAGGCATCAGAAATGCATAAAAACTCACAACACAGCTTAGCTTAACTCAAATACAGCAGCTTAGTATATATTATAGCGTCAGAAGTAACCCAACATTCATAAGCATTGTTGCATTGAAATACCCTTTCCCTACATAAAAAAAATATATATGTTCAATCAATTAGAGATTACTGTAAGTGTAAAGTCTGGCAACAAACAAAATGTTCTGCAATTATATTTTCCAAACAAAGAGAGTTTCATATTATGATCAAAGAAGCAGCTTTCATTCTCTTAAACATATCTAAGTTCCAATAAATAAAAATTATCTCAGGCATTTCATCAAACAGTTTCATGAGTTTAACATCTTACCATCTCCAAGTCCACACACTTGACATTACAAATTACTACTTTATTCTCATAAAATCGAACATTTTACAAGCGTGATTTTCAGTAAAATGTGATTAAAAATTTCTAGAAATTGTCCGAACAAAACCTAATTTTCAGATCTCATAATCTTAAAGTAGCAAATAAAATCTGCTTAGAAGTTACCTCCGGTGATATAAAAGCAGCCGGCGAGATGAAGAATTATGGATAGACTTCAAAAACTGATCGCGTTAGGGTTTTGAGTGAGAAACGAGGAGGAGATTGAGGTATGAGCGCCAACAATTTGGGGGTTTTCTGTGCTGCTGATTTGAATTTCTTACTTGCAAATTTAACTCCTTTAAAAGTATGTTACGGACCCTCATATTTTACTAGTTGAATTTTTTACTTGCTTTTCACTATTAACCGCATCCTGTAACTCACACTCTCAAAGAAATTCTATTTTAAGACTCTTTAACGTTAGCATCACTTCCTTCGAACAAACAATCACCGGATGGTTGCTTTTTAACATATAGTATAACATGTTGTAGTGGATCGCTTTAAGCGTAGGTAAAAAACACGTAACGATGGTATATTTTTACATGAGTGCCAGATGGTTTAAAAAATCAAACACTATAAAAATGTCTAAGAAAATATAATATAGATCGACCAAACCAACGAGAACACAACAGAGAGAAATATAATATAGATCGACACCGACCAAAGGTGAAAAGGAGAGCTTCCGGCAGTTTAATAGAGGTAAGCATTCCGGCTAAGTTATAATATTGGGGTGGGGTGCTCAAATGTATAAGAAAATAAATAAGTTATCGTTTAGTTCTCTCAAATGTATAAAAGCAATGGAGATATAACTGGTTATTGCGATTTTGCATGGAGGTATAATGTTTTAACATCGAGAAGCTTGCGTTCAAAATTTCAAATGAACAAGACAGAAAATTTTTTATTATTTTGGTTGGGTCACTTGGAAGCAGGCCGATTTGACGGGCTGCTGAATAGGGATGAGCACGGTACCCATTCGGTATCAAAATTACTGGTACCGAAATATGGGGAAAATTGAAACCGGTATCAGTACTGAATATATAGGATAGGTACCGGTATTTACCGGTGTTTTACCCGAATATACTGGTACCGGTACCGAAAAACAAGAAAAATGGGAACTGGTATCGATTATCGAATATACCTGGTACGTTACTCATCCCTACTGAAGCTGGCTTGGGTGTTGATCAATAATTCAAAGCAGAGGTGCACAAAAAACCTGAAACCGAACCCAAGAAAAAAAACCCGGAATCGGTTAATTTTGTATCCGGGTATTTTAGACCTTTAAACCGAACCCGGCCCTGTCCGTAGGGTATGGATATGATATACATTTTGAGCTCAATACCCGTACCCGAAATCGTACCCAATTTATAACAAAAAATACCCGGTACCATTTATACCACATACTCGAACCCGGTTATATGCCATACCCGATACCGGTTTTATTAATACCTGAATTTTTAAAGTATATTTTTATGTTTACTTTACAAGTTTTATATTTAAATTTTTTAGAATTGAATATTGTAAAGCAAATAATTTGTATTTGAGTGAACTTATGTTATTGTAATTTAATATAACTGTTTTTATAAGTTACAAACCAAATTTAATTTTTAAACGGATTTACTTTTGTGTAAAGTAATAAAAAACTTTTTTTATTTAGAAATCGGGTATTAATACCTGGTTATACCCAAACCAGATCATATCTGAATCCGGTTCCATACACGAAATCAGGTATTAAAAAAAACCCGATTTGTGCATCTCTTATTCAAAGTGATGAAAAAATATTTTATTTTTATGTAATCAAGTAGTTAACTTTTGATAATTATCTAACCTAGTTTAAATAACTATATTCATAGGTTTCACAAACGAGTTCTAAATTATTAAAGCTACAGAATTTACAATAACAATTTTATTAAAACAACTTATGTATGAAGACAAAGTTGACCAAGAGATGGCCAACAAAGGAAATTAGTAGGGGTGCTCATTGTTCTCATCATGAGACTCAAAGACATGATATTCAAATCAAACCAAATTCAAATCAGGTTTTATAACTTTTTAGAATAATTCAAATTTAATATATTATTACATAAAAAAATATTATAATTTAAATTGATTCAAACTAACCCACGTTTTTTTTAAATTCGAAATAACTTTCATAGAATCCAAATTTGAGGAACCTGGCTTGAAACTCGATTCGATAAAAACCCATAAGATCATATGTAGTGGGGCTTGAACTTCAAGCCTCGACATGTGGCTCCTAGTTACCAAAAGGACTTGAGGTTAAATAGGGGTGTAGTGGTATAATGCCCCTTACAATGATTAGATTTTGAAATTGAATTAAAATAAAAAATATAAAAAAACCCATAAAAATGCTCCATTGGCCAATCTCTCTTTAATTAGGCGGGTTTAAGGAAACGCCCAACAAAAAAAACCCATAATAAACGCCCGGGACGGTGAGGCAGCCATGATAGGAAAAAAAACACCCAAAACTATGGGTGGTCTAAAAATAGATTGGAAAATTCTATTCTAATCCTTTTAAATTGTAATTTCATTAACAAATATTACTTTCTTAAAGAATCTGTAATTCAATCCGATCCGATCCACAATTATTCCCATCATCCATTTTTTTACATGTAAATTCAATTCAATCCAATCCATATCCACTTTCTTGATCCATCGTGGCTGATAAAGAATTACTGGACCTCAGTTGACACCTAAGCCCTCAAACACAAAATACTCACATTTGATCACCCTTTTCATGGACCGTTTTCAATGTCGTTTCCATCTTCCACCAATTTCAATGTCGTCATCAGGTGTTTTCTTCACTCTATCCCCTGTTTTTCAATCTTTCATCACATTGCTCCATTTTTTTAACTTCTTGTTTTAATCTTTCGGCAACTCCCATATTAGATTCCTCAGTTTCGAAATTCGATCATACTAGAATCATTGCTTTTGTGTTTGACCCCTTGTTGGTTGACTTGAAATCTGTAGATGCTTGCTTAAGTAACTTAAACAGAAAAATCTGGATCTGGTTATATACTGTTTCTGTTTAGTTTTGGTAAAAAAAAAGTGTTGATCTCATGATCTGTTTATAGTAGGTGATTATAAGCCTTTTTTTTCTTGTTTGCAGGTAAATAACATATATAATTTGGTGGGCTAATAGAATTATAAGAGATCGTGTTCTCAAGATGTCAGCATATGGCCATCAGATGGAGCGGGAATATTCGGCACGCGGTCTCTCAAGCGAAGACGGATCTGGTAAGTTATATGTGAAAATAAATGTTTAGATTTCGTTACTAAATTGCGGTTCTTCGTGTACAGATATGGGAAGCCAGTTTAGAATGGAATCATGTGCCGCGACTGTGTTCGTTGGTGCACTCGTGATAGTTGGAGTGTTGTTGATGACTTTGCTTACTGCATTGACTGTAATGTTACAGTCATGTCACAGTAGGGAGGCTGGAGTTGTTGAATCCATCAAATCTGATCACCATCATAATGATTATGATCGTAATGATCATCATGAGTATTGCAAAATGGCTGCTTTAAATGCGGAGATTAATAACTTTGAAGCTTATTCTTTTCCTGAATTTTGCAAGGAGGTTGCGGTTAAGTACATAAACGAAGGTCGTTACATGAGAGAACTGAACAGCTCGGTGTCATTAGTTGAGAAGTATTTTAATGGGATTACACCAAATGATGACGGTCATGATGGCGTGTTAGTGGACGTAGACGACTTCCTTCCTGCCAACTATTTGGGTTCTAATCCGTTGTTGTATGGGTGATCGATGATTCTGTTTATCTTAATTTTATAAAAAAAAATGGGAGTCACCAAATCTAATGCACTATGGTCTAAGAATATCCTTAACTTGTGTTGTGTAGATACAATCGATACGGTTATGATGATTGTGCTAGAGAGGCAAAACACATGAAGCATGTTTTCTTGGTTGATTTGTACATAAAACTTGAATCTAGTGGATGGCCATTGATTTTGTTATCAAGGAAGCCCGATAAGCTACGAGACGCCACCATTGAGGACCTTAAGTCATCTGGATGTGGTGGCTGGTCAAAGTTGATCATGAGGTAATGTTGTCTATTTACATCATGTTGTTTGTGGTAGTAAATATGGTTGGGTAATGGGTCATAACTAATAAGATGACTCAGGTTGGATTAACCCAAAACACTTTTTATTCGTGATTTTACAAGTTTCTGTAAATAAATTGTGTAAATTCACTAAAAATTCATTTTTTGGCTACTTTAGTAGCATTCGGCCTGCATCATTTACATACACTAGTTAATCTATTCATAAGCAAACGTTGTGATTGGGTGCAGATCAAACGACGGGATGAAAATGGACACCCGTGATTACTTTGAGAAACAAAAAACGGCTATTCAATCAGAGGGTTACCACATTCGGGCTGTGATTAGCAGCCATATGGATATGTTAGTAGGCTCATTTATCAAAACAGAAAATTTCAAGCTTCCGAACCTCCTTCCCGTTCCTCCAACTCAGAGCATTGTATAAGTTTCTATAGCATTGTATATAGGTTTCTTGTGGGTATATTTTTTGGTACAACATTGGGAATCAAGAAGAGATTATTATTTTTGATCGAATATTGATTTTAGGGTTGGTAATTTTAACCCAATTGGTCGATCGATGTTAGTTCTTTTGTGTAAGTGATTATAGACTCTAGGCTTGAAAATGTGTTAGTATGCTATGTGTTCTATAAATAATTCCAAATCAAACAAGGCGGTAACTCTTCTTTTCAATCCATATATATAATTTCCATGGATTATGTTCTTAACCGTTGTACACTGCGGTAACGCGTATCCAATGTATGTAGTTTGATTTTTTAGAGTAAGACACATACAAATAAACTTGAGAAGGTGTCTTGACTCTTGTTACATGTTCTGGAGGGTGTGCGACAGAGGAGGGAACATCACATCTTATATGTTTGGATCGCTTTTTATGGAAAAAAAGATTCCAACTTTCTGTGTGTGTATATGTATTTACGAGTCTTGTCGATACAAAGTACACATGTAAGTTACTCATTTATAACCAGGATTTGAGTTAGGGAAATGGCGATTTTGATGAATATGATAAGGACCCACACGTGCGCCCAGTGACGAAGCTTGAGATATCATACGGGGGTCGAAAACGTATATACCCAAAAATTCCAACAGAACCGGGGAGTCGAAAAACATATATACCCAAAAATTTTTATACGAAAGCTAC
The DNA here is from genome assembly GCA_947069175.1 of Scalesia atractyloides. Lineage (NCBI taxonomy): Eukaryota > Viridiplantae > Streptophyta > Magnoliopsida > Asterales > Asteraceae > Scalesia > Scalesia atractyloides. The sequence continues at coordinate 84,739,093 of CAMTDV010000116.1, read as the reverse complement.
ACATATAACACTACTGAGCGAAAAGTTCGCCGCGGCCCCTTCTAAGCTTCGCCCTTGCGTGCGCCATATTTAATGTTACATTACACATTGAGCATAGGAAGTATAATAGTATATCTAAATCAGCAGCATCCTTTATCTCATTCATGGGTGCAATTTGATCCAAAGACAAATTCTTTCTCATTTCTCATACATGCTTATAGTTTGGAAGTTTGTTTTTTTAACGGCAAAACTTGCTCATACTCTATTACACCATCAATACTATATTATTCCTCCTTGTCTAGGTTTGAACCTGGAAACTCTTCTCTAAAAGACATATGCCTCTACCAAGTGAGCTAGCCCCACATTGGCAGTTTGGAAGTTTGTTTCCATTGGTTTAAAGACACCACTAGGTTGGGTTATTGGGGATACGATATCTTCCCGTCCCGTCCAGGAAAATAGGTATCTCCAATAATATAATATAAAGTTCAATCATACTTTATCATTTTCACTTTGACCAATAATCTTACCTGTGACTTCTCGTATTTAAATTGTTGTGTATGTATCCGGAATTCCGGATGATATTGTTGTCCCATGCCATGATTGATAAGGATCTGTGCAAAATGTGGATTTTCTTGGGTCTAAACAAATATAGATCTATTTCCATTTGGGTATTTTTTTTCAAACTCCTCAACTGTTATGTATTCAATCAGATAGATTTACCTTTACCGTATAACCTTGATGAATGGATGCTCGATAAATGAACAAACTCGCTAAAAGAATAAGTTTGTTCCATTCCCAAACCTTTCATGTCCAAACTTTTTATCGAGAAATAAATAACCTTGCTAAACAATTTTTTTTCTGATCCCGAGGGCCGAGGGGATTCATCTATCAAGGATACACTATATTTGCTTTTTTTTTCTTCTAAAATTCTCCTCTTCATGTACACTCAAATCATATCTTCTGTTTTGGTTACTCAATCCATGTTGGTAATCCCATATTTTGTGTTTCTCCATGCTACTCATTTGTGGAATATCTAAGTATGCCATAATGTGTATAAGGAGAGTACCATTTGTAGGAATATTAATTGAGATACCGAGATATGGTATTAGTTGGTATTCGGTTCTCACCATCATGAATCTATTTGAGTGGGACGGTAAATTTTTTTCTTCGTGAATAAATCCGAATCTCTTAAAAGGACCAAGTATCGAGTTCTGAAACACGAGGGATCCTATGCCTCCTTTGCTTTTACAAAAAATGCAAACAAAAGAATTTGAGCTCACTTGATTATAAGCTACCAAGCATTTAGAAATATATTTTGGCCTACATGTGTTTGTTGGTAATCGATGTGAATACTCTACTGTACTGACCATTTTTATGAAAAGTTATTAGTGTTAACTGAGCTGATTTTAGTGGTACTTGATAAATAACAGTAAATCAATGACTTTTGCTTGTTGGATTTTTGTGGCTTACTCTTTGTAGTTCTCAAATTCTGATTTTGTAACACATCTGACCAAATTGTAGCGGAAGCTTTAAAAGTTTAACAATCTTTACCTAAACTAGAACAATACTCCTATTCTTCTAGCTTACATTGGGTGTTACTTCTAAAAAACATCCTTATGCCTAATAACCGCATACACTTTTGTTGCTCTAAAGTTAAGTAGGCATACTCATTTAATTATCTTAATCATCCTTATTTATAATGATCCTAAAAAGGCTTCTGTTATTGTGTTATTGTCCTAAATCCCATGATGTTTGTCTCACCTTTCATTTTTTACCCTAAGATTTTGCATATTTGAGTGTTTACCATAAATCATCTTAAAGTTTGTTATCGGGAAAAAACAATACTTTCTTTATGGAACTAGTTAGGGCCACGGGCGGGCCTCGATAAATGCATAATTGCATGATTGTATCCAGGATTTGGTTACTAAAATAGGTTCATGAATTCATTTTGGACTCTGCAGAGATGGCTGTCTCTTGAATCCATAATTATATATGCCTGCTATTTTGATTATTCATCTACAATAAACTGAATATATACTTTTTGTATATATAATGAACAGAATTTAATGAAGACAGCAATGATAAGGTGCGTAAAACAGAGTGAACTCGTATATGTGACAAGGAAAATTAAGAAGAGGGACTGACAGACTGTTTTGCTCTTCTTCATGATGACCTCCTTTTAGGGATCTTTCAAAAGCTCCCACCTCATTTACTTCATTATAAAACTAAGTTTGTATGCGAACGGAGATTCGGTTTAATTACTACAATGTTTTGATAGACTATGCTTCTCTAATAATTGAAAATCCATCTGGGAGTTGCACAACACGTCTCATGGAGATAAGTGAAGGAAAAAGAGGAATGAAAGAGCAACACCTTATAACACTGTATAAGATGGACTTTCTTACGATAAATTCAAGGTAGTATACAAGCTGTTTATGTGTTTAATGGCCACAAATTCAGCGTGAGATACTTATCTTAGAAGGTACTATCACGTGTAACTCCTTAAAGTGGAAACGATCAACATGTCGTTGTATACGGGTCATAGCCAATACTGGGATGACCCAGTTTCAGTTCAAGGTAGGTATTATCACTGGGATGTTCATTGTAACAAGTACTTGGTTTCTATGGATATATAGTAAACTGTAAAAGAGAGATTCGCCAAACACGCGTTCCTATTTGTTACTTGCGTGCAAAGAAAGAGATATATTTTGTATTATATAGTTATGATTTAAAAAAGCAAAATGATGAAAAGATTAAGTGTTGATAATATTGAACCCGATGAACCATATGTCGTCCAGTCAATAGATTTTTGAAAAATACATTGGTCTTGTTGTATGTACACTTTGTATTCTTTTGTTACGTTGCAACAGTAAATGTTTGTTGTAAACTATAAACGATTGTAAGCCACATAAATTGCATTGGTTGATAATACGTTGCAACAGTAAATGTTTTCAGTCTTCATCTTTGTCCACGAGAACAAAACATTGTAATCAATAAGTCAACAAATAGAAAAGATGTAGACAATCTTTGTCCCGATTGTTGAGTGTTATGTGCCTTATGTCCAAGGCTTGATGCAAAACTACTATCGAGCCGGGGGCCTCACTGGAAGCAGCCTCTCTATTCTTAAGGATAGAGGTAAGGCTGTCTACATGTTACCCTTCTCAGACCCTATCTTAGCTTTGCTATGGTGGGATTTACTGAGTATGATGATGATGGTTAATGCTTCAAAGTTTTTGCGACGAAGGGAGTATTTTGTTTATGTGAAAGTTTATCTGAATGGAAAAACGGAAACTGCTAAAAGTGCTGACATTGAGGGTTAAATATCTGGATTCACTTACTGTAACAAGTAGGTTGGTATTCAATGAAAACTTTCTTCTGTTATTCTATGGAAAATTTTCTTTTGTTGTAACCTATGCCCCAAGCAGAAACAAACTTGTATCTTTTAGCTTAAATAAAACTGCAATCGTCGATTATTATTTTTAGCACAGTTGCTAAAAATATTACGACAATACAAATTGTGCATACAAAAATCAAGAATCCTCCCTGATTTTTGGCTCTGCCGGCTAACATACATGGAAAACACATAGTACGCATGCTTTATAAAGAACCTGTCTTAATAGACATATAACACCAAGAAAACTACGACACCATTGAAAAACTCCACTGATGACAGGTAACCGGTGGTTAAAGTTTAACAACACGAGTACAAACATTGGCAAAAGGTCCTAAAATGTTTCATGCATGCATTGCTACAGTTAAACAACACGAGTACAAACATGGTTACTTTCTTACATGATCCAGGTGCTAGATAATTAAATAAAGAGAGTACAGACATGATTACTTTCCATCCACTTACCATAGAAGGCCTGGTGCTACAGAATGAACCACATAACGATCATTATATCCAGTGGACATAGTACATCGTACGCTTTCCACGGCATTAGTTTCCAGATCATAACGTAACAGGCCATTCACGGTCTTGGGCCTTGTTGGCTTCTTGAAGATGATATGTCTCTTATTTACCACGCTAGAGATAGGAAATGGAATGTCAGTATGAGGGTATATGCTAAGGTACCAATGGCACGAAAGATTTAACGAATGCAACTTTTCCCACTTCATCTTATGAAAATCTTTAAGAATCCATAGGTTAGCTTTATTCCCCGAAACTTTATCAAGGAGAGCAAGGAAGCCATTCATCTCAACAAAAGAATATTGGTTTCTCATACGCTCGTCATTGGAACCTGGTAAGCGTGTTTCATAAAACCTCTCTTGCACGGTATCCATGGAAACCAGGTAATCCGAACAATGAACGTCCCAATGGAGGTATCTTCCTTGAACTGAAACAGGATCACCCCAATAATACTGCCCTTCACCCATGTTAATAGGTACTTCGATCCTTTTCCACTTTGAGAAATTGGAAATGCTAGAGACAATATCGCTTAAGAGGACAAGAATTTGACATCGGATTGGCGGGCCCATAAACACGTGAATGACCTTGTATAGTCTTTGAATTCCATCATAGCAAAGGCTTATGCAACATTTGCTTGTATAGTGTCCTCCGCAAGATAGAGAACATTGGGGAAGATTGAGTCCTTTTTGGGTAAACAGATCATAGACGTACAAAGATTCGCTTCTAATTGGATCTACCATCAAAAGGAACTCATTACACCAAGACTTGATCCGTCCTCTACAAGGTATTTCAAGATATGTCTGTTCAAATTCCAGTTTTTGTTTTACTTCCCGCACGACAATATGACGTGCTCGGTGAAGTCCACTTGACCTCTGGATGATGAAAGAAGAATGGTCTAGCAAGATCTGATTAGTAATTAAGTTAAACCATCGCTTGCAGACATACTTACCCCTGTAACAAAGAACACTAGAAGGAAGCTTTTTAAGGATTTCTAAAACAATGTCATCTGCCAAAAGGAGAAACCAATCGACCTTCTTTTTCTTCCGCGGCATGTCTTCCTCTTCAGATTCTTCCCTGAATCGGCTCATAGCCATGTTCATTGACTTCTGTTCAAAATATGCACACGTTTTCTCGTAAGCAGAAACATGAGGAACAAACATAACTTAGTAGTTACCAGAAGGATACAAGCAAGGGTTTTTGTGTCTAGTTCTACTAACTGGTTCCAAATGAATAATCAGTAAGATATTTGGAATGAATACAAACTTGCGTTAATTTAGTTTTGCTGGACAGATGAGTTTATATGGTGTTCAATTATGCATAAGCATGATTGACATTCTGAAGTGCTAAAAAATGGTTGAAATGTAATATGTTCCTATATTTTCTTGACAGTGTCAACATAAGATACTTCAAGTTATATTAAAATTTGTCATTAATCAAGTCCCATTTGAGTATAGTCATTGTGATTTGCTTGACAGTCTTGCACACTAGTATAATGTTGGTTGGTTAACATATGGACTATAGAAATAGAACAAATTTCCAGATGGAAACTACATTTATAAACAAAAGATCTAAGGAATTTATGGTAAAAATTACTGAATGAAAATCTATGCAGCTATTATCTGTGCTTAGGCAAGTCCACTTCCTGCCTCCATTCCGTTCTACAAACGCTATGGAACGACAGTTCACAATTACGTAAATACACCAATTCAGATAGGCGATTGGCTTGAATGTGGAAAAATACAGTTGAACCACAACTAACAACTTTTTCCAAGGATACCCATTTTCCTACAGATAAGTAAATTATCTCGGCCAAATATTGGCGTTTTAGTACTAACAAGAATATATTTCCAAACGATACCAAATGTATGCGAAGTATTTGTGTAGGTTCAAATCTTCCATTTTTTTTAAAATCTTTTGTACACCACTGAATTGCATTAAGAATCAATTAGCAAGACTGTAGAGCACAATAAGTTGTCACAAGATACAAATTAGATCTCATGAACTAGAGAGATCTAACTCATCTGAAATGGATCTCAACGAAAGAGATATATTCTTGTTTAAATAGATATAGTGCTACAACCGAGAACTTTTTTCTAGGTTTAGGTGGTTTAGAGTTTTTAACATGGACTCTAGTCAATTTTAAAACATATTTGGCTTCTAGGTGATCCGCTAGTTTTCTAGTCAATTTTACACACATTCGTCTTCTAGGTGACCCATTAGTTCAACTAGTGGATCCAATATGTTTCTTACAATTGAACTCTTCCAACTCATCAACAAACTCCGCCATCTTTTAAGAAAAGTACCGGATCACCTAGAAGCCAAACATGTTTCGAAAATTGACTAGAAACTGTGTTAACCTTGTTGAAAACCCAAACCACCTAAACCAAAAACAACAAAAAAATCCTACAAAGGATGCATCCGTGCATGCCACGACAAGCATATTACAATCTTCTTACAGCGTATATTATACAATGGTGTTTAGTACTAACAAGAATATATATCCAAACAATAACAATTTTATGCAAACTATTCGTGTAGGTTCAATTTTTTTTTTGAACACCACTGAACTGCATTAAAAGTCATTTAGCAAGACTGTGGAGAATAATAAACAGTCACAAGATACTAATCCTATCTAATTAACTTGGGTTAGAAAGATCTACTCATCTGAAATGGATCTAAGCGAAAGAGATATATCTTTAGAGTTTTTAACATGGTTTTTAGTCAATTTATGGAACATAATTGGCTTGTAGGTGATCTTCAGCTAGTGGATCTGATACGTCTGTTACAACTGAACTCTCCCAACCCATCAGCAAAATCTGCCACCTTTTAAGAAACGTACCGGATCCACTAGTTGAACTAACGGATCACCTACAAGCCAAACATGTTTCAAAAATTGACTAGAAATCACATTGAAAACTCAAATACCACCTAAACACACACACAAATAAAATAAAATAAAAATCCTACATAGGATGCATATGTGCATGTCACAATACACAGATTGTAAATCTTCTTACAGCATGAATTATATGACGGAGTCTGACTTTTGTCAACTTTCAGTCAAACCATAACCACAACATATAACATCCACCGATCGACAAGAAAACCAACTTACAGGCCCTATGTTAAGATCCGATGAATCCACATTAACAGGCAGATTCTCAAGATTATATAAAAGAACAAAAACCTAGTACATAAATTATTAACGGTATGGAGACAAAAAGGTGGCGAGAAAAAACCTGTAAGGCGCTTGCTTCCATGAGTGAAAAAATCGAGGATGATCGGAGTAAGTTTAATGATGGATAATTAATCGGTAGAATAACTAGGGTTTTAATTCAGTAGAAGCGGATGCGGATGTTCATACCTCCCGGTAGTCGTAGCTCGTTGAAAAAGACTACTGTAGCTTTTGTACTTGAATTTACTCTTTTATTTTTTATTTTCTTTTCTTTTTTATATAAATATATATTTTTTCACCAAAGAAACAAGTCTTTGCACCCCTTTAGCTTGGAATGTGATCGATACTTGTACCATATAAAACCGATATGCTGAATAGCGTACGATATATATTAGGTCGGTATTGCTGTGGTAATAAAAAAATCTTAACCGATGCTATATCACATAACACCAGTACCGAAATTGCTATATATTAAAAAGCATAGGTTTATGATAAGTAGCAACACTTTTTGAATTTTTATTATATTATTAATTTAGTTACTTTAAGTGTATTTTGTTTTTCTTTTATAATTATTAAAGTATATTATTTTATAATTTCCTGCAATGCGGTTGTGACGTGCTTTTTTTCTTTTTACATCTTAATATAAATTTTACTCAAAATCATGTTGTGAATAATAATTTATAAGTGATTGAAGCACAAACGTTTAAGTCACTAGAGTTGCTTTAAGGATTAGTTTTTTTTAGATAAAGTGACAATGTTTACCCTTACGTTACTCTAATAGTATAATGCGATGTGCTTATTTTTATTTACGTGTCAAAATTTTTTATTTAAAAGTGAATGGATCAAATATAGTTTACTATTTTGTTCATTACCGTGACAAACTGAATTGATACCATCCAAACAACATCGTGACCGGTACCGGATCCATTTTTATGGTTTTCTCAATGTTCCCACTGGTGCCATGACGAACCGAACCGAATCAATTCTAACTAAACAACATCGGCATTGGTACCGGTTGCTATATCGAGTTTAGGTATCGTACCAGTGTTGTAACGAATCAAACTGATACGACCCGGTATCCGCCGCACAGGTAATCCTACTAGTTTAGCTAAATTCAAAATAAAGAACCGCACCGTATGTGTTCGATTAGTACCGATATAATACGGTACCCATATGGCTAACAAACTTATCTTAAGTTAACAAAAATCAATACATGCATGGGATTGCTTAAATTTAATTTCTTTTTGCATACATGAATGTGAAATTTCTAAACACATTCTTAACATAGCAAAAGGCGAGAACATATGAAGATCAACAACAATATAACACAAGAATGATAGATTATTGTGTTTGTTTGTAAATGCATGTTCGATCGCCTTATATTAACCAAGTAGAAATTTATGCCTTTTCAAAGTAGGTTGTGTAGTAGGTATTTATACACAACTATACATTCACGTATTCCATATATAATATAATTAATTTTTTTGATACGGCCATAAAACTAGAAATGTGATCAGTGGGTATTTGTGAAGTTGTTTTGACGTAACTATAATAATAGATATATAAAATACCAAAAATCGACTACTTTCATTATTTTAACATAACAATTATATTATTGTATCACTGTCATCTTGTAAGAAAAAGTCATGCAACCAATTTTGGTAAACTAAACTTCTAAGCTTGTGTAGTAGAACGCTATTTTTTAGGAATGGAAAAACAAATTAGTTCTTTCTTACAAGTGTACAAAAGCATAACAATTATAGTTATCTTATCAATTAAATTTATTATACTAATAAATAAATATTAATAAGGTGGTGCTTAACAATAAAAAAAGCTCCACATAATCTCTAAATCAACCAAAAGTCATTTAAACAGCCTTCATATATTAAAAACACTTATGTGTTATGGGTTTTAAAAGGGTCAGATCAGCAACCATAGCATACCTACACCGTTAGTTCGTTCGATTGATATCTGAGATATTAAATAACCATAGCGATGATTACCCTAATGTCGCCTCTAATTTTATCCGATCCGCAATCAGTTTCACATCGGTTACTCAAAAGAAGCCGCAAGTAACGAGTGTTGGTGTGTTGCGTCGATGCTTATGGATTTAGGAATAAAGCGTGTGTGGAAAGTGCGAACCTATGGAGTAATATCCTAAATCTTAGTTCTTGAAACTTTGTTTAAATGGGCAAAAAACAAGCCTAATATGTGAAAATATTTTTTTTGAAGTCTCTTGTTTTTTGGTGACCCTAAGCCAACTTGATAAACCCAACATGCCGACCACACCAATATAGAACTGGACTAATCCACACCACTTGGGGGGGGGGGGGGGGGGGGGGGGGGGGGCATATGACAAATAATGTCATGTATAATCCTTAGTACAATCAAACTACAGTCCCTTTGATATTTCTCTCTTCTTTCAATCTCCTCATCATCTCGCACGCCCATATATCTAAGCATGAACTTGTAGTTTTTTTGTGAAAAAAAAAATCAACCCACAAAGATTGAGAAATTTGAAAAACCAACCCAAATGATAAATTCGACGAAATCAACCAATCAAGATGGATCCGAATCAACTGTCTTAGCATTAAATTAACTAAGGATGGAAGCTATAAAGTGGGATTTGTATATAATTCCATTAAAAAGCTACCGCTGGATTAGTCAGGGCCTCTTAATGGCTAAACACAAGGTTGCCAAAAAAACACCTTAACTTGAACCTGCAATCGCTTTCAGGTTATGCCGATGCATTAAACAAGATGCAGTACTACCAATGATAGCGACCACCATACACCATTAATAGAAATCAACCAAAACCTTTGCTTCAGAATAATCACACAACCACTAAAATCGCTGAAGACCTTCCACTTCAAATTCAAAGAAAAACCACGAATAGAACTTGACCCCACTATACCCACGCTACTTCTGGTTGTGATTCGACATACTCGATAGCCAATACCCTTTGGAATTGTGATTCAACATAATGTTTTTACTCGTTTTTAAGAAAGCATAAAAAAGAACTTGCACGCACCTTTAGAATTGATTTAACATTGGTTTCTATTTTGAAACTTATTTCGTCTTTCATGTTGTGATCCCAAATTGAATAAATAAAACACAAGTAAAAAGTTTCGGCTTAGATGCATTTAGTGAGTATAGAAACACCTAATGTCTACTTGCGTAGCGCTTTTTTCACATTCCACATTGACCATAACACATAACGTATAGGAAAAAAACAAGAAAACATGCGGTATGTGATTCTTTCATATAGAGTACAAAGTATTTTAAAGAGCTAGTGATGATGCTCCATGTAAAAAACAAAAATCTTTAATACCAAATGGTCAACACAACTAATACAAGAAAAAAAATACGAGCAGCAACAATCATGATACTCTTCCTTGTTACAACTGCACACACAAAGGTTATAACAACAGTCAGCAAAACCTCAAGCAAGCATTGTCATTCAAGAGCTAAAAAAACACTTAGCTACTATAAACATCAATTACCAACAACTTTTTACAATGATGCTATAAAAGATAAAAATTCATAAACTTGAAGACTAATTAAAAAATAAAAATATTAACACATCTAAACTAAATGTTAAATGCAATCATCACAGCTACATGATCAAGTGGCAAAATCAAGATAAAAGAGAGAAAACAAGAATGTAAAATGTCTATAATATGCTTAAATATGTTTAATAACATCATATGATGAACAATAATAAATGACTTAAAAATCTAGAGGATTTGAAAGTGATCATGATTCAAACTGTTTCCTATTGTTGATCACTAGAGTTATGACTTAAAACACAAAATTCATACAGAAAGAGAGAAATCAATTTCAAAACCTATATACTTTAATCCTCTCATTTCAGTAGCAACATAATCAAACCAGCTTCTCGTATATTTGGCTTTAAATCATCTAAACAAGCATTTGGTGTGCATCTTCAAATGACATAGTGCAACGTTAATAGTCAATACCAGATAAACCATTGACTAATACCAAGGATAACAAAAAGAACTCTAAAAACACCTATCAACAATTAGTTTTCTTACAGCAACTCTAATGTTTTAGTGACTCGCGTACAACTAGAATCATAATCAAGGGGTGTTTGGGATTCCTTCTCAAAAACAACTTATTAACTTATATAAGTCATAAGTTACTAACTAATCATTTTTAACTTCTCAGTTACAAATACTAACTAATCATTTTTAACTTCTCATCACACAAAAATAACTTAAATAAGCTAACCCAAACACTATAAAAACAACTTATTAACTTTTATAAGTCAATAAGTTATAAGTTCTTCCAAAATAAGCTAACCCAAACACCCTACAAGTTTCCATAATAACTTTTATCAAACCACAGGTAAAGCCCTTATCAAAATAACAATCACAATTCATTACAGATAATTACATAACCAAAAAATAACACAAATACAAAAATAATACCTTAAATGTTGCTTGGGTACATAAACACTCTAACCCTAGACCCCTGCAAAACCAAAAACAATGACATTATCACAACAGAGCATATATAATAGTATCAATACAAATCTAAACACCTTAACTTCTAAATTTAATTTACCATAGATTTGGAGGAAGATTAGACTTGAACTTAGCACGAACAACACCAGTGTTACCATGAGGCCTGGTAACCTTCCCCCAAATACACCGATAATGTGATCCATTCTTCTTCACCTTAGCTTTGTATACGTACGCCATACATTTCCCTTGGTACCAGCATACCTTCAATTTGGATCAATGATGCGTTTGGATACTGGTTTGACTTTGACCTAATTAAAACCAATAAAACAGAATCAACAAATTTCAGATTTCAATATCGGTGATAAAGTTCATTAAATGTAATTGTAATTTTATGTTTAGTGCACCTCTTGTGACCGAGAATAGTTCCTCTGGAGTAGAGTCTGAGATTGGAAAATAGTATGTGGTAAAAAGGTGAGTTCAATAAACGTATAAATTTGAAATTGAGATTAGCGTTTGCAGATTGCGATTGTACCTGACGCGTTCCCCTTGATGACCCTTCACCATTTTTCTTGAGCAGATACTTACCGACCGCCGGTGCTGATGAAGAAGACGTAATAAAACCCTAGATCGCCTGCGTGACAACTACGGACTTTATATGTGAGAGTTATGGACTTAAGAGTTAGGGCTTGGGTTGTGATAATACGGGCTTGAAGATGGTTCATTTTCGTATATTAACGTTTTCGAAACGTGTCATTTTAGTCCAAATAAATAACGTCTGTTAAAACTAAAGGCATTTTTATTTTTAACTAATAAGGACTGATTATGTAAATTTGTATTTTCATTTCAGTCCAAATAAATAACGTCTGTTAAAACTAAAGACATTTTTATTTTTAAATAATAAGGACTGATTATGTAAATTTGTATTTAGAAAGGAGCATTTAAATAATTTATCTAATTAGAAACCACCTCCAACCTCCGATTAATCACCTCCAACCTCAGATTAACAACCTCCAACGCCGCCTACAACATGAAATCTGTCCATTGCAACCGCCTCCACCGTCATCAATACCCATCTACACCACTATTTGTCCTCACCGCTGAAACCCCCAAATGAAAACCCTAAGTACTAGTTCCACTTCCAGACTCCATTTCCCTCGTCCGCTTCAAGAGAGAAGATGTGTTTGTGTGTATGTTTAGAGAGAAGATGTGTTTGATGTGTTACTTAAATGGTCCTTTATATTAACAAATTTACATAATCAATCCTTATTAGTTAAAATTAAGAATGTCTTAGTTTTAACAGAACCTTTTAACGGACATTATATTTTGCACTGAAATGGCATGTTTCAAAAATGTTGAGGACGCAACTGGTGCAAAAAAAATTGAACTGAAGTAGCATTTTCCAACGAAAATGGCCGTTAACTATAATTTAAAAAAATATTCTTTAACCATTGATGGTAGAATAAAAAAATTAAGTAAAGTAGAGACTGGGATTAATAAAATTTGTTAGGTAAAATACACTTGGAACATTAACTATTTTCATAATTCTCTCTGATTCAGTCAGAATCCATGTAATAGAAATTTAAGGAAAATTGAGAGCGACCATCTTTAGAAAAAAAAAAAAGAGAGAAAAGTAGTTATCTATTTTATCCACCTTCTTCTTCTTCTTCTTCATGAAATCAAAACTTTGAAAAATTCAAAACTCCATGCATACATTCAAAAAACACATCAATTTTCCGTTTAAAAATTGATCCTTATATAATGCCATCATCTAGCATAAACATAGGCAACAAGAATTACACCTTGCCCGTATCAACAAGAAAAAAAACTATTGCCCATTCAACAGGATCCTTGCCAGAAATTGGTGGTGGCGGGGGCGGTGGTTATTTTAACAAACATTACCGTCTTCACTACCGATGGCAAGTGCCAATAGACGGTTGTTACGTCATATGCAGAAGAACGATTTCTCTATTAATATGTATAAGGCCGCGGAAGAATAAGATCAACTGCATTCTCACCGTGTTGATTTTAGTAATGGTTATCGTCATGTTCATGAAGTATCTACACATGATTAGGATGAATAATGAAATGCCCACCGATGAGGATCATATCGTTATCAGGCGTCAAATTCTTTCTGAAACAAACCCCGAATATGGACAGGTTTTGATCAAGGAGTCATTTTATTTCTCTATCGGTTTCTTGGATATTGAAGTCATTTTTCTTGGCAGGAGTCTAATATATGGAGAAATCCAGTAAGCGATGAACACCATGGATGCATTGATCGTTTAACTAATGAAACAAGTATGCAAACTAATCTCGGCTCATATGTTTTTCTAGACGATTGTAATCGATTCGCTTATTACCAAATTTGCAAGTTTTTTAATCTCAGAAAATCGAAGTGCTCCAACGAATGGTTATATCCTAGTTCAAGCAAATGGTGGGTTGAACCAAATGAAAATGGGGGTTAGCATTGTTCCAAATAACATATAACAAAACAATCAAGTATGAGATAATTGGAAAAAATCATCAAAATGTTCATCTTGACCGACGAGTTTGATAAAATAGCCAAAATCTCATTTAATTTTCTTATTATTTTGTTCGGTGGGACCCCAGGCGTAACAACATGGATCTTCTGCGCCAGGCAAGATTCTACCGTGCCAATTTCAGAATGTTGGTGAAGAATCTAGCGCACAAGAATGGTTTGGCTGCGTCAGGATTGATATATGTTGCGCTAAGGGACATGTATCAGGCGCTAGTAGATTGAAAATTTATTGAAGTCAAACCTATTTTGTCAAACTCATTGGTCAAAATGGCCATTTTGGTGATTTTCCAGAGATAAAATCTTATATGTTTTTATCATATTATTACTCATAAGTGACATGGTAGCAATTGCAAAACTCATGGAGGCTACATTGGTTCTTCCAACTTTAGATCACAAATCATTTTGGACCGACCCAAGGTGCTATAAAAGATATTCATTAGAATTAGAATACGTCATAGCAAAAAAAAAAAAAAAAAACTTTTTGTTGTTTTTTTTCTTTCTGAAACTGATTTGTTTCCAGTGATTTTAAAGATATATTTGACGTCAAGCATTTCAAGACGACCCTCCAAGATGACATTGATATAGTCGAATCTCTTCCATCACATCTTGCAGAAGTCGAACCCCACCAAAAGGATCCGATTTCATGGTCAAAGGCACGTATATACATGATCAAGAACTTATAGTTAAGGAATTGTCGGTTTTCATGCTCAATAGATCAATCTTTTCATGCAGCCCAGTTACTACCAAGGTCAGATTCTTTCATTACTGAAGCAACACAAAGTGGTCAACTTTCTTCATACTGATTCGCGGCTCGCTAACAATGACATCCCGGATTCCATCCAAAAGCTTAGGTGTCGAACCATGTATGAGGCTCTAAAAGGCACAAACAAGATTAATGAGCTTGCAAGAAAGCTAGTCAGTAGACTTAAACAAAACAATGACCATTATCTTGCTCTCCATTTGAGGTATCTAAACTTACATTATAGTTCTCTTCGGAAAGAGAAAATCACTAAAATAGTGTATGACTCTGACAAAATATCATTTGATATTTTACTTTCTGTTTTACCTAATATATCATTCAATATTTTTTCGTTTAATTAATAAACTGTTTCATCCAACCAAAACCTTCCACGTGGGGCCCATGGCGGGCCCATGTTGTAGCGCAACAGATTTAACCTGCTGCGACAAATATTCTTGAAACTACGATTTGACATGGTGGGGCCCATGGCGCAACAACATGGATCTGCTGAGCTAGGATTGGAATCTGTTGTGCGAAGAGACAATTGTCAAGCACTAGTTGATTATAAAATTATGAAAGTCAAATTATTTTGTCAAACTCATTGGTCAAGATAGCCATTTTGGTGATTTTCCACTTCGGGGATCTATGTTTTTTTATGTGCTTTCTGAAATAAAACTGAAAAACATCGTAGATACGAAAAGGATATTCTAGCTTTCACCGGCTGCACACATGGCCTCTCACAAAAAGAGGCCGACGAGATTACATCACTGAGATACAGTGTAAAGCATTGGAAGGTAAAAAAGATAAAAGGCACACAAAAACGAGAACAAGGAAACTGTCCTATGACCCCGCGTGAAGCCGCTATATTTCTCCAAGCTTTGGGGTTTCCTTCGAGTACAAAGATTTATATAGTTGCGGTTGAGATCTATGGAGAGCACGGGCTTGATGAATTTAAGGAAAAGTACATGAATGTTTATACGCATAACACTTTAGCAACCGAAGATGAACTGAAGCCTTTTAAAGACTTGCAAAATCAGCTTGCTGCATTAGATTATGCATTAGCACTTGCGAGCGATGTTTTTGTGTGTACTTATGATGGGAACATGGCAAAGGCTATTCATGGCCATCGGATGTTTAAAGGGTTTCAGAAAACAATATATCCCCACAAGTAAGTTATATACCAAATGACATGAAAATTGATTGAACAAAACCGATTTTTGACATCTATAAATGCTATATGGTGCAGAAGAAAGTTTGTGAAGATGTTGGATGAATTGGACAACGGGCGTTTGACTTGGGACGAGTTCGCGTTGCAAGTCAAGAAAGTGCATGCAAATAGAACAAGCAGACCGAGACATAGACTGGGTGGAGTTAAGCCAAAACGCGAGGAGAACTTTTATGCTAATCCATACCCTGGTTGCATATGTGAGAATAGATAGATTAGATTGTAGAAAGAAACAAGTAATGAGAAAAAGAACATGAAATGCTCACTTGCAAAGTGTAGAAGGAGGTTGGAGAATGGATGCAAAGTGGAATTGGGATATCAAAGCAAAGAAACTAGAAAATATTTTGGGTTCAGTAGTAAGGCTCTTATTTTTATATATTTGGTATAATATAAAGTTTTATGACACACCACTAGTCACTACTACAAAACTGGGTATTAGGGATGCCTTTTTGTAACGGAAATTAACCCAAACCAAGTTGCGACGAACATGGACTTGCAAAGTTGCATTGGGAATGTCGCAGTCGCTAAGTTGTGAGGGAACATGGTAGTTGCTAAACGGTAGGTAGTTGGCATACAAAACCTTCATAAAAGTCATGGCTATTTGGTCCAAAGAAGCGTCACAAAATCCGTCTCCAAACACCCTCTTTGGTTTTTCCTGTCGTAAAATTCCATAGCAAATGTTATATGCCGTAAAGCCTGATGAGTGACGATGTTTTCTCTAACCGCCAAATCCATTGAAAAAAGGTTTTAACATGAGTAAATCATCTTTTCTGTTTAAAATGACTACTTTTCCCATGGTATGTTGCCCGTCACAAGAGGATTTGTGTTGAAAGTGGTATCAAGTTTTAAGTCAAATCACTCGATAGAATTCTACTCATTTGCAGCATGATTAGATGAACTTATGATGTGAATGAATAAAGGAAAATAAGTGATGTATTAAAAATACACTTAGGTAGGAGGGTATGTAATGGAGCCCCTAGGAACTGCATTGAGCCACCTCAACAACACCTCAGGCCACGTAAGCACATCAGGTGCCACATAAGCAATGGCACCCCCTTTAACAACCAAGAAATGAGTACAAGCCCCCCAATTCCCCCCCCCCCCCCCCCCCCCCCCCGCGTTTATGCTATTGGGCTGTGAGTTGCTGAGGCGGGAGCCTTACAAACTATTTCTTTTGCTTATTTAGACTAAACCTCATTGCCATAAGATTTAATCATTTACGTTTATCAATTTAAATAAAAAAAACCTAAATGAACATGACCTTAATGAAATAATAATGAGATCACTAAGTCTATAAAACACCAATAAATTGATTAGTATACAAAAGCAAGTAAAAAACAATCTAATCTAACTCAGTATGTGAGAGTTCTTTTGATGATGTTCAACTCCCTTTGCATTGTTGTAAAGCTTGTTTCTGGATGATTTGACACAGTATGTTAATTAGTACAAGGTGGATAATTTGACTTTTAAGCTCAAAAGGATTCATTTTGTTTTCAAATTATAATCATTCTGGAACTTGTGATAAATAAATCATATTCTTGCAAAGTATAGTTTAACTCAACAATTATTTTTTTTTTTTTTTACATTATGTCTATTTTGCATATCAGCTGAACATGTTATTCAAGGCTGCTGGAAAATAAACTTACATTTTGTAATAGATTTGATTTGCTTAAGAATCAAACAGTTTTGTAATTTTCACTGCGCAAATCAAAACAAAATCGGATTGATACCCTAGTCTGGAAAACAAGCAAGGGGACGAAAAGTATTTCTGATCAGAACACAAGTTAAGAACTCTGTACAACGGAAATCACAAGTTACATATCAGCAAAAATGTGATAAGTATTGGAGTGAACAATAATAAGCCTCAACGCAGCAACGCTTGCTGCAACTGCCATGAGACCAAAGAAAGAAACATTGAGCCAATGCCATGACTTTTGTAAAGAATTTATCTTGTGTTTCTTGGCCACTAGGTACATGTGATTTGCAAGAATAAACGTTAGCGGGAATGTACTGATTGCCCCCGTTAAACTCATGAAGTCTCCGATAAACGGCAAGGCTGCTGATACAAAAGTGGTGATCATAATGTAACCCCCTCTAACCATGATTCTGAACGACAAGTTTCTAAACCTCAATGCACTTCCTTTTATTCCATACGTGGTGTCCAAATACTCGTACATTGGGCTTGCAAATATCTACAAACAAACAAATCAGAAACTGCGTTTGATACAATGTACACTAGAGTAATAGGTAGAGTATTACGTGCAGAGCGATAACTGACTGTAAAAAGGCGGATATGTTGGCAAACGTTTTCACCCAAACCGGACCATTAACGCTGTTGAGCAAATAAGAAGATGCAGCATTCCCATAAGCCCAGTAACCTATGAAGACAACGGCGTATAGTGGCAAAACCCCAACGAAAACTGGAAGTAGAGAGCCTTCATCATGTTACTAACTACTGGCGGTCTCACTGTTGCCTACAACATAAAAAACATCATTCATCTTTATAACAGATTCATAAGCGAGTTCTGAATCTTACCTGTATTTCTGGGAGCATGCCTGTGTTGAATGCAAACACAAGACTTGCAGAAGCACCAATAATTGTAAAGATCTTGCTTGTGTGTGTTCCTGGAACACTATATTCCCTTGGTGGAGCTTTAATCCCTGTTGTAATTAAATCATAAAAAATAGTTTTCACTGAAGTAAATCATTAAATGTCAGGGAATAATCGATTATACCATCACGTAGAGAGAGGGAAACTGCTGTAACAATATATACTAGACTCAAGAATGTCGAAACGCCGAGCCAAATTCTTAAAGCCGACAGATGAGGGATGCAAATTGCAAAAAGGCCACAGGTGAACCCTGCAATTGCAATGAAGTATGGGAGCTTCATGGCATTGTCATCCCTGAAAGT
The DNA here is from genome assembly GCA_947069175.1 of Scalesia atractyloides. Classification (NCBI taxonomy): domain Eukaryota; kingdom Viridiplantae; phylum Streptophyta; class Magnoliopsida; order Asterales; family Asteraceae; genus Scalesia; species Scalesia atractyloides. The sequence continues at coordinate 84,720,126 of CAMTDV010000116.1, read as the reverse complement.
TATATAAATCGCCTGCAAGATCATATCGACAAAGTTAACAGATAATGAACAAGTAAAAATGTGGATGGTATCTAGGAGTGTAAATGAGCTGACCCGAGCTCGGTCTCGGGCTCAGCTTGTTTTCATTTGTCATAATATTTTTTACTATTTAGTTATATTTGTCATAATATTATAATAATAGCTTAGTTTAGGCTCACTAGCCGGCTCAAGCTTGGGCTTGTTTATTAAATAAGCATATGTTTAGGCTCGAGCTCGTTTAAGCTCGGTTCGATTTGAGACTTTAGAAAGCTGATCTCTAGTAGCTCATGTGCGGCTTGGCTCGTTTACATCCCTAATGGTATCAATGTATCATTTCTACCTTTAGAGCCTGACCAGACAGCATAATATAACCGACGTTTATCATGAAAAGATTCACATATTGCAACACCCAAGTAAGAGAATAAGCTTTTGGACCTGCAATGGATCAGTTCTATCATATACGAGCTTTGTTGTGAAGAATGTATAAGTTGCAAAATGTAAAACCTGTATTATGTTGTTTGAATTACCATACACAAAGCCTGCAAGGTCTCTGTATCTGATATGTCTTTTCCCACCAAACTCATGGAGCTTTGCAATCAGAATGTTAGCATAGAGTGATATGAATGTAGCTAAAACTAAACCCACTACTCCACCAACCCAACCAAGCGGAACCATAACCGCACCCGAATATCCCAACACGTATGCGCTGTTGATACCGGTTGTAAGAACAAAGCCCGCTTGAAACCATGAGTCTACATAATTTAAAAAAAAGCAAGTGGATTAACAAGATATGATTCTGACACCAGAATAACTGAATAGAAAAGTACCACTGCTGATCTTATGAGCTGTTTCAGGAACTTCAATGGCTAACTCATTGTAGATATTCAAGGGACCACCCGGAGTGGCGTCATCTTTTTCGACGTCCATGATTATTCGTCTGTTTTTCTTGAATTGATAACAGTGACAAAAAAAATTTCAGTTCCAATATGTTCTCAAAAGAAGACAGATATGGAGATTAGAAAGATGTGATTCATGATTCCCTAAGATAAAACCACACTAAACAAAGGAGAATATATGTGTGTGTGTGTGTATCAAATGGATCAACGCATAATAATAGTTCTATCATATGCTGAACAGAACGAACTTAGCGAGATTGGAGCCTGAAATATCGAAACAGCTTATCTTTTCTTTGTTTCCATTTTTATCAAAATATAAATCTTTTTCCTTTAATCAAAGAATCCTAATATTTTAATTTAAATGCAGACGTATAACATAACATGATACTAAAAAACGAAAATGATCATTTTGATAAATCTTCTTTAAATGGTCATCTGATCAACTTTTTAAACAACTTACAACTTACGACTTGTATATCACAAATGGCACGCTTTTGAAATCAAATAAAAATTGTCGCGGCCGAGCTATGGATGACACATGTGAATTAACCAAAAATGTTGTGACGGAGTAATTAATGATGACACGTGATCCCTAAACCAATAATAGCATACCCTTTGTGTTAACAAACAAATATCTTATTAAACTAATGAGATTTTGACAGCTAACCCGTAAAATGTAATTTTATTTACTTCTAAATTTTACCATTTTACAATCCACACAGTCACCGTTTTTTAAAATTTTTTTTATCAAAATGATCATTTGTGTTTTATCCAATACAAAAATAAAAGAACTAAATGTGAACTATCGCTTCCACTACATTTTGTCCTTATATATTACTGCATCCATTACAACAACCTCCAAGAAAATCCCAAAACATTTATACAAGGTAATTTGTCTGCATAATTAGGCTGCAATATGAAGCACCAACATTTCCTCACATGAAAAGAGTGAATTGGATGGTTCTTATGCATCTACTCTTTTCACTATAAGATCTTATCTGTCGTTTAACTAAAAAGTGCATAACGCCCTGCCATGTCACTGTCATGTAAGCAGTGGGCTTTAACTAATCCACCCTTTAACAATGTCTTCGTGGTTTAACTAACCATTTTATCAAAAATTATTTATATTGAATAAATAAAAACTAAATTAATCCAAAAGTGACGAGGTTTAATTTTTTTTATTGGGTTTGGAAATTAGTTAGGTTGGTGAAGTGGGTGGTAAGGCGTTAAGTGGTTAACACCCGAAGTGAGAGATGGTGTAATGATTTGGCATAATTAAAGTGGTGAGGTGGTGGGGGTCCCACCTGACAACACTTGGTCTAACCAGATTAAATTCTATCATGCAAGTTTTCAACTTTTTGTTGGCATTAAAGAAACATGTTACATACAACACATGATGGTAAATTGAAACACATATATCATTAGTCTTACAAAATTACTGTTCAAATGCCTTACAAGTTCAAAAACAGAAAGAAACATGTTTGTTTATTCCAAGATGAGCAAACTACAACACATACCTCAGCAAAATCAAAACTTGGAATCACAAATTCAAGAGGCCCTAAAATTTTGGGTTGGGCCCCCTCTTTTTAAAGCATTTATTTTATACGGCTTTGGACTAGAGATGGACATTTTATACCCGGAACCGGTTCCTAAGCGAATCCGGTTCTGATGCTGATCGCACGCGAAACAGCATCAGAAGTGTTTGCTGAACTTGTTTTGAGTTTAAAGATTTCATGCAGGGAATACTCTTGAGATAAACATACAGGGATAAACGGAACATTTGTATATTATCGAACATCCACGGCACCACAAATTTGTTTGTTATGATTACAGATCATCACACCCTTTCAAGTGGTGGTTGGTATTATGCCCATAACAAAGTTTAACTAACTTATTTATCTAAACTAATGATACTTAGGATATATTACTTACAAGTCTAGATTATACTCCTTACTTCATAGCAGTTTCCGAGTTCTTCACTTCAACCACATCAATCTTTTCAAATTTGCAATCAACAGGGTGCGCAGAAGCTTCCCCTTTAACTTCCTTCCGATCAACAACACCTGACCACACATAGAACATAACCAAAACTGCCAATAATCCACAACCAATAGTAAATAGAGCATATATAGAAACTATGAACCCTAAAAGCAAACCATCTTTTTTCTTAGATATTGTATGTGTTGGAAATATTAATGAGGAACATACAAGTTGGTATGTTTCCTCCATCCCACATTGGTGGGGGAGGTGAAAGTTGAGTGCCTTATAAGGGATTACCCCTTATAGGCCTCCAAAGTGTTAAATGGGTTGAGAAGTGGGTCAAGCCCACACGCGCGCCGAGCCAGGCTCGCAAATGGGCGCGTTTGAGGCGCATGTACGCATCGTCGCTAGGAGCTGAGGAGCTTTTATTTTTAGCTGGGGTCCGGTTCAGGTGCGTTAGTGCTGTGGATCGACATCGGATGAGATAAGATTGGTATAGAGATGAGTTCGAAACTGTGGGGGTTATCTGTATTAATTCGAATTCATGTGGGTTATCTATAGATAACTGAATTCGAAACTAATTGATAATGGTTATCCCATTCAATTCGGTTTATTAGTTTTGGTTCAGGGTTTCGAACCAGGGGTTAGAAATCAAGGGTTTTGATTTCGGGGTTATAGTGCGAAGTTGATTGATTGGTTATTACGCGTTTCGGGATACTCGCGGGTTAGAAATAAGTTTGGTTGATTACAAGTTTGTCAAAAGTGAAAATTGTTCGGTCAAAAAATATGTCAGGAACGACAGGAGGGTCGAGTCCACAAATTGTAATCCAAAAGGAAGGAAGTTCTCTTTCCAAGTTTCAGTGTCCAATTCTAAAATCGACGAATTATACGGTTTGGGCAATTCGTATCAAAACGATTTTAGAAGCGAACGGACTATGGGAAACGATTGAACCAGGAGAAAATGCACAGACAGATGTTAAGAAAGACAAGTCAGCGATCGCTTATCTGTTTCAAGCAATACCGGAGGATGTTGTATTGCAAGTTGCAAGTTGTAAAACTGCAAAGGAGATTTGGGAAAATCTGAAGACAAGACACGTTGGTGTTGATCGGATACAAAAGGCGCGTTGGCATACACTCATTTCAGAATTTGAGTTAATGCAAATGAGGGAAGATGACACTATAGACTCTTTCACCGCAAAGATAAATAGTGTTGTTACCCGGCAAGTGAATTAGGGACAACGCTGAGTCAACCGACTCTCGTACGCAAACTCTTAAATGTCGTGCCAGAAAAGTTTACCCAAATTGTCGCCTCGATGGAACAGTACTCCGATCTAGAGACAATGACGCTAGAAGAAGCAGTTGGAAGGTTAAAGACGTTCGAAGAAAGACTTAAGCAAAAGAAAGGTAGCCCAGGAGAAAGTCAAGACAGGTTGATGTTTACACATCAAGATAACAACACTGGTAGAGGAAGATAGTTTGGAAACCGCGGGCGTGGGAGGTTCAACCCACTGCGAGGAAATTGGCGAGACAACAGAGACATACAAAGCACTAAGAATGAAGGATCTTCATTCAGACCTAGAGGTGGAAACTCTAAGAATTGGAGGAAGTTTGGAAGGAGCCAAACAAACTTGAGTAAAGTTCAGAGCTTCAAGTGTCAGAAGTTTGGACATTACAAGAAAGATTGTCCCGAGAAAGACGTCATACAAGAACAATCAAATCTCGTCGAGGAAGATGAAGCACCAGTGTTACTAATTGCGATTGAAGAAGAACACGTTGTTCAAGAAAGGGTCCTGCTAAACGAAGAATGCATAGAACCAGCAAGGTACGCCACGGAAGATGAAAGTCTATGGTACTTAGACAACGGTGCAAGCAACCATATGACAGGTGTGCGAAGTCATTTAAGAGAATTAGACGAAAAGGTTTCAAGACAAGTACGTTTTGGTGACGGGTCGCACGTAGAGATTAAAGGCATAGGTTCAATACTGCTGGAATGTCAAAATCAAGAGCAAAGGATTATCTCTCAAGTATACTGCATTCCAAGTTTGAAGTCCACTATATTGAGCCTCGGACAACTCACGGAAATCGGTTGCAAAGTAAATATGGACGGAGATCTGCTAACACTCCGCGACAAAAATAGAAAGTTATTAATGCGAGTCAAGAGGATGAAGAACAGGCTTTACAAGGTTAAGTTGAAGATTGGAAGACCAATCTGCCTGCTCTCAAACACAGAAGATTTAGCATGGTTATGGTACGCGAGGTTAGGCCATTTACATTTCGATGCTATCAAAGAAATGACTCGGAAGAACTTGGTACATGGAATTCCACCAATAAGTCATGCCAGTCAAATCTGTGACGCATGCTTATTAGGGAAACATAGTAGGACACCATTTCCAATCAGGCGAAATTCAGATCCTCAAAACCTCTAGATTTAGTCTATGGAGATCTGTGTGGTCCTATATCCCCATCAACACATGCTGGGAGGAAGTATATATTTCTACTTGTAGACGATTGCACTCGCTACATGTGGGCATATTTACTAACCTCCAAGGATCAAGCATTCAAAACTTTTAAGCAGTTCAAAGAAATGGTATAGACGGAAACACGAACCAAGTTAAAGATGCTAAGGACAGATAGAGGAGGAGAATTCACATCGGCTGAATTCAACAAGTATTGCAAAGACAACGTCATAGGAAGACAGCTCACAGCGCCGTATTCCCCACAGCAAAATGGAGTAGTAGAAAGAAGAAACAGGACGATGTTGTCAACTACTCGCAGTATGTTACAGGCAATGAACATGCCACAAAATTTTTGGGGTGAAGCTACACGACAAGCAATATACGTACTAAACAGGGTTCCAACGAAAGCCTTGGTGAACAAGACACCATATGAAGCTTTGAAAGGAAGAAAGCCGAATCTAGAACACCTAAAAGTTTTTGGTTGCACTACATATGCTAAGGTACTACCACTTCGGCAAAAGAAGTTGGATGATAGAAGTGCACCTATGATTTATCTTGGATTTGAAGAAGGATCGAAGGCATTCAGATTATATGATCCAGCAAATAACAAAATATGTGTCAGCAGAGATGTAAAGTTCATGGAAGGTCAACCATGGAACTGGAATAGCTATATGGAGACGGTAGATTCAGGGAATCCCGAATGGACAAACTTTGTCATTCAAGATGATGACAACCATCCAGAGTTAGAGGAAGATGCACCAAGTAGTCCAGGAAACAGTGGTCCACATCATGAAGATTCAGGAGTAGATCAGTCGGAGAATCCAGACTCCTACATGACACCACAGCACACTCAAACAATCAGAACTCATCGGGATGTTCAAGCAGTTTGTTAAGTGGTGGTCCATCAACGTCAGAAAGTACAACAGAGAGTATTAGCGATACTCCAGTAAAGCTAAGAAGTCTCGAAGAATTGTATGACGAGACAGAAGAAATTCAAGTAGATCCACACGAATTACTACTTGCTGAAGAAGAACCAAGGAATTACAAGGAAGCATCTAGTGATAGCAAATGGATTGAAGCAATGAAGGCTGAGTTAGATTCAATAAACAAGAATAACACTTGGAGATTGACTGAGTTGCCAAGAGATCACAAGGCAATAGGATTAAAGTGGGTTTTCAAGACAAAGAAAGATGCAAGTGGAAAAGTCACTAGACACAAAGCAAGGCTGGTAGCAAAAGGATATGTTCAGCAACACGGGATTGACTTTGATGAAGTCTTTGCACCAGTAGCACGCATAGAAATAGTACGACTAATGTTGGCTTTAGCAGCATATCAAGGTTGGGATGTACATCACTTAGACGTGAAGTCTGCATTCTTACACGGAGATCTCAAGGAAGAGGTCTATGTCTCAAAACCAGAAGGATTCGTAAAGCCAGGAGATGAAGGAAATGTTTACAAACTATCAAAAGCACTGTATGGATTAAGACAAGCACCACGTGCTTGGAACACGAAGTTAGATCCCCTAAAGTCACTTAACTTCAAGAAGTGCACTTTAGAACATGCAATCTAAACAAGGACAAGTAAGACTTCTACACTGATAGTTGGAGTCTACGTTGATGATTTGATAGTTACTGGAACATCAAGGAAGGAGATAGATGTTTTCAAGTCTCAGATGGAGAACAAGTTTGAAATGAGCGATCTTGGATTGCTAGCATACTATCTGGAAATAGAAGTTACACAAACAGGGGGTGAGATAGCCATCAAGCAAACAGGCTATATCAACAAGATACTCAAGGAAGCTGATATGTTAACCTGCAACGATACGAAGATTCCTATGAATCCAGGAACACAATTAACAAAGACTGAAGATGGAGATCCGGTAGATGCAACGCATTACAGAAGCCTGATAGGTTCTCTCAGGTACTTATTGCACACAAGGCCGGATCTATGTTACCCAGTCAGTTTGCTTAGTAGATTCATGCAAGAACCAAAGGAGCATCACTTGAAGGCAGTGAAGCAAGTACTACATTATATCAAAGGAACGAAAGAGCATGGAATTATCTACAAGAAGCAAGGAGGATGTAAAATCACCGGTTATAGCGATAGCAGTTATGGAGTTAACACAGACCAAGGAAAAGGAACAACTGGTCTGGTATTCTACTTTGAAGAATCACCTATAACCTGGTGTACACAAAAGCAACAGACAGTGGCACTCTCATCATGTGAATCAGAGTTCATGGCAGCCACTGCCGCAGCATGCCAAGCACTATGGCTTAAAATATTGTTAAGTGAGATTACAGACTGGAAGGAAGAGAAGATAACACTCAGGGTGGATAATGTTCTGCAATAGCACTCATGAGGAATCCAGTCTTTCGTGGAAGAAGCAAGCACATAGATACACGCTATCATTTCATAAGAGAATGCGTGGAGAATGAGGATATCGAAGTAGAACACATAAGTGGAGAACTACAACGGGCAGACATACTAACAAAGGCACTAGCAAGGGTCAAGTTTGCTACAATGCGAGAACTGCTCGGAGTTCAAGATCTACAACAACCCAATGATGTTCATGATTAGGGGGGTGAATGAAAGACTAATCATTTACATCATCTAGTCCAAGGGATATATGGTAATTAGTATAAAGATTGGCGGTTACAAAGCGGTTACAAAGTTGAGGGGCCATTTGTGACTAAACAGAAGATAGAAACCAACACCCTCAAGGGGTGCGATCTCTTGGAAACACATCTCCATGATCGATGGCAGCGATTCAACAAGAAGGGACGCAACTCTTCATCAAGGGACACACCTCTTCGGGTTAAATCTCAACCACACATTTCAAGGGACACACCCGTTCACGAAGAGCCGCGTCTATTCACTCGTACCTTTAGGAAACTATAAATAGGGATAGATAGTTTCATTTGTAATTGTTCAAAAATTCATGTATTATCACATTCAATATTCAATAAAGTTACGTTTATCATTTGCGATCTAGAGATCAAAGATTATTCTGGGCAACACTCACAACCTTCTCTCCTTCACATCATGTCTCTTTTCCTTCTCACCCATCACATAACCAACTAAATAAAAATTTATTTAAAAAATGAGGTGGAATAAAATGATTGCATATGAAGAAGGGTTGAACTCGGATTCTCGATTATGTCAATACCCCCTCCCGAAAACTCGTGGTACCAAAACACAAGGGTTTGTGTTTCATTCGGTACCCAAGTGCCACCTTAGATTTTGCTACTGTACCGAAACCCAAATTTGCTCTACAAACTTTTTATGATGTGAATTAACTAAAGCTACTAGAATTTTTTTATCGCGTTACGGGACAAAAAAATCACACACTAGTCATCACCTTAATGAGCGGGGAGCGATTTTGCAGGGTCGTGACCACCTGCGTGGTGTTCATGCACGATACCATATGTCGGTCCCACAATGCTACAGGAGATGTCTAACGCATGCACTTACATACTTGTAATAACAAATATCAAGAATTAAGCAACGTTCTATGCACTCATGACTTAGTAGTCTAGTGATAATATGTTTGCCTCACATAATTAGATCCTTGCAAGTGTAAGGTTATATGGTATTTATGTGTAAAAATGTTGTCAGAAAAAAAAACCAAAAAAAAAACAATGCTTGTGCATTAAAGCTCAACACTAACTATATATATCCACAAAAACTTAAAGTTTTCACTAGCCTATCTAAGTATTGATTAAACAAGATTTTTCAACTAAATATCTAACCATAAATGTCTCAAAACATTTATACAGGGTTATCTGTCTGCAACCTGAAGCACCAAGGGGCAATGACCATAGTTGTAGCAGCATTTCCTCACCAACCAAAGTGAATCAAATGCTTCTTTTGCACCCACTCTTTTCATTACAAACATCTAAAAAAATTATCAGGCAAGCATTCAACTACATGTTAGCATTAAAAGGAACATGTTCCATACAACACATAGCCAACACAAACCCAGAAACCAAACCACCTTCTTTCTTCGAATCCCGCACAGTCGTAAAACCTTCCGGATTAACTGGAATCGAATGCAACCATTTCGGAAAATCCTTAACTTCCAACTCCACGAATACACAAAGGTAACCTCCTCATACTTCTCATTAAAAGAAACCAAACCCAACAAAACCTCTTCACCTTTCAAAATCTCCCCCAAATCCACACGATAAGAAATCAACGGTTCAACCGGCTTAGGATCACCTAACTTGCTTACCCTAACATCTAGCCGCTTTGAAATTGCAATGTAATCAATCCAAGATGATACTTTCACCCCACCCGTCAAAACACTAGTATTTATGGCAACATTGGTTACCCTAGAAGATAATATTTTACATACATTGGCATAAAACTCGATACCCAGGAATCTATTAGCGTACAAAACCTCAAACGACATGTTTGAAGAGAACTTAGAAGAAACATTAGATGGAATGATTACCAGTGCAAGGTTGTTGCCGATTTGGAAAGTGAAGTGTGAGGATAACGAGGTTGAAGAGTTGAAGATGAAAGGGGTCGGTTGAGTTCAACTGTGTTTGCATCTCCAGTGAAGTGAGCGTCTGCTACAAGTGAATAACCGGTTTTGGATGGGGAGTTGGGGTTTGGAAATTGGAGTGAGATTGAGAAGGTGGGGTTTGGAGAGAGGGAGAGAAGGATGAGGGTGGTTGTGATAAGAACCGAGCACTGGGACATTGTTGATGCTGATTTTGTGAAGGATCTTGGTTTTTTGTTGCAGACAAGAGGTTGTTGGAGCTTTGGTTGAGAGAATGAGAAGTGTCATATGTTGTACTTTGTGCTTTTTTGGGAAGCTGTATCTTAATTAACATAACATATGTGAATCCTGTTTCATACACCATCTAACCAGTGTTTTTTAAAATATGTTATAACACTTCTTAAAAGTAGGAAATATGTAAAAGTTCTTTTTACTTTATATTTTACATATGACAACTATAAATATAAAGTAAAGGAATTTTTACTTATTTTCTTCTTTTAAAAAGTCTTATTACATATTTCTCTAACCTCTAAATTTAATTACATATTTTCTCTTTTTTAAGAATTCTTATTACACATTCCCTCAATCCTTAAATTTAATTACATATCTCACGTTCTTAAACCCCATATATTACATATTTATCTATTTCATTCAAAAAAACTCTTATACAACTACTATTTTACCCTAATAAGTTTATTAAATGATTAATTACATATTTCTCATTCTAATAAAATCAATTACATAAAAAAAATATATCATTCAAAATATGTAACCTTTTTTACTTTTTTATATAAACTCTTTATTAACATTTAGTCTTAACCATGGCTTATGGTCTCGACTATTCCCCGGTAAAGGATCGTTGTCATGGTTACATGATTGTCTAATAGACAACACATTTTTTTCCTTGTTCCATGATTCTTGGAGCTATATAGAATGCATATCGGCTGTTCAACAATATGCTAGAAGAGATTGTATCTTTTTGGAGTTATATTTTCGGTAAAATATGAATTGTACTTTTTGAGTGAACCAAAACTTTAATGCTAAAATGGCCTAATAACCCATTGGTTGAATGGACCATGATCATTTGAGTAGCTGAAAAAGGAATGAATGTTACATCCGTATAAATAGAGGTAACAATATGACTGAAAATTTAATAAAAATGATATCATTAGTCTCTCAATTAATAAACAATGAATACAATCCTATAAAGTACAAACCTCAATTTCCTCCAATACTTTAGTCTGCAAACCATATATGCACTAACAATTCAAAAAAAAAAAAAAAAAAAAACAATATGACGTGACGTGAATGTAAACACTTTCCAATGGTTTTCCAATGACGTGAAATTAGTAAGTACTTTAGTCCCTCACTGATTCGTTTTGGTCAAGACTAAAAGTTAATAAAGAGTTTATATAAAAAAGCAAAAAATAATACATATTTTGAATGTTATATCTTTTTATGTAATTAATTTTATTAGAATGGGAAATATGTAATTAATCACTTAATAAATTCATTAAGGATAAAATAGTAATTATATAAGAGTATTTTTAATGAAATAGATAAATGTGAAATATATGGGGTTTAGAAAGGTGAAATATGTAATTAAAGTTAAGAATTGAAGAAATATGTAATAAGAATTCTTTAGGAAATAAAAATATATAACTAAATTTAGAGGTTGGGGAAATATGTAATAAGGTTTCTTAGGAGGGGGAAGTATGTAAAAATCATAAAAGTAAACACCATTTTACTATAGTAAAGTGTTTGTTGAGAAAATGTATTGTTGTTTGGAATTTCTTTTTTTAATTATTTATATCTTAAATATTATATATATATATATATATATATATATTATAATTAATATAATTTTTTAGCTTTTTCTTATTTACGTATTGTATAATCTTAATAAGGTTATTATTATTTATCATATAGTATTTATTATTTTATTATTTTTTAAATATATGCTTTTTGTATTATTATTTATGATGTATATAATAACAACATTAGATAAATGGTTAGTACTTTCGTACGACTTCATTATCATGTAACAATTGAAATTACATATCGACTTCATTATTAATTTATTTATTATATAAGATAAGATGTATATACTCTTTAACATTTTTTAAATATAAATGTGTGCATTTTACTTCAAAATAGTAGTGTTTTATTACTTTTATTTGTTAGCTTTTTATTTTATTTTTAGAAGAATATTAATAAGCTTAATTAATCCAAAAGGCTATAAAAACTATTAAAGTCAATCAACAAATAGTTTGTATTTTGGTTGAATAGTTTTTAAATAATGGAAAATGGTTAGTGTGTTACATGCATATATTAATTGATTTTTTTTGTTTTCTTTTGCTCCATAAGTATAACTTTGGGTTTTATTTTGAATTGTTATATTGAGTGTTGATACTTTAAAAACGTGAAACGGTGCTATAAAGGAGTGACTAGCGAGCAAACCAATGTCATTGAAAGCCCGTCAGGAAATGCGGGAATTCTCCTTAGTTTATTAATAAAAAGTAATGTATTAATTCTCTTATTTCAACTTGTGATTTCATTCGTTTGTTTTAATCTAGAGGTATTCTTTTATATAAGTTTTTTATTGGTTTTTTTCTCTATCAAGGCTCTTATTATTTTTTGGGACACTTAGAATAAAGGTGCACAAAAAACCCGGATCTCAACCTAAAAAAATCGGTAATATTTTTATACTTGAATCCAACCCTACTTGTAGGGTAGGGATCGGGTGTCCATATCCTCTTTAGAAACTGTAACCGGGTTTCTTTGTATCTGTACCTATAACTGGGTTTCTTTGTACCTGTTCCATACTCGGGTTTTTGCAATATCTGGACCAGTTATTCAAAAAACTCGGATTGGGTTTTTTCAGGTATGAGCGTTAGAGCATGCTACAGTCCACAATGGGTTGTTAGAGGGTGTTGGGGGCTTTATTTTGGGCAGATTTCAAGGCCTAAAAGGGGTATGAACAATGGTATGATGTTTGGGTAAGTCACACCACTTGAAAATACACCTAAAATCATCAAGAAAACGCTCTTAAATACCAGAACCATACCTGAGCCATACCCGAACCAGGACATAGGGTATTCTAATACCCGGATATAGAAAACCCCGAACCAGGGTACACAAGGTATGGATTTCATGGCCAATACCCAAGCGCCGAACCCGACCCGCATATTGCCAATACCCGAAAATTCAAAACCCGATCATACCCATACCCGGGTATTAAGAAAACCCAATTTTACGCACCTCTATCTTGGATTCCAAATAACGTACTCAAAAATTCCAAACCCACAAAACCCATGTGGGTTTGGAGTTCCTTTCTTAAAGGGCCTCTCTTCCTCCATTAATGGACCATTATCCTTGCGTGTGCCCAACTACCCACTAATCAGTCACCACTCTGCATTATGCAACCCTTTAGGCCTTTTCCACCTTTTAGGCCTAAATGCGATCTTTCTTCCCAAAATCCCCACCTATAAAAGTTCACTTTTCTCATTAATCACATCCAATCTAAAGGATAACTTCATCATCTATATATGTATAACATGTTGAGTCTTTTATTAGGTGAATATGATTTTGTAAGAATATACCAAGAAAACAAAGTAGCTAGATAATCTAAGTTTTGCTATACTATAAACCGATTAATTTTTCATATTCATATTAAACCACACAAGGCAACACATTTTACTAAATCATTATCTACATGTTCTTTTTGGACTTCCCATATGAGCCCCGATGCCCGAACACATAACAGAATTCATCCATTGAAGCAAACATATTCATACTTATCGTAAAGATGAAAAACATCCTCTTATACCACATACAATTTGGCATCAATAGTTGTTTTGCTAGTTAATTTGTACTGCTTTTTATAACATGTGGTTAATCTTTTTATTGTTGGATATGTACAATCAGTTAATCACATTCTAATAGAGTGTTTTATAAAAAAAAATTAACGTATCTAATGAAATCTTAGTTGTAGAGTGTAATGACGTGATCTGGGCAAAAATAATATTTTATGAGAAATAGATATTGTAATCAGTAAAAAAATAATAAGATTTTCGTAGATGAATTATTTGATCTTTTAGAATAATTATCAAAATTACTCTACAAGTGTATAAAACAACATACAATTCAAAATCGCTCTACAAAATCATTTGTAGAGTAATTATGATACTATACAAAATTACTTTAAAGATCAAAATTACCATACAAGTTCATTTGTAAAGTGATTATAATACTCTACAAAATTTCTTTACAAGATCAAAATTACCATACAAGAACATTTTACAAAATTACTCTCCCAAATCAAAATTGCTCTACAAGATCATTTATAGAGTAATTTTGATAATTACTCTACGAGTAAATAATTACGAAAATACCATCACATTTTTTTACATTTTCACTCTATTCATACGTTTTGTATGATAAAGGTATTTGTATTTGATCTTTCGTCTATATAGAAATATATCAAATACACATACATGATCTTCGATCATACGTGATTATAATAATCTAAAAGAATATTACATCTACAGATATTAATTGATCTAGCTGCTATGTTAATAATCCGCATTATGACTTTAATAGAATATGATCATTAATGAGTCAAGATATTTTTTATGTTCAAGCAAGAAAATAACTCCATGAAATTCTAATTCGATATAAAAGCATGAGGAAACTTAAGGTATATATTACTTGTTCTTGAAATTCATGAAACACATTAAAATCATCATAACAAACGTCATGATAAGTTACAAAAAAAGTTTATATATCTATGGTATATTAATGTGATTTGTGAGCTAGTTGAGAAGCTAAAAACAAGGCCTAAAACATCAAGTTAACAAAATTATACTTACTTTCACTTCGAGAAATATATTCTCACACCTGTCTCCCTCTTCGAGTTGTTAGGATATTTGCAATCGATCAATTTATTTCCTTCTGATATAAATGAAAAACATACGTCAAATTCTCCTTCATCTTTAACTTTTCTTGTGTTGAATACTCGATGTTTATAAAGTTAGCAGCCATGGGCGAAGCTTGTAAGGGGCGGGAGGGGGCTGCCGACTCCCCGAACTTTCCCCTCAGCAGTGGAGAGTATGTAGTTTCGTATAAATTTTTTTGGATATATATGTTTTCGACCCCCGGTTTTATATAAATTTTTAGGTCCAGTAATTTCCGCCCCTGATCGGAAATCTCAAGCTTCGCCACTGTTAGCAGCAACCAAAGAATGAATCCAAAAAGATAGCATGATCCCAACTCGGTTTAAATATACACACATGCTATATATATATATTTATGCAAGATTTCGGATCAATGCGATCCCTTTGGATGCCTTCTTTCGCTACACGTATGATCTTCACACACAAAGAGGGAGAGAGAGGAAGAAGAAGAAAGCCTTGAGAACATGTAAGAAGGGAGGCTTCATATAAGAGATTGTCAAAGTGACATCTAAAACCTAAAAGACAACTTTATTTCCTATTGGTATTTGAATTTATTTCTTTTTTGTTTATTTAATAATATTAGCGTATCATAAAACATGCAATCAAAACACTAACTGACTTGTCCGAGACTGATACCGTCAAGATTTGCAGGGCCAGTTCGTTTTTATAAAAAAATTAAAAATGGCAAACAAATAAGCCTAATTAACTTTATTAATATACAGTTGTACTAAAACTGTTTAAAAATGTTAATCGAGAGTACCCCAATCACATGCAGAGGTCTCACCAAAATAGTGGGCCACCCTTTTCTTCATTAGAGATTGCCGCCAATTTGGGAATGCATATTATTATAGTTTTCTTTTCTTCAATATTATAATGATTATGTAACATTATATCATCGGATGTGGCCATCCATGCTCATGTTTTTAGGAATACAATCATATAAATGTATATAAAACAATAAAAAAATTATGGATAAATCGAACTTCTTTTAGATGTTTATACATGTAGGTTTCATATTTCAATGATGTTACAATAGTTTTCTGGATTATAATCTCACTTTCAGATTAAAGAATTTCAATGAGGTCTCATAGTACTTTAAAATCATAATAGAGTTAACAAATTATGTACATTACATCAGCTAATCCGTATCAATGTTTATTCTAATTTCTCATATGATCTTATAGCAACTTCAGTTATACTAAAATAGTTACCAACATATTATTTATATCATGTTAACACGTGTAAAACATCTTAGTATACTAATGATATAACAATTGTATTCACAACTTTTGTTATCATTATTTTATTAGTGTTAAAATGTATTCTTTTTAATATACTAGTGCTATAATACGGTATAAAGGTAATAAGGTGATTTCAGTTTTAGTACATTAATAAAACGAAACCAAAGTATGCTTCGTTTGGAAGCAAAATGGACCCTTTTGTTCATTATGTGGGTTTTATTTATTAAATAAAATGATTAACAATCATGTAATCCAACATAATTAGTCCAGAAATATATTCAGATCTTCATGGTCAAAGATACGTGATTTAAGGTGCTTCTATTGGGCGCATGTCTTCGTTGTAAACCAGCGCAAATTACCATCACCTAAGTTATTTTTAAGTGGAATTGTTTTTTTTTTAATCAAAATAATAATATAACATTATACTATATATTAATACAACTGTTTAGTTACAGCGTCAGAGGTCCATTCTCCAAACAACGGTTATGATGATGACGGATTTGGTTTTGACCGGGCTGTGATAAAGTTTTCTCAATGTGGGCAGAGGTGGTGGAGATGGCAATGGGTCGAGATGGGACGGGTATGGCTAATCTCAAACTCATACTCGGCTCAAAACTTGTCAGGTATTTATCAGGTAATTACCCTTCAGGTATCAGGTAATGGGTATGCCTCTTAGTGTTTTAAAAAATACGCGCTAAGATTTGTATGCATATTTTTTTCTTTTTCGAATAATTCTATGTTATTAAACTCTAAAATAAATAAATAAAAATATAATAAACTATATACATAGTTAGTACTATATAATATTTGACACATCCTAAATACATGACTATTATGATAATATAAATTTCAACGAATAATTTCGTATTAGTAACATACAAATATAAATAATTAACAACATCAAAATCTTTTATCTTAAAGCGAGTGTTTTATAAATCTCTAAAATATATGAACGGGTGACATCTTCCTTAGACTCCATTTTTATTTTCTTGTTTTCTCCCTGTCAAAGAACTGAAATCATAGTATAAAAGTGAAGTTGATATAAAATAAATTATTATAGTTAATGACAAACTACACTTACGTTTAAAATTTAGGTCATTAGTCTCTAATGAGACTATAACTCTCATCACTTCGGAAAGGGACACCAGCACAAGACCTTAATACCATTGCATTACAAGCCTTTTGGTAACAAATTATATAAGATTATAATTTATATAATATGGAATTCCAATTGCATATATATTTGTAGGGTAATGCCAATGTAATTTTCTTTATCTTTGTAGTAGTTTAGAAGCAAAGTAGTGAAATTAATAGGAGTTGCTTTGTTGAGGGGACCCAAGTAATAATGTTATTAAAGTTCGAGGACTGAAGTAACATTTACATTATCGTCCTTGGTCACGGGGTTAGAGGTACCTTTTGGACATTTATGCAATAGTTATTACAATAACCATCGATTCTTTTCAACGGTCAACTAAATAATCAGAAAACATTCTGAAAAAACTATCAATCGAGCAAACATATTTTCTTATTTATAACTCAGAGTTGTATGTATATCTGGGCCACCAGTTCCAAGGAAAATCTGTCAGTCTAAAGGCCTACCGAGGTAAAATTTAGTTTGACTTGGTTTCAAACTGACGACCTCCGAAGAGGACTAGTTCTAATCTTTATCGTCACCATCAATGTCCTTCAAAATGATGCTTGTGAGAGTCAAACTTAGAACATTTAGAAGAGAAACCAAGTGACTAACAATTAAACAAACTTATCAGGACACAATAACCACCTCCTATAAGACACAACTTCTTAGTTCCCCAAAAAGTTAAAGTAGAGAATTCATTATTACGAATGAGAAGGACAAATAACTTGGAAATGACGATCATATCCCCACATACTAATTAGCGTCAACGTCATGCAGTGGCGAAGCTTGAGATTTCCGACCGGGGGGTCGAAAACGTATATACCCACAAAAATTTTAAAATCGGGGGTCGGAAACGTATATACCTAAAAAATTCTATACGTAAACTACATACCGAATACTACTGAGCGAAAGTTCGGGAGTCCCCCCCCCCCCCCCCCCCGGGCCACTTCTATCCTACGCCCCCTGACGCCATGTGTTGCCCCCATGATCCGTTTTCACACTTTCCATCGTTTTCACCTGATCTCGTCTCTCTCTCTCTCTCTATATATATATAATACAATTATCAACTTTTGTAAATAATGATTAACTTATTTTTAATCTTTTTTGTCTTTTTGTATAATTTTACCTCTTAAATTTCAATATTGACACATACAACCCCTTAACTTTCTAAAGACTTTATAATCAATTTTTACGTGTTTATTTTTATATACGTATGGGTATAAATTCAAGTTAATTTAGGTTTCGACGTAAATTTTCCGGAAATGAGTTGGGTCAAGTGCAATACGTTTTCGTGCTTATTTTTAGGTACGTTTTCAGTTGTTCTATGTTTTCTTGTAAAATTTTTACGGAACGCCGCGACAACATGCAAAACAATTTACTAGTTATATGTATTACAATTACCAACTTGGGTGAATAGCGACTTAAGTTTTTTTTGTCTTTTTGTATTTTTTATACTTTTATCTTTCAACTTTCAATATTTACACTTACAAACCCCTTAATTTTCTATAGACTTTGTAATAGAGTTTTACGTGTTTATTTCTATATACAAGTAGGTATAAATTCAAGTTGGTTTTACGATTCGACGTTCTTTTTTCCCGGAAATTAGTAGGGTCAAAAATAATATGTTAATATGTTCTTATGCTTATTATTATGTACGTTTTGTATGATTTACCGGGGTTTTTTTTTTCAGGAATGAGGCGGGTCAAATATAAAACGTTTTTGTGCTTATTTTTATGTACACTTTTAGTTGGTTTAGGTTTTGACGTAAATCTTTTCGGAACGCCGCCGCAACGCACAGGGCAGTTTACTAGTGTCATACAATTTCCAAAGCATGTTAAATATATAAACTGAATTGCAAGAAGATGGGGGGTAGGATAGCATCTAGAGCAACAACAATCTCAGCCACCGGATCAGAGTTAGTTGACATCCTAATGATGATCATTATGTAAGATGCTAGATTTTATGCACACAAATGAAACATCAATGGACCACATCAAGCAAGCTTTCTATGGTGGTCTGTAGGCCCTTTACTCAAAATAAAATCACACATAAGTATTTGAAAAAAAATCAAAAAGAGGTAATAAAATAAAAGACCAAGATGCAAATGTATATAAAAACAACAAAATTAGGTGGTGCACCAAAATGTGGCCGTGTTCTAGTGTAAAATGTAAGAAGTGTTTGTTTTACAATGATATTTATGGCCACTGAAATGCATTGGGTACAGCTGTCTTTACTTTATTGTACATGTATATTATTCACACAGGTTTTGTTATCCATCTAATAGAGCATAGCACTGTACAAGAAAACTAACCCTAGCTTCTTTTGTTCCATGTGTTATAAGTGGATTTATTGGGCTCTATTGAGAAGAAAAGTTGAGTCACGTAGATGCTACGTAAGTAATCATCGTTCACCTTATTCCAACGACGCCCCCTCTTTTTTTCCCTTGCTCACTCCAGCGATTTGACCCATTCCCACGCCCCAAGAACCCGCACCCGCAATGGTGTTCGCTCCCCAATAATGTTTGTGAATGATGATAGATTGAAGAAGAAATAAGTGTTTTCTAAGAATAGATGCATTATTGATGTAATAGTTTGAATAGTGATATAAATCCCTTAATGCCTTTTTTAAAGAATTATTAACACATCTACTCTATTTGAAATGTCTAAGTGTGATATCGGTCACTTAATTTTGTCTTCATGTGGTCCTAATTATTTAGGATGCAGTAAAAGTTTGAAATAAAATTCATTTGGATTGAACTAAAGGCACCTGGTCCATTGCTGGTTGGCTAAAACAACATGTTTGTTGGCCATAATTGTACTCCTTTGATTGAAAAAGAATCATATTTTGCTTTTCGTTTTTTGTCATGTCTTTAAGCAAAAACACATCACAGTTGAATCATGAAATTGGCACATAGCATAAGCCAGCATCCTAATTTAATCGATATCATATTATAAATGTTTTATTTATTCCTTCTCATCGGAAATGTGGATCGGAAAAGATGGTTGTTTGAAAACTTATTTACTAAAGGGTTGTTTGTTTGAAAATATTTATGAAATTAATGTTTTTAAATGGTGCTAATTCAAAAATATTTTCTTAAAGTAGTTATAACTATTTTTTAACCCACACCTTATCCTCTTATTCTTTTTTATTTTTATCTTTTTATTCTATCAACACAATATACTTTTCATTTATTAAAAAGAAGTATAATAGGTTGTTTTTTAAAATAATAATAAGTATAAATATTTTATTAAAGAAAAGAAATAAAAAAAGATATAATGGGTTGATTAAATAAAAAGATAAAACATAGTAAAATGTGTTGGTTATATAATATAAATTAAATATATATACACATTTTGATTTAGAAAAACTTCCCCAATACTTTTTTGAAAAAAAAATTTGTTTTGGTATCTACATGCCCCTGTTCAACAATGGAGTATAGTGGGTAAGATAATTACTTGTCTATTTGAATTAAAAGCATACGTTACAAGCAAACGTCTCGGTTCACATGGGCGTTTAACGCCCTCTCAACACTGCTAAGGCAAAGTAAAGGAGAGCGTCATCTCCTTAATGAGCGTTAGAGAAAAAGAGATACGTCTCTTGTGACTTTCAACTAATTACTAAATTTTTTTAGTTTATTTCCTTCATTTTTTTAGTGAAACTATGACGAGTTTTATGAAAAGTGAATTAATTATACACCACTATCTATATGGCAGTGACATTGAAAACTTTTTACTTCAACAATCTAAAAAATAAATTAAATTACAAACTTAATAGTTATAATTCTTCGTTTTCTATTCAAATCTAGAAGTGGGCCTGTCCCAAAAATCTAGAGGTGCTATTTTGGGCTTGCTCGCATCAGATTACGTTGGATTGTGATCCTTGATGTCTGATGATACAATTCCCTTCGTACAGGTGGAGAGGTGCACAAAAAACCTGTAATCGGTATTGGACTGGATAAAAAAATTTGAAACCCGTTATTTTTGTATCCGGGTATCGTATACCCGTAAATGAACTCGACCTTACCCGTAGGGTATAGATATGGTATACATTCTGAGCTTAATACACGTAACCGAAACAATACCTAATTTATACTGAAAATACCCGGAACTGGTCATACCTTATACCCGAACCCGGATACCCGATAGAATACCCGAATTATTAAGGTATATTTTTATGTTTACTTTGCAACTTTGATATTTAAGTTTTTTGAAAATGCATATTATAAAACAAATAATTTGTATTTTAATGAATTTATGTTATTGTAATTTGTTTTTAACTAGTTTAATAAATTACAAACCAAATTTAATTTTTAAACGCATTTATTTTTATGTAAAATATATAAAAAACATATTTTTTAAAATCGGGTATTAATACCCAATTATACCCAACCCAATTATACCTTACACGGGTACATAGGGTATGACTTTTCTCTTCAATACCCGTACCTGAACCCTACCTGGTTGCTCTTAATACCCGATTTTCCAATACCCGATCATGTTGAAAGTTAATCCTAAAACTCGTATGAGTTGAAAGTTGAAGGGCCAAAATAAAAGATTGACATATCTAGTTTTTATTAAAGTTTGGTTTAATATCTTGGAGAGCAAGTTTAGTAGTACTATAAATAGGGGTCTAGGTTATTGTTTTTATTTGTTCATTTTCCTTGTAAGTTCGTAAAGTTCGTTTGATTGAATAGAAAGAGTCGTGGTTTGTCCCCCCAATATCTCGTGTTCGTGTTTGCTGATACGATTGTTTGAATCGTCTGGCCAACGATCATACCCAGAACCGGTTTCATATCTAAAACCGGTTATTAAACAAAAACCCGATTTGTGCACCTCTACGTACATGCATTATCTTTAACTTATGTCCCATCTGTATTGTTAAGGCCCACGTGATACTTTAATATATAAATTAAAGCTTCCTACATCATGTCCAAATAAGGTTTTACGCTTGTTAGACTACATCGAGTGGGGGCTTGAAAAGAGCGATATATGAACGTCACGTCAGTATGCGTCAGAAAAGTAGACAAATACATCTAAAATCGGACTAATCAAATGCGAAATCATTAGACTAATCGCACATATTTGAACAATTTCACATTTTTATACAAACTTCAAACAAAACCAGTTGAAGATGTTTTAGTTTTTTTATATTGAAGAGAGAGAACGATTGTGGTGTTTAAATTTTCTCAGGATATGCATGATGATTTTGATTTTCCCTAATTAAATGGAAATAACAAAATTTCCCTTACAAAAAGTAGTTACATTAGGAATTAGGTTTTAGGAATTATAAAAATGTCATTACTATTTAATATCACTATTTCCTAAATCAAATTATAAGATTATTTCATTTTTTTCATAAATCACTCTTGTTCATTCATAAACCCTATCATATATATATATATATATATATATATATATATATATATATATATATTATATATATATATATAGGATGGGGTTCGGCTACAAAGTCCATTTTTCCTATAAAGTGTAAAAAATTATAAAATACTACAATTTCAGCCATAAAACACACTCAAAACCCACAAATAACAAAGTAAAGATCACTAAAACACAATATCCAAACCTTAAAAATCCATAAAAACTTCAAACACACAATCGTAAAACTATGAATATAAAACACAGCATGATAATCAACATAAAAACACACTAATGTTTGTCATTCAATAATCAAAGCCCTATCATCCAAAACACAACACAAAACCCACAAAAATGACGTTTCAGTAATTTTCACTTTGTTATTTGTGAGTGTGTTTTATGGTTGACATTATAGTGTTTTATGACTTTTTACACTTTGTAGGAAAAATGGACTTTGTAGCCAACTCCTACCCTATATATATATATATATATATGGTAGGGTTCTAGAGTGAGCACTAGTATATTTGAAAACTGAGTGAACAAATCCTGACCATTGATTTACAAACGTGTATGGCCATGATTAGTTCGCTCAGTTAGCTAATACACTAGTGTTCACTTTTGAACCTGATCCTATATAGGATTCTAGAGTGAACACTAGTGTATTTGCGAACTGAGCGAACTAATCCTGGCTATTGATTTACACACATGTAAGGCCAATATTTCATCATCAAATCGTAAAATACACTAGTGTATTTCATCATTAAATCCTGGCCATTTATTTACACACATGTAAAGCCAGGATTAGTTCGCTCAGTTCGCAAATACACTTGTGTTCACTTTTGAACTTAATCCTATATATATATATATACACACACACGCACACATAGTTATTCTTTATAATTAAATGTGTTTTAATTGAAAAATATAAATTAATAAATAAACAAATATACGAATTGACCAAAATACCTCTAAGTTAATTGATTTTCTTGGACGGGGTTAGAGGGTCGAACGAAAATGATAAAAAATGCAAACGTTAAGGATACACTTGATAAAAAAAATCTTTTGAGACTAGAATGGCAATTCTGGCCACACCATAGGGATTATAATGACAATCCATTCAAAGATTAACCTCCAAAAATAAAGGCGTTACATACCAAAAGAATATCGTAACATGTTTTACATGGACCGAGAAACATAAAAACAAATATTGATACTGGTATGATGTTGTTTGGTCAGTATCAGTTCAATTCATTATGGTACTAGTACTAAACTTGATTTATAATTTAAAGAGTTAAATGTCATTTACGTCCTTGTGGTTTGTTTCCTTTTGTCATTTCATGCCAAATTTCAAAATTGCATCATTTTCCTCCCTGACATTTTTGAAACGTGCCATTTCAGTCCAAAAAATAACAATGGTTACAGAATTCAGTTAGCTTAGGGGTAACCATAGTCAAAATTGTAGCTGGACGAGATCGAACTCGTGACCAGCTGCTTAGAAATAAATGAAGTTTGCCGCTAAGCTAACTGGAATTTTTCATTGTGGTTATTTTTTTGAATTGAAATGGTACGTTTCCAAGATGTCAGGGAGAAAAACGATGCAATTTTGAAATTTGACCTGAAATGACAAAAGTAAACAAACTAAAGGGACTAAATGACAATTAACTCAAATTTAAATGACAAGGAATGTAAATTAACATATAGTTTAGGGGTCGAAGTATAACATCAATTTATTCATATTTCAAGAAAAAGCCAAAATTGCAGTTAGTCGGGGGTGGTGCGGTTAACAAACAAAATTGAAGTCCAAACCGATGAATAAAGAGGAAAGACAGAGACGGTGGTGACTGAAGAGATGAACGACGACGCAGGCGATGTGGAAAAAGAGATCAACAAACCTTCCTCCAACAGTCCCAAAGAAGCAGGAGAAGTACTCGATGAGCCGATGCTCGAAGGCGGCGCTGATGGGGATGATAAAAGGGGCAAAGTTAAGGGATCTTGGTCACCGGAAGAAGACGCGATTTTAAGCGATCTTGTTAGCAAATTTGGGCCCAAGAATTGGAGCTTAATAGCACGTGGTATCCCTGGTCGTACTGGAAAGTCGTGCCGTCTTCGGTGGTGTAATCAGTTGGACCCTGCCGTTATGCGCAAACCTTTTACTGGTAATCGCTAGGGTTTTTGGTTCTCATATTTTTATTGAGATAAGATGATAATGATATTGAAGTTGTTTTAGTTTTTCAATGTTGGAATCTCGAAATGAAGTGTTCATTTGGGGATTACTTCACATATAGGGGTTATGGGTATGGTTATTAACAGGGTTTGTTGCTATCTGAATTTGTTTTTTTTTTATTAGAGACATTAGTTAAAGGCAAAACTTAATCAACTGGTAATCTTTAAGTGGAGCTCTGTGATCTCTTAATGGATGTAGTTATGTTAAGAGTGTGAAATACACAAGTTTGTTTCATCGTTTTAACTAGTTTTGTATTCTTTTATAGTCTTCTGCTCACTGATAACATGCCTTAGATAACTAAATGTTTGTGTTGTTTTCTTGAGGGAGAAAAGTGGCGTGGTATTTTCAGCTAAACGGTTTGTGTCGACTGAAATATAGGCCATTTGTCAAGCAGCAGGTTTATGCAATACGTCTTTTATCTAATTTTTTTATTCTTCTGCTCGCAAATAACATGCCTTAGATCGATAAATGTTTGTGCTGTTTTCTTGAGGGAGAAACAAGGCATGCTAACTTTAGCTAAACGGTTTGTGTAAATTGAAATGTAGACCATGTTATCACGCACCAGGTTTATGCAATATGCCTGTTGGATTAAGTAGGATATACAGTTGCGAGAAGGGAAGATATTTGGTAGCCACTAAGCTTATCTAGATTTCATTTAATATTTAAGCTATCTTTAATAGGAGTCGCCCAAGCCCCTGATTTATCCTTTGGATAAATGGTAGCTGAAAATAATCTTCGTGAAACATTGGTGGAGCTTTGTTAAGATATATAATATATTGTGCAATAACATGAATGAAAAACCTACTTAAAACTCATTTGGGATGAATTCTTTGTGTAGTTGAGTTAGAATGGAAGGATGAAATAACGCATTTTCTTACTTTGCTAGTTTTTGTAGTGTGAACAAGTATTGTAATGTTAGGGTTTAGCTTAGAAGACGTTCTTTCCTCTCTCTCTCTCTCTCTCTCTATATATATATATATATATATATATATATATATATATACACATGATGTAACAAAATCACTCTCTTCTAGACTTAGTTTAGGCAAATGCTGTAGACTAGAATCTTCATGCTGGATATATGTTCGATTAAATAGTCTATATTGTTGTTATTAGGGCAAATATGTCACAAGCACTAACTTTTTTGGTAACCGTGAGAATTCGTAAGGAAAACTCATGAGGCCCATGTCACACCCCGACCCGCAGCGGAATAAGAGTCGGGGCATAATTGGGTTATCACCAAAGCTCATGACATTTACTAATATGTTTCATATTTAATAAAGTCAAAGTTACATTTTCAAATATCCAAACATGTTCATTCAATACAAAGGAAATAAACCAAACATAACAATCCCAACTCTAAATCGTTTTATTCTTCTAGTCCAAGTCCTATGTGTTCCTAGCTGCTGCTGGTTCACCTGTATCATGTGTAAAATGGGGGTTTTTGGGTCAACATAAGTTGGCGAGTGAACCTTATTAGATAAACATTTATTAATGAATTTATGGTTAGTTTATCAATGAAAAATTGTGCATAATCATAGATTAGCAAATGTAAATAATCAAGCAATGGCAAATAGCAGTCACAACTATAACATACAATAACACATGGCAGCATACATGAACATACCAACATCATACTGTAAATAACATAAATGAAACTGTGCGATCAAGGCTCAATCAAACGGAGCCGATCGTATTGCATGTACTGAAAATGAAAATGTCTGTGCGATCAAGGCTCAATCAAACGGAGTCGATCGTATGTGGGCACGCCAGGTTCAACCTCATAATGAAATGGGGAACATGCTCAATGCTCATTATGTAATGGGGAGCGGCGGCCTATGAAATTGCATGTACTGAAAATAATAAACTTGCATCCAACAATAACAACACAACAGGAAACAAACTGTATACACTAGTTCATAATATGATGTATGCACAATGGTTTAAGTATATAATATATATATCAAGACACATGATACACCCCAAAACGTGATTAAAACGGGGAATTTATAAAGATTCACTCACATTGGGTGCGTTGGATTGGAGATGGTGAGATGCGCACGAATTAGATGAGCGGACAGCGAGAAATACTAACCTAAATAATAACGGAAAAATATATTAAACGAGTGGATTTTATTAAGGATTTTAATGAAATTTTTAGATATATTTTTGTGAGTTCAAGGCCATTTTCTATCTTTAAAAATGTTATTTTTAAGTATTTTTAATTGATTTTTAAATTAAATTAAATAAATAAAAATATAAAAAAATTTGTTTATTTAGCGTTGACCGTTGACCGGTTCGGTCAGCGAATTAATCTGCGCCGGGTGAGGCTCGAACCCGAGACCTCCCGTTCGCGTGCACGCAGCTCTACCAACTGAGCTACGTGTCTAACCCGATATAATCTTGTTTTTATTTATACTTATACACTTATTCAGTTCACCCGGAATTCTCTTTAATTTCAAAAACATTTTAATTCAACGGACCGGTGTAAGTGACGGGTTTCGAATGCGCGACGTATGGTTCATGTTGCACACAGTCCACCGCTGGACTGTGTGTCTAACCCGGTTATTATCTCGATTTTTATTATACTTAACAACTAACTGAGTTAACCCGGTTTAGTTTTTGATCAAAAAGGCATTTTATTACACAAGGTGTGCGTGGAGCAGGGATCGAACTCGGGACGTGTATGGTTTTTGTTTGCACACAGTCCACCGCTGGACTGTGTGTCTAACCCGTTTATAATTCCGATTTTAATTAATCTTATGTCATCACTGAACTCGTCTTCTTCATTACAAATGCAGACATCAATCAAAACAACCGATACGCGATTAATTTAGTTAATGAACATGATGTCCAGTTTGAATGCATTGAACCGAAAAGTTTGGGGAAAGAAGATACCGAACAGATCGTCTTCTTCAGAGAATCCGGCGAAACTTGTCGGCTCTGTTTTTGGAACCTTCGGCTGTGAGAATCAATTAACAGGTTTAAGGGATTAGATGTGAAATTGAACTAATGAGTATTGATTATCAGCACGTTGGAATGAGCATACCGGTAATCAACGAGTTTCCGACAATTCCAGAAGTTTTCCGGCGAAAACAGAAAGTCCAGCAATGTCGTCTGTGGTTGATTATGAGCGATGGGTTAATGTTAGTAAGGTTCTAACAATTGATTGAAACCGTAAAGTAGAAGTATTTTACCGGTTTGAGTTGAATACGGTTTTCCGGCGACTTTTGCAGAAAATTCCGGCGAGCTGTTTTAGGCGTTCTGATGGTCTGAAAATGCGACGAAAATGAAATGGAGTATTGGTATGATATCTCTGAGTCGCGAGAGTGGTCTGAAGTTTGTGTAATTCTGGACTTGATGATTTTTCGGTTTTAAAAACCGACAATGATGAGTCTTTAAGTTTAATCAATTTCCGATTTGATTAAAAACCGTCGGTGCATCGGTTATAAACTGAATGTGTGAATAAACAACGAATTGACGATTGGTTTGCCGATTACCGTTTCTCAGATAGCGCAACCGGTTTTAACTGGGTTTGTGTATAAATTTCGTTTGTGTTTCTAGAGTTAGCAGAAAACACAATGTGGCGGAGTGGTCTTGGGAGTGAGTGTTAAGTTGCTGAAGTGTGTCTTGGCTGACCCGGGTTCGAGTCCCGGCAGCATTATAATTTTTTTTATTTATTTTATTTTAACTTTTCATCAAATATAATTTTTATAGTTTAGTTTATTTATTAATTATGTATTGTTTTAAATCAAAATAATCATAAATATTCGACATAACTTTTATAACTTGATATTCGATTACAAAACGGAGCGGGTTTTGAAAACCCGATTTTTACAAATGTTACAGCCCAACCGCCCAACCAATACACAACTAGCCAGGGGGACTAGATAAAACGCAACTTATGTTGGAAGCTGGATTTAAACATGAGACCGCCACTAGAAGGGAATCAGGCGCTTACCACAACGCCTCCCCTGAATGTTACAACCTCTAACTTACTTGAATTTGTTTTTAACAAAATATAAGGCCGAGAGTCAATGTGCACGCCCTCTGTAAACATTCACACTCATGCAATCATGCTGTTTTGAAAGGAATTGTCATAATTTATTCTAGTTGTAAATGATAGATGACATTCATTGTGAAACCAAAAGGCTTCCATCATTATTATTACCAAATTGTGTATGTTACATTAGTGTACTTCGGTTCCGCGTCGTAATTTTCACTGATATATTGTTTGGATGCTACATTTCTACACTTAATAATTAAAGAAGCTTTTAATTTTGTTGTTGAGCAGATGCTGAAGATAGGATTATAATTGAAGCCCATAAAGTCCATGGAAACAAATGGGCATTAATTGCAAAACTCTTGCAGGGTAGAACCGATAATGCAATCAAGAATCATTGGAATTCTACCCTCAGACGCAGGTGCATCCTACGTAACACGTACGTTACACCATCTACCATCAATTACAACAACCTTGATACCACAAACGAAAACAACACATACCCCACAAAACCTGCAGAAACAACCGAAGATGTGACAACTCATTACATCTCTGAATATCCAATTTCGACACATCAAACCGTTTCTCGTCCAGTCCCACATTACGGAGCATTTTCTGTTTTTAACAATGGAATTCAAAATGGGGAACCAAAGATGATTGTACCCACACAGGGCCCGTTAGTACAGGCGTGTAAACCAGAAAGTGTCGGGTGTAAATTTCTTAACGGCTATTCTACCGAGCCTGTGGTTCCATCGAGGTGTGGCCATGGTTGCTGTTCCGGTTCACAACCGTCATTACTGGGTCCCGAGTTTGTTGAATACGAAGATGTTCCGGCTTTGTTGAACTTGGAATTAGCCACCATTGCTGCAGATCTTAACACCATTGCTTGGATCAAAAGCGGTCTCGAAACACCCCAACCTCAAATATCAGTTAAAGGACTGAGTTGACACATTCATGTATTACTTAAGGTTTCTGGTTTTTATAAATATAGTTTACTCAAGTTGGAACATTTTGGGGTAAAGGTGATTTATAGAGTTTTGTTTATGTTTTACATGTTAACTTGTCAGCTGAATTATGAGGTTGTACGTTGCGCTTCGATATTTGTGATATCGTGACCGTATTTAAGATGTGGTGCTAGTACATAGTAGTAATACAAAAGCAGAAGGTTGTTGGGGAAAAAGGACAGCATTCCTTTCCATGCACATTGAAGTTTGTTTCGACCTAATTATCGCGTAGCGATGATGAGCCTTTATGGGTTGTGGGTTAACGGACCACTTTTTAACGACGCCACGTAGGCGGTTAATGACCAGAACACCGTGACAGTCCGTTAACCGGGGTGTTTCGTTAATGTGTTAACGACGGTTGGGGAAGAAAAAGGACTGTTTTGGCGCGCGAATCAAGGAGAATTTGAGTCGTTGGACGTTGGTTGGGTGATTTTTTTTAAAAAAGATTTTTTTATTTTGTAGTGTAGTTAACACACAACGCCTAGTTAACGAACGATTTAGTTAATGACACTTTAATGAGTTGACACTGATGTGGCATCACTTTTTCTTAGTTAATGAAAAAGGTAGTTAATCGACAACAAAGTCTTAGAGCCTGCAATGAGGGTCAGTGGATCCCCAAATACTCCGACATCGAAGAGAGACGGTTGAGGTGGAAGCGTGAGCTCCTATGCATTGCTACGCTCGTGCTTACTCGAATCCAGTAATTGATCTTTTACAGTTTTTTTATTAATAAGAAACGTCATGATGGTTGAGGAGTTGTTGGTTATTAATGTTACATGGTGTTTTGTTTAAAGTAAATTTTAGAACAAAAATGAGAGTGGGCATAGTAATTACAGTAGTGTAGAAATCGTGTTATAAGTAGTTGGGAACATGAAATAAAAATGGAAGTTACAGTAGCAAGAAAATGGTAAATAATAATACATGTGTTATACGTTCACATTCTAAAGTCGTCATGTCCTGCCCTTCTGACTACCCCCATGTGTTGGTGTTATGTCATTTCTCAGGATTTTTTGACTTTTTGTTGCATCCGGATCCTTCTACATGTATTAAATTCCAAACTACATAATAATGTTTTAATAAATCTTATGTATGAAATAGCTAGATGTAACCTCACCGGTGAACATTACAACCTATAGACACACCAAGCGTTTGGATTGTTTATACCACATCTCCATGGTAGAGCCAGAAATTGGCGTCAGGATTCTTGGTGCTCGGATTTTTAACAAACTGTCGTTAAATTTTTGGGTCAGGTCAGGTCAGGTCATGTAACAAAAAAACGAAACCATAATAAAAGTACTGTGTCACTGGAAAAAAACATATAGGGTTTTCCAATATATAAGAAATATAGTTGTTACCTACAAGTTTTCGATTTTTGGAAACGATTCATAACATTTGCAACTTCTGCAAAGAACTTGTCTTCAATGCCACAAATACAAACATCGTTATATATCAACTATCTGATTACGTAAATATGTCTTTATATGTTTAATTGAAAACGAATATCTGTCAACACTTGTCATTGTAACATGTAGAAATACTCTGGATTTCAATACTCGTAGCTCCTCCAATGCGCTCAAAGCTATTGTTTATGGACATAATTAATTACGTTTGGCTTTACTTTATTTTATGTTAATTAGAAAAGAGGACAGCTTTGGGGTTATATTAGGAATACTGTTTATATACAATAATGATTAGATGTTTCACTGAGAACCATATATGGATACACAGAAAACACTTCATGATCCGACATATTATAAGCCTACCAACTGTTTATGCCACATTGATAGATCACCATCACAAAACGTTGCAAAATATCTTCAACCAATTTTGTAACCAAGGATGAAATAACACCATGCATTAGAGGAGTGGGGTGCCGCGTGATGAAGCGTGGTTTACAGGTGACCACGCGTGGAACACCGCCGCCAGTCTTTGTGATCGCGCGTTGTTGAAAGTTGAAACTTACCGTTGGGGTGGGTTGCCGTTGGGGGGTTTTTCAAAATAAAAAAAATAAACACTACATATATACCATCCACACAAATACATATTTCACCCACACAAATACATAATTTTATACCATTTTCTTTCATAAAAATGGAATTTTCAACCGATTCGTTTCCGCTAGACATCGATAGCTCTTCGTCTACCGACGATGACACGCTTGATTTTTTCGAGATGACGTATAACGAACTTGAAGGTTTGAGTTGCCCAAAGAAGAAAATGATGGATCGTGATCATATACATGCCAACGAAGTGTTAACGAAGGATTATTTTGTGGAGAATCCGGTCTACAATACCGAAACG
The DNA here is from genome assembly GCA_947069175.1 of Scalesia atractyloides. Lineage (NCBI taxonomy): Eukaryota > Viridiplantae > Streptophyta > Magnoliopsida > Asterales > Asteraceae > Scalesia > Scalesia atractyloides. The sequence goes on along the minus strand of CAMTDV010000116.1, from coordinate 84,688,034 downwards.
TTTAGGAATCGGTTTCGTTTACCGAAAGATTTATTTTTAAAAAATTTAGCAGACGTCGAAGCAAGCGAAGAATGGTTTCAAGAAGGTTACGACGGGAGGGCAAATGAAGTTTCGAGCCGATACAAAAATGCACATCCGCCATTCGCCAACCAGTGACAGGTAACCCTCCCGATAAATTTGATGAATACTTAGCTATGTCGGCAAGAACTTCACGTGAATGTTTGCAATTCTTTTGTGATGCGATCATTAAATTGTATGGCAATGAGTTTCTACGTAAACCGACGAGACACGACATCAAACGTATTTACGCCGCGCATGAGGCTAGATGGCATTTTCTAGGGATGCTCGGTAGCATCGATTATACACATATCGAATGGAGAAAATGTCCAAGAGAGTTGCGAGGGGCGTATGTTACGAGTGATGTCAAAAGACCGACCATCATACTTGAAGCGGTGACGTCGAACAATTTATGGTTTTGGCATCATATTTTGGTGTTCCTGATTCAAACAATGACATCAATATTTTGTAAAATCGCCGTTGTTTTAAAGAGTAACAAATGGTACCGCACCTATCTGTCCATTTTTTAACAGAAGATATTACAGACGAGGCTATGTTCTTGTGGATGGTATCTACCCATCATGGTCAGTTTTTGTGAAAGCTTTTTCATTATTGTCGATGTTAAAGAAAAGACGTTTAAGAAGTTGCAAGAATCGGCAAGAAAAGATGTTGAGATGGCTTTCGGTGTTTAAAGGGTAGATGGGGCATACTAAACCGACCTGTGCAATGAATAAAAAACAATCCATAACATAGTATATGCATGTATCATATTGCACAATATGCTAATAAAAGAATATGGACGTGCAATATCTTCAAATTGGGTGCCGGATCCTCCTACACAAGTTTCCATTCCCGAAAATGTCCAACAACACTTGCGCAATGAAGAAATTCACTTTCGGTTGAGATATGATTTAATTGAACTTGTAGGTTCTTTAGGTTTGGAATTTCTGGATTCGGACGAAGAGTAGGTTCTTTAATGTATCTTTTTAATTTTATATGTTTTTTTAAGTTATAACCTAAAACATGTCTAGAAATATTTTTTTTTATTTAAATGAAATTATTATTGTTAATTTATTATTTAAAAATAAAAAAAAATCTATCACTGGTGATGGACACCCCCACTAAAATCCATCACTAGTAACAGAACCAGGTTCGATAACGTAATAAAACATGATTAGGTATGATGAGTAATGAAAAATGAAACACCCACACCCCCATTATACAAACGTTTTATAAGCAACATACAGTTTTTAAAGTTATCTTTGGTTTCTTAAGAATAATTGCCTTCTATCCCATAAGCTTCTTAATAACTAACATCTCAAATACTTTATCATAAAAGATAAATATATTATCATGCATCAATCAACTACTTTTCCTGTTAGTATGTGGATTTATATATTAATTCAAATACAAAACTTTGATACACTCCAACCTAAAAGACGTTTTATCCTTTGGAAGTATAAGCTAGGAACTCCTTTTCACAGCTTTTGACATTTACTTTACTTGTGTATTTTTATAAGCTAACATTTATAGATTGTGATTATAAAAGTATTATTATTCTAACAATTTAATATATGTATTCTAGTCACATGATACAAAACATATTTATTTCAATTCATTTATCTTTCTCTATAATACTTTCTTGAAAGAATTTACGGTCACCTTGTTTATGCTATCTTTAAAGTGAACTATTTTGTTCTTTTAAGAGTGAAAACTGCAGTGACGGATTTAGAAAATCTTCGTAGAGGTAACGTTTTATAAGAAATAGGTAACGAAATTGAAAAAACGTCATTAAAAGGTCAAAATTTTTTTAAAATTTACGCCGGAACGCCAGCTACCCCTTCCCCTAAGGTAGGTCCGCCCTTGGAAGACTGTGTGAAAATATCATTTCTATGTAAAATCTACAATAACTAAGCAAAATGAGTATTATTAGATTCTCTTACGTTGTATTTATCTTATTATAAGATGGACGTTATTAAAAAACTATCGATTTGGTTTATGAAAGAGTGGGGGTTTGGGTTGGGGTCTAGTGGTAAGAAGGGAGTCCCACAACCAAGAGGTGGGTTTAAACTCTGCCCAAGACAAACAAACAAAAAAAAGAGAAAAATAAAAAAATCGACGTTAAATAGGAGATTTAGTTTATGAATATATCATTTCTATATATCCACATATATTTGGATGTAAAAACATATTTCAAAGACTTTATTAACATTAAAAGGCATACATAGTTAGCCGTCCGAATTTAATGTTAAAAATACAGTTTTTTAATTAGCGGTGACAAGCGAGTCAGTCGAACCCGAGTTTGACTAGGCTCGAGCTCGTTTAAGTTTTGAAAGCTCTCGAGTTCAACTTTGTTCGAGCTCTGTTTTAAAGCTCGGGTTTAACTTGTGTGTATTTTTTTTTAATTCGAGTGTGGTACGGACTAGACTTGTTTATTATTAATTAAGTAGTTAATTAAATTATACAAATTATTATTAGCATTTATATGAGTATATAGGGAAAGGATAAATCGAAAACCCACTTGTGGTGAGAAAACCTAGGAACTCTAAGCTTCTGACATTTTTTTGAAAAAAATTCCCATGTTATATACATGTTTTTAAGGGTTTTGAGCAAAAAACATCAAAAAAGCGCCGACCAGATTTTTTTAAAAAAAATAAACCAGTTTTTGTGTAACATATGTCACAGTCCCGTTGCGCAAAACTTGTTTATTATTTTTTTTAAATCCACTTGACGCTTTTTAGTATTTTTTTGCTCAAAACTCCTAAAAACATGTATATTACTTGTGTGATATTTTTCAAAATCAAAAGGTGTCGAGAGATTAGAGTTTCCTAGGTTTTCTCGATTACAAGGTTTTCTATATATACTTACATATTATATATATATATATATATATATATATATATATATATATATATATAAGATATTTATTTGTACTTTCAAAACTTTTAAATAGTAATTACAGTACACTACAATTTGAGTCCCTATGGTAAACAACCAATAGCATGTTGAGTTCTTATTTGTCAAAATTAAACAATCAAGTCCTTATGCTTGTAGATTTGGATCAATAAAACCTTTCCTTTAGCGCGCATTAATGTGTCGTTCAAATCCGTAATGGTGTGAACGAGCATTTTGGTAATTTTATCAAAACTCACCCTTTCACACCATTTAAATCCCCAATCTTCCACCCTGTGAATCATATTACTCCCCCTCCTCAAAACCTTTCCCGTCGTTCACTTGAAGCTCTGATCATCCCCTTTGGCGACCAATCGTTCCTCTGGTCATCAAGATAATGTGGTAGTACACCGTAATCATCGATACCCTTGACGTAATAAATACGACAATATTGTAATTTAACTTAAAAACCATGTTATTGTGATGCGTGTGTTGTAGAAAATCTAAAATGTGGTGTTTTTTTTATGTGGAAATGTAGTCAGTTTCAGGGCGCAATTCACCAGCTGTCATATCCGAATTCAAATCCGGATCGTGTGGTGGTTCATGGGCAGCTTGAACGTGGAGATCTGGTTTGACAATGGGGTTTGAAGATGGTGGTGGTTTCTTGTACATATTATGATAAGTATTAACTTAAGTAGAACGGTTCAAATGGGTTTTTTGGTCTGATCAACTTTTGGGTTTTTAACGCTAATGATCAAGGTTACGCATTTTTTGGTATGTAAGTGTCAAATATGAATGCGGATAACTGTGAATGTGGTTATTGTATTATGGTAAAATCATGATGTTTTACGTTTGCTGTTTGTTTTAATGTGGTAAAATAGTGGGTACTTAACTGATATTGTGAATGATAATTGAAGCTTGGTTCTTGTTTGATGTTAGTTGTCAATTGCACAAGTCACTTGCAGGATCATATGTACAATCATAGGATCACACTTTGCGGGATCATAGGATTATAGAGTAGAGACATTTCAAAGCCTCAAGCCAATTGCACATATGTAGTCGACTCCACAAGTTTGCTTGAATGTTATTCTATTTTAACAATAGTCATTGCACATTGAATAACAATCTATTTTGATGTTGATTTTGGTAGTTAATTACTAGATTAGGTAAGAGTTTTGAATTTGTAGGGGATACATCTATTTAACAGGAGGTACTAATTTGTAAATAAAGTGTGTGTGTGTGGTGGGGGAGGGGGTCTTGATCTTTTCACATAAAAATAAACGTCCATTTAACAACACGGGTATTACTGATCCAAATCGACAAACACAAGGACCTGATTGTTCAATTTTGGAAAATAGCGACTCAACGTACGATGGGGTATTTATCAAAGGGACTTAAATTGTAGTTTATTCTAGTAATTATTATTATATAAATACAAATTTAATAAGTTGATTAAAAATACATAAATAATGGGCTCGTTTAAGCTCTTGAGTCAACTCGAACTCAATAAGATGATAAGAGAAGTTTGGGCTCAGACATGTTTACTAAACAAACTTATTTTAAAGCTCGGACTTGGGCTCAGGTCTGTTTAAGCTCAACTTATTTTAAGTTTATTTCGAGCCGAGCTCGAACTCGTTTACACCTCTAATTTTAACATATCCCAATAAATACATATAGAAACGATGATATAACTTTTCCAAAAAGAATGAAAGTGTAATATGAGTATAAAGTGATAAGTAATTTGGCATTACAGATTTTCGTCATTGTAACAAAAAAGTTGGATATAGAAGATAAGAAAATTGGTTATGCATGAAAAAAAATGGAGAAATCTAAACTGTTCCGAAAACATAATTATTAGATACAAATAAATAACGTCACTATATAAATATTTTCCTATTATTAGAGTTTACTTTTGAGAGAGATTATATTTGGATCGTCATTTTTTACGTGCGCTACGAAACTACAAATAACTTTTTTTAGCCTCAGGAATTCTATGAATTATATATAGTAACTTTTTTCTTTAACCACGGAAATTATACGAATTTAGCAAATGGTGTAAACCCAAGTACAATACAAAAACAAAAGAAAATACCTAACAAAACTGATATAATTTAAAGAATTACATCACGTATGTTGAAGTCACATCATCTCTCTCATTCCCTTTCCTTTATTTTTGACCTCCCTTTGATCCATAAATACAAGCTAGCCTTTATTTCATCCACTGATTTATTAACTGAATGATTTTGTCCTCTAAATTCCATTTTGTTTTTGGACTTCCAGATGCTCCAAAATGTCGTAAACAAGATTGCTCCAATCAATTTTTTCCATTCCTTCGATCCTTAGTATGTTTTCACTAATCCGAGCATATCTTTGCAACTTGTAATACAGATAACTAGATTACATACGTTTCCGTTTGCTAAAAGCTCGAGTCCAGAAAATACACGCTAAAGATGATTCACACGTTTGAAGGGATCATGGGAGGTTTAGATGGTGTGCGAGGAGGACTTCCGCACAAGGCCTGTGATTTTGCGTGGCATATGTTATTAAAAAAATCGATATATATATGTTAATTTTTTTAAAATAGTAAACCCATACCAATTTCAAGTAAGGCTCATTTACAAATCATTTTTTTTTATATTTTAGACTTTAAAATTTAGCCACTAGGTTAATTGAGCTCATTTTTAATTAAAAACAAAGTCTTAAATAATATAAATTGTGAAGAGTTGATCCACCAATTTGCTATAAAGAATGAAGGAGGGCTTCACGAATCATTGGTAGTTATTAGCTTATTAGTTATTACGGTATGTAACTCATTCGAATACTATAATTATCTCTTTTTTCGTAATTGCATTGTTTATCGTTAAGGCATAAGGATACTTGTTTTGAGCTCAAACAGGGTAAATGAATTCTTAGACACGTCACTGGAAGGGATAAACAAATAAAGAAATAACTCTTGAATTTTGAAACTCTGAAATATTCTTAAAGCTCAAGCATCTTTTACAGTACCACTGATGTACACATGAATCGCTAACTGGATAATTTGGCCAGTTCTGGTACCGATTTTTTTATATTGATTTGGTAACCATCTTTAAATACCGGTACCGTAATATATTGTATCGAACATTTTTGGTACCGGTATCCAATTTTGATGATTTTTGATATTGATACCGATTTGGTACGATATCGATAGCACGCTCATCTCTAGTACCGACGAAGACGACCACGATGATGATGATGATGAAACCAACTTTATTTAAGAGCTAACATTATTTTATATGATTAAACAGAAGTTGTATTATAAATCCATGTGGGGCGTGGAGGTGGACAGCTACGATAAAATGCCATTAACGTCGTCATAATTTCTTTTCATTAAGTGCGTAATATGTTTTTGAGAAAAAATCTCAAACTAAAAATATCTTACAAGGTTTTGAATGTTTAATAAATAATTAAGCGTTACCAAACCTCATCTTAAATCTTATAATTTACCGTTCAAAAAAAATCTTATAATTTTCACTTTATTAAATGGAGCCATGGAGGCCCAGTTTCTTTTATCTTCTAAGAAGGTTACAAACTCTAGTAATTATATTGTTTTAGTTGACAGTTAATATCTAGGATCATTTGTAACTTATAACTTATTTTTTGTATCATATCAACTAACGCATTAGCAACATTTTTATAACTCATTCAAATATTATTTTTTTCGTTGTCCACTGTCGATCCCAAATGAGAGTGCCAGCCGAGAGGAGAAAAAGGAATACCTTGATCTGCTATATAAGATCGGAGAAAGTCAAACAGAAAGAAGATGAAAAAGTGATTATAAAAATCGATGGGCGCCAATGAAGAAACACCAAGTTAATCAGTAGGTTAACTTGTGGGATTGGTCTCTTTCAAATAACGTTAATCTTATTTCTTCCTCGACTGATATTTGCTTGATCCTACAAAACAATACAACACCGTGAAGCTTGTTACAAGGAGGAGGATTAAGAGTTCTTCTTGTAACCACCCTTTGACATGAGAATAAGAACTTATTTTGATGATAATAAATGTGTGTATTAAGTAAGAATGCAAGAGAACGATCCTTAAAACTGGAGGTGAATTCTTCTATTTATAGCTAAAGAGAGTAACGAAGGAGATGGGCTGATGGGCCTTGGGCTCGAAGTCGACATCAAGGAATATCTCATTTGTCCCATTGGACACATCCATTAGTATGTGTAGGCAAATGGGAAGACGGCGCACGCTGATTGGATCCACGTGGCTTGGTAGCTATTCTTGTTGTCTGGTTTGTCATTAACGGTTAATGAAGATTATGGAGCAGTGGTTGCCGCACATTGATTGGTGACACATCACTGTCCTTCTGTACCTTTTGTCTCCTGCACGATTGCTCATCGTGAGGCTCTATTGAACATAGTCTGGCGTGCGCCTATTGGTCGTATGCTCTGACATTTGTATTGGTTGTACTATGCCTCACTTGCATGCTCAGACTCGCGCCAATGAGTCTTGCGCCATAGGACTTGCGCAAATCTATTGAAAATGACTAAGTGTCACATTCGTTTGACTTAAGTATAGCCTTCTGTGCGTGACCCATGGCGTTTGTAGTTGTGCATGTCGCAGGATTTGAACTATACCCCTTCAATTACTCATTCAAATATTAGAGTTCTCATTCAATACGATGTTTGTGCTTCACCGTCAGCGATTTACCACATCATGTTCTAGGCCTTCCATGCACCTCCGTTACAGGTGTCTAATGTACATATTAATAATTAATATTCTTGTCATTTAGTTTTGTTTTTTATAACTATATTCAACTTGCAATCATTTTATGCTTATGTTCAACTCTCTGTATTAAGCTATGTGTTATGGTTTTATGGCTTTCATGTCACATCATCAAGTTGGGCATGAAACACCAGGGGCCTAAGTGGGCTCGCCGTGAGAGGTTTCACAGGCAATGGTTGTGTGCTTGTGAACTTTGTGGGAGAGACAATAAAAAAAATTCCATATGAGACGAGGGCGCTAAAACGTATAAAAGCATCACAAACAACCTTATTTTTCTGGTGGATAAAGACGATATATATGTTATATATAATTTTAATATGTTCGAAAAAATATCTAGAGTATTGAGAAATTGAGGTAACCAAGCTTATATATTCAAGTGGATGTAAAATTTTGAAAAATAAAATAAAATAAAATGGAGGAGGCAAAAATACAAAATCACAAGTAAAAATAAATCTTTCTTTTTCCCCTATCTGTTCCGGTGCTCTGTGCTACTATTTAATTCATTCATAGATTCACCACTTTCTACAACCCCTCTCTTTTTTCAACCATGGCTGTCGACTAATCGGAAAAAACCACAACACACAGATATATACACATACATATATACACATATATATATGTAGAGAGAGAGAGAGAGTAGATCATTTCATTTCATTTGAAGGGTGCTTCCAAGCCTTCATGGTACTATCACTTCCACTAAACCATTACATGAAAAACATCTTCTCCTCTCTTTACACCCCAAAATGGCAACTTTACAACAAACCCATCTCGATTTGGAAGCCCAAGACCACTCCCGCCGTCATTCCACCGCCGTCAGCGGCGGCGACGGTGGTGGTTCAGATGTTAGCATTGAGATTGTAGGGGCGGTGGTATCTTCTTCATCTGATGAGGAGGAGGAGAAAGGGAGGGAATCCACGGTGTCAGATTTCTCGGTGGTGGATCTGGAAAGTGGTGGAGGTGGGGCTCATAATGATAAGGTACATTTGTCAAAGATTGAAAGGGATTGTAGGATTTGTCATTTGAGTATTGATTTAACCAATCAAGATTCTGAAAATGAGAATGGGATTCCCATTGAGTTGGGTTGTTCTTGTAAAGATGATTTAGCTGCTGCTCATAAACATTGTGCTGAAGCTTGGTTCAAGATTAAGGGTAATAAGTAAGTTTCATCTTCCAAGATTCAATCTTTATTACTTTTTACCACTTTTTCACATACCCATTTCAATCTTTGCATCTTTCTTGATGTAAACCTATGTTTCAAGACCAAAAATTGTTAAAGATTCAAGCTTTGTTGACTAGTCAACATCCATATGTTTAGGGTTTTTGTTCTGTTTTGGAAATAATGTTGCTTGTGTGTTTCTTGTTTGATTGTTGGATTTGGTTTACCTTTTTGTGCATAGAACTTACCTATAATGAAAGAGGCTTTTACATTTTAATTATTGAGGTGATTAATAGCTAAATGATGGGATTTATAAATAGTAGCAGCCAAAGAGACAAGTCCAGGTGCAATGTAAGAATGAACAGTGACAAATCTTGGTGAAAAAATGTGTAAAGTGAGGAGTGAAAACTACAAACGGGTAGTCAACACTTTTGAGAAGAAAAGGAGGGAATAATGTTAGAAATAAAGTTGAAAAAAAGCTGTTTATATGAAATTAAAAGATTCTAAGAGCTAAAAAGAAGCTGCCAACTAATAATCCTATGTATGTTTTATGTATGCAAACATGGAATCTGTTTATTCGTCTTTAATCGTGCGGGAATTTGCTTTGTTTCTTTACTTTTCGCTTTCGCTTTTGTTATGTCAAGGGTGCTTTTGACTCAAATCAACATGAGCACTTTTAAAAGCTTATCGAGCCTTTCGGTTTCTGCTTATTCGTATGATATGACATATGATTCTTGCATTTATCCTTAAAAGACGACACCTTTCCTAGTGTTTGGATATTGGTTTCATTGTAAGTCACTTGCATCGTTCCTTTTGTTCGTTGGTTTCGTTTGTTATGCAATCTCGAACCTTTTTAAATAATTTCTTCGCATCAGGTACTATACAGCACTGAATTATTTTAAAATCAATCTGTGAGTTATGCACAAATCTTTTAATGTCATTTCTTATTATGGTTCTTGCTATACATTATTGTCACTGCTTTTTCTTTGATTTAAAGTAAATTATGTTTTAGAGTAAGTAAGTTCAAATGAAATCTGTCAAAATCTTGGATAATTTGTAAGTTAAGTCATATGATTACTTTCCAAACAATAATATCTAACTGTCTTTGTATACTTGATATTCTTGCACCTAAGTTTCCAACGTTTTAGTTTGTGTTTCACTCATTAAATGCTAGAAGTTAGTAAATATCAACATGTAAATGAAAAGAAAAACATCATCAATTATTGCATTTGTAAAAGTGATGGTTTGTTTGGTTTGAAAAGACGGATGTCGTAATGAGTATAAACCTCATTATTGATTACAACTATATATCAATTTACTTAAATGTTATACTAATTTGGCTTGTAACAACCTCAGGACATGTGAGATATGTGGATCAATCGCACATAACGTTGCTGGTGCAAACGAGGCTGAACTAATGGAACAGTGGAACGAAGCTAATGATGCCATGTCATCAGGCACCGCACCTGGTGGGATCACAAACGCCACATCAGATAACCGTAACTTCTGGCAAGGCCATCGGTTTCTCAACTTCTTGCTAGCTTGTATGGTTTTCGCCTTTGTCATTTCGTGGCTGTTTCATTTCAACGTCCCATCGTAGGCGCAGGCGGATTTATTTAAGGAAAAACATTCAATGAGCTATTGTTTGGACCTTTCTTTGTAGCATGAAGAAATCAAATGAATCTTTCTTGTTGTTGATCATTGATAGTGATGCACTCATTAGAGTGTGTGGCTTTAAGATGTGTATGAAATGTTGTTTCTTATATATTTCTGTCTCAATCCTTCTACTTTTAGAGAGTATTATTGTGTACAATGATTCACATAGGGTTTATATTTATATGCTACTTGATGTATGAGCATGACCTTTTTTTGGATCTTTTATCAGTCATGTGGGTTGTTTTTTTTTTCATACTTTTTTTCAGGGTTTTTCATGGACCATGTGGCCATGTGGGAGATTGAGATGGTTTGGGCATGTGAAAAGGAGGCTATGTCTGAGCCTGTTAGAGCGGTGGAAAACCTCATTGTGGAGGGGAGGAGTAGAGGCAGACCAAAATTGACTTGGAGTAAGCGGTTTAGGCTAGATTTAAAGGGTTGCACCTCTCTGAGGACATGGTCTATGATAGAAGTTCTTGGATACGTAAAATTAAGGTTAAGGACTTCTAGGGAGAGGACCATTTTCGTCTTAGGAGTGTCATTGGATCCTATATTTGCATACATGTTAGGTGGGATTTATGTAAGTTGGTTTTTGGTAGCAAAGTTTATAGGTTGTTATGATTTTGTCTATTTGTACAATATATTTTTTCAAAACTCAAAACTGTTGTTATTGGTAGCTCTATATAGATATACTCCTCATGGTCTATTTTAATTATGATATATTTTAGTTGTCTAGTGCGATCTTTGGAGCCGTGGGTCTCACTGGAAGCAGTCTCTCTATCCTGGGGATAGAGGTAAGGTTTGCCTACATCTTACCCTCCCCAGACGCTATCGATAGCTTTGCTATTTGTGAGATTTATTGGGTTTGGTTGTTGTTGTATGTGGCCATGTGGGATTGTGGGTTACTTGCTCAGTCGGCCCATGTTACTTTGGTTATGCACTTGGGCCCAATGTTGAGTGGTCTTTTTGGGCTTTTTATTTGGGTTCTGTGGGCTGTTAGGTTAATAGAAAAAAAGAGTTATTTAAAAAAAAGTATGTCTAACTAGAGGTATACAAAAACCAGTTTGGCCTGTTAGTTGGGTTAATAGAAAAAAAGGAGTTTATTTTAAATGTGTCACACTAGAGGTGTACAAAAACCAGTTTGGGCCCAAACTGAACCCTTTTTTTAAATGGGCCAAACTGGTTTGGACTAAAACGATTCGGTCTATAAATCGATTTCAGGGTTTGAAAAACCAGCCCGCACAATCCGATTTGGACCTGGAAACCGTTTTTTTGGGATCAGGCTCAAATCGGTTCTGGTTGGAACCGGTTCTCAACACATAAGTCCGAACATGTATACAATCCAATTTGGGCTTGTTTTCTTCTCTTGGGCTTTATTCTTCTCTAGTTGGGCTCCTTTATTGATTTCTTTTTATTGTGGCAGACTGGCCACAGCCAGTGGCACTGGCCCAGCAGGACTAAGCAGTAAGAGTGCAAGACTATAAGCTATTTCTTATCACTTTTCTTATTTAATCATTTCTAGCTAACAATTTCCTATTTTTTACTTATCAATATATAATCAGATCATGATCAAAACAACGCCAGATCAACAACCAACCATATTTAAACTCTGATTTTTTATAACACAATACAAATAATAAGCTAATCTAATGATATCTCATTTTCCCATGTGTTACAAAATGTATAAGTGATTTTACGTTAATATGTCTAATACTACACTATCATAGACTATCTCGAATTTTTCGGACTATCAATCTCTCAAAATATTATGATACGTCCGAAGAGAACGCATTCTTTATACGCGCTTACTTATAAAGAAAACATGATTATAGCAATTATTCATGAAGATGTATTTTTATATAAAAAAAGTTGTATTGGTATCTTTCTTTGAATCAGAACTTGATGTTCATATCAAAATGTTCACAAACTAGTTAAGATAGTGGAGAGTTCAAATGAGAAAAAAATTTTGTAAGAAGAAAAAAGAAAAAAGTTTCAACCAATAAGAATGATTCATTTTATTTCATTGAATATTTACATTTAATTTTGATATAAAGGTAATTTGTAAACTTACATAAATAATTAATTTCCAGTCTTCTTCTTTATTAGCTAACTACATTAAATTTATAACTTATTTTCAAAATATATAATTTTCAAAAAATAAAAGAAAATTATTTTAGAGTGTAGTACAAATTACTAGGTGTGTATGATAAATTACGAGTTGTGTAGGATAAATTTAAATATGTGTAGGATAATTTTCAAAATGTGTATAATAACTTTTTATGTGTGTTTGCAAAACAAATTAGTATAGAGAAGGATAGTTTTTTATCAGTAATTAAATACTTAAAGATAGTAATGTATGAGATTAAAGAAAAAACTACATAACATTTACAATTGTACCGTTCTTTTTCTTCTCAATTAAAATTTCTTTTCAAATAAACCTTTATCTAAGAACACATTACAATTAGTTGAAATGACGCATAACTCGAAGACAACAGGTTTATAGCTATTATCCATGAAGATTTCATGATTTATATATATATATATATATATATATATATATATATATGTATAAACAATTGTTTGGGATCTTGTTATGAATTAGAACATGATATTCATATCAAAATGTTTACAAACCAGTTAAGAACACACCAGAACTAGTTGTAATCACTCATAACTCAAAGACAACAAGTTTATAGCTATTATCCATGGAGATTTCTTGATTTTTATGTAAAAAAAACCACAATTGTATTGGGATCTTACTTTGAAATAGAACATGAAGTATATATATCAAAATATTTACAAACAAGTTAATAACACACCAGAACTAGTTTAATGGCACAACTCAAAAACGACGGGGTTATTTTATATAAAAAAATTATATTGGGATCTTATTATGAATTAGAATAAGAACGTCATATTACAAACTAGTTAAGAAAACACTAAAACTAGCTGAAATGACGCATAACTTGAAGACAACAGAACCAGAACATGATATCAGAACATAAAGAACGTGTAGAATATCCACAATCTTGACTGCCTGGATGTAGTTCAACAACTATGGGTTCAAGCTTGTTGTGATTCTCAATTATCCAAAACTACTAATCAAGGCTCTAGAAGTACAGCCTAGGTAAGGATCAGAAATTAACAAGCCAACAATTGTATCAAAGATTTTGTTTTGTTTTAACTTTTAAGATACGAATATACAAATCTACAATAGCGATTATCATGTTTTTCTTAGTAAAGGCATATTGTATTATAAACCAAACCCGACTAACAAGAAACTAGCCGGGTCAAAAACCAAACATTACGAAAACAATAGAGGGTTTTGTAACCACTCGACCATATAATGTTAGTCTTATAGTTTCTATTAAATACCATTGGTCCATTAGAAAACAATATCGACTATTTTAAAGATGTTACGAATAACCTCTACCGTTATAAATATAACGGGGATTTAAAAGTCATTTGGCTAGTCACTCTTAGTTTACTAGTGTTGCCTTGTTTACTAGCAATTAAGTCTTTAGTTCGTATTTGTTATTGTTATATATACATAATAAATTAAACTAAAAAGTATTATCGAAATACAAAACACTCAAATAAATCAAACATGTTGACGGTTGTCCAAAATATATTAAACTACACACAAACTATTTATTATATTAAAAGTTATATTTTACCATTTAACACAACAATATTTATATAGTGTTACTCTACAAACTTTTACACCAACTACGTGCATATCATTTGTGTTCTTTCACAAATGTCAAATTAATAATTCTTTAAAGAAATATATAAAACTCCACCAAACTAAACGGACCCATGCATCTAATTTATATGAATGTTTGAAAAGCGACTTGACCGATTGGTATAAAAAGCCCAATGTTGGCTTTAATCATCTGGGTGCATGACAGACTTGATCTGTAATTAGTGATGTCCTTTTGTTGCTCAAATTCAAATTCTTTAGAAAAAAATATATTCTGTCTTTATATCCTACGCCCATAACAGCACACATCCACTCTCAACTTTACCTAACTTTATATGTTTCCATCCACATTTGCATCCATTTTTTATTTTTTTTTTCAAATACGAATTATAATAAGTTAATTGAACTGTTTTATAATAGTGGAATCTCATAAGTCATAAAGTCATGTATTGACAGTTAATACGCGGTTTTCATCATGAACATTTTGTATATTGTAATGACGAGATATATGAGGTTTTAACTTAATTAAAATGATGTTAACTCTAAATTTTCTTGAACTTTAATGCATTTGTGAATAACTTGGGCTATTTTTTTTTTAATATTACTAGAGTGAGAAGATAGATATTTGTGTGGTGAATTTAAATTTGGTAATCAATCAGTATGGATGTCCTATAAAAAAATTACAAATATGATGTGTTAGGAGGAATGCTTTGATTGCATCGATCATTGTTATATTTCTAAACTTGACATTAGGTTTTGTTGTAGCTTGCCTTTACTTCTGGATTGGTTTTCCTTTATGTCTTTTGTGTTTTCTAAGTTGTTGAGTTTGTGATGCTTGGCTGAGTCTCAAGGGCAAGGATACCGATTTGCGGGTTAGGCTATGAAGCTTTACTGAGCCTTTTAGTTGTTGTTTACTTATAATATTGGACTAGGCTCAACTAATCTTAGGCACTGATAATGATATTTATTTTAGACGTTTGAGTTGGCTTTTTAACATGTAACCATGACTTCTTAAAACAATGGTTAAAAATTGATATTATATAAGTTACCAACTTTTAAAGCAACTGAGATTTAGTTGGGTTAGATTCCAGATAAATATTCAAGCTGTTATTTTTGTGAGGAAAGATGTTATATATTTTTAATATCAACTAGTAAGTTGTCCCGCACGTTGCCGTAATGTTGAAACGTAAAATGAATCGAATTTATACCATCTAATGAAAGCATATTATATTTGACCCAACTAGTTTCTAAAAAAACGTACATAAATATATGCACAGAAACTTATTATATTTGACCCGACTCATTTCCGGAAAACAAAAAAAATTACGTCCAAACGTAGATAAACCGAAAACGCACATAATAATAAGCATAAGAAGATATTCTATTTGACCCAACTCATTTCAGTGAAAGATTTATGTCAAAACGTTAATCAACTTGAATTTATACTCACACATACATGAAAAAAAACACGTAAAATTTGATGATAAAGTCTTTAAAAAGTTAAGGTGTTATACGTGTTAATGCTAAAAGTTGATTGATAAAAGTAAATAAAAAGACAAAAAAAGGAAAAAAGAAAAGTCAAACTACTTTTAATACAAGTTGATAATTGTAATATATATATATATATATATATATATCTATGTATATATATAGGGAGAGGATCATGAGAAAACTACATCTACATTGGAATACTAAAAAACTAATTAAAAAACCTAAAAAACACACCAATTTTTTTACAATTTTTTTATAAAAAATCGCTACTTTTTATGTATAAAAAAACTTTTTTTTCAAAAATCTTGTACTGCACATGTGCATTATATGCTTAGATTTAGCTTTTGAGTTTAGTTTAGCTTTTAGGGTTATTTTTTTTGAAAGTTTAGGATTAAGTTTTTGGGTATAGGGGGAGGGGGTTTAGGTTTTTGGGGGGTTGCGGGTGGGTGGGTGGGGGGTTAGATTTTTTGAGGGGTGCGGGTGGAGGTTTACGTTTAGGGTTTAGTTTTAGGTTTTTTTTTTTTTGAGTGAGGGGTTTAGGCTTTTGGTGGCATGTGAATTTAGGTTTTTGGGGGTGTTGATGGGGGTGGGGTTCGGTGGTTTAGGCTTTTTCATATTAATGCACATGTGCAGTACAACATTTTTTTTTCGAAAAAAAGTTTTTATATATATTATATATAGCGCTTTTTATTAAAATATCAAAAAAATATATGTTTTTAGGTTTTTTTAGTTAGTTTTTTTGTTTTCTCATTTAAACTAGTTTTCTCATGATCCATCATATATATATATATATAACCTTTGTGGGCTATGTTTGTTTGAATGTTGTACATCCATGGCGTTGTCTTCAATAAGTTACCGTACCTTATGTATTAGTCTTTGTTTGATTTGTTGTTGCATTTGGGCTTTGAACCCGACGGACATGTGTTGTTTGGTGGTCGTTTTGTCTGTTACACGTATTTATTTTGGTGGATTCCTTATTGGTTTATTATGTAGCCAGATGTGTATATGTTTGAGATTGACTAACTTTTTGTAGGAAGTGTGTGCTTACCAAGCCTGTGGTATATTACATATGTAGTGTTTATGTTTTAATGGCTATGATGTATATGACATAGCCACCATAACCCGTCTTCTCTGACCCTCACATTTAGATTAAATAGAACAAAGCAACCCGATATCTCAATCTGGCATGGCAACCTAATGCAGCTATGGAAGAGATTTCTATAAGCGTATCGGGTAACGTTTTGAATTCATTTCCTAACGGTCATACTATTATGCAACACGAATGTGATTTACAAAAATATATTTAACTTTTTATGATGTTTTCCTAAAATTTTGGGTATGTCTTTAGGGTTCAATATGTCGACTACAAGTGAGAGACAACCCACAACTTCTGCCGTGTTTAAAATTTGTTAGATGAGGTCGTCACATATGATCGACGCATTATAGAGAAATTAAACGATCTTACTGAGAGGGTGGCAAAACTTCGTGCAAAGCAACTGGAACTACAGGCTCAATGACCATGATGCCTGCCCCACAATACACCCAAACATCATACTAGTTTACTATTAATTAAATACAACACATAAAATTTGAATATGGTCTCCTAATGGCGATTTAATTATACAATTGTGTTCTTATGAAAATAACACTTATCCTTTTTGGGGTTATATAGTGGTGTTAGAAATTTGGCTCCCTCTGCCATATGTCTAAAACTCTAAAGTCCGAATTCAGTTTCCACTTGGGTTTTTGTCTTCATTTACATTGAAGGCCACATATCTAACATTTTACATTATTATTATTATTGGTGAAGTCACATCCTATTGAATAAGAAAAGGACACCGTATAATAAAATCTTGTTAGTAGTTTATTTCAGTAACATAAAAAAGGTGGGACCAATTGGTGCCGTTGATTAAAAATTTATTTTCGCCAGTCACGGCGTTGCAAATGAAAACATTTAAATGCTGGAATTTTCTTCTTTTCCCGACGTCACCATAAATGAATAAATATGCCAAATGCGACAGGACACACCGTGTTTTAAAATTTTCATATATATTTTTATTAACTTCTTTTATAAACTTATAAAAACATCATAGGACATGGATAAAAAAAATTATTTTAAATGAGAAAAACAAAAAACTAACTAAAATAATCCTTCAAAAAATACCAATTATTTTTGAATTCTTTTTATTAAAAATCGCTACAAAAATATATAAAAAAACTTTTTTTTTAAAAAAAATATATACCGCACATGTACAATAATACGAAAAAGTCTAAACCACCTAACTTACCCCCAAAAACCTAAACCCCCCACACCATCCCCCAAAAAAACCTAAAATTAAACCGTAAACATAAACCTCAAAAGAATATAAACCTCCACCCGCACCCCTCAATAAACCTACCCCCCCCCCCCCCCACACACACACCCAAAAACTTAATTCTAATCCTAAACCTCCAAAAAACCTAACCCTAAAAGCTAAACTAAACTCAAATGCTAACTTTAAGCATATAATACACATGTGCAATATATACATATAATACAAATGTGCAGTACAAGTTTTTTTTTTGAAAAAAAATATTTTTATACATAATAAGTAGCGATTTTTATAAAAAAAATTGTAAAAAAATTTGGCATATTTTTAAGCTTTTTTAGTTAGTTTTTTTAGTTTCATTTATATATATATATATATATATATATATATATATATATATATATATATATATATATATATATATATATATATATATTTTATGATACTCTCACATATATCTACCTAATTGCTAATTCAAACTTAATATATCATATACTAGTGTTAATACATATGTATTATACACTAGTAGAGTAATTTTGAATGATTATTTGTTTGATATACTTGTAGGGTAATTTTGAATGACTAGTTGTTTGATGTACTTGTATAGTAATTTTGAAGGAATATTGTATTTTAATAATCTCAACTATTCGTCGTTGGCCGCCAACAGTCCCAACTTAAAAAATAACCACGGCAGTTCAAACTATTAACATATTGGCCTCCAATGGACCCTGACTAACAGAACCTAACATCGTTAGTCTCCGGTCGCCTGAAAAACGTTTTTGGCCAGAAAACTCAACATTTTCGTCCCAAATCTCTTTGTAACCTTATTACGGATCTTTAGGAAACTTTTTCTAGTAAAAGCCCCAATTATTGAAGCTGCCGAAAAACTCTTTTTTTGCTGGAAAACTTCTTTCAGGTCGGAAAATTCAACTTTTGGCCGGAAAACTCAACATTTTCATCCCAAACCTCTTTATGACCTTACGTCGGACCTTTAGAAACCTTTTTCTGGCATAAAACGGTTTTCCGACGACTAAAGACTAATGACGTAGTGTTTTGTTAGTCAGGGTCCACTGGTGGCCAATAGTCAATAGTTGGGACTGCCAGCGGTTATTTTTAAAGTTGGGACTGTTGGCAGCCAACGGTGAATAGTTGTGATTATTAAAATCCAATATTCCAATTTTGAGTGATATCTTATAGTAGTATAGTGCATTAATGATGAAAGTAATGTTATTATAATACACTTGTAGGGTAATTTTAAATTTTATGTTGTTTGATGCATTTTTAAAGTAATTTTGATAATTACTATACTAATAGAATAATTACGAAAATATCATCATATTTTATTTGCCTTTCCATTACATTCGTATGTTTTGTATGCTAAACGTATTTATAGTGAACTTTACTCAACATATGATAAATTAGAAAACAAAATAAAGAATATAACGGTTGAAAAGCCATGCACCATCATACTCTTAAGTATATTAATTTGATATCCTTTTGAATTAGTTTTAAACATCTTTTATAAAAATGTTAAGATTATTTTTCTTTACGGAAGATCTCACTGTTTAGCTTCTTTGGCTCCAACCGTTGAGAGAAAAACGAACTCTTTTAAGTCACAATTCACAAATGGTGAGGAGCGACAAGCTTTCTTCTATTATCATACCGGGGTCTCTATCACTTTATCACTTTATCACACTCAATTACGATCTAATACCTTATTCTATCACATTTCATCACATCAACACAAATAATATTGGTTTTTTTTCCCAACAAGATTGTATACTTTTAAAAAGATTATCAGCTTAGAAAAAGAAAAATCTATTAACAAGTGTTGTTGGCTTTTTCCCAACGAATATGTGAACATGTGTTTAAACTGTATGCACAATCAGAAGATCTGGTTGCAGGTCATACTGTTTTCTACAATTTAGTCAAACCAAAGTGGTTTCATGGAACGCAATGATCATTGCTTTTTTTAGCTATAGTTACACGTTCTAGCTATAATAACATTTATTTTTACTAAAAATATATCCAATATCTTCAACACGATTTTTAAAATCTGTCCAGTTGATCTATTATAAATTCACGTACTTTTTATTTCATGTTTAGACCACACGCCACACGGTGTGGAGGGGCTTGAAGTGAGGGCGTGAAGCGACACGTGGCAACCACGTCAGCATGGTGGTATGGAGAAAAAACATGAAGTGGGAAAGTGGCGTGGAAGTAAATCAAAAGATTTTAAAAATAAATAAAACATCAACCAATCAAAACAAACCTAAAATACATCCATCAATCAAAAGCCTCCACCTCACTCACATATTTGCCCCCACGAAGTGGAAATCCTCAAGCCTCACTCACAACGCCACTCGTCACACCATACACGGGGTGGTGTTTTCAGTGTGAAGAGGGCCTTCCATGCTCTTTTCCACACACACCGGATATTCTTAGAATAATAAGTAAGAAGCTGGTAGATCATAATCAAATTTTATAAGATCTTGAATATTGACTACATAAGTTATACCTCTGACGCCTAATGGGCCATGAAAATTGAAGGAGTGCAACTTTTCGTTTTGCCTAGTATTTTCCAAGTTGTGGTTGGATTTTGTTTACTCCATCAACCACTTTATCTATTTGCCTTTAAATCTAATTTTCACATATAACATCATCCATTTTGGTTTTGATTATTTTTTGAAACTTATTAAACGAAAGGTCCATTATTATATTTTTATAATTTAAAAAACAAGGTTTATTATAAAATACTCACAAGTTCACGTTTGAAATTTTTACATGTGTATGTAATAAAGTGAATTTTCTACTAACAATTCTTTTTATAAAACACCATTTAGGTTTTGGTGTGGCTACAAAGAAGTAACCGTTTATCTCAAGAATTATTTTTGCTCTAAATCTCAATTTAAAACATTTGAAGAATAATCCATTCTGATTCAAACAAGCAAATACACATTTTCTTTTATATAACTATATAATAAAGGATTTTGCAATGACTTCTTTATAATTAAGAAGTATGAGTATAATTTCTTATCACACAACACATAATTTATATATTAACTACTTTTTAAGACAAATTTGTCTTTAAAACACTCTATTTATCATACAACACACAATGTATATGTTAACTACTTACAAAATACCCATTAAGTTTTTGTCTGACTACAAATATTAAATTATTTAAACTATATTTGTTTATAGCTAAGTTACATAGAAGTAAGCATTTACATGAATATCTCAAGAATGATTTTGCCCTAATTCTCAACTCAAAACATTTGATAAATAATCTATTAAGATTCAAACAAGCAAATACGCATATATATATATATATATATATAGGGTAGGGTTCTAGAGTGAACACTAGGTTGAGAGTGAACTATGCGAACTAATCTGAGCCATTGGATTATATCATCTAGAGATTTTTAAACAATGGCAAAATTGTAATTATAATGTTGTAACTTCCCTTTAAATTAATTGGCAGAAGGGTATTTGCGTCTTTTATAAATTGCATTTATTAAACAATATAATCAAAATTCCTAAAATCTTGCTAGTTTTCGTATATACAAGATACACAGTTGTTAGTATATACACATGTGTACAGTCTCGATAATATCAGTTTATACAAGATACACAGATGTTATTTTATACACATGTATACAGTCTCGCTAACTATCAGTTTATACAAGATACACAGTTGTTAGTTTATACAGATGTGTACAGACTTTTGATACATCTGTGTATTTTGTAGTCTATGACCTAGTTCCGTTAGGAGTTTCATATACGGTTTGAATCCGGGAGGGACAGTTGGTGTCCAATACCTAGTTCCATTAGGAGTTTCATATACGTTATTAGCAACTGATTTTACACGAGTTTAAAATACTGGAGAAGTAATTAAAAATGTGTGTGTGTGAGAGAGAGAGAATTAATAGATGAGAAAATTAAGGAATTTAATTTAGAGAGAGAGAGCTAATGTCAATCTTACCCTTTTAATCTAAAAAGTAATCAATGGTCAAAATTAGTTCACTCGGTTCATTTTCAAGAAGTTGTTCACAAATGATCCTAATCCTATAATAGTCTTAGGATCCTGTAAAAAGATATTTTTCGTAAGAAGTATGAGAAGGCATAAGAATTGACTTTCAGGCATCATGTTTTGGACTTAGACATGATGTTTTGGGTTGTTTTGGCAAGAAAAACACCAAACATAACAATCTAAGACACCATGCAATAATTCTATGCGTAAAACTTAAAACACCATGCCAAGAACGTTAAGTAGTGTATTTTGAGTGTTAAGCTATATGTTTAAATTTCATGCCCATAATATGTTACATTGTGTTTTAAATTGTTATGTTTGGTATTTTTCTTGTTCTGGACCTAGACATGATGTTTTGGGTTGTTTTGGCAGAACATTAAATATTACAAGAATATGCAGAACACAATGAATCATCCATTTTTTCAATTCCAAAATCCTAAAAAGTAAATGAAAATTTACAAATGTAAGATTTATTGTTTCTTACATCAGAATTCAAAATAAAATATGGAAAAAATTCACTTTTTGTATAACCTACACATATATAGGTTATGCGTAGATTAAATTACCAACATGTATATAGGTTATACGTAGGTAAAAATATATGATTTTTTATGTATATATAATGCACATATGAATGTAAGAAACATAAATTTTAAAAATATGAACCTTATATCCCAAAAATTAGTGTTCTAGAGTTGTTCTTTTTGTTCTCGCAATAGTTAGTGTTCTGTAATAATCCTCATCCTATATATATAGTTTATAGACCCGTGTATTACACGGGTTTAAAAAAATAATGTAAATTTATAATGTGCAAACCAATTTACTTAAATTAATTATTCTTATTGAATAAAACAATATAAAATCAAGATACACATTACATTTATGATTGTGATTGCAAATTTATATATGTAATCAAATATATTACGATGGTAGTGATGAAACCAAGAATAATGACTACATAGAAAATAGAGATTAGAAAACTAACCTTGTCTGAGTTAACTTGCGGGGAGAGATTGGTGATTATAAGGGTTTCTGTAAGGCTACAAGGAGAAGTAAATAACCCTAAATATAAATAAATGATGTGTGATAATTGCGAATATATATCTGATAATCATAGGAGTTTATAGAGTATTCAAACTCTAAATAAGGAAACAAATCCCATGTTTAAGGAAATCTAATTACTATTTTTAAATTCCAATTTAAAAACTTATATAGTGTAAAATAACTTGTAACACCCTGTAAAATCGTGTCCAATAGTATAATGACACGTGTTGTATTTTTAAATATAGTCTATTAAAGACTAATATGGACTAAAATTGATAACATGCTCAAACTGAGCCTCTGAATGACTTTTTGATGTCAACATGCATAAACCTAGCCTCTAAACGACAATAGTGTCGTTATGCTTAAACTCGGCCTCTGAGTGACCGTTGTGTCAACATGCCTAGCCTCTGAGTGACATCAGATTCAACATCCTTATACTAAGCCTCCGAGTGATCCTTTACGTAGTCCTAACTCTCATATGAGCCACTAGTTGGACGAGAGGGATTAATTCTGAAAATCCGCTAATGTTGGACAATGGAGGGATTATGTAACACCTTGTGAAATCGATGTTCGGTAATATACCGACACGTGTACATACCCTCGGATCATATCTCAATGAGCTAGTCACCCAAACATGTTCAAAAATCTCAAAAATTCACAAAACTAACCGTAACCTACGGTTGATAACCGTAGACTACGGTTTGAAGTTGCTGGAACAATTTATCATTGACCGTAGCCTACGGCGGGCTCCTAGAGCCTTAAGCTTTTCCTTGTTTTAACTTTTGGAAAATTACCCAGAGACCCCTAGACTTCGTTATTTTCATATTTCTTATATTACTAAGTCACCTTAAGACCCGAACGTCTCTCGATTGAGACGATATATTTTTATTTACCATCCTCGAGCATTCCGCTCTTTTATCAAACCGCTAACTTTACTAGTTTGGGTAATTTAATCCATGAAGCCATAAGTATCGTGTCTTTCACGTATAAGCTAGTAAACATTTATAAGCCATGAAAACACCTAGTGTGACACCCGTTAACGTTCGGTTATTCGTACTCTTCTTCAATATATCTCGTATTGAACATAAAGAACTAGTTGTGTCATTATGTCATGAAATATAAGTCAAGAGACAATTCATGACATTTAATAAAACTATATTTGAGGGACTAAATATG
This sequence comes from Scalesia atractyloides, assembly GCA_947069175.1. NCBI lineage: Eukaryota > Viridiplantae > Streptophyta > Magnoliopsida > Asterales > Asteraceae > Scalesia > Scalesia atractyloides. The sequence continues at coordinate 84,663,747 of CAMTDV010000116.1, read as the reverse complement.
TTAAAAACCCCAAATCTTTGTGAGGAAGCCACCTAGCCTGCAAATTGCCACACTTCTCCAGCTCTTGACACCTTGCTAGACACATGTGATGATCCTACAACATCCCTAACACTTGGCATCATCCTCACACACCTCCTTGCACTATAAATAGCCCACTAGTTCACCTCATTCTTTGCTCATTCACTTATTCTCCTCTCTATTACACTCTTGGAAGTTCTTGACCATTTAGGAGCTTCCCTTTGAGTTCTAAGTTTCCATTGGATCACTTGTAAGTGCTCCACATCTGCTCTTTTCTTTTTATAGGCTTTTAATAGCCAAAAGTCAAGCATTTTCGACAAACACGTAAAGCTGTTAATAAGGTTACAAAGCTGACTTTCCCAAGTTATAAAAGATTTGTGTCATGTGCACTTAAATCAAATTTTTTTAAAATATTTTCAAATGAGTCAGTCGGGTGTATTTACCAGCGAAAGCTGACTGAAGAAACCCTAGATCAACTAGACAAGAATCAAAGTAGATATATGGAATGGGCTCTGCATAAAAGGGTTAACCCTCCGTTTGGTTTCACGATGGATGATGAATAGAACAATATTCCGGCTGATCCTGCAAAACAGAACACCGTTAGCTCGCCACGAGGAGAAGGGGGGTTCTTTCCGTGACCACCCTCCGGCGTGAGAATAAGTACAGGTAGTCGGAAGTAAGTATTGTAAGTGAGAGAGTGGTTGAGAGTGAATACCTTTCCTTGAACTCCAAGTTACTTATTTATAGCCGATGTTTGGCGCCAAAAAGAGATATTTTTAACTTTAACGGAATCTTATGTTATTCCGTTAACGTTTGTTGGGAATCCGTTAGTGCACACGGATCGTGAGCTCATCAGCGGTTAGGGAGGTGCCACGTGTCAACATGAGATCACTACATCTTATAAATGTGAGCATGCCATCACCGTGATCTTCCTCAGCCGTCCAGATGCTGCCATGTGGCAATTGGTTATAACCAAAAGATGCTTGCACGATTGGGTGTTAATGGCTTCTAGAAGGTTTCACAGCTGTTACCCATTTATTATTCACCATGTGTACATTCTGTTACAACAGAAAAGATTCCCTTTGCTTCTGCACCAAGTCAAGGATTTTTCTAAGGGAAAGTTTCTCAGGATTTACTGTTTCCTTGCGCGAGAAACGCAAGTTAGTTAACTGATCTTCCTTCTTCTCCTTGCTGCTTAGCGCAACGTTTGGTGGATGCTTGCTTTGATATAAATATCTGTGCAAGGTTTGTGCATGGAGCATTATCAAACAAGAATGTTCAAGGTTAACTTGGAACCTTGCGTGAGCCCGCGCAAGGTAGTTAAATGAAGCATTATCAAACAAGAATGTTCAAGGTTAACTTTGAACCTTGCGCGAGCCCGCGCAAGGTAGTTAAATGAAGCATTATCAAACAAGAATGTTCAAGGTTAACTTTGAACCTTGCGCGAGCCCGCGCAAGGTAGTTAAATGAAGCATTTATCCAAAGAAGAATGTTCAAGGTTAACTTTGAACCTTGCGCGAGCCCGTGCAAGGTAGTTAGATGAAGCATTTATCCAAAGAGAGTGTCCAAGGTTAGCTTTGAACCTTGCGCGAGCCCCCGCAAGGTAGTTAAATGAAGCTTTCCTCTCTTGGATATTTGGCTCAGAGTTCTAATAAATCTTATTTTGGCAAAGAAGTCTGCGCGCAGTTTTCTTAGAAGTTACTAATGGGTATGGTTTCCTTGATTGGTGCAAGGTTTTTGGGATCATTATTAAGTTATTAGTATTGTTTTGATTTGATTTTTAAACAGGAAATGCCGCCAAGAGTTCGAGGACGCGGAAAAGGACCTATGAGGGGAGGACCATCCGGCCATGTGCCTTCACATCCACATCACCCGAACCCTTATGAAGATTCGGGAGATTCATGGCCATTTGCCAAACACTCACCTACACATACTCAAAGTTCTTATCATTCTTACCATTCACACCACTCCCACCATTCTCATCATTCTTACCATGATGAGTTCAACCCAAACCAATACCTAAATACCCCTCCAGCTGATCAGAATTAGTTGAATCAACCTAACCCTATGGACGAAGACTCCGATCCAGAGATGCCGCCATCAGGATCGAACGTGCATCCTATTGAAATCTCGAGCAATTCCAACTCCTATGCCGGATCGCCATATCAAGGTCCTAATGAGTGGGACTATTATTGGAGTCAATTTTCCTTTACTAATACTCCTTCCCATCACTCTCAACCACCTCCCATGCAGGAAGATGTCCACATGGAACCCGTGGACCAACCCCAACATCCACCTGAGCCGCCGAGGAGGAAACGTGGAGCACGTATGTCGGTACGTGCGGGCCAACGGTCGGGTTCACTACCACCATTGCCCAAATCTTACCCCACCATTCAAGAGGACCCACAAATGGGTGGACCCTCAAATGCTTCACCTGTGGTGGAACCGACACCACCACCAGTGGTTCAACCACCACCATCGGATTTTAACAACCTTATTCCTACATATCCGGATATAACTGGATATGATCCTTTTAACCCATCTACACCGGTAAATTACCCGACACTATCACATGACCCTAATACAAGCGGTCATGCATAACGCACTTTGCCCGTCTCCTTTCCCACCTACTTATCCACCTACTGGATATCCAACTTATGGGTACCAGTATCCTATGATGCCACAGCCACAACCACAACCTCCACCGCAACTCGAGGCCATTAACGAGGCCTTAGAACGAATGAAAGAAATGCAGCAACAAGCGGAGAAGACGGAGAAGAAGACAAATAAGTTCTTCAAGAAGCTCTCCAAGTTGGTTAAGGGAAAGAAGGATGAGTAAAGTCTTTTCTTTTATTATATGTAGTCCCTGCATGGACATTTTTGTTTCTTTTAGTCCTTGCATGGACAATCAGTTTCATTTATTTATTTTAAGTATTGTATTTTCTATTATCATTTAATGAAATATTTTGGAATTATATGTATATGTACTCATCCTCTTCAAGCGATCGTCTCGATTTTACTTGAAATTTATGATCAGCTATATAATTCCAAAAGATCTTAATGGTTTTGATTAGCCAAGTGGCATAAACCACATATTTGGCCAAATGTATAAATGATAGTTAAGTACGAAGGGGTCGTCTATCATGATAGTTAAGGGAAGTTATCCTTCTATCCAGAGGTGGTGGACTTAAGTTCAAGCCTCCAAGTCATTAAGGTCAATGCGACCGGGACTATTAAGCAACCATTAAGATACTCTTATGTTAACATTCAAGAATGTTCATACTCTTGGTAGTGTGACTTGAGGAATCACACTAGCCTTCTAGGTAATGGACTATGTCCTAACCTTATATAGCCTATGTGATCAAATTTGATCCCGGCTAATATCATCAGTGCGATGATCAAACATCCATTAGTGATGTATTGCCCTTGGGGCTATAATTAAACATCCATTAGTGATGTATTACCCTTGGGGCTATGATTAAACATCCATTAGTGATGTAGTGCCAATGTGCCATATTTTATGTCCATTCGTGACAGGCCAATGTGCCATATTTTGTGTCTATTAGTGACAGGCCAATGTGCCATATTTATGTCCATTCGTGACAGGCCAATGTGCCATATTTTATGTCCATTTGTGCCATATTTTTATGTCCATTAGTGACAGGACAATGTGCCATATTTTATGTCCATTAGTGACAGGCCAATGTGCTATAATTAATGTCCATTAGTGACAGGACTGTGTGCCATAATCAAATGTCCTTTATGACAAGCCTATGTGCTATATACAATTGTCCAAGTGACAATGACAGTTGTGACATTACGATCCACTGTCTAATAATATATGGACTTTGTCCAAATTGTAATTTGCCTTTGATGGTCCTTTTGAGACCCAGGCCAAATATAGATAACATTCATTTAAAATGTTAAGCCTGACAGTTGTGATTCCATGCACACTAGTTCAAATAGGCAATGGATTTATATATATCCAAACTTTATAGCCTATATGGTTATTAATACCATGGCTAATATAAAATTTAATTTGGTATATAGTACCAAAACATCAAAGATGGCTAACTCAGATGAGGCGCAAAGTAATCGCCGTAATAATAGTGCTGACAAAGCTGAAAATATAGCCGTCAGTAATGATGATTTCCAAGCTCGCATTGATGCAGTTGTAGGAAAAGCCATGGAGAAATTTAAGGAAGTGAGCGCTACTCGCTCCAAACCTTTATCTATTCCACCATCATCAGCTCGAAAGGAGAGCTCTGTCCACTCTTCAAATGCGAAGAGCTAACCAAGAAACTAGAATTTAATGATAGGTCCCGTTCTTCTAAAGACGGATGTACCTATAAATATTTTGTCTCCTGCAAGCCCCGAGATTTTAATGGAGAAAAAAAGGGCTATAGAAGCTTTGAAATGGTTCGATGAGATGGAAACTATTGTAGATATCAGCGACTGTGCTGATAAGGATGTGGTGAAGTTTGTATCCCAATCCTTCAAGGGCGATGCCCTAATATAGTGGAAGGCCATGGTCCAGTCAACAGGAAAAGTACACCTATATAACTTGGGATGGACCAAGTTTGCGGACCTTGTTAAAGAAACGTACTGCCCACTTAATGAGGTGGAGAAGATAGAGACAGATTTTCTGACTCTTACAATGAAAATCTGGACTGTCGGAAGTATGTTACCGACTTTAATTCCTTATCCAGATTAGTATCTTATCCGATTTCACCTGAACCCAAACGCATCGCGCGTTTTATAAATGGATTAGCGCATGGGATAAAAGGCATGGTGAAGGCTGCTCGGCCTACTACTTGTAGGTCTGCTGTTGACCTATCTATCTCACTCACCTTGGATTTGGTGAGACAAAAGTCAGTCAAGATTGAGACTGACAGGAAGAGGAAGAGAGAGGATGGTAACTCCCAAATATTTAAGAAGATGAATAAGGGGAGATTTGAGTTCAAAAAGAACCAAGATAAGTCGGGTGTGACGCCGACATGTAAGACCTGCAACCGAAGACACTGGGGACAGTGTAATTTTGATCCACAGGCTAAACCTTGTGGTATCTGTAAAAGAAAAGGGCATAAGACCCTAGAATGCAAGGATCTTAAGGATGCAGTCTGCTATGTCTGCAATGAAAAAGGCAATATTAAGACTAACTGCCCTAAGAATCTAAAGAATAATAATCCGAAGCCTGGAGAGGCCGCTTTCCAATTGACTACTAAGGAAGCTGTTAATGACAATAATGTCATAACAGGTACCTTCCTCATTAATGACGTATATGCTAGAGTTCTATTTGATTCGGGTGCAGATAAGTCTTTTGTGGACCATAAGTTTAGCAAACTATTAAACTTACCCATAAGAACTCTAGACATAACTTATGAAGTAGAACTTGCTGACGGAACCTTAGAAACAACGTCTTCTATTCTTGATGGATGTTTTATATCCATTAAGAATCATTCAATTCCTATTTCTCTTCTGCCAATGAAATTGGCGGGGTTCGATGTAGTCTTAGGCATGGATTGGTTATCTCATAACCAAGCCCGCATTGCCTGTGATAAGAAACTAATCGAAATTAAAACCCCATCTGGTGAAATGCTCACCATCTTTGGAGATTCACACTATAGATTGCCAGACAAAGTGTCGTTATTTAAGGCATCCAAGTGTCTAGGGAAATGTTGTGTCATCTACATGGAACAAGTCACTATAAATGAACCTAAACCGAACCTTGAAGATCAACCAGTTATCTCAGAATATCCCGATGTTTTCCCTGAGGAATTACCAGGTCTACCTCCAGACAGACAAGTGGAGTTCAGGATTGGACATTTTACCAGGATCAACACCAGTAGCTAGAACACCATATAGGCTAGCACCAACCGAAATGAATGAATTAAGGGTTCAATTGGATGAACTCTTGGAGAAAGGCTTTATTCAGCCTAGTTCCTCGCCTTGGAGAGCTCCTATCCTTTTTGTTAAAAAGAAAGACGGTTCATTGCGAATGTGCATCGACTACCGAGAGCTGAAAAAGTTAATAATCTAGAATAGATATCCTCTGCCCAAGATCGACGATTTATTTGACCAACTTCAAGGGATAGTTACTTCTCCAAGATAGACTTAAGATCAGGATATCATCAATTGAAGGTTAGAAGCGAGGATGTTCCCAAGACTGCCTTCAGGACTAGTTATGGTCATTACGAATTTCTGGTAATGCCTTTTGGGCTCACAAATGCACCTGCAGCATTCATGGATCTCATGAATAGAGTCTGCAAGCCGTACCTAGATAAGTTTGTCATTGTATTCATAGACGACATACTTATCTACTCTCGTAATCAAGTTGATCATGAGAAACATCTTCGGTACATCCTAGAATTGTTAAGACAAGAGAAGCTTTATGCTAAGTTCTCTAAGTGCGAGTTTTGGCTTAGATAAGCCCAATTTCTTGGACATATGGTAAGTGAGCATGGTATCCAAGTGGATCCCGCCAAAATAGAAGCCATAATGAATTGGGAAGTTCCCAAGACTCCATCAGAAATTCGTAGTTTCTTAGGATTGGCCGGTTATTATAGGAGGTTCATTGAGAACTTTTCGAGGATAGCCACTCCTTTAACTACATTGACCCGTAAGAATGTCAAGTTTAACTGTGGTCCAAAACAACAAGAATCTTTTGAGATTCTGAAACACAAGTTGAGCAATACTCCTGTGTTATCGCTACCTGAGAGTATTGAGGATTTTGTCGTATATTGTGATGCCTCGCACACTGGCATGGGTTGTGTGCTAATGCAAAAAGGCAAAGTGATTACCTATGCATCACGACAACTAAAGGTGCATGAAAAGAATTACACCACCCACGATTTGGAATTGGGTGCCGTTGTATTTGCACTAAAACTGTGGAGACATTACTTGTATGGCACAAAGTGTATTATATACACTGACCATAAAAGTCTCCAACACCTGTTCAATCAGAAGAAATTGAACATGCGACAACGCTGTTGGATGGAAACACTTAATGATTATGATTGCGAGATTCGCTACCATCCTGGCAAGGCAAATGTAGTCGCTGATGCCTTAAGCCGCAAGGAAAGGGTTAAACCCATAAGGATTAACGCCAAGAGCATCGAGCTGAGAAATAGCTTGAATGAGAAACTATTAGATGCGCAAAAGCAAGCCCTGTTAGAGGCTAATATTCCTAATGAGGGATTAGGCGGAACCGTTGATCAGTTAACGCCTGGAAAAGACAGAATCCTTCGATTTAATGACAGAATCTAGGTTCCAATATTTGGAGGCCTTAGAGATCTAACCCTCCAGAAGGGGTGTAATTCAAGATACTTAGTTCACCCAGGTGGTGACAAGATGTATCAAGATTTGAAGAATAATTATTGGTGGTTGGGTTTGAAGAAATCCATAGCCACTTATGTAGCTAAATGTCTGACGTGTTCGCAAGTTAAAGCCGAACATCAGAAACCGTCAGGACCCCTACAACAGCTTGAGATTACCACTTGGAAATGAGAAATGGTAACTATGGATTTGATTACCAAGTTACCTAAGACTAAACGTGGTAATGACACGATTTGGGTCATTGTAGACAGACTGACTAAGTCAGCACATTTTTTGCCAATTAAAGAGACTTATAGCTCTAACAAGTTGGCTAAGTTATATGTGGACAAGATTGTGTCCCTACACGGTGTGCCGGTATCTATTGTATCTGATAGAGATACTAGATACACATCTCACTTTTGGAAAAGTTTCCAACAATCGTTAGGCACACGATTAAACTTTAGTACGGCTTACCATCCGTAGACTGATGGTCAAAGTGAGCGTACTATTCAAACTCTGGAAGGCATGCTTCGGGCATGTGTGATTGATTTAGGTGGAAGCTCGGATGACCACTTACCCCTAATAGAATTCTCCTACAATAATAGCTATCATACTAGCATCAAGGCTGCTCCTTTTGAGGCCTTGTATGGGAGAAAATGTAGAACGCCCGTATGCTGGGCAGAAGTTGGGAAGGCCCAACTATTAGGACTAGAGATTGTCCTAGAGCCCACAGAAAAGATTGTACAAATCCGTGATCGTCTCAAAACTGCCAGGGATAAGCAAAAAAGTTATGCTGACAAGAGGCGTAAACCTCTTCAGTTCCAAGTAGGGACAAAGTCATGCTAAAAGTATCACCCTGGAAAGGTGTGATGCGTTTTGGAAAGAAGGGCAAGTTAAGCCCTAGATATATAGGACCCTTCGAGATAATCGAATGTGTCGGCACTGTAGCTTATAAGCTCAGGTTGCCAGAGGAGCTTAGTGGAATTCATGATGTATTCCACATATCTAATCTTAAGAAATGTCTAGCCGATGAGTCGCTAGCAATGCCGCACAAAGGCGTGCAGATAGATGAAAACCTGAGGTTCGTTGAGAAACCAATTTCGATCGAGGATCGACAGATTAAGAAGCTCCGAAGAAAAATGATACCTATAGTAAAGGTTAAGTGGGACGCTTTTAGAGGTCCTGAGTATACATGGGAGGTTGAGTCCACTATGCAACAAAAGTACCCCCATCTTTTTGAATAAAATCTTGAGGTCGAGATTTCTTTCAAGGGGGTGAGGATGTAACACCCTGTAAAATCATGTCCAATAGTATAGTGACACGTGTTGTATTTTTAAATATAGTCTATTAAAGACTAATATGGACTAAAAGTGACAGCATGCTCAAACTGAGCCTCTGAATGACTTTTTGATGTCAACATGCATAAACCTAGCCTCTGAATGACCATTAGTGTCGTTATGCTTAAACTCGGCCTCTGAGTGACCATTGTGTCAACATGCCTAGCCTCTGAGTGACATTGGAGTCAACATGCTTATACTAAGCCTCTGAGTGGTCCTTTACGTAGTCCTAACTCTCATATGAGCCACTAGTTGGACGAGAGGGATTAATTCTGAAAATCCGCAATGTTGGACAATGGAGGGATTATGTAACACCTTGTGAAATCCATGTTCGGTAATATACCGACACGTGTACATACCCTCGGATCATATCTCAATGAGCTAGTCACCCAAACATGTTCAAAAATCTAGAAAATTCATAAAACTAACCGTAACCTACGGTTGATAACCGTAGCCTATGGTTTGAAGCTGCTGGAACAATTTATCATTGACCGTAAGCTACAGTCTGGCGACCGTAGCCTACGGCGGGCTCCTAGAGCCTTAAGTTTTTCCTCGTTTTAACTTTTGGAAAATTACCAAGAGACCCCTAGCCTTCGTTATTTTCATATTTCTTATATTACTAAGCCACCTTAAGACCCGAACGTCTCTCGATTGAGACGATATATTTTTATCTACCATCCTCGAGCATTCTGCTCTTTTATCAAACCTCTAACTTTACTAGTTTGGGTAATTTAATCCGTGAAACCATAAGTATCGTGCCTTTCACGTATAAGCTAGTAAACATTTATAAGTCGTGAAAACACCTAGTGTGACACCTGTTAACGTTCGGTTATTCGTACTCTTCTTCAATATATTTCGTATTGAACATAAAGAATTAGTTGTGTCATTATGTCATGAAATATAAGTCAAGGGACAATTCATGACATTTAATAAAATATATTTGAGGGACTAAATATGTTAAAAACCCCAAATCTTTGTGAGGAAGCCACCTAGCCTACAAAATGCCACACTTCTCCAGCTCTTGACACCTTGCTAGACACATGTGATGATCCTACAACATCCCTAACACTTGGCATCATCCTCACACACCTCCTTGCACTATAAATAGCCCACTAGTTCACCTCATTCTTTGCTCATTCACTTATTCTCCTCTCTATTACACTCTTGGAAGTTCCTGACCACTTAGGAGCTTCCCTTTGAGTTCTAAGTTTCCCTTGGATCACTTGTAAGTGCTCCATCTCTGCTCTTTTCTTTTTATAGGCTTTTAATAGCCAAAAGTCAAGCATTTTCGACAAATGCCTTCTTTTGGTTAAAAAGTCAAACGGGTCAGCTTTCATAAAAATCATAATCTGAGTTTATACATGTTATAAATATATTTTTGACACTTAAACAAGTTGTTAATAATTATTAGAACATGTGGGAACATGTTCGATCCGTCAATTTCAGTCCTAGAGTCGGTTCGCAACCGAAAGTCTTGAAGTTTGACTTCTGCTTTGACTTTCGATTCTAACCCGACTTAGATTAGTTAACTTCTGAATTAAGGTTACATTATGATTGTAATGTAATGTAGCATAACCCTCTGAGGTTATATTACTTTATCATAATCATAATCTGCGTTTATGCACAAGTTCCGTAAAATGTCAAAATTTGACTAAAATGCCCTTTTTACATAAAACAAGGTTTTAATCAACAATGGACTTGCAAATAAATTACATACTGATATGTTAATGTAATTAACATATTTTGATGTTAATATTCGGATCATAAACTGATTTTAGTATAATATCGTAAACTATACTTTTAAATGACCAAAATGCCCTTTCGGTGCATAGTTTGGTCTTAAACCATAAACCACACTTATGTGTGCTATATTACTGATATTATATCACAAATTAAGTAATTTTCCAGAATGTTTATGATCATAATATCATATTACACGCAAGTTCCTTTTATACGACATATAATTACCAAAACGCCCTTATGAGGCATAATTTCGTTTCAAAACCTTTTCGGGCATATAAGTTGATATCCTACTGATATTACAACTTATTTAAAGTATAATGACATATAGAACTTGTTCATGACTCATCCGGTTACCCGATATCGCTTATATGCATACGGTTAAATATATGTAACTAGTTTACGAAAATTAACCGAAACGGGTTTAACCTTATCATTTTAATCTCAAATTCCAGAATGTTAATTATTTACCCATATTATACAAGTCTTAAGTACTTGTTGGGTTTAAACTACATTCTATCAGGTCATCGCTTAATCTAGCATATCGTACCGATTTTGATCCTTAAAGCTAGTCGGTCTAAGTCTATGACTTAAATAAAGAAAGTTAGCATTCTAATTGGTTAGCTTATGCCATAATCCAGACTAGAGCCTTCCAGTAAATGCTATTTGCACTTATTTCATTTTGAGTATGGCTGAAATATTAAATCTTGCATTTTTAAATCAAGACTAGCTAAGGTAAATACTCTTGACTTATTTTCCCTATACGGGCTTGGGTTATGGTAAATTATTACCGCTTAGTCGGAAATGAGATCAATCGAATGCCAGATTGTGGCTAGTAAATCCGCATATTCCGTTTTAATCAGTTTTGTTTGATAACTTAAACATTGGGGGTTAACGACCGTGCCCTGGATATCCTTGGCTCATTACATTAGATAATGGCCACGACCAAAGCACAGGGTGTAGGCATACACTCGAGAGATGTGAATGCTAAAATTATTTTTACCCACAAATTGGGGATAACTCCTTCGTGGGTTCATAAGTGGTGTGTATGTTAATCATGTCTCGGTCTCTGTACTGGGCTCCATATGTATTGACAAACATGTAAAGCTGTTAACAAGGTTACAAAGCTGACTTTCCCAAGTTATAAAAGATTTGTGTCCTGTGCACTTAAATCAATTTTTTTAAAATATTTTCAAAATGAGTCAGTCGGGTGTATTTACCAGCGAAAGTGACGTATTTTCAAAAGACTAAGCTTGCAAGTACAATACGAAATAGGCTGGAAGCTGCTCGGTAGTGATATAAGAGGATCTTGCAAATCCTTAGATCTGCCCTAAAGTCTGTTATACATTTTTGTACATTTTATGACCCGCCTGTGGATCTTTCGTTACAAGTCGTCTGTATATTATTTTTGTACTTTGAACATTTCGGTTTGTAATAGTAATTTAAATCCAAGACTTCCGATGTGCTGTGTTTAATTGACTACGATGATATCAACTTACTTCACAATATTCCCCACCTGGGCCTACCGGTGTTTGGTTAGAAATTCGTGGTGTGACATAACTTGTAGGGAGAGGTCAGTGATTATGAGAGTTTATGTGACGCTATAAAAGGAGTAAATTACCCTAACTATAGATAGATGATTCGTGATATTTACGAATATAAATCACAAAATAGGAAGAGCTCAATTCTAAGAGTTTAAAGAGAATTCAAACTCTAAATAAATAAACAAATTCTACATTTAATGAAATCTAATTACTATTTTAAATTCCTATTTAAAAACCTAAGTAAATGTAATTATCTATTGATTAATTAAAAGATGTAAACCATGTCAAGTGGTGGTTGACACAAACCCACGTAACCCAGCAGGGCTTGGGGGTGATGTTAACCTACTCGAGCGTGTTTTCTCCCTCCCTATTCAGACTGTTAAAAGCATTCCCCCAGTTACCAGCTGTTGTTTGCTCAGGTTCTAACAGGTGCTTTGCGCAAAGTGGTAGCGTCGCTAGGATCGGTTGACAATTGGGTCCAATTGTTTTTACTACCGCGTTGCACCTTGCGGGTGGTTAGACCATCCTCCAGACAAGAGCGAAGGTCAGGGAACATGAAATCTCTACAGTATAGTAACATTTTACACGCGCTTACAATTTGGAAAGATGGGTCTGAGTTTGATGATTTGGTCTCTTCCCTATTGGATAGCGTGGGGGAGACGGGGGCTTCAAGGGGAGAATGCAGGAGAGAGGAAGACAAAGAAAGGAACCCTAATATTAAGCAATGTCTTCGGAAAGTCAGGGATGGACATTTCACAGCTGCGGTTAAGGTCCTATGCTCTAGTGGAGTTGCCCCTCTAGGTGATTCGACATTGAAAGCTCTTATTGATAAACACCCAGTGGTGCCGCCCCCGTCCTTGCCTTCCAACCCTTTGGCCCAACCCACTCTTGTTGTTGATGGGGAGTGTGTACTCAAATGTATTCGATCATTTCCTAAAGGGACGTCATGTGGCAGAGACGGGATACGGGCCCAACACCTGCTAGATGCTATTGGTGGCGAGGGCTCGGTGACTTCCTCAGGTTTGCTTACGAGCATTACTGAAGTTGTTAACTTATGGATTGGGGGATCCTGCCCTAAGGTGCTTGCTGAGTTTGTTGTCTCGGCCCCCTCACCCCCTTATTGAAGCCCGATAAAGGAATTCGACCTATTGCTGTGGGGGGTATTTGGCGAAGGGTAGTTTCAAAGGTGGCGATGAAGAAGGTCGGGAAAGAAATGACTCAGTACTTGGGTGACTATCAATTTGGGGTGGGGGTACCAAATGGGGCAGAGGCGGTGCTTCACATTGCAAACAGGTTTCTCAAGTCATTTCATGCAGATGGTTCCTTAGCCTTGCTTACTGTGGATTTCTCCAATGCTTTCAACACGGTCGACCGCACAACTTTTCTGCACGAGGTTCATCAGCGTTGCCCATCAATCTATCGGTGGGTCCAATTTCTTTACGCCCAGACTGCTAGGTTGTATGTTGGTAACGAGTGTATTGGGGCTACTACCGGAGTTCAACAAGGAGATCCCTTGGGGCCCCTTCTCTTTGCCCTTGCCTTACATCCCCTTATTCTCCGGGTTCAGGACTGCTGTAAACTCCCGTTTCATGCTTGGTACTTGGATGATGGGACGATTATCGGCAACGCCTCTGAGGTTGCTAAGGCCTTAGACATCATCAAGGAGGAGGGGCCATCTCTAGGGCTTTATCTCAACATTAAGAAAACAGAGGTTTTTGGCCAACATGCGACGGGCGGAAAGTTCAAGATGGGCTTTTCCCGACAGGGATCGGTAGACCAGAGAAGGGGATTAAGATCCTTGGTGGGATCCTAGCTTTATTGAGGAGTTGGCAGGGCGGCGAGCCTCGGGGCGGTTGACCTCATGAAACTCTTAACCTGCCTGAGAGATCCCCAATGTAAGGTCGTGCATGGGGGTCGCTAAGTTACTTTTTGGGTTGCGGAATTGTCAACCGCATTTTATGGAGGATGCGGTATCTCGGTTCGATGATGGCCTTAGAAGACATGGTAGTGGGTGGCGACCCCTTCTTTGGTGACCTCCAGTGGCGTCTGGCATCTTTGCCAATGCGTCTAGGTGGTTTGGGCCTCTTCTCAGCTCGGGATGTTGGGGCTTATGCCTTTGTGGCGTCTAGAGCTCAGTCTTGGGAACTACAGGATCATATCCTTCGAAACTGTGAGGTCGTCGGGCTTGACCCGGACTATCAGTAGGCGCTTGAACACTTAAATGTCTCTCTCCCAGACTTGGATATTGGCGGTTTTTCTAATAAGGACACACCCCCTCGAAGCCATAAAAAACTTTGGCGAATGCTCTGTTTAGCAAAATCGCTCAAAGCCTGGGAGAAGCTTTTGATTTGTCATCCTGCCAGAGGGCGGTGTTTGAGTGCCTGAAAGGTCCCCATGCTCAGGAATTTTTGACCGTTATACCAATTAAGGGGTTGGGACAATGTATGTCTGCAGTAGAATATAGAGCCATTCTCAAATACGGTTGATGATCCCTATGTACCCGGAAGATGAAACTTACCCGATATGTCGTAAAGCTTGTATGGATAAATACGGGGAGCATGCAGTTCACTGTAAAGAGCTCACTGGGTTCAAATATCGGCACGACTGGGTGCGTGATGCTTTGTGGGACATCTTAAGAAGAGCTGGGATTTCGGCTAAGAAAGAGGCCCCTGTGAATTTCCTCACGGACCCTATGGAAGGGAGATCTACTCTACGACCAGTGGATCTGCTCGTCTTTGGCTGGGCTGGGGGAAACATGTTTGTGTAGACCTCACGGGGGTTTCCCCTTTGGTTGGTTTAAGGGAAAACGGGTTTGTAGCTGGACAAGCGGCAAGAAAGGCAGAATCAAAGAAAGTGGATAAGCACGCTAAAGCTTGCGCAAAGAACCAATATGTCTTTGTCCTTTTGCCTTTGATACTTTTGGCTCCCTAGCGCCAGAAGCTATCCACTTCTTGACGAGGGTTCAACGGGTCGTCTACAGCAATTGTTCAACCCCAAGGGGGAAAGGGTTTGTATTTGGAAGGTTAGGGTTTGCAATTCAGAAAGGATTGGCGGCGCAGCTTGTTGCCTGGCTACCTTCTGTTTTGATGTAACTTGACAAGTTTTCTGAATTTTACATTTGAAATTTTTGGTTTGTTTTGTTAAAAAAAAATTCAGAATTGAAAAAGATAATTGTTATTTGGTTTTTTATATCTTCAATGGTGATTTAAGAAAAATCCCAAAATTAATGGGAACTTTGCAGTAAAGTGTCAAAATGATCATTGAGGTTTGATCATTTTTATTATTTTAGTCTAAATTCAAATCTTTTGAACTAGACAAAACTTTAGAGTTGGCTCGCTTTTGATTTAATATATTTATTTTCTACTTTTTAGAAGTGGTTGTGGAAGGAAAAAGAAAAAACAAACGTAACAAAGAAAAGAATAAAAAAAAATATTAGAATTAGATTAGAATATGTTAATTGTCAAACGTTGTGAATAGTACCCAGTGACACCGAACACCCCATCATTCGCTCTCTTTTTTGTGCTTTCACAAGCTTTTCATATTGTGTGTATATATACACAATTGTTCTTCGCTTTTCAACGTCTTGGCGCTTTTGTTAAACTGGTTTTGTGTATGTCTGAACTTAGTTGAATATGAAAGATATGGGGAATCATTCAGAGTAGCTTTCTCACCTTTCTAATTTAACTAAATAACACATTTATTAATAACATTTTGGAATTTTGTTAAAAAAAAACCCCAACATCTCATTTATCATATATACCCCTATTCAATTAATAATACTTTATTTTATTTATTTTTAAAATTTTCCTTTTCTTCTATCCATAACCACTAACAAAAAATATAAAAAACAGGTATAGGGATAAACAGTGAGTTCCTATATTTAGGTTACTTATTTCTCCTAAACTTTAGAAATGGGGATGTGGATAGACGGGTAAAGTTATTTTACAAAATCTCATAGAATGAGAAGGGTACACAAACATAACAGATCGCAAAATATAACATAACGTTGAGGAGAAATACACAATGAGTCACAAAAATTAAGACATAATAACACAAATATAGAAAAGATACGATACTAAATAAAAAAACACAATAATCTAAACAAAAGTTCTAAAATCTACAAGCTAAACATTCAAAAGCGAAAACCTAGAATCTCATATAGTAGAGTTCGATGAGACGGTTCTAATACCGCGTGAATGAGTTCAATCGGAGTCCATTTAATACCCTTTATACGACTTCCTATTTTTAGGAGACTATGTATTTGATCCTAACCCGTGATTAGGAAACCAAATAAGAATACTCTACAACGTTTTTTTTAAGGATTTTCGAATTTTAGACATAAGTATATTTTTTGGTTAAATTATAAATATTAGGATGCAGAAGCTAGTGTGAGTGCTCTAAGGGTTAGAAAATCAAGTAAATTTATATTGTATTAAGATCATAGGAAGTGAATTCACTTCTATTAAAATAATTATCAAATTATCTAATAACGATACTCTCGTTAATCGTTGGAAATGTCACACTATAACATCAGTTATGAAATTAATTACATGAAAATAGATATAAAATTACAACTTTATATGTACCGAACTTGATTCAAAACATGTCTTTGATGGGTACATCAACAAACACTCTTGTAATATCATTGATTCGAGTCTATGCCACGTTGAGTCTTCAACCTTGCTTCTTGACTGCAACAATTAGCACACTAAAATATTGACGATTTGGTTGAGGATTTTGCTTGACACAAGGCCTTTAAAACAAATTTTGCATCTCTTCTCAAGACCAATGCAAGCAGTAGTTGTACACTTGTGCTACCGAAGATACCTCTCAAGATCCAAATCACACCGGGTATGATGGTATTTACAAAACGTGGAAAAAGATGAAGTTGCAAAGAGTTTTGAAAGTATCCCTCTCACGTTTCTAGAAATATATTTAGAGACCAAAAATGTGTTATTCATCCACTTTTAAAGTATGAACCACCATGTTCATATATCCACACATAATAACTAAACTCATTTAATTTTTTTATAATAAACAAACATTAACCGTGTAATAAACAAGATAAATAATTTTGTAATAAACGAGTTTTACTCTCAGACTAAACAACTTAAGTGGTTATCAAAGTTGTCAATCAATTCATTGACACGAGTTGAAACATTTCGGATAACAATGTCCAAGCATTTGATCGGTCTAAACAACTATTGTTATGGATCTATCACTTCAATTATTTAGGTTTAATATGGCATTGGCTTTGTGTTGGCTGCCTTGGATTGTTTCAGCCTTGGCTCTTTTTATTGTTGGTGGTTTGTTGAGTTTAACTTAACTTCATTTGGGGTGCTTTTTTAAGTGGCACCTAAGTTGGTATTGTTTGCCTTTACGGTAACACACACCTAATATGGTGTGGGAATGTACATCTCAACCTTGTGCTGGTTATATGTATAAAACATGTTGCTAATTCATAGTGTATAAATTTTATACGTAAAAAGGTTGTGATAGATAAAATCTTAGTTTATTAAATTGTGATGACTTAGTACAAGCTATTAGATTACATAAAATTATCTGAGCCTAATTTACTAGCACTATAAAATTCAACGTTGTTAATGGTTGTGTGAAACTTTATTATCATTTTTCCCCATTGTGTCATTTTGTTTGACCTATTTTCCGTGCGCTCGACATCGAAGTAGCCAAACGGTTAATGTAATGTGTATAAGACTACGTTTTCCTAATGACATTAATAGGTTTAAGTTATTATGGCTTTATGTATCTAAAGGTTAAATTAGATTCTACCATATAGATCAATTCATAGGGAAAAAGATGTCAAACTCAAACGACGAACGCAACGTTCTCGAACAACTTGGACGTCTATTTGAACGACTGATCGAGTCTGACCGTATGATGGATGGATGGAAAATTAACCGAGTTGACTGAACGAGTGACACGGATCCTGGGAAAAAGCTGAAGTCCAAGTTGAGATTAACACGCTTTATGTGCGTTACGTTTGCCTAACAATGTTCCTAGGGTTTAGGTTTTCAGGGTGTTGTAAACTTTCGTAATTGTTGATTGTAATTTTGTTGTAGTAATTAATATCAATCAACTATAAATTTATATGCTAACATTTGTTTAGACATCTTAAGTAAGTAATCCCTTTGTAACGTGTGTGTGTTTTGGTGGGGGGTGGGGGGGGGGGGGGGTAAAACCTAGTTATGTATAAGTATTATTTTTTTATGGAAAAATGATTAAGAAAATTATATTATACTAGATAGTATTTTTGGACGTATTCTCACGAGAGGTAGATTGGTCATGTATTTCAAAGGTGATCGGTTGTCAAATTTGATTCTTCATAAAGATTTTAGAAAGTATATTAAAATCATAAATGATCTAATCTTGATCTTTTAAGGCACTAAATATATCATATATTATCATGTTTTTATTGATCTTTTAAGGCGGCACTAAATATATCATATATTATCATGTTTTTATTGATCTTTTAAGGCACTAAATATATCATATATTATCATGTTTTTATACTAAAAACGAGTTTACAGCGCGCGCACAGGAATCTAATGAGTTTAGATTCACGACCTTTTAATATAAATATAATGGGCTTTATAAGGGATTCATCACTATTGTTATGAAAAAAAATATGAATTAAGAATAAAGATCAAATAACGTATAAAATATACGAACTCAATGTTTTGTGAAAAAACGCGGTGACATTTTCGTAATTATCAAAATTACTCTACAAATGATCTTGTAGCGTAATTTTGATATTGTAGGGTAATTTTGTAAAACTACCTTGTAGGGTAATTTTGATCTTTGTATGGTAATTTTGAAGAGTATCATAATCACTCTACAATAATATTGTAAACTAATTTTGATCTTGTAGGGTAATTTTGTAGAGTATCATAGTTACTCTACAAATGATTTTGTAGGGTAATTTTGAATTGTATGTCGTTTGATAAACTAGTAGAGTAATTTTGATACGTTTTTAGAGTAAGTTTGATAATTACCCTACAAGCACATTTTGCAAAATTACCCTACAAGATTATTTGTAGAGTATTTTTTATAATTACACTACAAGCAAATAACTACGAACTGCAAGTGCATTTTTTTTTTTGTTTTTTTCATGCTTTTCGTACGTTTTGTACGATAAGACACTTTGTACGTGAACTTAACCCTATGAATTAAATGGTGTCAAAGAAATTGTAGCTCGGTGGTATCAATAAGTGTGGTAAAGTGTTGTTTATTAAGGGAATGAATATGTTTATAAATGGTTCACAAATGCTTACTAAATGATATTTCTTGTCCGTGCTTATTCATTAAGGAATTGAATATTTTATGAACACTTGCCGAATGTAAACTAATGCGCAAACGAACGCCAACAAATGTTCATAAACACAAACGAATGTTTTATATTTATTTTAAAATAAAATCTGCATTTTTCATCAAAAATAAATAAGTACATAACATAAATATCCGAACATAATTGACAGAATTATCATAAACATAATTAAAACGAAAATTACGAAGTTTCTCAAGCTTTAACACAAACTGAAATTGAAATTGTCAAATGAGTGACGTTGGTAGAGTCATATAGTATAACTATGATTTCAAATTTTTAAAAACAAAAACCAATAAAAGAATATAAGATAAAAAAATCTTTAAATGAATCAACACAAATGAACATATTATCGAACGTTCACGAAAATAAAGGAACGAACACAACTTTTGTTTACGTTCATTTGTTTCACTTACCGAACAAAAAAAGTTATGTAGAGTTATTTCTATTTTTATACATTTAGGGTGTTATTTCTGTTTTAATTCTGATTAAAGTGTTGATTGGTGTTATATTAGGGTGTTATTTCTGTTATATTCAATGTTAGGGTGTTCTTTATAAGATGTGTGCCTTCAATATAACTGTTGTGGTGTTTTTATGAGTTATGGTGTTATTTTTGTTATATTTCTATTCTTTATAAGATGTATGCCTTCAATATACATGTTGTACTGTTTTTATGAGTTAGGGTGTTTTTATGAGTTAGGATGTTTTTATGAGTTATATTTCTGTTCTTTATAAGATGTATGCCTTCAATATACATGCTGTGGTGTTTTTATGAGTTATGGCGTTATTTTAAATTCGAAAATCCCTACAATAACTGCCAAAAAATCGGTTGTATATATTTATTCCATAATTAGATTTTGTTAGTTAAATTACACTTATACCCTTAAACTACCAAAATAAAAAGGGACACATGTCACCTCCATAATCTTTCTTATCCTTCTCACACTTTTAAATTTTCTCACATGAACCTCTACCTATATATATATATGGTGTGTGTGCGCGCACATAAAATAACGAGGTGGCGACACATGTACATGAGTGACTTTAGTGTGCAAGAGTATTTAGGTTCATCTATGTACACGTATTTATACAACACATAACAACACACAACAAAATATATAAACACTTTGTAAAATGTATAAGAACATTGTTGTATCGCACAGTGTATTAGGGCGTTATTTCAAATTTGAAAATCCCTACAATAACTGCCAAAAAATCGGTTGCATATATTCATTCCATAATTAGATTTTGTTAGTTAAATTACACTTATACCCTTAAACTACCAAAATAAAAAGGGACACATGTCACCTCCATAATCTTTCTTATCCTTCTCACACTTTTAAATTTTCTCACATGAACCTCTACATATATATATATATATATATATATATATATATATATATATATATATATATATATATATATATATATATGGTGTGTGTGCGCGCACGTAAAATAACGAGGTGGCGACACATGTACATGAGTGACTTTAGTGTGCAAGAGTATTTAGGTTCATCTATGTACACGTATTTATACAACACATAACAACGCACAACAAAATTTATAAACGGGCGTTATTTCAAATTCAAAAATCCCTACAATAATTGCCAAAAAATCGGTTGTATATATTCATTCCATAATTAGATTTTGTTAGTTAAATTACACTTATACCCTTAAACTACCAAAATAAAAAGGGACACATGTCACCTCCATAATCTTTCTTATCCTTCTCACACTTTTAAATTTTCTCACATGAACCTCTACCTACCTATATATATATATATATATATATATATGGTGTGTACGTAAAATAACGAGGTGACGACACATGTACATGAGTGACTTTAGTGTGCAAGAGTATTTAGGTTCATCTATGTACACGTATTTATACAACACATAACAATACACAACAAAATATATAAACACTTTGTAATATGTATAAGAACATTGTTGT
Organism: Scalesia atractyloides; assembly: GCA_947069175.1. Classification (NCBI taxonomy): domain Eukaryota; kingdom Viridiplantae; phylum Streptophyta; class Magnoliopsida; order Asterales; family Asteraceae; genus Scalesia; species Scalesia atractyloides. The sequence goes on along the minus strand of CAMTDV010000116.1, from coordinate 84,642,498 downwards.
ATCGCACAGTGTATTAGGGTAGGGGTGGAGATGTTGCGGGGCGGGTTGGCCTACGTGACTCAGCAATTCAATAGGGAACACTGTCTCATGATAAAAGTTGTTGGGGAGCGAGGTTCAATTGTTGAGCGGGAATTAAATTCGTTTTATTATTGATATTTCATTTATTATTTAATCTGGACTCTTAACTGAAGTCCTTTTATTATGGATCGGATCGCTATTTTGCAGAACGTCTGTACCCCTAATGTTTATTCTATAATGTTTTATCATTTTTTTTATCAATGTTTAATGTTTTTAGTTGTTATAAGTAGTTAACTCGCAATTGTTTTATCATCTACAAACAAAGGATAGATGGTGCGGGGGAAACATATATTTAGAATACGACTAGTGACCAATGTTGTTTAATAAATGACATGTTGCCCATATAACGGCACAAAGAATGGTTAAATTTCAAGTTTTTTGTGAAATATATTTTTATATATATGAAATGTTTATTAGATTTGTACTACTTTTATTTAACATGATGTTTTACTATTATAATGTAAGTTTTTTATAATTCATAGTTTTATTTATTTTGAATGTATTATTTTTTTAAAGAAGTTGAGGGACGGCTAGAGATAACTTCATTGGTTTAAGGATGGTTGGAGATGAAAGATACTCTTTTCCCAATCTTTTTCATCTCTTTATCTCTCTCATCCCTTTCCTTTTCTTTCTCCTTATAAGATCCAATTTTCAAACTAGTTTTTTTTATACGAATTTTAGTAGTGATCCTATTATATACGCCTTCAAATTAAACATATGCCTCCAAAGAATAGAAAGAGAGATACACACTTTTGCTTTTCAGATGAACATTATCAGCCTTTTAGCTATTATTCATACCGAAAGAATTAAATTTCTCTTGTAAGATGCGGGTTTAACTTCCACTTGATGCAGAGTGAGGCATTTATGGGCAATGATTGGAGACCAACGGAAACATGAGTTCGATCCTTGAGCCAAACCGGTTTTAGCAATAATTTCACTGTCGTGCCTACGGACAAGTGGATTACCGGGTTTTCCCAGGAATTGGTGGTGGACTTGGGTTACTCTTGGAGTACCTCGTTTGGTCTAGTGGGTGCACCGAGAGTGCTCGGGATTGATTCTGTTGATTGTTGAAAAAATAAAAATAAAATTCATACCGGATTTCATATGCTCATTTTGATTTTTAGAGTATCATACATTTATTTTAGGTTGATTAAAGGCTTATTTTTAAACTGCGTTACACTCATATTAAAGTGACTTTTGGGTTGATTTTAGACTTGCTTTACACAAATTTGTTAGGCTAACTTTATTTATTTATATGAAATCTAACATGAAAATATGAATCTCATAGTTGTCTCTTGTAATTCAAGGAATCGTTCAAACAAAATACAAAATTTGATACATGTATGTTGAATAAACCTACATAGAGTGTCCGACAAATCATGCATTTAACCATTCATCCAAGTCAACATAAATTACATGGGTATTTTTAAACAATTCGTCTTAGCCAGGTCACCATTTTCTTAAATAAAAAAGTTGACACGACCTATGTCAATAAAATATATGATTTTTATGAAAAAACGTCTCAAGATTCAGGCGATTGCAGATGATATAACTAGTAAATATATTTCTCCTTATGTAATTATCTAGGGGGGATTACGCTTACGTGTTTTTTAGTACAAGTGACTACATGATTTGCTATGACCTTATACTATCATCCGACCATTAGTCATGCTTTAGCTTGTGATCAATACATAATGACTGAAGCTAAGTTTTCAATACACGTAAAATTCCGTGTATTAACCATTTTAACCTTATAAGAATAAAAGAACATTCCATTCCAATCAATAATGCATATTCAATACAATTATCCTAATATCCTTTTAAAGCATACAAATCTGCACACAATAAAGTATTTAGATTTTTAATAGTATAGTTGGAAATAACATGTCACCTCAACTACATCCTGAAACTTTAGTTTCTACTCCAAGAAAAGAATGGCAGACTGGTAAAACGTGTTCTAGTTAACAACTTAACATCCATCAAAATCAGATAAGGTTAATGTAGTTTTCCTAGACAAAACCATATTTAACATTGCCTTTAGTTTTGGTTTGCCTTTAGTTTTGGTTTTGGTGCATTAAAAAAACACAAGAGTTATTTTTAGTATAAGTTAAATTGACAAGACTTATCTATTAAGAAAACCGACCATTAATGAGGTATCATGTGAGAATTGTTCCCATTTTAAGTCGATCATAAAAATACATATCCATTCAAAAAAAAAAAACTACATCTAGACCAAGGTATTTTAATTTTTTGTGTGAAAATGACCTCTTGTTCTAGTGACATTAAATATTCATCCTTATTAAAATGGTAAGAATTCACATCTTACAAAATGGGCAATAGGTAAAGGGATATCATCTCAAAATTTGATTCGGGTTTATATATCATATCATTCAACGATGCAAGCACAAACGGGTCTATAGAGGGATTAGTGGTAGCCCGGGCTATCCTTCAATTTTGTCAGCAGAGCGTAAAGTAGTATATTTTTTTCTTCTCCGTGTTATGTATCGAATATTCTTGAGCAAATATAGAAACTTAGTTCCAATATTTTTTTTTGGATAGTTATAAGTTTGCTTTTAGATCCATCACTTTTAATGCAAGTGATAAATGTATATCTAACAGTCAAAGAAATAAAACAAAGTATTGGTATCGCATAACTTGATTTATCAAAATAAAAAAAAATATGGTGTGATAACTGATAAATATATCTGTATTTAGTTTACTTATATTTGTATGAGATTCATTGGACATTAACTTGAAATAATTGTGGTGATACGTATAATACTCATTACTTTTGTAATCTTTTGATGACGAATATATGAAAAGGTGATTCATCTGGTGATGGATTTTTGGATGGAAGCTTAAATCCCCCGGCCTGAATCGACAAAATATCATGAGAACGTGCATTACATTATTAATCGGATATTAAAATCCTGCAAACCGCCAAACCTCCATCGCCGGTTACACCACCATAAACCACCGAAAAGACAAAAGAGAAGATTATACGAATGTCTTCTGACCAACCGCCAACCCGATGCAATCCCCCATTTTCCTTTACAAATCGTATCATTAATGGACATCCAAACACAATCATTCGATTTTCTTATTGGTTTTTATTTGAACGGCAAATGATACTTCTAGGCTAATAATTATAAATTACCTCTTTACCTTGGTTTAAACCTACTACCTCCACTCTAAGGACGGACGGTGGGTGTTCAAGGAGAGCTGAGGAGTTTCTGGCCCTGGGTAAGAAAACCACCCCGTTTAGGGAAAAAAGAAATTCACTGAACTTTGGTGAGTCATCACCGATTCACGGAAAAGTGGGTTAACTTTGTTTTGGGGAAGTTTGAGGAATACTTAGATGACACCATGCATTCAAAAACATCGGGGGAATAGCTGATATGGTGCTGATGTGTCACACGAAAAAAATCTGGGGAGTTTGAGACGACTCCCTGCTTTTTAAGAGACATATGTATCTACCAAGTGAGCTAACCTTACATTAGTTTTTGATATTTATAGCTAAACCATTCTTCTTATTATCTAAAAAAAATCACATATTAACTCTGAAAATTTGAAACAGTATTGGTATGGCACTTATAAAGTGTGATAAAACTAATAGCACTCAAAACATGACTTAAGAGATGAGATTTATTGTTGTGTCACATGTTATCTAAGATTGATTGAATTACATCATAAGTAATATATATCACTTTGACATCCATTTCCAACATAGAATGGGCAGTTCAATTAATATTCCAACATAGAATATTAGGAAGTTCAATTAATATTATACCGACCAAACAAGACACCTGTCCCATACATATCCATCCTAACAAAATATGGTTGCAATTACAATTACACAAGTACACAACTTCAAAAGAATGATGAATAAAACATGATGTGCATATATTTAGAATGATATAAATATTTCTTTTTTTGGTTTTGGATAAAATATGAAACTTTATATTCTTGGTTACTACTTCCATAATAAACGGAAGAGACAGCACCGTTACACACGTGTGGTGACCATGAATGACGAGGGAAACTTAGCTATTTAGAATGATCATAAACGGTTCTCATTGGCTGGCTCATAGCGTTTCAAGGGTTCGCCTTGGTTCATTTTCCAGGACATGTCGATTTGAAGGGTTCACGTTGGTACAATTCAAGGGGCGTAATGGCTCAAAAGTGTCATATGTGACGACTCACAATAATTCTGTTATAAATCACGATACAACAATTCATTTCATGGGTGTAATTGTTCATTCACGACTGTACGACATGATTGTTGCTAACGAAAGCTTGTAATTGTCCACGTAACATTGTAACAATCACAAATTGAATATATAACAACCATTTATCTCTACTAATGAAGGATAAAAGGATCTTTCCAAAAGTTAGATGATGATGTGGTTGAAATTTTATTTTATGTGTAAATCGTAGTGTTATGTTTGGAAGATTAGTGAATGGAGCAATTAATTTTATTACATGAAGGAATAAATAGAAAGGAAATTATTATTCTGTTGTCTCAAAAGGGATACTTTATTTACAAATGTTGTCTGGTGAAAAATGCAAGCCCAATAAGCAACTTTAAAAATAATAGATTATAATAATGCATGTTAATTATTCACAAAACTATGATAAAGGATATGAATGAATTATTATAAGAGAAAAAGAAGAAAGAGTGCGGACACGACGACATTAGTACATTACACAAAGAGGTTGCACGTTATAAGCCGGCCCATGGTTGGTTGGTTACTCCCCCCTTTATCATTCTCTTTGAATCCAAGACACTCTTCATTGCCATTCATCACTTGTTCAACCCAATCCTCTCTCTCTCTCTCTCTCTCTCTATAGAACAAACAAACAAACAAACAAACAAACAAACAAAGAATGAGGACCTTATGCCCAAACTTAGACAACGAAGATGGTCTTGAAACTGTCCTCGAAGTTCCAATACCGGAGGAGAGTTTCGATGACACCAAGATCAACAACAACACTACCTCATGGCAAACAATGAAATCTTGGATGAAGCCTCATTCTCCTGATAAAAAACAACAGTTTACCGACTTTGGTGGCGGTCAGCTCTTGCTTGGAGTCGTTGGAGCTCCTCTAGTCCCTCTTCCGATATTTGCAAAACATCCCTCCTTTAAGTCATCTATCCAAGATCATCCTATTGTAAGTCCATTTTCATGTTAAATATAATCTTGTTATGTTTCAATTGGTTGGTTTTAGGGTTAATTCAGTAACGTAAACTTAGTTTGTACACTTGGTGTAATTTGTTTATTAATTAAGCTTGACTAATTATGTAGGAGTCTTCAATGGCTAAATACATCGTGCAACAATATATAGCAGCGGCGGGAGGAGAAAAGGCGTTGAATCTAATTGATAGTATGTACGCAGTAGGGAAGGTGAAGATGTTTGCGACTGAGTTCAACGATGGAGATGGAATAACCGTGAGCTGTGGTGGTAAGGCGGTGAAGGCGAAAAGTGTGAAAAACAGATGTGGTGAGATGGGTGGGTTTGTATTATGGCAAAAAAGACCAGACCTTTGGTCTTTGGAATTGGTTGTTTCGGGTTACAAGATCACCGCTGGCAGCGATGGGAAGGTGGCGTGGCGACAGACGCCCTGGCACCAGTCCCATGCGTCTAGAGGCCCGCCTAGACCTCTTCGTCGTTCCTTACAGGTACTAGATTGGAATTCATGGTGTAATTTCGAGGTTGTTTCTAACACTTTGGTGCGTCATGTTATGTAAAAAACCAATTTGGTCTAACTTTTGACTTTTAAGTAACGAAAATTAAAAGTCTTTGATAAAGAAAATTACAAGTCTTTGAGGCCTAACTTTATTTAATCTAAATTTCCAAAAAGTGGGTCCTGTTTCAATCAGCCTACCATAATTTCGCGTAGAGCACGTCTTCATATGTCTTAGCTGCAAATTGTTTAAATATCTTGGCTAACTAAAGTCAAATTATTTATTTGACAGGGTCTTGATCCAAAGTCAACAGCTAATTTGTTCACAAATTCAATATGCATTGGAGAGAAGACCATCAATGGAGAAGACTGCTTTGTGTTGAAGCTTGAACCAGAGCTTCAATCTTTAAAGCTAAGAAGTAGTAACAATGTGGAGATAATGAAGCACACAATTTGGGGGTATTTTAGTCAAAGAACAGGTCTTTTGTACCAACTTAAAGACTCACATCTAATTAGAATAAATACCCCTGGAAGTGATAGTGTGTTTTGGGAAACAACCATGCAGTCACTTATCCAAGATTACCGGACAATCGATGGGGTTAACATCGCGCACGGTGGTCGAACCACCGTCTCGTTGTTTAGATTCGGGGAGGACACCGAAAGCCATTCGCAAACTAAAATGGAAGAGGTTTGGACCATTGAAGAAGTCGATTTTAACATAAAAGGTCTTTCTATGGACTGTTTTTTGCCACCGAGTGACTTGAAAAAAGAAGACGATCAACCAATTGTTCAGACGAAGAGTAGTGACAAGTTAATCGGAAGTGCTAGGTTTGCCTCCAAGAGCCGCGGAAATTCCTCAAGATTTGGTGTTCCTAAGATTGTTGCGATTGATTCCAACGGTTTTGGGGACTTGTGACAATTGTTTGTTTTTCCTTGTCATGTCATTTATGTACATATAATGTTGTATAATACTAGTAGATAGAGAATCGTGTGAGCTTGTATATGCTCTTTGACGATCTTAGAGAGATTGTTAGTAGAATTTATCCTATACTAAAATTGTTGAGTTATGTAAACGTGACATTTATCTTATGTTGATTTTGTTGCTACCAAAACCGTTTAACTGGATTCGGATCATTATGCTTAAGAATATATTCTAGTTTGTGATGTTCCTTGTGATCATGTGGATTTGTTCGCCTTCCCTAACCCAACTTTAAGCCGTAAACATCAAAGCGGACCCTTTGAAGGGTCTCGAGACCAAATCCATGAAAACCCCCATTCGACAATCAATAATAGTTTGTTTAAGATCTAAATGCATGTATGTGAATATGTAACGGAGAGATAGATTAGTGAGAGATTAGATACTAGATAGCAGGCTAAGATTAGCGAGAGTTAAGATGGAAAAGCTTGAGAAAGAGGCCCAATAAGCCATCATTATTGGGCTTAAGTTACGATACAGCCCAATGGGTTTCTCAGCAAGCCAGTACAATAACAGTGAAAGGAAGAGTATAGAATATTCCAGAAGCCCAATTCCAAAATAACCAACCATCCAGAACATTCAAGACGGTTTCCAAACGCCGTTATATAAACAACCACCACCACTCCATCCATCAACAAAGCATCAGTTTCCGATCACTAACTACTTCAATTCGTTTTCGCTCAATCAATCACCAACATATATGTCGATCATCCCAAATTTCTTCGGCCGCAGACGAACAAACGTCTTCGACCCCTTCTCTCTAGACGTGTGGGACCCATTCGAAGGCTTCCCTTTCAACAACAACTTCGGATCCTTATCCGACCAAGTCCGATCATCATCCGAAACATCATCGTTCGTGAACACTAACGTTGACTGGAGAGAGACTAATGATGCGCATGTGTTTAAGGCGGACGTACCTGGACTGAAAAAGGAGGAAGTGAAGGTAGAGGTGGAGGACGATCGAGTGCTGCAGATCAGTGGAGAGAGGAATAAGGAGAGTGAAGAGAAGGGGGACACGTGGCACCGTGTGGAGAGGAGTAGTGGGAAGTTTGTGAGGAGGTTTAGGTTGCCGGAGAATGCGAAGGTGGATCAGGTGAAGGCTGCGATGGAGAACGGCGTGTTGACGGTTACTGTGCCGAAAGTTGAAGTGAAGAAGCCTGATGTGAAGTCAATTCAGATTTCTGGTTAGTTGGGTTGATTGTTTGGTTTGGTCTCTGTTGTCTAGGGTTTTGTAAGTGTGGTCGTGTTTGTGTGTTTTGTGTAGTCTTGGCTGTGCAATTTAATATGGTTTTGTAAAAAAACTGTTTTGGGTTGCGTATGTGACGCTGATATCAGTTTAATTTATGGATGATGTTATGTTGTGTAAATATTGTGAATGCTCTGTCTGGTTTAAACCTAAATCACAAATCATACTGTTTAATCTGGTTTGGATCTTGTTAAGTGACGGGTTCACCTCTTGGAACTATGGGTGCAGTAACTCGAATCAAAGAACCTTAATCAGGTTAACACCAATTTAAACTGAACTCGAATTTCATAACAAAAATTTATAAGGTTAAAAGTGAACTTTTAATTAGGACTTGATAATCCAATTGAACTCAAGAGATTAAGATTAAGGTTCTTAATTCTTCCAGGCCCCTGCCTCCTGATAGACTCACTAGAGGATATTAAATGTGGTTTAAAACCAAATCTAAGCCAAACTTTTAGCGTTCGGTTTTAGTTTGATTTGGTTCAGTTCGGTTTGGTTTTTGCTTTGATCGGGTAGGATAATGCGTATGCGTAAGCGTTATGTGTGGCCCCTAGCAAACTAAGTTTGTTGTGACTTAAATGGGATTAAAAGGTTGCAGTATACAATTGCTAAAGTTTGGAAGTATAATCAAGGGCTTTTGACACAAGCTTTAGGATCACCTGGTTTATAAAGACGGCTATACAATATAAAATATGTCATCATTCTTTCAATACAGGGTTACAACAAGAGAATTTTTTGTATTAAATTTATAATCTGTAAATTTGGTGCCAAAGGAAAGCTCTTGTTAGTCTTCTTAACGGTAATCGGCGAGTGTAGTTGGCACCAGGCGCGGACCTACCTTAGGGAAAGGGGTACCCCTTGGCGCTTCGGTGATAGTGTAAATTTTCGAAAAATTTGACATTTTTTCGATTTCCTTACTCTTTTTCTATAAAATGTTGGCCCTACGAAAATTTTCAAGATCCGCCACTGGTTGGCACCTGCTTTGAATTTTCATTAAATGTAAAAAGAATTTAAGTAAAGGGCAATACTGTCATTTCAATATCATCCAGCAACTTGGGTAAATGCGGTTGGCCGTTGGGGAGATATTTTTAAATTGGGAAAGGTATGTTCTCAAAGCTCTCTCTACCCATAGATAGTCACAGGATAACGTTTTCTTCAACCTCCCAAATTCACTTCACTCCAGTTCAGTCCAACTCATCTATCATCATGCTCTCTTTACCTTTCAATTCTACAAGACCCACCTCTAGTTTCCTCCATACACCATTCCTATCTTCCCCGCTTCCTCTTAACTCCCACCATAGAACCATCAAACTCCACCGGAAGCCGATCTCTGCCGCCCTTATCCCCGCAAATCCACAGCCTCCAGCTAAACTATACCAACCCTTTCGCCCACCACCATCGCAATCACCAATACCACCCCAATACCGTGACCTCGACACAAACACCCGCGTCGATGTCCTTAGCAACCGCCTTGGCATGTGGTACGAGTACGCCCCTCTCATCCCTCTTCTATTAGGTTTATAATTTATTATTTAATTAAACGCTAAGTAATATATTATTCCTGATAGGTAAATGGTTGAAAATAGGTTTGAAGTAGGTGACGCCAACGAACTCCCCGAGGGCAATCAAGGATTTCCCGCGCAGACGTGGCGATCGCGGGTGGGATTCCTTCGACTATACACTCCCAGCCAATTGTTTGGCGTTTATGTACTACAGACAAGCGCTTGAAAACCGGGATGCAGAGATGAGAACATCTGCATTGGAAAAGGCTTTGTCTTGGCTGTTTCCGAACCAGCAAAAACATGGATTACAAAGGAGTTGGAGGGAAATGACGTGGACGCCGAAGGTGGAAACGGAAGCGTTGTTGATGGGGTGAAAGTTCCAGTAGTGAGATTAAATTTAGGTGAGATTGCGGAAGCTACAGTGGTGGCGGTGTTGCCGTTTGTGGTGCGGGTGATAGGGGTAAAGAGGTGGAGGAGGCACCATGGGAGTATGGGAGTAAAGGGGATTTTGGTATCGTGGAGGGTGATAAAGATTGGAAGAGATGGGTGGTGTTGCCCGCGTGGGAACCCGTGGTGAAGGTGAAGAAAGGCGGAGTGGTGGTGGCGTTTTCGGATGCACGGGCTTTGCCGTGGAGGGTTAATAGGTGGTATAAGGAGGAGCCTATTTTGGTTGTGGTGGATAGAAGTCGGCAAGAGGTGGTTTCGGATGACGGATTCTATTTAGTGTTGAGCGAAGATGAGTTGAAGGTTGAGAGAGGATCGACATTGAAGGAGAAAGCGCTTAAAGAGAGTCTCGAGAGTGGATCGCAATGGAAGGATAAAGGTCGTAAAGAGAGTCTTGGAAGTGTAGTTATAGTTGTTAGACCACCAAAAGAAGATACTGAGAATGAATTTGCTGAAGAGGATTGGGAATGATAAACAAAGTTGAGTTATAGAACATTGATTTTCATGTTTATATATTCTTTGTAACTTGAAGAGGGTAAAGGCGGAAAGAGAGGAGCAATAATAAAAGCTTTTCTAGTTTTATGCCACCATGATTTCTATACGAAGTGTTATTTTACCATTTTGTAGTTTCAACAAACAAAAACAATCTCAACAACTTCAAACACAACATTATGTTTACAGGCCATATAAGTCCGGTTAGGGATCTTATTAAGCACCACAGTGTGGGCATGGTTTTATGGCGTTTAGGCCTTTCCATGCCGCACACACCACATCGGGCACGGCGTGGAAGGGCGCATTGTCGTTGTGGCGGTACATTTTCCACCGGCATGGAGGCAATTGTTGGGCCGACATGGCGTTTGGCTATTGGTGTGGCTTATAGCCGTTGGACCCCAACAGTACATTTAAAAAAAAAGATTTTTGTTTAACAAAATATCAACTCCTCTATATATAAAACTCAACCTTTTCCACCACTTTTTTCACTTTATTCTATTCTAACAAACTCTGTACTTTTTAAAATTTTCCTTCTTTTTATAAAAAAAATAATGCATCCATACAACCGCAATTGCGATCCGAACAACCCCTATGGTGTGAGCGAAGTACCGAACACCACTTCACCTTAAGTGTCTCAACCGAACCAACTCCACCATCCTGTTCCGAACATATTGGCATACAAACAGCTTCTTGCGAACCTACCTTTTATGTTTCCATCACAAATGCAACAAACGCTCACTCTTCTATCCCAAACGCTCATACACCCGAATCCATACTTGAAACTCAATCTACACCTGAATCCTCTACGTGGAAAAAACAAAACCATAGAAAGAAAACCAAAGCCGAGAAGGAAAATGCAAAGGAGGATCATAGTGTATATCCGTGGACAAATGATGAAGAGTTGGTGTTGACGAAAGCTTGGCTTTCAATTTCAGAGAATTCGGTTCTAGGTGTAATTTATTTTATATTTATTGTAAAACATAATCTTATAATTAATATATATATTTTTTAATAGGTACCAACCAACATAGTGATGACTTTTGAAACCGAATAAACGACCTTTATCACAAAACATTGAGACGAAATTACTATCGGAAAAATGAGTCTATAATCAAAGTGGCAGGAAAGAAATACCGTCATTACCTTCAACGACCACTAAAACAACCTAAGGAACAACCCAAAAAGCGGCGAATGAACGTTGTGTTGTTGACGCATGACATGGCCTTGTATTCGGTAGGAAAGAAGGGGCCAACTTTAAATTTTTTCCTTGTTGGGATATCGCGAAAAACTCTCCAAAATGGGCATGAGTACCTTAGCGGGACAATCATCGTCCAAAAGGTCTAAAAGTTGTTCCTCTACTAATCGCTCAGATGCTCGTACCAAGTTTGAGATTAACTTAAGCGACGATGATCTTGAAGCCGAATACCCACTTGGAAGAGATACATCAAAAAAGAGTGTAAAAATCATACACAACGAGTGATGAAAGAAACCCAGCTTTGGCCAGCATCAAAGACCAAATAGTTAAATTCAATGACACCCAACAAGAAATAAACACCCAAAAAAATAAAAGCTCTTGAGATTTATAAACAAAAAGAAAGGAATTCAGATATGAAATTTATCGCTAATAAGATCGATCACCTTGAAGACAAAGAGAGGGAAGTATAAGAGAAATTGAAATAAAGGCAAAATATCGTATTTAGTTTCGGTTATTTGTTTTTAAGTTTTGGTTTTTTTATATCATGTAATCTATTTTTTTTTAAAATATGTAATAACGTTTTTAGTTAAATTATGTAATCCTTTTTATTACTGTAAATAATGATATTAGTATTAATGTTATTTTAAAGAAGAAATCTATTTTAAAAGAATAATGCCACACTTCCATGTCCCGTCTCATTCCTTCCTTTTTACATCACATTACTTTTCTGACGCTTGCTGATATGTTGTCCTCATATCACATAACACCTATTTTCATACCCCTCCACTCCACACTCTATAATCTTATAAACTCCCTTGTAAAAAGACGCATACGAGTCTCTCTCTGATCTCTATTAAGTCTTGAATTAAATTTAGAAAAGAAAATGGTAAGAAGAAAGAACTTCTTACTTTAATTGTCTTTTCCAAGATTTTCTAACTTTAATTGCAGATTTATTATAGTTTTTAATTTTATCTACCTAAACAAGAAGAGATTTAATTTTTGAAATTTTAATTGGTTATCAGACTATAGAGTTTGCGCCTACACGCAAGTTAAAATGGGTTGATGTAAATTTGAGAGATAAGCTCGGTATAATATCGGTATCAAAAGTGTCAGTTTGAAAAATTCTAAAAAATGGGTATTGATACCGGTTTTGAAAGTGTTAGGTACGATATGTTACCTGTACAATACGATATTCAAAGGTAAATCAACACAAGATATCAACACCGTGCAAAAATGAATGTACCGATTTTAAAAATGGCAAAAAGCGGGTATAAAAAATGGTCCGATACGGTATGGTACGGTTCATTACTAGTTCGCTTTTGATACCGGATGCCATTTGCTCATTCCTACATGAGATTGCACTTTTATAACTAAATAAATATGAACTAGAATTGATTCCCCGCGTTGCGGAGTTAGTTTTAATATAATATAATAACATAAAAGATATTGATCTAGTAATTCTAAAATTATTAATTGATTAATATATAACATTAGAATATTGATCTAATTTGTATGGGTCTAATCTAATTTTAATATTATTTTATTAATATATATATATATATATATAATAAAATATAAATTATTGCTGAATATAGCAATAGAAGATTGGAGAATTAACGAATATACACTTTTGATTTTAAATTAATTGATTTTATATAGTTACTAAATTTTATTTTAACTCATTGTTGTAATTTAATTTACGATCAATCATATATATATGTTATTTCTCATTATTGTAGAAGATGTTAGATAGCTCATTAAGTTTACATTTGACAAGTGGAATAAATTAATGAGATAAGTTTAATTTTTTTAGTTATTAACAATAACAAATATATAATTTTAAATTATAAATATTGGAATCCCTCGCACAATGCTGTAAGAATTCATCTTCGATCGGTATCGGTTTGATTCGTTATGATACCGTCACTTGATCCAGCAACCTGAAGAAAAACAAATGAAATGAAATTCTTAAACTTAGTATAACAATATTGTGGTAACTTAAAAAAATAAATTTTACTATTCCTCGCACAAAAAAAAACAAGATGTTAAAGTGAAACCCATCAATGAAATATATGTTCTACCTAATATTAAGATTTAGAATGTGTAGTTTTTTATTTAAAATTATCCATAATTAAAGTTGTCTAAATTGTTAGTTTTAGAGTTAAATGCTTGATTGGTCCCTGTGGTTTGTGAAAATTTCAGACTTGGTCCCAGTGGTTTACTAATTACACGTTTGGTCCTAATAGTTGTAATTTTTGCACTCGGGTGGTCCTTATCACTAACCTATGTTAAGTTTTTCAGTTAAATACGTGCAAAATTACTAACTTGTCCCTAAACAAATAAAAAAAAGAAAAAGAACTGAACCTTCTTTATCTTCTTCATCCTCTCCCCCCTCCCTCTCTCTCTCTAAAACCCACCACCCACCTCCACTGTCAGCCCATCACCACCACCACCGCCACCTTCGACCCACCACCACCTCCTCCACCGCCTCCGTCAACCCATCACCACCACCGGACCCTCAATCGAATGCAAACTTTTACAAGTTCTTGTTGGACTCACGAGCTCTCCGATTACGTTAATCAGTGTCGTTTCTGCTATCAAAAGCTCAGGTGCGATTACCAGTTTGGTTCAGTTCACCGAAGCCCCGCAACAAGATCTCCGTTTGGTTGCGATTAAACTGTTGCAAAAACTTTCACCGAACATGGCTCAAGAACTCGCGAGTTCGTTGCGCGGGTCAGCGGGTCAACTCGACGGGTTAATAAAAGTAATTGCGGAAAACATTGTGAGTTCCGAAGAACAAGCGGTAGCTGTTGGGCTTCTTGCGGATCTCCCGGAACGAGATATGGGCCTCATGCTTCAAATGCTCGATGAAGGTGCATTCGAAATGGTGATTGCGAGAATCAAAATGATTCGGCAAGGAGAACCGAGACGAAGCCGGTTCGTCACACCGTATCTAGAAGGGCCCGTCCGGGTACTTTTGAGGATCACGTTTGAGGTGGTGGTGATGGGTTGAAGGAGGCGGTGGAGGAGGTGGTGGTGGTGGTGGTGATGGGCTGACGGTGGAGGTGGGTGGTGGGTTTTAGAGAGAGGGGGGGGGAGAGGATGAAGAAGATAAAGGGGGTTCGGTTCTTTTTCTTTTTTTATTTGTTTAGGGGCAAGTTAGTAATTTTGCACGTATTTAACTGAAAACCTTAACATAGGTTAGTGATAAGGACCACACGAGTGCAAAAATTACAACTATTAGGACCAAAGGTGTAATTAGTGAACCACTGGGACCAAGTCTGAAATTTTCGCAAACCACAGGGACCAACCAAGCATTTAACTCTTAGTTTTAACTTATGTATATATTGATGAATAACAATAATTATCTATGATATATTAGAATCTTAAATTGTTAATTTATTTTATTTTTCTTTAATTTTCAAAAAAATTAATATTTTTCTGATTACAGGTGGTCTTAAGCAATTTTGTAGTATTTATCATTTTTAACACGTATAATATTTTCTTTATTCAACCCGTATAAGAAACGGGATCCATTTACTTAATTTAGTGATATTACTGTATCATGACAATATGATAAACCCGTTAGGAGTTACATTTGTTTAAAAAATATATCCAACATATTAATCTTTCATAATTCTTTCAATTTGTTAAAAAAATATCTAACATATCATATTCATTCAGTGTTACACGAACATAGATTTAATATATATATATATATATATATATAACATATTAATCTTTTATAGTTCTTTCAATTTGTTAAAAAGAATATCTAACATATTTAGGGCTGTAAATGAACCAAACGTTTGGTGGACATTCCTGAACCGTTTGGCGAACCGTTCGATGAGAAATTCGATTGTGTTCGTTCGTTTACTAAACAAACGAACGCGAACAAGAAAGTTTGTTCGTTTGATTAAATGAACGAACATGAACAGAGGTCCGGTTCGTTCATTTATGTTCGTAAACGTTAGGTAACGCGTTCATTTTTGTTTTTAGTTTTTATATTTTATTTAAATACTTCAAAATTACGACAAATAAATATTTAATAAGTATCATTGTATTATATATTTTGTTCATGAATATTTATTTGTGTTTGTTTGTTTATTTACGTTTTTATTCATGAACATTAGTTTGTATTAATTTGTGTTCATCAAGATTCGTTTTCGTTCGTTTCCTAAACACACAAACACAAACGAACACAAACAAATTCATTTGCTTAACAAAAGAACACGAACACAAAATTTCATTTGATAAGTATTCCTCAACAGCCGTGAACACACCGTTCGATTCGTTTGTATCCATAAAGATATTTATTCATTTAGTGTTACACAAACACACATGAACGTGTTGTATTGAAATAAATGGTTGACACACAAGGAAAAATTGGCCACAAAAGCCAAAGCGACGGTAACAAAATAGGAAAATATTCGCGTTGTTGCCGGTCAATACATTTCCAATGCGGGGACCCACTTTCATACTACCACCCTCAACCCCCCTTTCAAAAACCCACCTGCAAATCTTTCATATCCTTCCGATTATCTAATCTCATTCTTCTTTTCCGATGCAATGCTGTCATGTCAGGACTAAATACTTTTCGTAACATAATCTTTTGCAAATATCCACTGGCTCCACAAATCAGGGTTTTCTCCATTTTTCATTCGGAACTCCGACGCTCACTTTTCCGGTCATCTAACGGCTGTTTACTCACGGTTCCCCCGTTAGAGACTTTTAGTAGATCATTGATATTTTTGAAACAAAAAGTTTGGTCTTATTTTCGACTTACTTTATTATTATTTGTGTGGTCCTACTTACATTTTTCATTTTTGTAATTAATCGATTCTTAATCATCGATGTGTAAGTTGCTTAAGGGGTTTTTTTTTTTTTAGGGTTTTGTGTAATTTTTCCTTTCAGTATATGAACGATCTTGGTGAAATTTTACGGTTAGATTGCAAACAGTGACGGATTTAGAAAACTTTCATAGGGGTAACATTTTAAAAGAAATGGGTAACGAAATTGAAAAAACGTCTAATTTTTCCAAAATTTACACTACCGCCGGAGCGCCAAGGGGTAGCGGAGGCTACCCCTACCAATAAGGTAGGTCCGCCCCTAATTGCAAAGACGTAGGTTTAATAAGAAACATGCATTATTGTTCTTCGCTAATTTGTATGTTTCATTGTCTTTGTTTGTCTAAATGGATATTACGATGTATTTTGGGTGATCTTTTTTTATAGAATAGTGAAATCTCATTAAAATGCCAAAACAACAAATTACAAGCAAAAATGACAGGTAAATGGGGAACAAATTGCGCCGCAACCCCTTTTGAATTGCAAAACCGATCCTACACCAAAATTACATGTGTCAAAACATGATTTTCGACTCTACACTTATGCTAGACATTACCTACGGTAGATATGGAAATGTATGTGTTGTATTATTGTTTGGCACGTTATGTGTTGGTAACTCCGGCTTTAGGTTTGATTATAGTCATGGTGGTATATGTTACGTTTGGGGTGAGAATAAAGTGTAGAGATGTTACCTAAGAGTTTATTTTTTCTATATGTCAGACTTCCAACAAATGGTAAAAAGTGGGTTTGGTTTTAGCACCAAGTAACATTTGCTAATCCGAAAAAATGAGAAGAAAAAAAAAAGCAAAGTGACGGTTTTCTTTCTACCGTTGATTGCCGGTCAATACATTTCAATGCTAGGACGGTAGGACCCACTTTCATACTACCACCCTCAACCCCCCTTTTAAAAACCCACCTGCAAATCTTTCATATTTTCCGATAGTCTAATCTTACTTACGGCCTTCCGATGCAATGCTGTCGTTTCAGAATTAAATACTCTCTGTAATATAATCTTTTGCAATATCCACTGGTTTAACAAATCAGGGTTTTCTTCACACTTATTCGGAATTCCGACGGTCACTTTTGCGATCATCTGTCACTTAGGTTTACTCCCCTCTGTTCTTGTTAACAATTTTTAGTAGATTATTGATATTTGTTAAATAAAAATTTGATCTTAGTTTCGTTTTACTTTATAATTTGTGTGATCTAACTAACATTTTTCTTTTTTGTTTGTAACTAATCGATTCTTAATCATCGATGCTTAAGTCGTTTTTCTATTTTTTTCTTTCTTTTTTAGGGTTTTGTGTAATTTTTTTTAGCAGATGAACGATCTTGGTGAAATTATACGGTTAGATTGCAAATACGTAGAAACATGCATCATTATTCTTCACCAATTTCTATGTTACATTATCTTTGTTTTTCTAGGTTTCTCAGGTCTTTGTTTTATTAAAAAGAGACATCACAAAGTTGGTGATCTAAGCATCCATATGGTGTTGTTGAATTGATGTATTTTGGGACTCCAAAATTACATATCTAAAAACACAATGTGACTGACTGCTTGACGGGATTTTGTACATTGACTTCTTCCCATAGTTTCCGGCCTGTTTAGGAAATCGGATTTGATTTTCGGTTATATTAGACTTTACGTACAGTAGATAAGGAAATGTATGTGTTGTATTATTGTTTGGCAAGCTATGTGTTGGTAACTCCGGCTTTAGGTTTGATTATAATTGCGGTGGTATGTTATGTTTGGGGTGAGAATAAAGTGTAGAAATGCTATTTTATGAGTTTCTTTTTATCCTATATGTCATATTAGTTTAGACTTATGTTCTTGGTGTTGATGATCATACAACTTTTAGGAGAATGGGTCGGAAACAAAAGAAAAAGATAAACACGGACTCGTTGATGAAAGAGGCCGTCACGATTTCAAATCACAGTGCACCTGCAAGAAACCTGAGAAAAACCGATCTTGGTGCTGTTATATTTGGAACTACACACAACACTATCAATGAATGTCTTTCCCGCCAGTTATTTGGTTAGTTGATGAATTTTACCATCTCTTTTGCTTTTTCTTCTTTATCATGAAGGTTTTTGATGATATGATCTTTCTATGACAGGTTTGCCAGAGGGTCACTATTCATATATAAAGAACATCAAAGAAGGACTTGTTCTATTTCTTTTCAATTATAGTGACCGAAAACTTCATGGTATATTTGAGGCTGCGGGTCATGGTCAAATGAACATTGATCAGTATGCATGGGTCAATGATGGAGATGGCACCGGATACACTAGGTATCCTGCACAGGTATTATTCTTATTACAACGTGGTAGGTCCATCATTGGACGATAGAGGGGTTTAGTTTTAGTTTTATCTCAAACACATTCTAATGTATCATTATGCATTTTGCATGCAAGGTCAAGATCCGTGTTAGAAAGTTGTGTAATCCGTCGTCTGAGGACCAGTTCTACCCCATTATTGCTCATAACTACTATGAGAGCAACCACTTCTATTTCGAGTTGGATCATGATCAAACTGACAAGCTGGTGTCATTGTTTACATCATCGACGAAGGGTGGTATTTCAAAAAAGTGGAACACTCTTTATGCCTCTTTACCTAAAGCTTCTGAAAGACAAGAATACAACGTTCATGTATCACAAAGAATGACCGATCTAAGGCAGAGATTACCTGAGAACCTATATGAAACCTCAAAGGTTTCATATGCATCCGCCCTTTGCAGAACCGGTAATACCACCACTACCGCTTCTAGTTCCCAACCTGTAGGAGAATGGGGGGCATTGTTTAAATCTGAATTAGGTTCTCAAACAAACACTACTAAAGATGAGTTGGCATTGAACCAAGAATATGAAGATCGCGGTGCAGACACGTGGGAAGAAAGTCATTGGGCTGCCGCAGATGAAGTCGATTGTGATCAAACATGGGCATCGGACTTTAATCCTCAAGCAAACACCGCTACTAATAAAGTTGATGTCATGGTAGGAAATACAGGGGAGGAAAGTCATTGGGCTGCCACAGATGAAGTCAAATGTGATCAAACTTGGACATCAGACGTAAATCTTCAAGCAAACACGGCGGTAAATACATTGGAGGAAAGTCATTGGGTTGCCACAGATGAAGCCGCATGTGATCATACTTGGGAATCAGATCTAAATCATGAAGCAAACACTGCTACAAATAAGGATGATGTCATGCTAGAAAACACTTGGGAGGAAAGCGAACACATTGCCCCTACATGTGCGGTTCAACATGGTCAGACTGACAATATTTTAGTACCAAACAGCGTTGAGACTGGCACTGATTTACAATCATTGGTGGCAAAAGTAAGATATAGATATTTATGTTTTCCATGCTTATTGTTCCATGTAGTTATTCTGTTTTCGCTTGCTTTTTGTCTAGCTGAAATTGTTTGGTTATTGTGTGAAGTTAATGCAAGAATTTGAAGGGATGAAGGGATCACAAGTGAAGCAGATTGTAAAAATCAATAGTCTAGAGCAAGAATTGGTACAATCTCTAATTTTAATGGTTATTCAATATTTATAATTTGATTAGATGATTGTGCTAGTTGTGTTAATTTATGTTATCTGGCCACTCAGGATGCGTCAAAACTAGAAATTCAGCAGCTTAAAAACCAAGTTCGAATTTTGGAATCTGGATCACGATCAATTGTAGATCCTGTTGAAGCAGACAATCAGCTATCGAGCAAATTTCTGACAAAGTTTACCGACTCTGTCTTCATTGTCGGGGGACATGATGGTTCCTCATGGCTACCAGCTCTAGACTCCTATTTTCCCTCTCACGACATCAAAATTTCACTTACTCCAATGAATTTTATAAAAAGATATGCCTCTGCAGCAACTTTGAACGGTGAAATTTACCATTTTGGCGGTGACGGATCTCACTCTGGTAATAAATAACTTTCTAAGTTCTTTCGTATAGCGAAAGTTGTATTCGCAGTCTACTAACATGTTTCCTCGTGACGTTTCCCTTTCGTAGTCGAATCATTCAACCCGACATACAATCAATGGTATCCAAGACCACCGTTATATTGGAAAAGCATAAATGTTGCCGGTGCTTCAATTAAAGACAAACTTTTTGTTGTTGGTGGTGCTAGCGGATCTCACTGTTCTTCGGACGTCGAATATCTTGACTTAAATATCGGAAGGTGGCTTCCTGCTCATTCAATGCAAAGCAAGGTACTTCAGGTTTACATTATAATTGGCAAAATGTGCGGGTAGAATAACGTTGTCGAAATGGAAGATTGTGTTATATGCAGGGTAAGGATGGCCCGGAACACCTTATGTCTAGATTACTAGCACATCAACAATAATCTGGTTTTTAAATATAAGAGTAAAATGCCATTTTCATCCTTGAGGTTTAGCCAGTTTTGCGACTTTCGTCCAAAGATTTGCTTGTTCGCATCTGGATCCAAAAGGTTTGAAATCTTGCCATTTTCATACGGCTTGTTAACTCCATCCATTTTCTCAGTTAAGTCTGGGGTATTTCTGTCTTTTTTGTTAACTTAAAGGGCAATTCGGTCTTTTTCACTTTATATACAAGCATTTCACATAATGTACAAGTATTCAAAAGATCGAATTGCCCTTTAAGTTAACAAAAAAGACGAAAATACCTTTGATTTAACGAAGAAAAATGGATGGACTTAACGAGCCGGATGAAAATGGCAAGATTTCAAACCTTTTAGATCCAAATGCGAAAAAACAACCCTTTGGATGAAAGTTGCAAAACTGACCAAACCTCGGGGACGATAATGGCATTTTAATCTAAATATAACGATTTAAGGTTTATGGCGTCTTTTGAGACCTGCTTTCTTACAACCTTGTGCTAATCTTTTTATTTGACTCGTTAGATGTAAAACATAACCCCGGACGGTTACATTTTTAAGTAATTAGGCCAAATTTTCCACCTCCAATGCTCATTTTTTGCAGTTATGCGTGTCAGTTTTCATATGCATGTATTTGCTCTAAGCTGTATTTTCTTTTGTAGAGATTAGCTCCCGCAGCAGCGGAACTGAATAATGTATTGTATGTTAGTGGTGGATATGATGGAGTATCTTATACAAGGTAAGTTATAATTAGTGGTCTATCTTTTATACAAGATCGTTTCATTTACTTTAAAACCTCTAAAAGGAAACATTAGATCCCTTTTCATCTTACTATATACATTTAAATTCAGTTCCGTTGAAAGATTTGATCCCCGTGAAGAATTTTGGTGCAAAGTTCCAAACATGAATGCAAGAAAGGGCTGCCATTCTATGGTTGTGCTAAACGAGAAGCTGTAAGTTCATACACTCGTCTAAGATGTACTAACCCAATCACTAGAATAATAGTGTCCTGATTGCAATTTGACTGTCCTTTATAGATACACTGTTGGTGGGTTCAGTGGAGACCGGGATTTAGCAACTGTTGAATATCTAGATACACGAATGGGTGCTTGGGTGGAAGCCGAGCCAATGAATGTCTCTAGAGGCAATTTTGCGACCTTCGTGTTCGGGGGAATGATGTATACCATTGGTGGACGGAAAGAAAATGTTGAAGTTTTGGACATTGTATAAACACAACGTTTCCGAATTTCGTGTTTATTCGTATGTTCTTTTAAGTAACATTTTCCACTTTTTTTTCTTATTTTTGCAGGTTGAATGTTATAAAGAGGGAGGTTGTTGGGAAGTTGCTGCAAATCTGAAAGCAATTGGGAAAAGGAGTCATTTCTCTGCGTTTGTGATGTGAGTTTTTGTTGGTACAATACTTAATTACGCGAGCATGGATTCGGCTTTTGTTTTGTTTTTTGGCGAGTGGTGATGATGATGTGTGGTTCTGCTTATACACTGATAGAAAAGATCTTTTGATAGGGACTCATGATGTCCTGTTGATGAAGTAAATACTTTTGTGAATTGACACAAATAGCAACATCTGCAGATTCAATGTTTAATGTGATATCTGGATGCGCTTTTTGTGTTTTTTTTTTTTGTTAAATTTTAGTTGAGAAAATATGGGCTACCAACCCAAAGAATTGACCCTGGGACTGAACAAACCAGAATTTGCTATATTCGTTAGGTTATTGGCAATAGAGTTTTTAGGAAGCTAAGAATACAAAGGTTAGCCTGTAGAACGATTCTTGTGGTGGAAGCGACACCCACTCTACCAGCCGATAGAATTCTGCTACCTCATTTAACCCAATTTAACCCAATCATGAGGGGAGACCCACCTAGCTCAACCAAAACACACAACACCTGGGTTCACCGCACTTGCCACACGCGAGTTCATCAACTCTCAATTCATACTTGGGACCACAACTTGTCGGGGTTGCGGCGGTGTATTCGCTTACCTCGGCGTTCGTGGATCAAGTCGGGGGTGGTGGTGGCTGATTGATGTGCCAGGCAACACAGACGGGTCGGGATGGTCGACTAGTCAAAACAGGTTCGAGTCAAAATAAGTTCCGAGCTAGCTAGCAAAGTGAGCTCATGCCAAAAACAGTGGTAGACCCAGGATTTGTTTTTATTGGGGTTGGGGGGACAATCGAGGGGCTTAACCAAACTTTTAAGGGCCATCAGGGTTTTTGTCTAAAAAAACACTTAATTTTTTTATGGGCGGCTGCCGCCACTAATTTGTAAGTAGGCCCCACCATTGATAAAGAATTGGTTGTTTTAGTAAAACTATTAGTTTAATTTGGATCAAAATGGGTTCTAACAGGAACCTAGCCAGGTTAAAAGAATGGTATAAGGTATGGGTGATGGCATCACGAGTCACGACACATCTTTGTTGGAACATAAGGACAATGCATAACAAATGCAGCTTAACGTTTAGTTGTCTGTTAGCATACATAATGAAGTTTGTTTGATATAAATTTCTGAAATATTTATTTTGTGACAATGATATGTCGTTCAATTTTATAAACTTTTGGGCGTGATGTTCATTTTTCCTACGTATTTCTAATCAGTGATGGAGCTTGAACGAAAAATCAGCGGGGGCTAGGCTTTTAAAAATTCAATATTTTATACTACAAGAATATTTTTTAGAAAATTTTGATAAAATTTAACACTACAAACGAAAAAACCGGGAGGCCAGGGCCCGGCCCCAAAGAAGCCCCACTAGCATTTCTAATAACTTTCATATTCATACAATACGATATAGTTTTCTCTATGTGATACGATATAATTTTAAAGACACCATACTACTATTAAGTTACCGCTTAAGTTAATACTATACTACTAAGTTATGAGTTAGAACTCTCAAATCACAAATTTTCATACCATACTAGTCAAAAGTTAATATCCTCGTTCAAAACATAACGAAACTAATAATTTCAAGGAATAATGGATTTTAATAATCCAAACTATTAGCCGTTGACCGGCAACAGTCTCAACTTAAAAAATAACAAGTAGTAGTCTCACATTTTCATATATTGTAAAGTAATGGACCTTTACTAACAGAACCTTAATTTCTTTTTGTCCCCTTATCCTTTTCGGTTTAGTAAAGATCCATTGATTACAATATATGAAAGATGAGACCACCACTGGTTATTTTTAACTTAGGACCGTTACCGGCCAACGACTAATAATTTAGATTATTAAATGCATTATTACTAATTTAAAAGATACAAACATATAAACATCATAAATAGTTGAGTAAATAAAAAAAAAAATTGTCCTTTATGTTGACATAAGATTGCATGTGTCATTTGTTTTCAAAAAGTACAAAACGTATTCAATGTTTGCAAAATGTTGCATGTTACGTCCTTTAATACTAATCCAGTTAATTTTAGTGGTTAAATCTGACTAATTAGACCCACATGAGGGTAGATTTGTCATTTCACATATTCAATTAATTTAGAAAGAAACCCATTAATCACCCCCAACTATCCAGCCCGCCATCAAACAAATACAGTTAAGCCAATCTTCTTTCCCTTTATCTCTGACTATCATAATCCCTGACTAAGAAACCACCATTAACCTCCTCACACTAGCATACATCACCACCGCAAACCACCATCGACCTCCATCACACCAGCACCTAGCATCTCTGCAAACCACCATCCAATCCGAACATCCACCCGCCACACCAGTATCCAATACCGCTGCAAACCAACATCCACCTCCGCCACACCAGCATACATCAACCACACCACCATCTGTGACTACCCTTACCACATGTTGGGGAATTTTAGAGACCGGATGATCAGAGATGCGTGTTTTCACTCTCAGATCAAATTATTTCGGTGGTTCTACGGAATAATCTAATCGGATACAACTCTGACTTTTTTAAGAAATTTGAACAACCGTATGCTTTTGTGTAGAACTCTTATGAACCAGTGTGACCAAAACCAGACTCACGAATTTTTGGAGAGCATTCCCCGATAACCGCCGCTTGGCAGTTATAGCTCGACCCCAGCCAAGGGCTCTGCCCTTTGGACCCCGCCAGGCATTGCCCCCTTGGAATTATAACAACTCGAGCAAGTGTGCACTCCCGCACCTCCTAACTTGTTCGATGTAAATCATAATTCCCTTTGGTCACCAAGTTGATCCCGATTACACTAAAATATCTACCACCACATGCAAGAAACCACTGCTGCACCACATGCAAGAAACCACTGCTGCCTGTGACCAGATCTGGCTCGAATCTTGTTGTTTTTGCTCCTTGTTATTGTTGGCCTTAATTATGTTTCTTCACACTGTAAACCTCTTTAAACACCAAATGTTGTCCCTTTTAACGCCCGAGTGTTTTAGTTCTACTGCACAATACTCAAAATTGTTAAACAATGAAGATGACGACGATTACATCTCTAGTTTCTCTTCAAACATATAGAGATATCCCATGGTTATTTCAAACAGAATAGGGGTTGTTTTGGAGGAGTAATTTTACCCGTTGGTTTTGATTAATTATCGAGCGTGTGTTGATTTTGACTTCGGCTTATTATTGTGAAGGTGAGAAAGGTTTTGGAAATCCTAACTTAGTAAAGTTTGAATATCACCTACGTGAAAGATTATGAGATTTGATTTGAGTTCTGATTGTGGTGGCTGGTGGGGCAGTAGCGAGAGAGAATGTGTGGATTTTATGTGTGTGTATATATATTTTAAACAAAATTGTAATTTTTGTTTATTTGGGGTATAATAACCAAAAGATTCTCTATGAATTCAATTGTTCACATTTAATCAAGAAAACTAACTAGGTTAAGTCTAAAGGGCGTAATTTATAAACATCAAGTACGTTTTTATTGTACTTTTTAAAGATAAAAAACACAATTTACAATCTGATGTAAACATAAATGTAACACCTTGTAAAATCGTGTCCGTGTTGTATTTTTAAAACCCGCTTTGTTTTGTAATCGAATATATGTTATAATCTTGGGTTTCGAACTTATGTTAGTCGTTTAATAAATATTGTGTTATTAATAGAATAAATAATATATATATATATATATATATAGAGAGAGAGAATAATAATAATAAGATATATAAACATAATATCAATTTGGTCCAAAAATAAATAAAGGGTGGGCCGCGGGATCGAACCCGGGTCTCCCCCAAACCGAACACACAACACACCACTACACCACTTGCCCATATCTGTTATAATTCAAACCAATTAATCACTTGTATTCTCGTTCCTTTGATCCGGATTCAAATAGAAACAACCGCACTAAATCATCGGCAATCATCAAGATCTCGGTTTTCCCTCTACGATTAACGAATTGTAACTGCTCTCAAATCGTGTAATAAACTCAATCAATGAGTCAAATGTTTTCAATTATGAGTTACAATCATCACCCATAATGGAATTTGACCGAAACCGAAAAAGAAAATCAAATCATATGAGCGAATTCGACTATAAATAGTGGGTCATGAATTCATTTGGAATGCACATTCATCCTAAAACTCCTTCCAACTTTCTGCTCCTCAAAAACACTTCGCCAGAATCTTGCTCAATCGCCGGAACTTACCGGAGAAATCACAAGTTATCGTCCCTGTTCGGTATAATCCTAAATCTCTTAAATCCTTACTTTTCATTTACGTTTATCAGTGGTAGATTAATGGCAAGTTAAAAGAAGTGATAAACGAGTATTGATCAAACTGTTTTTTTATATATAATGAAGAAGATGGAGTTGGTAAAGAGTATAAATATAATTGAAATCGAAGTTTACACCGGGTTAGACACACAGTCCAGTGGTGGACTGTGTGCAAATTTTAAGCAGAGGTCCCGGGTTCGAGTCTTAACACGTTGCCAACTTCTGAATTTAAACCAAAACTTTTAATACATACATACATTAACTGTCAGAATGTGTATAAGATTAATATAAATCTTAGTTTTTCCGGGTTAGTCACACAGCCCAGTTGGAAGGGCTGTGTGCAACGTAACGTTGGGGCGCGGGTTCGAGCCGGTTCTGTAACCGGTTTTGCAAACATAAAAACCTTTTTAAAATAAAACAAAATATAGTTTAACTCAGTTAGTATATATATAATTAAAAACCAGATTATTTCGGGTTAGACACGTATCTCAGTTGTTAGAGCTACGTGCACGTAAACGAGAGGTCACGAGTTCGATCCTCACACGCTGCTAAAAATCACCTAAGTGACCGGTTCAACCTCTGTAGACTTTTTTTTAAGTTTAAAACTTGTAATAAATACTATAAAAATAGACTTAAAAGTCTAAATAAAAGACTTTAAATAAAAAATATCAATTACAAATAAAAGACATATATTTACCAAGTTATTACATGATTATTTAGTTAGTTTTTCTCGTCGGTTGGAATCTATAATCGTGCGCGTTCGGTATCAACTCAAGGAACGCACCCACTATGAGTGAATTTCTACAAACTACCATTTTTATTCATGTTTTGGGGTGTATCATGTGTGGTTAATTTATATCGTTTATTTCAAACACTTGTGCTATTACCATTATATGAGCTAACGTGCCATGTGATGTTTTGTTTATTGTTATTTGTGGTTATTCTTTCTCATTCCAGTCAAGTTTTCACATTAGGCCCATCAGTTCCTTGTATTAATTAGATTGGCTCCGTTTGATTGAGCCTTGATCTCACAGTTCATCATTTATCATGCTCATGTGTACCTTACTTGTAACACCTCGTAAAATCGTGTCCAATAGTATAGTGACACGTGTCATTTTTTTTTATAATAAGTCCACTAAGGACTGAAGGCGTCAACATGCTCAAACTAAGTCTCTGAATGACCTTCTGATGTCAACATGCATAAACTTAGCCTCTGAGTGACCATTAGTGCCAACATGCTTAAACTTAGCCTCTGAGTGACCATTAGTGTCAACATGCTTAAACTTGGCCTCTGAGTGACCATTAGTGTTAACATGCCCAGCCTCTGAGTGACATCGGGGTCAACATGCTTATACTGAGTCTCTGAGTGATCCTTTACGAAGTCCTAACTCTCATATGAGCCACTAGTTGGACGAGAGGGATTAATTTTGTAAATACCTGGATAATGGAGGGGTTATGTAATACCTCGCAAAATTCGTGTTCGGTAATAAACCGACACGTGTACATACCCTCGGATCATACCTTAATGAGTTAGCAACTCAATCTAACTTAAAACATGTTAAAATACAAAATTTCACAAACCTAACCGTAACCTACGGTTGAGAACCGTAAGTTACGGTTTGAAGCTGCTGGATCAGATTTCTTCTGACCGTATGCTACGGTCTCGTAGCCTACGGCGAGGCTTGAGAGCCTCTATATTTCAGTATTTTAACTTTCAGAAAATTACCCAGAGGCCCCTAGACTTCATTATTTTCGTATTACTTGTTTAAACAAGTTGTTTCTAGACCCGAACGTCTCTCGGTTGAGACAATATATTTTTATTTACCATCCTCGAGCATTCCGCTCTTTTACCAAACCCTTAAGTTTACTAGTTTGGTAAATTTAACCCATGAAACCTTCAAGTATCGTATCTTACACGTTTAAACTAGTAAACATTTATAAGCCGTAAAAACATCTAGTGTGACACCCATTAACGTTTGGTTATTCGTACTCTTCTTCAATGCATCTTGTATTGAACAAAAAGAACTAGTTGTGCCATTATGTCATGAAATATAAGTCAAGGGACAATTCATGACATTTAATAAAACTATTTTTGAGGGAATAATTGTGTCAAAACCCCAATTTTTTGTGAGAATGCCACCTAGCCTGCAAATTGCCACACCTTAGCAGCTCTTGACACCTAATTGGACACATGTAATGACCCTACAACACACCTAACACATGGCTCCATCTCCTTGCACTTCTTACACTATAAATAGACACTTTAGTTCACCTCATTCTTTGCTCATTCACTTCTTCTCCTCTCTATTACCCTCTTGGAGTTCCTGACCATTTAGGAGCTTTCCTTTGAGTTCTAAGTTTCCCTTGGATCACTTGTAAGTGCTCCATCTCTGCTCTTTTCTTTTTATAGGCTTTTAATAGCCAAAAGTCAAGCATTTTCGACAAATGCCTTGACTTTCGGTTAAGACCGTTATGGTCCAGCCATTGTTCGAAATGAACATGGCTAAGTGATCGTAATTAGGAAGGTATTAGCCTCTTAAAGGGGAACCTCCTAAAGATCACGTTTACTAGGTCAATTGACGGGTCAAAGTTTATGTTTTAAAAAGTTAAACGGGTCATATTTCATAAATATTATAATCTGAGTTTATATATGTTATAAACATGTTTTTGACACTTAAACAAGTTAGTAATAATTATTAGAACATGTGGGAACATGTTTGATCCGTCAATTTCAGTCCTAGAGTCGGTTCTCAACCGAAAGTCACGAAGTTTGACTTCTGCTTTGACTTTCGATTCTAACCCGACTTAGATTAGTTAACTTCTGAATTAAGGTCACATTATGATCATAATGCAATGTAGCATAACCCTATGAGGTTATATTACATGATCATAATCATAATCTGAGCTTATGCACAAGTTCCGTAAAATGTCAAATTTTGACTAAAATGCCCTTTTTACATGAAACGGGGTTTTAATCAACAATGGACTTGCAAATGAATTACCTACTGATATGTTAATGTAATTAACATATTATGATGTTAATATTCTGATCATAAACTGATTTTAGTATAATATCGTAAACTATACTTTTAAATGACCAAAATGCCCTTTCGGTGCATAGTTTGGTCTTAAACAATAAATCACACCTATGTGTGTTATCTTACTGATAATATATCACAAATTAAGTATTTTTCCAGAATGTTTATGATCATAACATCAGAATACATGTAAGTTCCTTTTATACGACATATAATTACCAAAACGTCCTTATGAGGCATGATTTCGTTTCAAAACCTTTTCGGGCATGTAAGTTGATATCCTACTGATATTACAACTTATTTAAAGTAATGACATATAGAAATTGTTCATGACTCATCCGGTTACCCGAAATTGCTTATATGCATACGGTTAAGTATATGTAACTAGTTTACGAAAATAAACCAAAACGGGTTTAACCTTATCATTTTAATCTCAAATTCCATAATGTTAATTGTTTACCCATATTATACAAGTATTAAGTACTTGTTGGGTTTAAACTACATTCTATCCAGTCATCGCTTAATCTAGCGTATCGTACCGTTTTTGATCCATTACGCTAGTCTGTCTAAGTCTATGACTTAAATTAAGACCGTTAGCATTTTAATTGGTTAGCTTATGCCATAATCCAGACTAGAGCCTTCCAGTAAATACTATCTGCACTTATTTCGTTTTGAATACGTCTGAGAATATTAAATCTTGCATTATTAATCAAGACTAGCTCATGTAAATACTCTCGACTTATTTCCCCTATACGGGTTTGGGTTACGGTAAATTATTACCGCTTGGTCAGAAATGGGATCAATAAAATGCTGGGTGCGGCTAGTAAATCCGCATATTTTGTTTTAATCAGTTTTGTTTGATAACTTAAACATCAGGGGTTAACTACCATGTCCTGGATATCCTCGGTTCATTACAATATAAATGGCTACGCCCTTAGCGCAGGTGTAGGCATACACCCGATAGACGCTCAATAATACATTCCCACAAGGTTGGGAAGAATTGACTACTTCGTGAGTCCAAAGTGGTGTGTACGTTAATCATGTCTCGGTCTCCGTACCAGGCCCTATATGTATGGACAAACATGTAAATCTGTTAACAAGGTTGGACGGTCAACTTTCCTAAGTTATAAAAGATTTTGTGCTGATACGCACTTAAAACATTTTTGAAATGTTTTCAAAATGAGCCAGTTGGGTGTATTTACCAGCGAAAGCTTACGTATTTTCAAAAGACTGAGCTTGCAGGTACAATACGAAAATAGGCTGGAAGTGCTCGGTAGTGATAGAGGATCTTGCAAATTCTAGATCTGCCAAAAGTCTGTTTTATATTCTTTCCATGTACAATTTATGATCCGCCTGTGGATCTTCTATTACGAGCCTGTATATTATTTTGTATTTCGAACATTTGGTTTGTAATAGTAATTTAAACTCCAAGACTTCCGTTGTGCTGTGTTTAATTGACTATGATGATATCAACTTACGTCACGATATTCCCCACCGAGGCCCACCGGTGTTTGGTTGAAAATACGGGGTGTGACATTACTAGATGATTATGTGGTTTGTGGATTGTTTACATATACGTTTGCTCATATTTGGTTATGCACATTTTATTAAATTAATCAACATATATTTTCCTTCAAATATTTAAACGAGATTTATTCGCCAACTTTTGTTGACCCAAATCTCTATTTATACACATGATACATGTGATCAGGTTGAAGCAAAGAACACATAGGACTCATGCCTTAGAAGAAAAATAAAGCGTTAATTGCAAGTCTTGTTTAGAACAATTGTGCTTGTATGGTTTATGTGTTTGTTAGAATTTTTCCTTTTAATTTGGGATAACAAATATGAAACTTTATTATAGTAAATGTCATGAGCTTTGATGAAAACCCAATCATGCCCCGAATACCATATCCGCTGCGGGTCAGGGTGTGACGATTGGTATCAGACTTTTGACTATAGGGATATAGGATATGTTATTAGATCCTTAGAGCCTATACTATAGTCGATTAGATTTTAATTGCTTACGTGTTAATTGGTTACATGCAAACTCATGATATTTACTTATTTTACATTTAGCTCACACACAAATGCATGCAAGCACTCCCACTACTGTATAATTTGTGTGATATTTAATATACATATTGTTAATAACATGCTTACATATATACGCATCACTCACGTTTCAATTCTCATATATTTAAACATTCTCATGCTTCTTTTCTCAAAGATTTTGTGATGTTTTCATTTTTTTTTCAATCTCATCAAAGTGAGTTCTACGACGGGCATGTAGTAACTGGAAGGGTACAAGTACCGGTAGTCGAAACGTCCTGTCTAGGATTGGCATTCGTATAAATCCAATATAACAGACTAGTTTGCCTACCTGGTGACTAACGATGAGAGTACGAAGGACCTATTAGGCCAAAGCATGCCACACCAAACGTCGTGTGAACTAACCCCACTTTGAGTCGTCACTGTGTCTACACCAGGACACCAACCGACTTTATATCTCTCAATCATGTTTTATGATTTTCATTCGGGTGGTGCATATGTTAAACATGCCAAAACCAATATGAACCCTACAAAGCCCAGTAGTCATGGGGGCCCACATGACTACCTAGGCCAAGCATGGGGGACATATGGAGGTCTAAAAATGAGCAAGGCCCAAGAGATCCTATGGATGTAGTGAATTTATTTTTCTCATTTGTTTTGTGGATGTTAATTTCTAAATCATGTCACCTAAAACGCCAAACTCGTCATCTCGTTACGTATTTCCTGTAGATGTCTGCTAGGCATCCTCGTAGAGCTAGGAGATCAGGAAAATCCGGCGAGCGCATGGTTGCTCAAATAGCCCAAAAAATGGCCGTCGTGATTCCCGATATCATGATTCAAGTTCAACAAGCTCTAGCCGCTAACCCTATCAACCCAATCAATCAAGAGGAACAAAATAGTGCCAACCCTCCCACAAACATCACCAAGTGCACTTACAAGCACTTCAACTCATGTGATCCTCCTAAGTATGAAGGAACTGAAAGGGTCACTGCTCTCCTTTGATGGTTTGAGGAAATGGAGAGTACTTTTCTCAATTGTGACTGCCCCAACGACCGTAAGGTACGTTTGCTACAGGTCGTCTATTTGGGGTAGCACTCACTTGGTGGAATGCCGAAAAGGGCAGAAGAGGAGCCGAAGCTGTAGTAGCCCTGGCTTGGGAACAACTTAGGGAACTCATGACAAGATGTTGCTGCCCAAGAAGCGAAATTAAGAAGTTGGAAGATGAGTTCTATTCCCTGGAGCAAGAGGGAGATCACATAACCTACAACAAGAGGTTTCTCGAGTTGAACCAAATGGTTCCAAATATGTTCACTCCCCTCTACCGTCTGATCGAGCACTACATTTGGGGTCTTCCTTCGAAAATTCAAGATTATGTAATGAGTACTACGCCTGCAACTCTGGAAGCAGCAATGGAGCTAGCCACTGAGCTCACTGAAAACCAAATCAGGAATGGGATTTCAAGGATGAAAAGAAGGAAGATACAAGTAGCAAAACACCAACTAAGACCCCCAACTCAACTCAAGCCGAATCCTCGTCACGATTCATAGCCAAGAGAAAGCGAAACGAGAAAAATTTGCTGTCACTCAAACCAGTCAGCCAACTCCACAAGCCGTACCCCTCCAAGCTATCCCAATAACCCAAGTGGCACCCCACCCAGCATACCCAAACAAGAAACCTTACACTGGTCCCCACCCTCAATGCAACACCTGCCATTATCACCATCAACCCACCGTACCCTGCCGACTGTGTGCCAATTGTGGGTGTTATGGTCATCTGAGTAACACTTGTCGTACTCCTCAAAACCAAGCTCCACCCCCTGCCCAAAATATGATTCAACCCTATCAACAACCTCAATATCCCATGGTTCCATATGTTTGAGCTTGCTTTAGTTGTGGTGACCCTACCCACTTTAGAAACACGTGCCCTAGACTAGTTAACATCATTAACGCTCAAGCCAAGCAAAACCAGTTAACCAAGCGAACCAGGCAAACCCAGCACCTCCACCAGCAAGGGGAAGAGCCTACAACATCAACGTGATCCCAGTCAACGACAACGGTGCAAACGAGCAACCCAACTAGTCTTCCATCACAAAGAAACAAGGCTCCGCTCCAACCAGTCATTCTTAATGTTTTCTATCAACTTCATTCCTTGTTTAATTATTCAAGCTATCTTTGTTTTCAATTTGGGTAATAATGTATCAAAATTTTAATGCCATTAACGCAATTTATATCACGTTATGACAAGTTGTTTCATTACATGTCTCTATTCATCGATTAAAATTCATGTCATCGTACATCACGACGAACCTCGTCTCATCAATTAAAGAAGTTGGTCGTGTCTCACTTTCTCATAGACTGACCACTTCCTCATAACACACGAGAGAGGTACGCCGTCATTCAGTCTTGTATCCCTCATATTTGAGACTCAAGCATTGGCTGTTGTGTTTATTTATGTTTTGTAGATTTTAGGACGAGTCACATAGAACTAATCATGACTTACTGACAAAGCCAATGAAAATTTGACAAGGATATGGTGGATACGCCGCTGGTACTTCCTATATATAAGTATTCTTGTCAAATGATCAAAAGCATTGTTAGACGGTTATGAGAAGTTCCGTGTAGGTAGTGTAAATCTTAATTTGGATAACGATATGGTTGAAACTTCGTTTTGTGATATAACTTTATCTTTTCGACGCTTCGATCTCCTCAAAACCCTTTATCATGAGACCATATCCAGCCAGTCATCTCCAAGAAACAACTCTTTTCTACACTTTAGGCATCAAAAAGCGATTCCTGTAATAGGGTATACAACCCTTATTAGGAACGCTACCCGCCTCAATCAAAATCCAAACATCACACTCACCTGGTCATGTAAACCCTTAACGTCAAATCCAAACATCACACCCCCTTATTCTGTTAAAAGATATTCATATTTTTGAATCGGCACATTTCGTAGAACAACCTGTAGAAAACATGGACTTCACGTTTAAGATGAAATCGAATTCCGATAGTCAGAGTGAGTTGGGAGTCAAAACGAGGACCTGAGTTTACTTGGGAACGCGAGGACTCAACGCGCAAAAAATACCCTCACCTCTTCCAAGTCAAACCTACCACTACTTAAATTTTGGGATGACGTT
Source organism: Scalesia atractyloides (assembly GCA_947069175.1). NCBI lineage: Eukaryota > Viridiplantae > Streptophyta > Magnoliopsida > Asterales > Asteraceae > Scalesia > Scalesia atractyloides. Next base: position 84,607,770 of record CAMTDV010000116.1, on the reverse strand, counting down.
TCTAAAAGTAGAGGGTACTGTAACATCTGATAAAAAACGGGTTCTAAAACCCGCTCCGCTTTGTAATCGAATATATGTTATAATCTTGTGTTTCGAACTTATGTTAGTCGTTTAATAAATATTATGTTATTAATAGAATAAATAATATATATATATATATAGAGAGAGAGAGAATAATAATAATAATAAGATATAATATAATATCAATTTGGTCCAAAAATAAATAAAGGGTAGACCGCGGGATCGAACCCGGGTCTCCACCTAAACCGAACACACCACACACCACTTATAACGCCTCGCGTTTCCGTAAAATTTTATTTTAAGAAATACGCGTCGTACCACTAAATTATTTATTTGTCCATTTCTATTATCATTGTTATTATTATGTATTTATTCATTATTTTTATAAATAATAATAATAATAACAATAATAATAATAATAAACAAAATAAATTCGACAGTTTTATGAAACTTATACTTGAAATCAGATCTCGTTGGTACGTTCGGGCCACTAAAAACGTTAGAACGGGTTAACGGGCCTTGGCCCAACACACCACCTAAACCTAGCTAAACCCTAAACCTAATTAAAACTATATACACAGACACTTCAGCCGCATACACTCACACACACTGCAGCCGCAAGCCCTCTCCCCCTCCTCTGTGATTTCCGGCGACTCTCCGGCGCGACCCCTCATCTCCGGCGAACCACCTTCTCCCTCTCGCTCTGTCTCTCTCCCTGGCAAACAACAGCGGCGGGCGTTTAGTTCAAGTCAGGTGACGGTCCCCGGTCAGAGCTGGTCAACAGGGGTTTCCGATCGGATTTGTTTCATGTTTCAGTTTCGGTTCGGTCAAACTCAGTTAACACACGACTCGGTAAGACCGGTTGCAGCGTAAGCTACGGTCCCCAACCGTAGCTTACGGCTAAGACCTGTTGTCTCGGACAGAAGCCTTGTACCGTAAGCTACGGTCCTCAACTGTAGCTTACGACGAGTAAAAAAATAATAATAAATTCAGTGTGGTTGTTATCTTGGATATATATATTATAGGTGTTTATCTAGATATGTTATACATTCAATATACCTAATGATAAAAGTGGTTGTATATGTAACATCCGTCAAAAACGGATTTTACCAAACCCGCTCCGTTTATTAACCGAACAGTCAGTTAAAAATTTCGTTGCGAATTAAATGCCTAAAATAATTTTAAACGATACATAATCAATTATTATATGGGAATATATAATTAGTTTTTGAAAAACTGTTAAAAATATGAAAATAAAAATGTTTTGTTCCTGCCGGGTTTCGAACCCGGGTCAGTCACGGTTCAACAACAGACTTAACACTCAACACTTAAACCACTGCGCCACTGATGTTCTTTGTTAAATGTTAGGATCATTTAATTGATAACGTGTCTTTCCGAATTCAAAACCCGCGCCCAAAGTTGCAGTCGTCGGAAATCCCGGCAATCTCGCGAAACTTAACGATTCTTTCCGTTATAACGTAAACTTTAACTACACATCGGTTATAACCGACGTCTGAGTCCGCGACACAAATTATAACCGCCGGAGTTTTTCTAACCGACGAATCAAGTCGAAAATCGGACCAAATTCATCGACGATTTGCCTTATAAATACCCCCTCGAACCTCTGCAAACATTTTCGCTCAAAACCGCACCCTTTCTCGGTGAAAACTCACTCGCCGGAATTCTTCTGCTCATCGCCGGAAAACCGAGTCCTTAACTTCTAAGCCTTACTAAACCCTCTGAACTTATACCGAAGTCACCCACATACTTTGCAAGCTTTCTGAAGACTCTATGCTGCAAGACACTCGTCGCCGGAAGTGATTGCTGTCGCCGGAGTTACGCCGGAGAAACAGAGGAATCCAGTCGGTATACCTCACGCCTATTTCTTCATTCTTTTTATTTAATATCACTTGTATTTAATCATCAGACACTAAAGAAACCGATTAAAACTTTGAACCAGTCGGATTTCCGATGCTGGTTAAAACTGACGAAGAAGATGAAGTTCGGTAAACATATAAGTATAATTAAAATCATGTTATTACTCGGGTTAGACACACAGTCCAGCGGTGGACTGTGTGCACATTAAACACACAAAGGTCTCGAGTTCGAATCTTGTTCCACACACGCTGCCTTAATAAAAATGCTTTTTTTTTGTTAACCGAACCGGAGCACCACTGTTATATGTTAAGTATATTAATAATCGGAATAATAACCAAGTTAGACACACAGTCCAGTGGTGGACTGTGTGTATGTTTAATCAAAGCGCACGAGTTCGAGTCCGGTCTACTGCACCGACTCGGACAATTATCTAACTTTTTAAAATAGGACAGAAATGAAAAAGTTCAGTTTGTATTTAAGTATAATAAAAATCGGTTTATATAACATGTGAAACACACAGTCCAGCGGTGGACTGTGTGTTAACTCAACCCACAGGTCCCGGGTTCGAGACCTGTGGAGCGCACCGATTCTTTGATTTAAAATCGTTTTTAAAAATAAAGGATTTTCTGTTTAACCTAATTAATATATAAATGAAATTAAAAACAGAAATATTTCGGGTTAGACACGTAGCTTAGTTGGTAGAGCTGCGTGCACACGTACGGGAGGTCTCGGGTTCGAGCCTCACTCAGCGCACAATTATACAAGCGAACCGGTCAAAGTCAAAGTCAAAGTCAACGGTCAACTGTAGCAAAAAAAAATCAATTTTTTTATTATTTTTATTTATTTATTTTAATTGAAAATCAATTAAAAATACTTGAAAATAACATTTTTAAGGTTAGAAAATAGCCTTAAACTCACAAAAGTACACCCAACAATCCTACTAAAATAGAACAATAAAATCCGTTTACTTACCGAACCATAATGCTATTTATCTAGGTTAATTTCACTCGTGGTTAAAACCACTTCGCGTGCATTCAACATCATCAACCGAAGGCACCCACTGTGAGTGAATCTTAAAACTCCCCTTTTTAATTACACGTTTTGGGGTGTGTCATGTGTCACAAAATAATTAACTCGTTTATTTAAAATTGTGCCATATCATATCGTGATCTAAACTTAGATTGTTTATATTGTTGTGATTACTTATTTCATTTTGTCAAATTATATGAAATTCATTCATTAAGCCCATCAGCTCCTCGTGGGAGACAAGAGAGCAACGCGTGCCTCAAAACCAATCCATTATTGTTCATGTGTGTATCATTGAGTTTATATTGTTTGTAGTTATGCCTTTCATATTATCATGGTTATGCAATTCATTCAATAGGCCCATCAGTTCCTCGTGAGAGACGAGTTGAGCAACGCGTGCCTCAAAACCAATCCATTAATGTTCATGTGTGTTTTATTTAATATTTAATTATTGTTGAATAAGTTTACATCTATTTTTACTCATGAGTGGTTGTGCACATATTTCATAATCAATTTAAATAAACTTGTTCAAATGTTTTCCATAGGATTCACTCGCCAACTTTTTGTTGATCCAAAAAAACCCTTTTACACATGATACAGGTGAACAGGTTGAAGCAAGGAAAACATAGAAAATGCCTTAGAAGAGAACAAAGAAGCTTAGATTGATAGTTAGAACATGTTGTAATATTTATTGTAAATTTCCATTAAATTGTATTAATGAATATGAAACGTATAATAAATGTCATGAGCTTTGATGATAACCCAATCATGCCCCGATCACCTTTTCCGCTGCGGGTCGGGGTGTGACAGATTGGTATCAGAGCCATGACTATAGGGATATAGGATAGGTTATTAGACCCTTAGAGCCTATACTATAGCCTGCCTAAATTTTAATTGATTAGGTGGTTACATACAAACTTGTGATATTTATTTGTTTCATATTTGTTTATATTTACAGTCAAACATACATGCTTATATACATATTCATTATACATATATCAATGTTCATATATTCAATTCATTTTCATACTCTCATTATTCAAAGATTTTGTTGCAATTTTCAAATCTCATCAAAGTAAGTTCTGCGACGGGCATGTAGTAACTGGAAGGGTACAAGTACCGGTAGTCGGAACGTCTTGTCTAGGTTGGCATTCGTATAAATCCAATATAACGGACCAGTTTGCCTACCTGGGGACCAACGATGAGAGTACGAAGGACCTATTAGGCCAAAGCATGCCACACCAAACGTCGTTCGAACTAACCCCACTTTGAGGTGTCACCGTGTCTACACCTGGACACATTCCGAATATCACACGTTGTATACATATTTCTCGATTTTCTCCGGGTTTTAGTGTACGCAACCAAGCAAACCCGTGCGAACCATATGAAAAACCGTATTCATGGGGGCCCACATGATTACAAAGGTAAAGTATGGCGGCATGTAGGGCCTAATGGCGAGCAAAGCCCAAGACATCCTATGGATGTAGTAGATTTATTTTTCTATAATTATTTTATGAATGTTCATTCCTGAATGCGACCCATGATCCCAAAAGCATCCAACTCATACTCTTGACATGTATTCCTTGTAGATGTCTTCTAACCTCGCTCGTAGGAAGATGAGAGCAGGAAAAGCCCGCGAGCGCATGGCTGCCCTAATCGCTCAACAAATGGCTGCCGTAATACCCAACATTGTAATCCAAGTTCAACAAGCACTCACCGATAATCCTGTCAATCAAGAAAACCAAAACATTATCAACTCTTCCCCAAATACCACTAAATGCACCTACAAGCATTTCAAAGCATGCGACCCTCCAAAATACAAAGGGACTGAAGGCGTCACCGCTCTCCTCCATTGGTTTGAAGAAATGGAGAACACCTTTCTAAATTGCGATTGCCCCGATGATCGCAAAGTGCGTTATGCTACTGGTCGTTTATATGGAATAGAACTTACTTGGTGGAATACAGAGAAAGCCAAACGAGGCGTTGACGATGCTATGACTTTAACTTGGAACGAATTGAAGGAAATCATGACCAGACGATTTTGCCCAAGGAGCGAAATCAAGAAATTAGAAGATGAATTTTATTCGTTGAAGCAAAAGGAAGGAGACCACACCACATACAACAAAAGATTTCTCGAGTTACATCAAATGGTTCCCAACATGTTCACTCCCCTTTACCGTTTGATCGAGCACTACATTCGTGGTCTTCCGTCAAAGATTCAAGACTCTGTAATCAGTACCTCGCCTGCAACTTTGGAAGCAGCAATGGAGCTAGCAACAGCACTCACCGAGAATCGAATCCGAAAAAAAGACTTCACGGAGGAGAAGAAGAAGGATAAAGAACCGACTGAAACCTCCGACTACACCCAAACCGAATCCCCTTCTCAACCCAACTCTAAGAGAAAAAGAGTCGGGCAACTTTTCGCTGCTATCCAACGGAATCAACCAATTTCACACGCCATACCCATCCGAGCTATCCCAATCACCCAAGTGGCACCCAACTCATCCTACCCAAATAAGAAACCATATCTTGGACCTCACCCTCAATGCAACAACTGTTTTTATCACCATCCCCTTACCTTATCTTGTCGACTATGTACAACTTGTGGACGCTATGGTCATTTGAGCAAGGTTTGTCGCACCTTTCAAAACCAAACCTTTTCCCCTACTCAAAACATGGCCCAAACCTATCAACAACCCCATTACCCCGTGTTCCCATATGTTCGAGCTTGTTTCAATTGTGGCGACCCTACCCACTTTAGAAACACATGCCCTCAATTGGTTAACGTCATCAACACTCAAGCCCAATCAAACCCAGTTAACCAAGTAAACCAAGAAAACCCAACCGCTAGGCCACCAGCAAGAGGAAGAGTCTTCAATATCAACGCCAATCCTGTCGAAGATAATGACGGCCCAAACGAAGATACCCAACTAGTCCTCTTCACCGAAGATCCAGATTCAACTCCTATCGTTTAGTTTTATGTTTTTTTTCTTTATCACATAGAACCAAACATAACTTAGGGATAAAGCCAATGAAACTTTGACGAGAATACGGTGGATATGCCGCTGGTACTTCCTATATATAAGTATTCTTGTCAAACGATCAGAAGCATTATCTGGCGGTTATGAGAGGTTCCATGTGTAGACTGTTAGAGTAATTATTGTTTATTATTTTCAGTATATGCAATTGCCGAGGCCGCCGCTCCCCATTTATGAGCGTTGAGCCTGCTCCCCATTTTATGAGCGTTGAGCCTGCTCCCCATTTATGAGCGTTGAGCCTGTTCCCCATTTTATTATGCAGTTGAACCTGGCGTGCCCGCATACGATCGGCTCCGTTTGATTGAGCCTTGATCGCACAGTTCATTTTTACATTTTCAGTACATGCAATACGATCGGCTCCGTTTGATTGAGCCTTGATCGCACAGACATTTTCATTATCAGTATCTTGTGGTTGTTGTGTTTGTTGTAGAGTCGCATAGAACTAATCATAACTTATGGATAAAGTCAATGAAAATTTGACAAGAATATGGTGGATACGCCGCTGGTACTTCCTATATATAAGTATTCTTGTCAAATGATCGGAGGCATTATCAGGCGGTTATGAGAGGTTCCATGCATAGGCTGTTTGTGTGATTGTTGTTTAGATTAAGTTATTCATTTTCAGTACATGCAATACGATCGGCTCCGATTGATTGAGCCTTGATCTCACAGACATTTTCATTTTCAGTACATACAATACGATCGGCTCCGTTTGTTTGAGCCTTGATCGCACAGACATTTTCATTATCAGTATTTTATGGTTGTTGTGTTTGTAGTAGAGTCGCATAGAACTAATCATAATTTGCGGATAAAGTCAATGAAGATTTGACAAGAATATGGTGGATACGCCGCTGGTACTTCCTATATATAAGTATTCTTGTCAAATGATCGGAGGCATTATCAAGCGGTTATGAGAGGTTCCATGTATAGGCTATTTGTGTGATTGTTGTTTAGATTAAGTTTATTCATTTTCAGTACATGCAATACGCTCGGCTCCGTTTGATTGAGCCTTGAGCGCACAGACAATTTCATTTTCAGTACATGCAATACGATCGGCTCCGTTTGATTGAGCCTTGATCGCACAGACATTTTTCATTTCAGTATTTTATGTTTGTTGTATTGGTTGTAGAATTATATAGGACTAATCATAATTCACTGATAAAACCAATGAAAATTTGACAAGAATATGGTGGATACGCCGCTGGTACTTCCTATATATAAGTATTCTTGTCAAATGATCAGAGGCATTGTTAGATGGTTATGAGAAGTTCTATGTAGGATTTAGTAGTTCCTTGGTAACTAATCATAACTTGTGGATAAAACCAATGAAAATTTGGCAAGAATATGGTGGATACGCCGCTGGTACTTCCTATATATAAGTATTCTTGCCAAAGGATCAGAGGCATTATCAGGCGGTTATGAGAAGTTCCATATAGGATTTAGTATTGCCTTGGTTGAATTTTGTGTTACATTTATATCATCTTGCTATTTAAAGAGATTTGATTGTGTTCCATTTCTACATAAACTAACCTCTCCATCATAACAAAAGAGAGAGGAACTGTCACCATCCAAACATATATGCTATCAGAATGTGGATTCAAATATTAGCTGTTGTGTTTATTTATGTTCGAATATTAGCTGTTGTGTTTTATTTATGTTCCATGTAGGTTATAGTATTAGAAGTTGTGCCTTAGGATATAACCATACCCTTCCAAACATATCCAAACTCTTATGCATGATATCATAGTTAGCGAAACAATTCTGCTTATCAATACTTTTACAGTAGGCAACAAAAAGCGATTCCTGTAATAGGGTACTTAACCCTTACAAGGGACGCTACCGCCTCAAACAAAAAAATTAAAAACTCTTACTTTTTCTAAGTATGTAACTGTCAAAACTAAACACCATCATTCTTTTAGTCAAATATATCACTATTTAAATTTCGGGACGAAATTTCTAAAAAGCAGGGGATACTGTAACATCCGTCAAAAACGGATTTTACCAAACCCGCTCCGTTTATTAACCGAACAGTCAGTTAAAAATTTCGTTGCGAATTAAATGCCTAAAATAATTTTAAACGATACATAATCAATTATTATATGGGAATATATAATTAGTTTTTGAAAAACTGCTAAAAATATGAAAATAAAAATGTTTTGTTCCTGCCGGGTTTCGAACCCGGGTCAGTCACGGTTCAACAACAGACTTAACACTCAACACTTAAACCACTGCGCCACTGATGTTCTTTGTTAAATGTTAGGATCATTTAATTGATAACGTGTCTTTCCGAATTCAAAACCGGCGCCCAAAGTTGCAGTCATCGGAAATCCCGGCAATCTCGCGAAACTTAACGATTCTTTCCGTTATAACGTAAACTTTAACTACACATCGGTTATAACCGACGTCTGAGTCCGCGACACAAATTATAACCGCCGGAGTTTTTCTAACCGACGAATCAAGTCGAAAATCGGACCAAATTCATCGACGATTTGCCTTATAAATACCCCCTCGAACCTCTGCAAACATTTTCGCTCAAAACCGCACCCTTTCTCGGCGAAAACTCACTCGCCGGAATTCTTCTGCTCATCGCCGGAAAACCGAGTCCTTAACTTCTAAGCCTTACTAAACCCTCTGAACTTATACCGAAGTCACCCACATACTTTGCAATCTTTCTGAAGACTCTCTGCTGCAAGACACTCGTCGCCGGAAGTGATTGCTGCGCCGGAGTTACGCCGGAGAAACAGAGGAATCCAGTCGGTATACCTCACGCCTATTTCTTCATTCTTTTTATTTAATATCACTTGTATTTAATCATCAGACACTAAAGAAACCGATTAAAACTTTGAACCAGTCGGATTTCCGATGCTGGTTAAAACTGACAAAGAAGATGAAGTTCGGTAAACATATAAGTATAATTAAAATCAAGTTATTACTCGGGTTAGACACACAGTCCAGCGGTGGACTGTGTGCACATTAAACACACAAAGGTCTCGAGTTCGAATCTTGTTCCACACACGCTGCCTTAATAAAAATGCCTTTTTTTTTGTTAACCGAACCGGAAGCACCACTGTTATATGTTAAGTATATTAATAATCGGAATAATAACCAAGTTAGACACACAGTCCAGTGGTGGACTGTGTGTATGTTTAATCAAAGCGCACGAGTTCGAGTCCGGTCTACTGCACCGACTCGGACAATTATCTAACTTTTTAAAATAGGACAGAAATGAAAAAGTTCAGTTTGTATTTAAGTATAATAAAAATCGGTTTATATAACATGTGAAACATACAGTCCAGCGGTGGACTGTGTGTTAACTCGACCCACAGGTCCCGGGTTCGAGACCTGTGGAGCGCACCGATTCTTTGATTTAAAATCGTTTTTAAAAATAAAGGATTTTCTGTTTAACCTAATTAATATATAAATGAAATTAAAAATAGAAATATTTCGGGTTACACACGTAGCTCAGTTGGTAGAGCTGCGTGCACGCGTACGGGAGGTCTCGGGTTCGAGCCTCACTCAGTGCACAATTATACAAGCGAACCGGTCAAAGTCAAAGTCAAAGTCAACGGTCAACTGTAGCAAAAAAATCAATTTTTTTATTATTTTTATTTATTTATTTTAATTGAAAATCAATTAAAAATACTTGAAAATAACATTTTTAAGGTTAGAAAATAGCCTTAAACTCACAAAAGTACACCCAACAATCCTACTAAAATAGAACAATAAAATCCGTTTACTTACCGAACCATAATGCTATTTATCTAGGTTAATTTCACTCGTGGTTAAAACCACTTCGCGTGCATTCAACATCATCAACCGAAGGCACCCACTGTGAGTGAATCTTAAAACTCCCCTTTTTAATTACACGTTTTGGGGTGTGTCATGTGTCACAAAATAATTAACTCGTTTATTTAAAATTGTGCCATATCATATCGTGATCTAAACTTAGATTGTTTATATTGTTGTGATTACTTATTTCATTTTGTCAAATTATATGAAATTCATTCATTAAGCCCATCAGCTCCTCGTGGGAGACGAGAGAGCAACGCGTGCCTCAAAACCAATCCATTATTGTTCATGTGTGTATCATTGAGTTTATATTGTTTGTAGTTATGCCTTTCATATTATCATGGTTATTCAATTCATTCAATAGGCCCATCAGTTCCTCGTGAGAGACGAGTTGAGCAACGCGTGCCTCAAAACCAATCCATTAATGTTCATGTGTGTTTTATTTAATATTTAATTATTGTTGAATAAGTTTACATCTATTTTTACTCATGAGTGGTTGTGCACACATTTCATAATCAATTTAAATAAACTTGTTCAAATGTTTTCCATAAGATTCACTCGCCAACTTTTTGTTGATCCAAAAAAAACCCTTTTACACATGATACAGGTGAACAGGTTGAAGCAAGGAAAACATAGAAAATGCCTTAGAAGAGAACAAAGAAGCTTAGATTGATAGTTAGAACATGTTGTAATATTTATTGTAAATTTCCATTAAATTGTATTAATGAATATGAAACGTATAATAAATGTCATGAGCTTTGATGATAACCCAATCATTCCCCGATCACCTTTTCCGCTGCGGGTCGGGGTTTGACAGTATAGGTGATTGCTAAGGGGTTAAGGACGAAGATCAAGCAACAGAAGAAGGAACACAAATGAAGAACTTAGCTTCCGTGTGTTATTCTCGATTTTTGTAAAACAATAACTTATATGTTTTGGTAAACTTTAAATGTTTAAACTAAAATGTGGGTTAATTCATGGAATATTATGAAACACAAAACCTTATCTTTTACTTTATGTTTATTTTAAAATGGGTGTTACAATTTGGTAATCAGAGCCTAAGGATAAAGAATGTGTTCGGTTCGAAGCTTGATCAAGACAACCGGTAAGAATGGTTATGAAATAAACCTTCATAAAATATTTTATGAAAGAAATAGAGTAAAGTATATGGGAGGAGTGTAATTATACACTCGAACCCGGAAAATGTATTAAGTATGAATGGTCAATCCATGTTGTATAATTGACCAAATCAAAGAAGAATGATGCACCTCGTACATTATTAAATGATGAGAATAAATCATCATACGATGATATGGAGATGATTAAACAAGTTATTTATCAATTATTATAATCATTTCAGTTAAGAGATGTCGAGTGGAACCGGCGATGATACGGTATCCCTTATGACTGAAGATATACGAGAAAAGATTTTCGAAGAAGTCGAAAAAGCTATTGAAACCAGCCTACCAGGATTCATGGAAAGGCTACAAACCACGATACTCACGACGGTTGAGGAAAGAATCAACGAACTGAAAGAAAGTCTTAATCAAGAAAGGAACAAAAGCAAAGAGAAGAAAGCTTGTCCTTACGACAAGTTCATGGCATGCAAACCCCCAATTTATAACGGAGAAGTTGACCCAATCGCTTGTCAAAGATGGATAAGTGATATGGAGGGTATCTTTGAACGAACGCACTGTGATACCAACGATTTTGTAGTCTACGGAACTGGTCAACTAAGAGGCCAAGCTAAGGATTGGTGGAATAATCTTAAGAATGAACAAGGGATTGAGGCTATGCGAGCCATGACCTGGGAAGAATTTAAGGAACCTTTCCTTAAACACCACAGCCCAAGGGCTGTGATCAATAAGATAAAGGAAGAATTTATACATTTAAGGCATAAGGGCGAGACGATCGACAAGATCACAGGAATATTCCTGGATAAGTTAAGGTTCAGTGATGAGTTGGTAAAAACTGAGGAACAAAAGGTATACCACTACCACAATATGCTGAGTGCAGAATATAGAGAGTTTATGACCCCCTCAAATTATAAGAATCTCACAGAGATTATCAATGCTGCACGGGAACGTGAAATTGAGCTGAAGAAGCAAATTGAGAGGGGAGAAAGAAGGGGGTTTGATGCAAACCCAAGCCCCACAAAGAAACCAAAGATAACCAAGTTCTCAAAGAAAACAAGTGCAAAAGGTGGATCACCAAACTGCAAGACGTGCGGTCGTGGCCATCGGGGTGAATGTTACTTTAAAGATAAACCATGTATTATATGCGGAAAGACAGGACATGCAGCTTCAATTTGCCCTGGCAAAGTGTCGGTATGCTACAAATGTTACCAACCGGGTCACAAGAAATCCGAATGCCCAGAATTGGCAGAAAAGAAGGTGATACCTGACACAAAAACGAATGTTTTAAGGGCAAAGGCAAGATCCTTCCAAATAACTGTGGTTGAGGCTAAGATTGAACCTGACGTCGTTTTAGGTACATTTACCGTAAATTATATTCTCGCACGCGTATTGTTTGAGACGGGTGCGAATAAATCTTTTGTTTCACATAGACTTATTCGACACCCTTCCTTTATATTAATGAAACTACCTATGCCAATGGAAGTAGAAGTAGGTAATAATAATAAAATTGTTGTTCGTGATGTATGCCTAAATTGCAAAATAAACGTGGATGGAGAAGATTACTTAGTAGACTTGATACCTATGCCGATGGGGGAGTTTCAAGTAGTGATTGGAATTGATTGGTTGTCTCGTTACCACGCCAAGGTAATATGTTTTCGGAAGGAGATACAACTAACATCTCCGAGCGGAAGGCGTACCACTATTTATGGAGAAAAGAGCTGTAACCTTATGGTATGCTCAATAATGAAAGCCCAAAAACTCATATTACATGGGTGCAAGGCTTATTTGACTTATGTAAATGATACGGAAAAAGAGCTGCCTAAAATTGAAAACATACCAGTCGTACGAGATTTTGAAGATGTATTTCCGGAAGATTTACCAGGGATACCACCCGAGCGTGAAATAGAATTCGGGATTGAATTGGTTCCGGGTGCGAAACCGGTGGCTAGGGCACCGTATAGGTTAGCACCATCGGAACTTCAGGAACTAATGTCACACCTACAAGAATTGCTAGATAAGGGATTCATTCGGCCAAGTGTCTCCCCTTGGGGGGCACCGGTATTATTTGTAAAGAAGAAGGACGGGAGCATGCGTATGTGTATCGATTATCGCGAGTTGCACAAACTTACGGTAAGGAACAGATACCCGCTTCTTAGGATAGATGATTTATTTGACCAACTACAAGGTGCAAGTTGGTTTTCAAAAATTGACTTGAGGTCGGGGTATCACCAACTGAGGGTAAAAAGGAAGATGTGCCGAAAACGGCGTTCCGTACACGATACGGACACTATGAATTTCTAGTGATGTCTTTCAGACTAACGAATGGACCTGTGGCTTTTATGGATCTTATGAACCGAGTTTGTAAACCAATGCTTGATAAGTCGGTGATAGTGTTCATTGACGACATCTTAGTGTATTCAAAAAGTGAGACAGATCACACCCGCCATTTACAAGAAGTATTAGAAACACTGAGACGGGAAAAAACTTTATACTAAGTTTTCGAAATGCGCCTTCTGGCTCCGGGAAGTGCAATTCCTAGAATAACTAAAATTTGAGCAACGCTTAGATAAAAAAATGAAACCAAGTTCATTGGGTTGAACCCAAAGAACGACGTAAGAAAGGTTTCAGGGACGAAATCTCCTTAAAGGGGGTAGATTTGTAACACCCCAAAAACGGGTTTGGTAATCAAACCACGTAAATATTAAAGAGCGGGTAAAAGACCGTTAGAGGTAAAAGTGAACCCGTAAACAAAATGACTAGGGACAAATTAACCTAGTTAATAACATGTATATAAATAACAAGCCAATGAGTTGTAGTCTCATTTATAATTAAAACTAAACTTGAGGGACCAAAGCTGCCAAGAAAGGAAACTTGTTTATTAAAACAAGTTATTAACACATAATACACACATTTAGTGTGTATATGTCGACCCTCAGGAGAAAGAACAAGGGCAAACCCTTGTTCAAGCTTAATCCACCAAATTGAAGACCAATTCGTGACACAAATCAGTGCATGAACATGAATTATTGATCACCTTGATTAAGGGATCATAAGGTATGTCTTAAAACCTAGATTGGTGAAAGTTGTGATTTGAGATAAGTATATTACTTGCAATTAGATAGTTGGATTATGATCCAAAGATGATATTAAGTGTATGTGTATAATTGATTTCGTTAAACTTAAAGAAATTATGCACAATTTGATATAAGATTACTTGTTAGTGATTAACAAGTAGATTATAAAGTGGGTTTTAATAATATGATGAAGTTGATGATATATCTATGTTTAGAATCATCATACATGATAATAGTAGGAAGATACTTGAACAAATTATGAGTTTATGTACATATTCATACTTGATATGGAATGGTTTTGTATGAAATGATGAAATAGATGTTAATGTTAATAAGTGTATAAGATCATGTTGTCTACTAGTTAGTGTGTAAAAATTTGGTAATATTAGGTATTCGGATGAATGTCTAATAATATGATGAAATGGGTTGCTACATAAAGATGAAAACCTAGCCAATAGATAAATTAGCATTGTTAATCAAAAGCTAAGTTAACTTGATGTTAACAATCGCTTGAAATTGTTAAGTGAAAGAAACGACATGAACTTGGTTTGGGAAACGTAGCTATAATGGTGGCCTAAGAATAGCGCTTACCGGTAATTAATGAAATGCCTAAATGAGTTGTTAAACTTGTTCGTGGATTAGTATGAGTAAATAGGCAGTTGACTTTTAAAAGTCAAACTGACCTATATTAGGATCGAATGGTAAATTTGATATAAATCTGTAAGGTGGAATAGTCGTGTTAGATGATGACTAACCTAACCATCTTACGAATGATAAATGATAGTTTGACGCTTTACAAGCTAGGCGGAGGCTTGGGAAGAAGCGTGTCAAATGGAACAAGTATGCGGAAAAAGGTCATAATTGGAACTCAAGGTAAGTAAAGCTTACATCATTAAAATAGTAAATGTACTTATGTATTTGAATATGAATAAGTGATATGGTATTCGGAACAAGATTTCAAAATACAAGGTTCCGACGTGTATTGATACGGGTCGGAATAAGCAAATATGGTATTAAACCATATTTGATGGTAAAAAGGGGAAAATGGTAATATTGTCATGTGTCGACAAATAAAAAAGGAATTTTGAAAGGTTACCTTATGGTGTAAACCAATAAAGAATAAGAAGGGGCAATATGGTAATTCAGTCACGAGTTTGATGAATAGATATTAAACTCTAAAATAAGGGCATTCTATGGCGTAAACTGTAATAGGTTAAAAGAATAAAAAATATGATCATGAGGTGTAAACTGAAACGGATAAAAGATGAGATGGTAATAAATGCTCATTTAGACCAAATGGGTCAAATGGTGTGGTCATCACCATTTGACAATAATGTCTAATGAACGCTTGTCGAGTTTTGTGTTCACAGGGAAATGGCGTTTCGTTTGCGTTGCTATTAATTAATGATTAGTAGCGTAAGGTATTTAAACAGGTCAATGCAATGACTCGAGCCAGGTATGTGTTATGGGTCAAACTCTCATTTAGGAATTTAAGGTCCGATGAGAGTTAAACGAGTCACAAATGAATATCGGATTACCTAAAGCAAGGAAAATCTCATAATCTAAATGGTAGACATCAGGATCATAGGAACCTAATGATTTTAAATAAAGTTACGATTTAAATGTGTTCTTTGGTCAAATCATGCGATTGATAGTTCTACGTCGTAAAAGAGGGATCTAAGTTGACCAAAATGCCCTCAGGTGATAAAACAAGTAAACGACCTTGAGGGTAGTTTAAAAATGTGTTTCATAAGAAGGTTCACCTTTGCACTAGTAGTGTATTAGCAAATGGCATAACCCGTTTTTGGCTTAATGCCTAACATTGGGTCATTTCGTAAATTGTCAAACCGAATGGTAGAATTTGAAATTATAACATTTCCTATAACAAATCCATCACAAGTATAGTTGTGGTGTAAGATAAATAGAAATTTTAGTATAGAAATGAGAAACAAGATATGAGGAAGTGAGATTTAAGTTTATGTGCTTAAATCTCTTAATGGGTCAAAATGAATATGCGCATAAACCAAGAGTGGATGCGTAATTCATAAGAATTAAGAATCCGGGTTAAGGATTTCAAGTTAAATATGTAGGTAAACAATTTACGGACATTTAGAAACAAGTTTCGAGTAAAACGGATGAAAATTGAATGAGTTACGGAAGTTGTCGTAACGCAAACGGAAAATTTGAAAAGGCTGCAGCAGCCCACCGTAAGCTACGGTGGCCTACCGTAGCTTACGGTCGGCAGCTGCTGATCAAAACAGAAACCACAGACCGTACCGTATGCTACGGTCTGGAGCCGTGGCTTACGGTGGGGAATTTTCAGAAATGTTGTTTTTGATGTTTTGGACCTTCGGGTTATTCGGTTACTTATTAATTTATTAATAACTAACGTATTTTATAAATTATGATATATAGGCAATGATTGGGAGCACCGGAGGAAGACCAAGCTCTACGAAGAACCGAACACGATCAAAGACGAAGCTTCCGCACTTGGTTTTGTGATCACGAAATTAATCAACGATAACATGTTAAATTGTTAAATTTTTATGAAGTTTTTAATAAGTTCGAAAATATTTTTGAACATGTATTCGCATTTACACATTTAAACAAGGAATTTTAACAGAAATCCAGTAAAGTAAGATAGGGCCTTACACCAGATGGCACCGACGATTTGGTAGTATACTCAGATGCCTCACACCTAGGTCTTGGATGTGTACTCATGCAACGAGGTGAGGTAATTGCTTATGCCTCGAGACAATTGAAAGATCATGAAAAGAAGTATCCGACTCACGACCTCGAATTAGCGGCAATGATAGTTGCCTTAAAGATTTGGAGGCACTACTTATACGGAGCGAAGTGCATTATTTTCACCGATCACAAGAGTTTGAAATATTTCTTTGATCAAAAGGAATTAAATATGAGGCAAAGACGTTGGTTGGAGACAGTGAAAGATGATGATTGCGAATTACATTATCACCCGGGACGAGCCAACGTAGTGACTGACGCCCTTAATCAAAAGGAAGGATACACTCCTATCCGAGTACGGTCGATGCAATTAGTGGTAACTTCGGTTTGCTCGAGCGGATCCGAGAAGCTCAATTTGAATCGGTAAAAGAAGAAAATTTGAGAAAGGAACGAATGAAGGACACGTGAAAGATTTAGTGGACGGAGATAACAGGTTGCAATCCCGATTTGGTAGAATATGGGTTCCAAACACGTGTGGTGTTTAAGGACCTCTTACTTAATGAAGCCCTTAAGGCGCGTTATGCAATTCACCCGGGAGCGACCAAAATGTACCTAGACTTGAAACGAAATTATTGGTGGCCCGGGATGAAAAGAGACGTGGTGAAGTACGTCGAAAAATGCCTGACCTGTTTACAAGTAAAGACAGAACATCAAAAACCACATGGAAAACTACAATCGTTAGACATACCAGTTTGGAAATGGGAACATATCACTATGGACCTGTTGACTAAATTGCCGAGAACGGCAAGGGGCTTTGACGCCATTTGGGTGGTTATAGATAGATTGACTAAAAGTGCACATTTCATTCCCATTCGTGAAAATTATACTTTCGAAAAGATGTCAGAGGTGTATATAAACGAGATTGTTGCACGCCATGGAGTGCCTGTATCCATCGTGTCTGACAGAGATGCTAGGTTCACTTCAAAATTTTGGCGAGAATTTCAAGAACAATTAGGTACTAAGCTGTTAGTTAGTACAGCATATCACCCTCAAAAGACGGGCAAAACGAGCGGACAATTCAAACATTGGAAGATATGCTTCGGGCATGTATTATTGACTTTGGCGGTAGCTGGGATGCCTACATACCGCTAGTTGAGTTTTCTTACAACAACAACAACTATCATTCGAGTATAGGTATGGCGCCATATGAGATGCTTTATGGCCGAAAATGCCGAACGCCAGTATGTTGGAGTGAAATAGGGCCTAGAGAACTTGCCCACAAAGATGTGATTAAAGCCACAAACGAGAAGATTGACACGGCAATAGCCCATCTAAAGGCTGCCCAAGATCGACAAAAGTCCTATGCGGATAAAAGACGAAGACCTATTGAATTTCAAGTAGGAGATAGAGTAATGCTAAAGGTATCACCGTGGAAGGGGATAATTCGGTTTAGAAAAAGGGGTAAATTGAGTCCACGATTTATCGGACCATTTAAGGTTATCAGTCGGGTGGGGTAAGTAGCCTACCAACTAGAACTTCCAGATTAATTAAGTGGGATACATAACACCTTCCATGTATCTCACATTCGCAAATGTTTGGCAGACGAAGCGGCATATGTACCTTATAGTGATGTTGAAGTTGACAACAAGCTTAACTACATAGCTAAACCAATTCAGCATATCTTTTCCTATAAATATTTAAACAAGATTCACTCGCCAACTTTTGTTGACCCAAATCTCTATTTATACACATGATACAGGTGATCAGGTTGAAGCAAGAAACACATAGGACTCATGCTTAGAAGATAAATAAAGCGTTAATTGCAAGTCTTGTTTAGAACAATTGTGCTTGTATGGTTTATGTATTTGTTGGAATTTTTTCTTTTAATTTGGGTTAACAAATACGAAACTTTATTATAGTAAATGTCATGAGTTTTGATGAAAACCCAATCATGCCCCGACTACCATATCCGCTGCGGGTCAGGATGTGACAAACAGAGGATGATGTTTTGGACCATTTTGCTTTACGTATACCATTAGACGTCATGCTCGGTATGTTTTGGACCATTTTGTTAATATATTGGTGCCGTTTTGACCGCTACCCCAGTTATCCATCGTGCGTTGGAAAACTTCTTGGAACGAATGACATTTCTGGTTTATATCGATCCATTTGCTTGATATCTAATCTTTGTCCCGATACTCACCTTTACCCATTGCATTAAAAAAGCTCCGCGAATTTTATTCCAAAAAAAGGGTAGAGTTTGATAGTTTGCTAAAAAATATAATGTTATAGTTTAAAAAAAATTATAGTACCAAAATAATATAGTACAAACTATTTAAAAAAATCATACTATTTAAAAAGGTAATTAACGCTTACCAACTTCGAGATCCTCTGATATGTCTACCCACGCTCGTGCTAACGCGTACTCCTTATCTTTCGACCAGGCTTGGTAGGTTCGATTCCTACGTGGTGCGTTAGGCTATTTTTTATGAGACCGTTTACCACGTTGAGATGTCTTGGCTACGGGCTCGGGTTGTGTCTCCGGCACTGTTTCAATGTCGGGTTCGGTTTATTCTTGAGCCACATGCGAACCGTCCATGGATGCAAAGCCGTGTGGACCGTGAAAGAATTGCGAAGCCATACCTAATATTTGCACGTACACCATCATATTCAGGTCCATCTCTTGGACTAGAAGGACGATTGTGGTTGGGTGGTGTTTGGGCGATATGAAGTTTGGTTTCCGGGTCTAGATGGAACACCGAATGGGGCCGAAAGGGATTCATGATATAATTTTTTTATAAAATATGAAGAAGTATTGAAGTGAATAGGGTAAAGTTTATAAAAATGGAGTGGATAGTTGGGGGTTTTTATAGGTAAAAAAGCGGATTAAAATAATAAAAAAATAGTTTTTTTAACCGTTGGATCCAACGGTCCTATCTCGATCACCGCACAGATTCTAACGTTTTAAATAAAACGCTTGGGCCAAAAAATTGAAAAAAAAGCCAAGGGGAAAGTTGAAAACGCTCATAAACCCCCACTACGGGTGGTCTAACATAAATTTATATGTAAACTACCTACTAAACTGATGATTTAAAAAAAGAAATTTTATTATCGCTTTAATCAAGTTACATCAAAACAGAAGCTAGACGGGCAATAAGCTGTGTGTAACATACCAGAAATAATATGAGTGTGTATATATATATATATCCAAGGATATTTAACCTAATTGGTGATAAGTAGTGACTAACAAACTTATAATTTTGATCCTTTATTAAAGAACAAAAACTTAAGGGACCAAATAGTCAATAGGAGAACTAGGTTTTATTTAAAAGAAAAATTAGATTAAAACACACATTTGTGTGTGTTTAGTTGAACGACCAGGAGCAGAAGAACACCAAAACTCTACATTCACCAAATTGATCAAAATTGAAAGAGGAATTGAATCTGAAAACATGCATGAATCGATTTTAGTGATCATCTTGTCAGAGAGAGGTATGTTTAATTTGATACTTGATGATGTTATGACAAATTATTGGGTTCTTGAAACTACAATTCATGCATTATATGTAGAAATTAAAATCGAATTAAGAGTAGATACATGCTTTTGAATAAACCAAGTGAAGAATAGTTGTCAAACAATATGATATGAGTGTTTGAGCAAGTGGCCATGGTTATGTAAGTGGGTTTTAGTAAATGGGTTGAAATACATGAAATTGTGATGTTGAAATTGATGTGGCTGAAGTGAGAATAATGAAATTTGAATGTTAATTAGACATACTAATCACACTAAACTTATATGATGTTAAGATTATGGCAAATTCAGGAAATAAGAACCAAATAGGCTTAATGTAAAGATTAATGTCTATAAGGTGTTTGATATAATGCCTAGATGAAAATAATTGTTAAAAAGGATAAAAGAGAATAATGGTAGAGAACTTATAAATGGGATTTTGACAGATTCGTGTCATATGTCATGCTATGAGTTCTAAATGGCAAATTCGGATTGACTTTATAGGCAAATTGGGTGAAGCATCTAGTGCTAAAGCTGAAGTAGACGCGCGGTTGAAGGGAAAGCTTTGAGGTACGTGGTTTTACACCTTGTATGATTTCATTCATTTACTTGATGGTTAGTGTAAAAATAATAAAAGAAATACTTAAAGGAAATTTTAGTCATTCTTAAGCGATGGGTTTCGCATAAATGAATCAAACTAGTAATTGGTGCTTGAATATAAGTTGGAATTAGTTGTAAGTGGTGGAATCCACATAATTAACCAAGAATATGAGAATGCGTAAACCGGGTAACGGAAACGCAGTTTGTAAACCGTAAACTCACTATATGGTTGAGAAGAAGTTTCTTGTTTGGCTAAAATAGCCAAACGGGTAAACTAAAAGAGAAGATGGTATAGCAAGGCATAAACCAAGTGACGGATACATAAACTGGAGTTAATAAACTTAGAGAAGAGTTGAGTTTCCGAAAGGAGCTGAGTTTCATTAGGATAAAGAAGAAAAGTGGTCAAATAGATTAACGGGTCAAATAATTATATAAATAAACTTGTGTTGTTGTATAAAGTGTGGAAATCACTACTTTGAATAATATGTTCAAATCTAAAAGGTGGAAATCAAATTACGATCGCGTAGAAACAAATTTGAAAAAAAATCGGACTTATAGTGTAGAAGTTATGGATGTTTTCGTAAAAAGAATCAAAACAAAAATCTGCAGCAGGGTTGCAGCGTAAGCTACGGTCCCCAACCGTAGCTTACGGTTAAGACCTGCTGTCTCGGACAGAAGCCCTGTACCATAAGCTACGGTCCTCAACCGTAGCTTACGGCGAGTAAAAAAAATAATGATAAATTCATTGTGGTTGTTACCTTGGATATATATATTATAGGTGTTTATCTAGATATGTTATACATTCAATATACCTAATGATAAAAGTGGTTGTATAGGTGATTGCTAAGTGGTTAAGGACGAAGATCAAGCAACAAGAAGAACCGAACACAAATGAAGAACTTAGCTTCCGTGTGTTATTCTAGATTTTTGTAAAACAATAACTTATATGTTTTGGTAAACTTTAAATGTTTAAATTAAAATGTGGGTTAATTCATGGAATATTATGAAACACAAAACCTTATCTTTTACTTTATGTTTATTTTAAAATGGGGGTTACACTGTGTCAACACCCCTTTCTGAATTGCAAATCCTAACCTTCCAAAGAGAAACCCCTGCCCTCGTGGGTAGACGTGTTCAAAAAAACCGGTTACGCAACCGAAACCGGAAAAAAAAACCAAAACCGTTTTTGACCGGTTTTTTTGAAACCGGTTCGGGTAGTAACCGGTTATACCGGTTCAAAATTTTACAACCTAAACCGGTTAATAAACCGGTTAATTTTAAAACCGATTAATCCAAAAACCGGTTTTAAAATTGGTTAACCGGTAACGTTTATAAAAAACCCGGTTAAAAATGGTAATTTTATTGTAACGGTCATATAACCGTTTGGGAGGCTCCTAGCCGTTTTTGGACTTATTTTGGCCTAAAAATCATCCCCAACTAGTATATAAGGGTTGTGGGTGTTTGGGTTCAAGCACACCACTCTCTAAACCTCCAAAAACTCTAAAAACGCTCAAAATCTTGTTCGATATTTCTTGAAAAAACATGGCAAGCTCTAGTGCTCATGATTCGGTCCACATTGGCGAGTCTACAACGGACACCGTAGTTCGTGTTATTCCAACTAAGCGCACCCCCGAAGTTTGGGCACATTTCGATTTGTGCGAGATGGCCAACGAGAGAAAAAAAGTGTGTTGTCACCATTGTAATGGTTTCTATGCCGAATCCGCAGACACCACGTTGAGACAACACATTGAAAAAACCGTTTTGCAGGGCGTTGAAACAACAACCCGCTAGTGGTCAAAGCTCCATGGCAAGTGAAGGCGCTTCTTTGTTCGCCTACAATTACGAAATGGCTAGGGAGGAAATGACGAAGTTTGTAATCCAAGAAAGTTTGCCGTTCAACACTTTCGACAAACAACGCTACACAAAGATGGTTCAAAGAACTCTCCAACCACGATACACTCATGTAAGTCGTGCTACTCTTAGGAGAGATTGTTTGAAATTGTGGAAAATGCTAAACAAGAATTAATTTCTTATTTTGAAAAATTAGAAACCGGTGTTAACTTGACTAGCAATGTTTGGTCCGTACCGCACGGTTCACCCGACTCATATATTTGTGTCACCGCCTATTGGATTGAACCGTCGACGTGGCAAATGATGAAACGCACAATTTTTTTTTAATTATTTGATTACCCTCACACCGGTGAAGCTATTTATAAAGCAATCGACAAATGTATTGCAACATACTAATTGGAAAACATTTCAATATCTTTTGACAACGCCTCAAACGATACGGTTTCGGTAATGCATTTAAAATTAAAATACAAACCGATTTGTGAAGGTATTTTTTTCCATAGTCGATGTATTGCACACATAATTAATTTGGCCGTTAAAGACGGTTTAAAGGTTATTGAACCACAAAAGGAAGCTTTCAAAAAAATGTTACGTCATATATATAGTAACACAAGTAGACATTCAAAATATAAAAAAATGTGTAAGGAAGCGGGTCGAATATGCTTAGGACCCAATTGGGACGTTGCTCATAGATGGAACTCGACTTGCACCATGTTTGAAAAGGCTATTTTGCAAAAAGAAAGTTTAATAGAATTTCATAACTCTTTGTCTAGTCGTAGGAAGGTTTCGCCTTACCACCCATCGGGTTGGGCTACTATTGAAACGGTTACACAATTGCTTCAAGTTTTCAAAACATCAACAAAAACTTTATCGGGTGTCTATTATCCTACAAGTTCTTTGGTGCTTCACAATTTGTTTAAAATGTTTTAAAATTAAACGAGTGGCGGTTAGAGGTAGGCCATATTGTGATATGGTGGAAACAATGAAGGAAAAACTACGAAAATATTTTAGCGAACTATCGGCGGTTTTCACTTGTGCCGCCGCTTTAAACCCTTGCTTTAACGTTTTTGGTACCGGGTCTTTGATTGAAAAAATTGCAAACGAGTTGAATTTAAACACTGATCGAGACCCTAACTTTGGTGAAGCCGCAAAAATTTGTTTCAACGATCAACTTTCAAGAATGTATGACGCTTATGTAATAAAATATGGTGCAACCACGTCACACATTCACGAGTCGATGAGAAATGCCGCTTTCGGCGAAGGTTCTTCTAGTATGGAAGACCAAGATTTGTATGTTTATAATCAATTGTTTGATGAGTTGAGTCAAAGGTACCGTGGTAATACCACTAGTAGCGAACTTGGTCGGTATGGTGGGTCGAACTTTCTACAAACAATGACTTCACATGAGTTTAAAAATTTTGCTTTGTTGGCTTGGTGGAAAAGTAAGGAAGATCAATTTCCGATCTTAGCCACAATGGCCCGAGATTTACTAACGGTCCAAGCTTCCACGGTAGCTTCGGAAAGTGCCTTTTCTATTAGTGGCAGGGTGATCTCGATAAGGAGGACTCGACTAACAAAAAAGGCGGTTGAAATGTCGATTTGCTTGAAAGATTACTTGGATGCGGCGGAAAGATGTCAACACATACGCACACTCGAGGATGAATTGGAATACGAAGGCGAAGTGTACGAGGACGAGGTCCAAGCCGAATTGACAACCCCAATGACCGACGAAGAAGCCGCATTGGATGAATTCCTTCGCAATAGTTCAACTTCGGGTTCAAGCGAAGAAGAATAAACGAAGCTCAAGATATATTATTTCTATTGTAGTCCCACTAAAAAAATATATATAGAAGTGTGGACGTTCTTGCGGATTAATATTTTAAGTTTACGCCCTTAATTTTTTTCGTTATCGTTCGTACTTCCACGGTTCAACGTTATGTAACAATCGTTTGTTTCAAAGGTTAATCATATTGTAATTTAAATTTTTAGATTTTCGTAGTTAACTTTTATATTACAATACTTCATTTTCGGCATAAAAAAAATAAACCAAGAAAATAAAAAAAAATTCAGCCCCACCGGTTTTTTAACCGGTTTTTAATAAAATTAACCGGTTTTTTTTATAAAACCGGTTTTTTATAACCGGTTATTACCGGTTAGTGTATTTAAAAAAAAACCGGTTATTAACCGAAACCGGATTTGCAATAACCGGTTTTTAAAAAAAAACCCGAAACCGGTTTTAAAAAAAAAACCGATTTGTACATGTCTACTCGTGGGGCTGAACAATCGTTGTGGATGACCCTTTAGACCCTCGGCAAGAAGCAGATAGCTTCTGGCGCGAGGGCGTCAAAGGTATCAAATGCAAAAGGGACAAAGACATGCTGGTTCTCTGTGCAAGATTTAGCGAGCTTATCAACTTTCTTTAATTCTGCCTTTCTTGGTGCTTGTCCTGCTACAAAACCGTTCACTTAAACTAATCAAAGGGTAAACCCCCGTGAGATCTGCACAAGCATGTTTTCCCCCAGCCGAGCCAAAGACGAGCAGATCTATTGGTCATAAAGTAGATCTTTCTGAGGAAATTCACAGAGGCCTCTTTCTTAGCACAAATCCCAGCTCTGAGAGTTCTCAAGATGTCCCACAATACATCCCACACCCAGTCATGCCGATATTTGAAGCCAGGGAGTTCTTTACAGTGAACTGCATGCTCCCCGTATTTATCCATACCATCTTTACGACATATCGGGCAAGTTTCATCTTTCGGGTACAAAGAGATCATTAGCCGGGGTATTTGAGAATGACTCTGTATTCTACTACAGACATGCATTGTCCCAACCCCTCCATCAAGATAATGGTAAAAAAATTCTACGCATGAGGACCCTTTAGGCACTCAAACACCGTCTTCTTGTGGAATTACCAATCAAAAACTTCTCCCAGACTTTGAGCGATTTTGCTAAAAAGAGCATTCGTCAAAATTTTTTGTGTTTCGAGTAAGCGGTGTTCTTATTAGAAAAATTGCTAATAACAAAGTCTAGAAGGAAGACATTTAAGCGTTCTAGCCCCAAATGATAGTTGGGATCAAGCCGGAAAACTGAGTTGTTTCGGAGGATATGATATTGGTAACTGAAATAATAAAAGCAGAACTTACATTATAATATAATTATGTATTTATATTAAGCTTCAACACAAAATACAAAGTTTCAGCAAGCAGATTCCGATGCTGCCTAAACCACACAAAACAAACACACATCTCACACATCCGATATTTATTATCATCACACACGATTAAGTAACACTTGTTCTTTGTTTCAATTTATCAAGAAATATCAATAGCCTTCGCCGCGGGCTTTTTCACTTCTGCCTTTGGCACGGTGACCGTCAGCACACCGTTCTCCATCGCCGCCTTCACTTGATCCATTTTCGCATTCTCCGGCAACCTGAACCGCCTGAAAAACTTCCCAGAGCTCCTCTCCACCCTATGCCACTTATCATTCTTCTCCTCATTTCTCTGCTCCTCTCTCCGCTTATCTGCAACACTCTACCTTCTTCAACCTCCACCTTCACCTCCTCCTTCTTCAGCCCAGGCAAGTCCGCCTTGAACACGTGAGCCTCCGGTGTCTCCTTCCAGTCGATTCTAGCATTAGCCATGGCTGTGGTTTCACGAGATGATTCGGGGAGGTTGCTTAAGACACTGGAGAAGCCCTGGAAGGGGTCCCAGATTTCGCTGGAGAATGGGTCGAATACGTTGCTCCTGCTGCCGGTAAAGAAGCTTGGAATGATGGACATGGCTGAAAGTTGTTTGTTATAAATGGTGTTTCGGCTGTGTGAGAGTATGGAGATGAAGTGAGAGTTATTTATAGGAGGAAGAGATGAGGTGGTGGCGAGTTCTATTCTATCTATCTGGATTTCTAAATGCTTCTATATCTATCTGGATTCTAGAAGGGCACTTTTTTTTTTCTTTTTTCTAAATAAATAATAATAAAGCCTCGTAACTAGAAGTGTCCGGTGTATTCTTGATTTCTTTCCAATCAAACTATTCTACATTGATTTTTCAAATAGTTATTTTGAAAAAAACAAATATAACCATCGGATATCTCTACATGATGCGTCGGAATTCGGTTATTATTAGTCCAGTTTGTTACGATTTATTATGCTATTAATATTCGTTACAGCTAATAGAAAAACAAAGTCTAAAAAGATATCGACACGTGTTATGTATCAATTGAAAACCACTAAGATGATCGGTTCCGATAACATCAAAACTAGTGCCGTTGTTGTTCGGTTGGATTCATGATCAGCTCATCATGGCACCGGTATAGTAGTAGAACTCGTATAGCTCATGATACCAAAAAAAAAAATACTTTGTTCCAAATACAACTGTTTTTTAACAAAATGTATATACCTCAGTATCGAATAAATAAATAAACACAATCATATACTTATTTTTTTTAAGGTCATTGGATGCAAGGTATCAAGGAAAAATTCAAATCATGTAAATATAAATGATCAAAAGTTAAAGGAACTAAAGACATTATCATATTATCATAATATTATTATTATTATTATTATTATTATTATATTTACATTTGCAAGATTGATTAAGAGTTATTATTATTTGTCAAAAAAACAGTTCTCTATTGTTATTTGTCCTTTTGACAGTTCATTATTTGAACCTGTAACTTTTTATTTACTTTTTATTTATTTTACAAAGTCTGTTACAACTTTATTTAAAAACAATTAAAAAAAAAAAAAGCTTCTCTCTCCAACTCTCTAGACAAACAATACCACTACCACCGCATTTTTTCCTTCTCCGTCCCGGATAGGTTACCAGCCATTAGTGTCCAAATTAGAACTAAGAGATTATGCTATGTGTTACCTTTCTATTGGGTGACATGGCAAGGCTTCAGGATGTTTTTTTTAGTTTTTTGTTTCTGCTTTTTTTATGTGAAGAATTAATAAGATTGAGTAGAAAATGAAAGGGGGGGGGGGGGGGGGGGTGAGGTTTCTTAGTGGTCTCCGATCGATAGTGTCTTCCATAAGGGTGAACCGATTTGGATTTTCATTGCCAGATCTAAATAAGATTAAAACCTAATTCTCCGGATCTGAATATTTTTCACCGGAGATGTACGTCGTTTCTTTGTTTCAATCGTCAAAAATTATACACAAAAACCAACTCATAACTTCTGTAAACACATTTATAATAATGTACAATTGAGAGAAACTTTAAAGATAATTTGAATAGAAGTTGAGAGGAGAGAGAGAGTTGAGTGCCGCTGTGAAAAGAGAGGAAAAAAAGAGGAAACAGCCAAATTAAAATATCAAAAATAGTCATTCGATACCCTATACAATGCGATTTTACGAATTCCCACGCACCTCAAGTTAAAATCTAAGAACTTTCTCAGCAATCACTCACCTTTTGCCACGTGACACTAATTTTTTTTCTGAAACCATATAAAATGGGATTTCATGAATTTCCGTACGACTCAAGTTAAAAACCAAGAACTTTTCTCATCAACCACTCATCCTTTACCATGTGTCACTAACTATCCCAACTTTTTTTAAAATCTTTGGTAAAATGTTTTTTATCTTTATCAAAACTAAAATAGTTGATGATATTGTATTTGAAAAAAATATATTGGGTATGATTTAATAATAACAGAAAAGGCCAAAAAGGAAAAAATATTAACCATAAGACTATAAAACATATTTTTATTGTCTCTTCTTCTAATCTTAATTAATAAAATCTAATTTAATATTTTTATTATTTGTTTAAATCAGAAAAAATAGGAATCTAACGTAAATATGTATTTTTTCAACTTCAATCATCAGTTAATGTATAAAGTTTTTTTTATCAAAATATAATTATCAGTTAAAATATTGTGTCTTTTTATTCCATCACAATATCCTTTATATTAGAAAGATAAAAAATCAAGACTACAATTAATATGAGAGAGAATCAATTTTTTTTATCAAAATATAACCTATGCAAAGGACAAAAAATATACTTGTACGGTTTCACATGAATTTTAGAAATTAAACATCTACTTTTTAAACTTTTTAACTTTTTAATAATTTACGAAGTGTTCTAATAAATGATATTATATAAGTTATCTCTTTGTTTTATTAATGATAACTAAAGAATTTAAAAAAAATTGGGGTAATTTGTCACACCCCGACCTGCAGCGGAAAAAGGTGATCGGGGCATGATTGGGTTTTCATCAAAGTTCATGACATTTATTATAATGTTTCATATTTATTATTACAACATTAAAGAAGATCACACAATCAAATCAAACAAGTACAACATGTCCTATACATCTTTCTAGACTTCATTATTTTTCTTCTAAGGCATTTTCCTATGTGATCCTTGCTTTATCCTGTCCACCTGTATCATGTGTAAAAATGGTTTTTGGGTCAACAAAAGGTTGGCGAGTGAAACTTGTTAGAAAACATTTATTATTTATTTCTTGTTGTATTTAATATGGAAAAATTGTGCAATAATCATATGTGAGCAAACGTAAATAAACATACAATAACAATAACCATAACATACAATAACAAACCACCTTGCATGAATATATAACATGAATGACAATGTAAATGTTGGCAACGTCTCGTTCACGCTCATAGGTAATGGGGAACGGCTCACGCTCATAGGTAATGGGGAGCAGACGGCCTATGATGAAATGTATGTGCGATCAAGGCTCAATCAAACGGAGCCGATCGTATGTTGGCAACGCCTCGTTCACGCTCATAGGTAATGGGGAACGGCTCACGCTCATAGGTAATGGGGAGCGGCGGCCTATGATAATGTATGTACTGAAAATGATAACTTTAAATCTAAACATTAATCACAAAAACCATTGATATATATTGACAACACAATTTGATCATGAATATGATGGATGCACAAGTGTTTGATTGAAATAAATAAATAGTGACACATGATACACCCCAAAATGTGATTAAAACGGGGAATTGGTAGAGATTCACTCACATTGGGTGCGTTCGGTTGATGATGTTGAATGCACACGAGTTTAGAGGATTGATCGACGAGGAATAACTAACCTAATTAACAACGAAAAGGTATGGTAAATAAGTGGATTTTATTAACAATTTTACTATTGGATATATTTTTGTGAGTTTAAGGCTATTTTCTAACTTTAAAAACATTATTTTTAAGTATTTTTAATTGATTTTTAAATTAAATAAATAAATAAAAATATAGAAAAAAAATGTTGACTTTGACCGTTGACTGTTGACCGGTTCAGTTGTGAATATTATTGCACTGAGTGAGACTCGAACCCGTGACCTCCCGTACGCGTGCACGCAGCTCTACCAACTGAGCTACGTGTCTAACCCGAAATATTTCTGTTTTTAATTATATTTATATACTGTTTAACTTAATCCGAAAATCATTTATTTAAAAAGAATTTAATCGTATCAAACCGGTGATCTCCACAGGTCTCAAACCCGGGACCTGTGGTTTAGTTTGGCACACAGTCCACCGCTGGACTGTGTGTCTAACCTGGTAAATATTCCGGTTTTTATTATACTTAACATCTTACTGTGAGTTAACCCGGTTCAGTTTAAAAAAAAACATTTTTATTTCTGAGGATAGGGTCGTGATAGGAATCGAACTCGAGACGTATGTGTGTTGTTTGCACACAGTCCACCGCTGGACTGTGTGTCTAACCCGTTCATAATATTGATTTTAATTAATTTTATAACATAAATGACTTCGTCTTCTTCGCTCAAGAACACAGACAATGATTAATCAATTGTTTCATGCTTAATTCGATTAACGGAAATTATCAGCGATTGAAATGCAATGGACAGAGAGGGTTTGGGGAAAAATGTACCGAATCAGATGTCTTTCTCAGAACTCCGGCAAGGATTCGTCGGCTCTGTTTGTGAACTTTGTCTGTTCGGATCAAATAACAGTTTTGATTGATTAGATATGAAATTGAACTACTGAGCAACGATTATCAGTAGGTTTAAATGATCATACCGGCTCACGGCGTGATTCTGGAAATTTCAGAAGTTTTCCGGCGAAAGCAGAATTTCCGACAACGTCGTCTGGGATTGATTCTGGGTGATGGATTGATGTTAGTAATGGTTTAACAATGGAATGAAACAAAAAGAGTCGAGGTATTTACCGTTTTGATGTGAGTCTCGGTTTTCCGGCGAAAGTCCGGTGATGGCAGAAAAGTTCCGGCGAGTGAAATTGCGTCGAGAATTGGTGTGATTTTGAGCGAAAAGATTACCAGAGGCTAGGGTGTGTATTTATAGGAAAGAATATCGATGAATTGGGTCCGATTTCTGTCTTGATTCGTTGGTCAATTATTCTCCGGCGGTTATGACTGATGTCGCGGAACTGGACATCGGTTATAACCGATGTAAGAGTTAATACGCACCCTCAGTCAAAAGAAACCGACAATAATTGGCGAAGTCGTCGGGATTTCCGGCGACTGCGAATTGGGAGCGCCGTTGACTGTTTTGAATTCGAGGTTTGTTATTTGAATTAATTGTTTCGATATATCACTAAAGAACACAAGTGGCGGAGTGGTTTGGTGGATGAGAGTTAACGCTTTGAGGTTCCCGGCTGACCCGGGTTCGACTCCCGGCATCAGCATTTTATTTTTATTTCATTATGTATCGTATAAAATTAAATTGAGTATTTAATACGCAACGAAAATTTTAACTGGATGTTCGGTTAATAAACGAAGCGGGTTTGGTTAACTCGTTTTTTGACGGATGTTACATAATTAGTACCACATGGCAAAAGATGAGTGATTGCTTAGGAAAGTTTTTGGTTTTTAACTTGAGTCATGTGGGAATTCATAAAATCCTATTTTATGAAGTTTCAAAAAAATATAAAATTAGTGTCACATGGCAAAAGATGAGTGGTTGCTAAGGAAAGTTATGGAATTTTAACTTGAGCCTTATAAGAATCCGTAAAATCCTATTTTATAGGGTTTCAAATGAGTATATTTAATATTTTAACCCGTTAAAGACTATTTTGGCTATTTTTCTAAAAAAGAATGACAATTGCTCAAACTATTTTTTTATACAGTAGATTCCTAGAGTATAATAAATGTTTCAGTTTGGTCCCTAAAAAACTCATTTCAGCTTTATAAATATTTTACCAAACTAATTTTATTGATGTAGTCCGTCAAATTGATCTTTTGAAATATATATTTGGAAAATAACTTTGCGTTTTGTTTTTATATATTTTAAATATTTATATTACTTAAGACGTCATCTTATTATTGGATCTGATCCCACCCTTTCATAAGATTTTTTTTAATATTTTTTAACATATGAAGAGTTAAAAAAGGTGATTTTTAACAGGCTATTTCTTCGAGATATGATTTCCTTATATAAATCTGAGACATGCATTTTGTTAGTTAAAGAACATTAATAATCTAACTCTTTTATTTTATCTCTATAATTATATTAAAAATATTATATTTTTTTTCAATTAAATACTACTTTTATACATTTATTATTATCTTTTCTTTCTTTTCCACTCACAACCAGTTTAAAAAAATATTAAAAAATTATAGAGATGAACGATATCTCCTCCAAATTTACTGATTAAAAGTAACTTTTTTTCTCTTCTCTACCCACAACAAATCACAACCACTTTCATAAATATAAATGTTACACTCAGCTAGAAATGGGGTTACATTGTGAATGCTCAATACATAATCTTTATATTTTTCTTAATTTAATATTGTTTCGGCAATGTTAATGCAAACGTAAAAAGTCGTAAAAACCAAACGTTACCAAGTTTAATGCTTTCACAATATCTATGTTTTTAACCCGTAGCGGAGCACAGGCATCTATGACTAGTTATACATATATACATTTGTAAGTTGGATAAACACTGTTTTTTTGTCTTTTTGTGGTTTTCTTTATCTTTAACCTTTAATTTTCAGTATTGACTCTTATAATCTCTTAACTTTCTAAATACTTTTTAATCGAATTTTCCGTCTTTATTTTTATTTATGTGTCAATATAAACTTAAGTTGATTTATATTTCGACATAATTTTTTTGTGTTTTCTCAACTTTCAGCATTGACGCTGACAACCTTTAACTTTCTAAATACTTTTGTAATCGAGTTTTATGTGTTTAGCTTTAGTTACAAAGGGTATAAATTCAAGTTACGTTTTGACGTTACGTGTTTAGCTTTAGTTACATGTGGTATAAATTCAAGTTACGTTTTCACATAAATTTTATTTTCCCCCTGGAATTAGTCTGGTTAGATACATTAAGTTTTCAGTTGGTCTACGTTTTAACATAAATTTTGTTCGGAAACGAGTTGGGTCAAAATTTAATACATTTTCATTAGACGGTATAAATCCTAGCCACTTTACGTTTTGACACCGCCGCAACGCACCGTACCATTATTTAATTTAAAAAAACACTATTTTCTTATGTACTTATTTTTATGTATGCGTCGGGATGAAGTCAAGTTGGTTTATGTTTACGTTTTGACGTAAAAAAAATTTCCGAAAACAAGTCGGTCAAATAAAATGATAAATGATTTCCTATGAATTTATTTTTGGCTATTCTATGCATACACTTTTACAATGACATACATTTTTGTGCTTTTAAAATATATAGTTGTTAAGTGCGTTTTTTCTACATTTAAATTTTATACAACCACCCGTAACGCACAACTATAAAAAAAAGTTATCCCGCCGCGAAGCGCGGGTATAACTTCTAGTATATTACATATATTATAAGGGGTGAAGTAAAATATTTTAAAAAAATGCAATTCATACCAACATTTGTTTTTAATATACATAGGACCCTCACGTTGCTACGGGACCCTTAAACAGGAAAAAAAAATTAGACGTAAAACGCTAAACCATGCACATACGGTGCAGCATGTTAACTCGTCAAATTTTATCTGAAACATAAACTATTATTGTAAAAAAATAACTTAGTCGAAACAATAACAAAACTAAGGGTGCAAACAAGCCGAGCTACTCACGAGCTAAATATGTGAACGAACAAATTGTCGCTAAGTAGTTATGTAGACACAATAACCAGTTTTTAATTACAAAAGAAAAATCTGTCTTTGAATGATCTGTTGACTAAATCATAATAAGTGTCACTGGAAAGTGGTCATTGTTTTTGTCACTAGTTTTGGTATAAACATAACCAGTCTGTTCGTTACAAGTTTGGTTGTTGTTACGTAACAAGCAACCCATTTAGATGAAAATTCTTTTTACAGTATACCAGATTGCAAAATAATTGTGTTAGGATCTGAGCACATATTCTTTAGTTACTTAAAAAACTTAATGAATTGAAACAGCTTGCCACCTCCCAGGCTCCCATGCAGTGTTAATATTACACATTGCTTCGTTGTTGTTTGCATAATGTAGAATTCTCTTGTTTTATGTTTGTTGCAAAGGACTTCATTAGTTGGTAAGGGTTATTTTTCTAAAATTACTAAAATGCATATTTTATGACAAAAGTAAATATTAAATATAGAGTAAATTGTACAAAACATCCTTTATGTTTCCTCAAACTTGCAGGTTCCAGCCTTAATGTTTAAAAGTTGCTAAAAACAGTCTTTAAGTTTATTTTTGTTGTGGGTTCAATCCTTTACAGCTAACCACGTTATTTTCTTCAGTTAAGTTCCCTCACATGCATAACATGTAAGGGTATATTCATCATTTTGGTTGATATTCCACCCACTTCAATTATAAAAAAAGAATATTTAAGTTTTAACCTAGTTTAAACAAAGTTTGGTAAAACGTACGCGACTACAGAGGAGCACGATTACCGTTTGATAGTGTTTAAGTCTAACTTGCGGCGTCCTAAGCGTTACCAGTTGCTGGATCCGACTACTGAACACGGTGTTACGAAGTTCTCTGATTTGACGGCATCGGAGTTCCGTGAGAGGTATCTAGGGTTGAAGAGTCGTTTGTCGTTTCCGTCTGATGCGAATAAGGCGCCGATTCTTCCAACTGATGA
Source organism: Scalesia atractyloides (assembly GCA_947069175.1). Lineage (NCBI taxonomy): Eukaryota > Viridiplantae > Streptophyta > Magnoliopsida > Asterales > Asteraceae > Scalesia > Scalesia atractyloides. Next base: position 84,573,172 of record CAMTDV010000116.1, on the reverse strand, counting down.
TAATCCTGAAGAGTTTGATTGGCATGATCAAAATCTGTGTTAATTTTTACAGCTTAGTGGGCTAACTTAACAAGATTCCTATCTTAATTCCGGGTTCGCCGGAAGAAGACCGGAAAAGAGGGTGTTTGGTTTTTAAAAGTTTGGTTTTATTGCACATTAGTCCCTGCGGTTAGAATTTTTTTAAAATATGTTAAACCTTAAATATTCTTTTTTCTTATAATTGACGTGGGTGGAAGATCAACCAAAATGACGAATATACCCTCACATGTTATGCATGTGAGGGAACTTAACTGAAGAAAATAACGTGGTTAGCTGTAAAGGATTGAACCCGCAACAAAAATAAACTTAAAGGCTGTTTTTAGCAACTTTTAAACATTAAGACTGGAACCTACAAGTTTAAGAAAACATAAAGGATGTTTTGTGCAATTTACTCTTAAATATACTTACATACCCAATCAATGCATATGATGCATGAACAAGAAATACACCGTTTCACTAGTCCCAAAACCAAAGAGGATGATTCTCTCAATGTGTTTTGCATTTTCATCTAACATGAGAATCAATAGGATGTGAAATGAATTATATGTAACCGTAATATAATTCTATTCTATCTTACTCTTACATTCATTCATTCAACGTCAGAATTATCAAATGGATTCTCTATCCAACACTCCTCACGTACTCATCTTCGCATCTCCAGTCCAGGGCCATGTTAGCTGCATGATCTATCGGACCAGGGTTGACAAGTTGTTACATCTGAGACACAAGAGACTCATAGAGCAAATGGGCTCATTCTCAACACCTTCGAAGACTTGGAAGAATTAGCCTTAGTCCAAATTCGCAAGCATATTCCAAATCTGTATGCAATTTGGCCACTTCACGCTCACTTAAAATCTAGATTAGAAGCCCGAATGACATCATCACTTCGATCATCAAATAGTTTATGGGAGGAAGATCGTACTTGCATGACGTGGTTAGACGAGAAAGCCCAAAAGTCAGTAATTTATGTTAGTTTCGGAAGCATGACCATGTTGAGTAGAGAGGAGCTCATTGAGCTTTGGTACGGGCTTGTGAATTCCAAGAAAAACTTTTTGTGGGTCGTTAGGCCCAACTCCGTGGCAGGAGATGGTCAAAACATTCCGATGGAGTTACTAGAAGGTACGATGAAGAGAGGGTATATGGTAAGTCGGGCCCCACAAGAGGAGGTTCTTGCTCACCCAGCAATTGGTGTGTTTTTAACTCATAGTGGATGGAATACGACGCTGGAAAGCATAGTGGCTGTGGTGCCAATGATATGTTGGCCTTACTATGCCGACCAACAAGTTAATAGTAGGTTAGTCAGAGAAGTATGGAAGTTAGGGTTTGACATGAAAGACATTTATGATAGGGCGGTTGTTGAAACAATCATTAAGGATTTGATGGATAATAAGAAGAGCGAGTTTAAGATACCATTTGATCGAATGATGAAACTAGCGCGAAGATCGGTTGCTAAGGATGGGACTTCTTATAGAAACTTAAATCGTTTAATTGAGGACATAAAAACCTGTATAAAAACTCGTTTTATATTATAAGTTATAACTAGTAAGATCACCCGCGCTACGCTGCGGGGTTTTGATCGATATATATTTTGGTTTAGTATAGTAACCGAAAGAAATATGTTCAAAAGAATATTGACACATGTTTTACATTGACCTAGAACCATAAAACAAATTTAAATTGGGACAGGCTGATTTTAGATTTATTGTAAATGGAAACGTAAACGTTATCTTAAATATATGTTTAATTAAAAAGGAACCAAAAACACTAAACATAAAGAAAAGTAAAATAAAAACAAAAATAATAAAATACAGAAAAAAATCAAGAAAGAAACAAAAAAGTCAATAGGATGAAAACACTATTCACACAACTTGCTAATTGTAATTCACGTCAAAACGTAGATTAACTGAAAACGTACATAAAATAAACACGAAAATGGATTATATTTGACCCAACATATGTTCGAATAAAATTTACGTAAAATCGTAAACCAACTTGAATTTATACCGACATGCAAAAATATAAACACGTAAGAAAATAGTTACGACTGGTTGCGACGTTGTCGAAACGTAAAGTGACTCGAATTTATACCATTTAATGAAAATGTATTATGTTTGACCCGACTCATTTATGAATAAAATTTATGTCAAAACATACATAGACAATTTGAAAACATACATAAAAATAAAGACAAAAATGTATTATATTTGACGTCACTCATTTTTGAAAAAATAAAATAAAATTTATATCAACACGTGAACCAACTGAAAACATACATAATAATAAACATAAAAACACATTATATTTGACCCAACTTATTACAAGTTAAATTTTACGTCTAATGTAAATCAATTTAAATTTATTTCAGCATGTATATAAAATAAACACACAAAACTGGATTATAAAGTTTTAATAAAGTTAAAGGGATTATAATTATTAATGTTGAAAGTTGAGAGGTAAAAATATAAAAAATTAAATAAATAAAAGACAAAAGGAAAAAAGTCAAAAAGCAAAAAAAACAAAAGAGAAAAAAAAAATCAAAAAAGCAAGTTAGCGTTCATGTAACTTGCAAATATACATATGTATAATTCGTAGTATTCGTTTTGTCCAGGTGGGCAATGACTCAAATATTCAAGTCCTACCATTGTGGTATTGAATTTAGGCTTAAAAAGCTAAGAAAACCACCCAATAAAGTTTTGAAGTGTATTACGATGAGATCATGTATTAACCATCTAGTGATCATTTCATGTCATTACAACAACTACTGGTATAGGGTACCACGGTCGATGCTACAACCAGGGCGGATATAGCTTGTAAACAGGGGTAGCCTGTGTTACTCCTTGACGCTTCGATGGTAGTGTAAATTTTGAAAAACATTACTATTTTTTTGATTTCGTTACTCCTTTTTTTTCTAAACGTTATCCCTATAAAGATTTTCTAGATCGCCACTAGGTACAACCATAAAGGACATGGGCGTGTGTCACAGTTTGAATGTAGATTAATTATACAAAGTAAAAATTCAAAAACCAAATAATATTAACAATTGCTTTAACGTGTTTTCAACACATTGACCCAGTGGAGTGGATCCTCCGAATCAAACAAACTATATTAAAATGAATTGTTTATTCAGAAAAGTCTTGTGAGATATTTTCTTAAAGTTAATAATAAGAATATAAAATTCCAAAGATATAATTACATCAACCTTAACAAAAAAAAAAGTCAGTCAAATCACAGATGGATGATGATCTGAGTATCTCCTTGCCCCCTCACGTCCTCGTCTTCCCTTCACCGGTTCAAAGTCCGATAAACACCATGTTCGATATAGCAGAGCTCCTCTGCCTTTCTGGTCTGGACGTGGGAAGAGGTTCTTATGCTTGAAGAGGGTCACAACAACCCAAATCCGTTGTTTATGTAAACATTGAAAATCAAGTGCAACTCGAGTGGGTTCAAACCCGCGAGCTTTGGCATGGCTTGGTGAATAGTGGGAAGAGGTTCTTATGCTTGAAGAGGGTCGAGTCCCACCAAAGATCCTAAAGGGCACGAAGGAAAGGGGTTGCATTGTTGATTCGGCTTCAAATGTGCAAGTATTGGCCCATAAAGCAATTGGTGGATTCTTGACTCGCGGTCAATGGGACTCGATCATTCAAGGGACTGTTGAGGGCGTGCCCATAATTTGTTGTCCGTTGTCTTTGGATCAACAAGTGAATAGTAGGTTTGTGAGTAAAGCATGGAAGATTGGGTTAGATGTAGAATGGAGATGGGAGAGAAACATAATCGAGAAAATCGTAAGAGATGTCATGGAATTGAAGGGGGAGTTGATTGACAATGCAAATAAAATGAAAAATTCGGGTAGGAAAAGAGTAAGGAAAGGTGGATCATCTTATGCAAGGTTGGACCAGCTAATAGATGACATTAGATGTATGCGTCATTAGCATTAGCCTAATGTGTTGTAGAACAAAACTATTTTGTCGTTTCATATTTTATTACATTAACATTGTAGACTTATTCAAAACTTGGTTTTAATATTGCAAAAACTATGTAGAACTAGTTCTATACATGTCTGGTGGACGGGTATTCTAGGGATATCATGGCATTAATCCTTTTGTCGAACTATAAACAAAAACATTATTTGTTAAAAGAAGAGTCAAAACGTGTAGAATGTTTCACTAAAGGGTTTATATTTACATGTATAATTTATGCCTAAGAAGCAAGGTTGCTGGAAAGTTTTCCATGTTACCCTTTATACTCGTAAGAGATTATACGGTCAACCCATGATAATCGGGTCATAATTTGATTCTAGTTGAAAGACAAAGAGTGACCCTAGTTGCAATATCAATCATTCAAAATACATTTTAGTGAATTGTATAGTGTGAAAAATGAAATTTAAAATAATAATAATTATAATAATAATAATAATAATAATAATAATGTAGTAATCGTGGTGCCTTTGACCAAGGGAGACGACTATTTAGTGAATTCTGGTCTTAATCGAACATCTTCACAGTTCCAATTACATCAATCTGGTGCGTGGAATCTCCAGGTAATTTCTCTCCTTAGAATAATCGGTGTTCAACTATGATATTTGCTTCTCATTAACACCATGATTGTTTGATTCGCTAGTTCTACCTTTAACGTTAATTTTTACTCAAGTTATTCCCCCAATTCGGGTGAATCTTTGAATCTAAACAGATTAGTTAGTTTTAGTTAGCGCTTTGAGTTAAAGCTTACAATCGGATCTGTAAGTTGAATCGCGAATCATATATGTGATTTACCTGATTTTCCGTTACGCTGTTGTCTGTTGACCTCAACAGTCAACTCTCAACTCAGTAGTACAGAGTATAATGTGTCAAATGTATTAACTTTTATCTTTAAAACTGGTTATACAGGGAGAATTGATATCTGTATAATCTGTAATTGAATAATGGATCCTTTCAAATTGTATAGGTGTGATTTCTGTAAGGAGTCTAGTTTTAGGTAGATTTGTGACCACCTGTGGCATGTAATAAGCTGTTGATGTTCCTTGTACAGAGCCACAAACTACACACTTGAGAAACGATATCGGAAATGGATCAAGGAACACTCCCACCTCATGTCCTCATATTCCCCTTGCCATTACAAGGTCCTGTTAACTCCATGTTCAAGTTAGCCGAGCTTCTATGTCTCTCGGGTCTCCATGTCACGTTTCTTGTCACCGATCATGTCCACACCCGACTCCTCAAATATTCGAATATACAGTCCCGCTTCGATGCTTACCCTGGTTTCCGTCTAGAAACAATATCGGACGGTCTTCCGGAAGACCATCCTCGATCTGGGGACCGGCTTATGGAAATGTTTGACTCTTTGAAAGTAAAAAACAAGGTCCTTTTTAAACATCTCTTGACATCTAGCAAACTGAATTCGGATTCACGCAGACCTGTAACGTGTATCATTTCTGATGGGATTATGGGGTATACTTGTGATGTAGCTAATGATGTCGGATTACCCATTGTATTTGTCCGTACTATCAGCGCTTGTTGCCTGTGGGTTTTCTTTTGTCTTCCAAAGCTCATTGAATCTGGTGAACTCCCGTTTGCAGGTGAGTTATTACATACTAGTTATCTACTTATTTAAGTTTCTTTTATGGTTCCAATTTAGATTAAAAATATATTTATTTGGGTAATTACTTTTTACTAGATTACGACTTGGACACGCCGGTAAAGAGTATACCGGGTATGGAAGGGTTCTTTAGGCGGCGTGATCTTCCAATGTTTTGTCGTTCGGGTAATTTGTCAGACCCGAACTTGAACCTCTATCTACCTGAAATCACAGAAAACCCAAGAGCCCATGGGCTTATACTCAACACATTTGATGATTTAGAGGGTCCGATACTTGACCAAATACGCGCATTCTGTCCAAATCTATACACAATTGGTCCACTGCACTCCCATCTTAAGTTCAAGCTAGCGGGTCAATCATCCTCATCACTTCCTTCTTCAAACAGTCTATGGAAAGAAGATATGAGTTGTATTACATGGCTGGGCTCACAACCGACGAAATCGGTTATTTATGTTAGCTTTGGAAGTCTTGTGGTAATGACAAAGGAGCAATACATGGAGTTCTGGTATGGGCTGGTGAACAGTGGATCTCGGTTCTTGTGGGTCATACGGCCCGACTCGATTACCAGTGATCCGACCGATATTCCGTTAGAACTGTCTAAAGGTACGGAGGAGAGAGGGTATATAGTCGGGTGGGCTCCGCAAGAGGAGGTCTTGGCCCACCGGGCTGTCGGTGAGTTTTTAACGCACAGTGGGTGGAATTCGACTCTTGAGAGTGTGATTGAAGGTGTGCCGATGATTTGTTGGCCCTATTTTTTAGACCAACAAGTGAATAGTCGGTTTGTGGGGGAAGTGTGGAAATTGGGCCTGGATATGAAGGATACTTGTGACCGAGTGATTGTAGAGAAGACGGTGCGAGAATTGATGGAAGATAGGAAAGATGAGTTTCGGAAATCGGCAGACGAGATGGCGAATTTCGCAAAACAATGCTTGATGGAAGGTGGATCGTCGTATGGTAATTTAGAGCGTCTAGTTGAAGACATCATAGCTATGTAAATGGACATTTCAATCTTTATTTCAGTTTTGTAACAGAACCTGAACCTTGTAATGCTACATTTATTTTAAAATAAGTAAGAACATGTTACATAGGAACCTTAAGAGTTAACACACTAGAAAGAGAGGATATAGTCAACTAAGTTCTTGAGCGATTGGTACGCGGATCCACCGTTTTGCAGAGATTTGTTAACCTTCTCTTGAAGCGTTTTAGATCTGTTTCTCATCTCGCTACCTTCTTTATCCGTAATTGCTCGCTTTATCGCTATTCCGGTTTCCTCTCGGTTCATCTCATTCTCATCATCCAACGTCACTCCTATTTTCCAAACATCGGTTACATATCTTGCATTAATCGGTTGATCATACGAACACGGTGAGCAGATCATAGGAACACCTTCACAAATGCTCTCCAAAGTCGAGTTCCATCCGTTATGCGTCCAGAAGCATCCTATAGCTCGATGAGCCAGTACTTCTTGTTGAGGAGCCACTTGACTATACGTCCTCTTTCACCTACGTCTTCCATGAACCCTTTCGGCAAGGACTCGAGCCACTGAGAGCCATAGACCGAACCAGGTCGAACCACCCACAGGAACCGCTGCTTGCTGTTCGCTAATCCCCAAGCCATATCGGTAAATTTAGCTTCACCCATCTGAGCAATACTCCCGAAACTCACATAGACTACAGAGTTGACCGGTTGGTGGTCTAACCACGAAATAGAGCTTCGGTCTTGTTCTAATAAACTGCTAGATGAAGCCGGAAAATATTTATGAAATGGACCGATTGGGAAAAAGCGGAATATGAAAATCTTGCGATAACGCTGAAAACGCAGGCTCTTCTAGTTCTTTGTGTTGGTTTGACCTCTCACAAACACACTCAAACAATTTAAATACTCGAATTAAGAAAAGAAAAAACTAACTAATAATGTGTAGTAGGTATAGGAAAGTTTCTGCAGAAGAAAGTTAAAGAAGAAGGTTGTACTTTATTCAATAAGCTAAATGCCTTTAAATAGGCAACCATACAACGTACATATGACTCAATCAAAAGATACCATTATACTCTCCCTAATACCGGACAAAACAAAGACCCGTTAAAAACCTTGCTGAATACAAATTTAAACTCACGTGCACTCATGGACTCACAAACTCTAGTTGGGCTATGACCCATTATTTGACCCATTAAACAAAACATTTCTGACCCATTATTTGATAAACTTATTGAAAACACTTCTGACCCAAATAAAGCCCACAACCCATGTCAAGATTATCCAACAATTTGAAAGCGTTGAATATGATCCCAGAAGACGCCTTTGTTTCTTTGATCATGTTATGTATCACCTCCTTGTTCCCCTTCTCTGACCGATCTTTGTGAATCTTTTCTATGTTGTTTTCCGTCATCAACGCAAGCTCTTCTTTGACGGTGGTATTGAAGTAGCTCTTCTCACCAAGAACAAAAGCTGCATAAACAGGGATGCATGACATACTGCTTGTTCTCAACACAATTCTTTTAAGTTTCAAACCGTCTGCAACCGACTGAGTGAAATGCCATAGTGCGTCTGAGATCAAGCACGTCACAGGCTCGAGTTCTAGCAACTTAGCCATGCAGACAGTGAACGGGTGGATGCAGCTTTTGTTCAAGAAGTTGATGACGTAATTACAAGTATCTAGATTCAAACTTCTGTTTTCGGACTCAAACAAGCCGTCGGAGATTGACTTGAAGGTGAAGTGTGGGTAGTTTGATGGATTTGGAGAATTGAGATCGGTGTGAATGATGGTAATCTTGAAGCCTTTGGTATAGAGAATGTTTGCTAACTGAAGCATTCGGTTTATGTGGCCTTGAAATGGTAAAGGAAAAAGCACGAGCCGGCGGTTGTTTGACCGTGATTCGACAGTTGCCGCTGGTTCGTGATTATTCATGGCTATCTTGGTTAGCTTTGCCTTTGTTAGTGTTGTTTATATAAAACACACGTATGTCTAATGGTCTCTTGCTAGTTTGGAAATGGTCCTAAATATTGATTCATATTTAATGCCATCAATTTTATATATAAAAGAAGCAAATCATGAATGTTGTGTTCAATCAGCATTGAATCACCTACCTTCTGAAAAAAACTACAAATAACAGGAATAAACAAGGCTGTAATAACTAAAAATCTAAAAAAAAAACAATAAGAAGAATTAAAAATGAAAATTCGACTGGTAATAATTTATTTAATCTAAAAAACAATAATAAGAATTAAATATGAAAATGCGACTGGTAATAATTTATTTAGTTTGATGAACGAAAATCGGAGGAGAGATAAGAGGTGAATTTATATAAATGGGTGTAAAATGTTGGTGATTCACGTGAAATCAGTTGTTTGAATATACACAAATAAAATAATTATCAAAAAATAGAAATAATTTTGAAAGATCAAACAAGGTGTAAACAAGCAAACGAATCAAAAGTGTTTCTAAGCTATCAAAGATGGTCTTGCTAAAAGCTCGAATCAAGTTGAGCTCAAACTTATAAATAATCGAGCCTAAACCTTAACCTTACTTATCCAAGCCTAAACTAGACTTTTATTCTATAGAGTTTTAGTTAGTATATGTTCATTTAAAATTTAATATATACACACACATAATGTTAAATCTCTATAAATACATATAAACTTATAAACTAATTGATAAATACAAAACTAGCCGACCTCTAGCCGCGCTCATGCTTTTAAAAACTACATATGAATTAAATTAAAGATTTAAGAAAATAGAGCTGGAACTGCCAACGAGTTAAGCTCACATTTAAACACCTTCTTGCAACTCAGGGTGGTGGGGTGTGGAGTTGGGGAAGGCATCAGGGTGGTCCTTAATGTTTAGTTTATGGATTCAAGACTAGAAGTACTCAATTTGTTTACGTAGATCTATTACATTACACCAAACCAGAATGAATTTATTTTCAACCAGCAACATTAAATTACGTACCTTGTTAGAAAATGACCAATTACAGGAATCAACATTTAAAATAATTTGTTTAATCTTAAACTAATAAAAAATGCTAAAAATAATTCATAATCTAGAAAGGTTTAAACTAATAAAAATTACTAAAAATAATTCATAATCTAGAAAGGTAAAAGGGAGTGTGATATTATATTATATATGAAATTAAATGGGAACAGATAGAAGTAAATTTGAAATATTTAACACATGATTTTAGGAAGTGGAATGGAAGTTGCAACACATGATTTTTTATTTTTTATTTTTTTGGAGTGCAACACATGACTTTAGGAAATGGACTCTTAAGACTTGCATTAACTTAGTTATGCACTTGCAGTTAAAAAATATGTACTTTTTGTGTGGAATGCTACATATGATTTTATATGTGGGAATATGTCTTTAAGTTATAAGTATTTTTTTTTTCTAAAACATTGTTGTAATGATTTGGATGCAGATGCACGACTTATGGATGTTAAGGCTTTAGACATGGACAAACAATATTGTAATTAGGTTGTCCTTTAGAATTCGGGGTATTTGAAGGCCATTGTGAGTAAAAAAAGGTCACTAAATATATAGTTATATGAAAATTTGTAATAGGACGATCAATGAGTCAAAACTAAATGACTATTTTCAATTAGGTTTTAAATTTATTTGTGAGTTTTCGTTTATATATATATATATATATATAGACTTAAAAATTTTGGACCTTGGTGACACTAATTATATATTAATCTCAACATAATTAATAAGTTAAATACACTATTAAACCATGCGTAAGACTATACGGTGTGGGAGGGCATGAAGTGTGAGGAATTAAACGCCACGTGGCAGCCACATCAACAGGGGTGGGAGGGGTGTGAGAGTGGCGTTTTATAAAAAAGAGCCAATCAAAACCAACCCAAAATCCACCAACCAATGAATAGCCGCCACTACACCACCTATTTGCCCCCACGCCAATGAAGAATTCCCCGTGCTCACCACCATGCCACCCCACAGGAAAGTGTTCCTAGCGTGAGGGGCTTTCACATCATCACCACACCCACCACTCCATGTGGTCTTAGGCATCTTTCCTCACATTAGCATCATAAGGTTTCTTCAAAAAAATGTTTGATGATTAACGCTCCTTAATATTCTTTCAATCATTACTTTCCATTTTTTTCTTTCAATTTGACGTTATACTAAAAAAGCTCATCCCCCTTCATTTTTTTAAAGGCTTAATTTTGTTAAAACCAAAAAAACACATACAAGCCAACATACCAAACAGGCCTAACCACTATTTACATCTAGCTACAAAAATGAAAATTATACGATTGTTCCCATTCTAGTTATACTATATTCGATCGGTTTTTCACATAAAAATCCAAGTGTTCTTAGCTCGTCCAAAATATCACTAACAACCAGTCTTTTTTATTTGAAAATGACCTTGTTCTTGTCAACTATAATAACCAACAAGTTAAGAGAATCACAGTTTGTACAAGAAGTTGTTTAATAAGAACTCATCTATCCTCGTTCCTAGCTCCTTCCCCTTCATACCCTTATAACATCTACGGAGATGTGTTGGAGACATTATCAATATTTTTCTTATCCTATAATACCCATTACACAGTTTTATAACTAGCCTCGGAAATCAGAATTATAGGAAATTTCAAATTTTATTCGATCCCAAGGTACATTAACTAACTGAAATAAATTCCTGCTGAAAAAATTAATGTCTCACCTTTTTTTTGAACGGCTAACTGCTTTCTACGTGTAAACCCACCCTTTCGGAGCTATGTCCAAAGGCCGACTACTCGACCACCGCTAGAAAGCGTAGCACACCCCTGATACGCAGAAACCCCATGGAATAGGTAAAACTACGCCCCCCTTGGACTCGAACCTGAGTAAAACCCCAGGCCAAACCTTCACCGAGATGGGAACAACCACTATGCTATAGTGGAGGACCCTATGTCTCACCTATTTTTACAGTTCCTATGTAAATATTTTATTATTTTTTTTTGTATATAACTTTTTTAGCGGCAACTTAAAACTTTTATTGTAAGAAAATTTTGAGTTATTATCTTATTTTGAAAGATATTTGTGTTATTTGAGTTATTATTTTGTTTTGAAAGATCTTTGTGTTGTTTAAAAAGATTGAAAGATTTTTGTTTTATTTAAAATAGATTCATACGAGTTAACTCTTCTCAATCTACATTTCACAAAATAATTAAAATAACATCTAAGGCCAATAGGTAAATCTTAACTTTTTTCAACATCATATAGACGCCATATTACTCTTTTTTTCTCTTTTTTACTTCCCCTTGTCCTAAGAAAATGGTTAACGTTATAACTCTACTTAACCCACTATTATTTAATTATTTTAATATTAAGTATTTAAATTAAATATACAAAATAAATAATAAGAATAGTACCATTTCATTAACTTTATAGATAAAATAAACATTGATAATAAATAGCATCGATTTCTTATTTCTTTTTTTTTTTTTGCCTAAGTTAACATGTTAACCAACGGAGGTTTTAACACTCCTTAACATGAGGAGGAAGTAGTTTGAAAGACATGTTAACTTTTCATGTCATCTTTAATACCAATGAAGTTAACAAGGCCTAATGGTCTAGTCAAATTTTAACGGCACATTAATTTTTATTATAACTGAACTAGCAAGATGAGATAAATGCGAACGGTTAGGAAATTCGAGAAGCTAAAGCTAAACCATATAGATCAATCTAATGAGTGAAGTTTTGATCGATTTCTTATCCAAAGATAAGTGTTTGTTTTGATATCGTTCATCACCTTCATACTTATTGTGTGTTTGTTGTTAAAAATGAATTCATGGTCAAATTTATCACACTGATTTTTTATTTTCTTATGATGTAACAACCTAATTTTCTAAGAGTTAAATGCCCTTTTAGTCCTTGTGGTTTGAGTCATCTTATCAGTTTAGTCCAAATATTTTATTTTTTCGCATGTGGGTCCAAAAGGGTTTTATCGTATCCATTTTAGTCCACTAGATTAACTTCATCCATTTTTCGTTAACGAGAAGGGCAATTCGGTCATTTTATATGGTCGAATTGCCCTTCTAGTTAAGAGAATTACATATAAAATGACCGAATTGCTCTTCTCGTTAGCAGAAAAAATGGATGAAGTTAACCTAGTGGACTAAAATGGCAATGGTGAAACCTTTTTGGACCACATGCGAAAAATAAAACATTTGGACTAAACTGGCAAAATGGCGCAAACCACATAGACTAAAATGACATTTAACTCTTCTTTTTAAATCCAAATAAATTTTAATTACGCATCCAATCGATAGGTAGACATAATCAAACTAAGAACATGCCCAATATGTTGAGATGTTGCTGAAAACACATATCATCTTTTAGCCTCCTAAACAAGAAACGACTTGGTAGTTAACAACAAAAACACATCATCAAGCTTAAAGCTTTTATCAGGACCAAAAACACATTAACAGATTAAGAAGGAAATTGCTAGATGTTTTATTTAAAATTGATATCATTTTTGAAATTACAAGTCTAATTCACAAGTCTCTCCATTTATTACATGAAAAAGAAAAATATTGCATACATTTATCTGTTTTTGTGTTTTTATTTCAGAATAAATATACAGAATTAACTCTAACTGATTTTCGCAAGTCAAAAGGATGAAATATAATCGACTAAGTTGTTTAATACAAGAAGAGCCACCTTCGGCGAGGGAGAGGTTTACCATCTCCTTAAGAGAAGTTACTCTCTCACGCATTTCTTCTCCTTCTTTATCCATCATTACTCGCTTAATCACCATCTCGATTCCCACCCTTTCGAACCCATCCTCTAACATAATGCCAATCTTCCAAACATCACTCACATATCTTGCATTTATCGGTTGGTCGACAAAACATGGGGAACAAATCATGGGAACACCTTCACATATGCTCTCCAATGTTGAGTTCCATCCATTATGAGTCCAAAAACACCCTGTTGATGGATGAGCAAGTACTTCTTGTTGAGGAGACCATTTCACTATGCGCCCCCTCTCGCCCATTCTTTCTAGGAATTTCTCGGCAATGCCTCCAGCCATTCTGAACCAATAACTATTCCTGGTCGAACCACCCACAAAAATGGTAAACCGATATTAGCCAACCCATGTGCCACTTCTTGAAATTCTGACTCGGTTATATGTGCAACACTTCCAAAACTAACATACACTACTGACTTGGGAGGTTGTTTGTCTAGCCATGAGTGAATAGTTCGGTCTTGTTCGATCAAGCTGCTTGAAGACGCTGGGAAATACTTGTGGAATGGACCTAATGTGAAGCTTGGAACTGGAAAATATCGGGAGAGAGTGTCTAGATCAGATTCTTCGAGTTCTTTGAAGGTGTTCCATATGATCCCTGATGATGCCCTCATCTGATTAAGCATGTTGGTGGTTAAGTCCCCCATACCTTGTGGATTGATCGTGATATCTGCAATGTCTTTAAATTTCAAAAGTGGAAATTCTGGCACTGATGCTTCACAATCTGAATCTGGAAACGTCGATCCAACATTTTGGTAAGTATACATCGCAAACACGAAAACAGGTTTAGTGTTACCTAAGGTTGGTTTTGAATTAGCAGACACGAAAACTTACATAAAGTACATATTAGGGGATCACAAGCAAACCAATCAAATGCCAACACGTGTAAAAGCATGGCTAAGCCTTAGCCCATGGCTAAAAGCAATGACCAAGCCTTAGCCATCGGATAAAATTTAGCCGATCTATTACAGATGTACTGATTCAATTGGCACTTTCCTTGGAACCTTAGAACTTTTCATTCTTTATTGTGCTGGCCAAGGCTTTGCCGACGCTACTTATCTGGCGGTAACTGATTGGTTTGTTTTGAATGTCTATTTAAAATGTTTAAAAGTTTGTAAAGAGTACATAATGTCTATTTTTCGTGATTTTCCCTTTTATAAAAGTGATTTGTCAGAGAATAGAATGATATGAAAGTGTTTGACTGACCTTGTTTTGTAAGGTAAAAGCAAGCTTTTTTAGAGTAAAAGGGTAAAGCATCATAAGCAAGGGTGCAACCGAGACCACTAGTCCGGAGCACTATCCGAGGTAGCTTCAAGTCATCTGCCACTGCCTGCGTGAAGTAGAAACCCGCATCTGTGATTACACAAGCAACCCGTTCTTCACCGTGTTCCGTCAACAACCCAGCTAGACAATCAGTAAACGAATCTACACAACTTTTGTTTAAGTACCTAACAAAATAGGTAACATCTGGGTTCGTAGGTAACTGGTCAGCGATCTCAGAAAAGCTGTCCTTAATGGGCTTAAAGGTGAAGTGAGGATAGTTGGAAGGCTTAGGAGAGTTGTATTGAGTGTGTATAATTGTAATTTTAAAACCGCGGGTGTGAAGAATGTTTGCTAGCTGAAGCATGGGATTGATATGACCCTGAAAAGGCATAGGAAACAATATTATTCTCCGGCTCTGGAGCATGCTAACGCTTCCAAGAGTCTCCATGTTCTACAAAGTTCAAAGCCAATTGCAATAAAAATGTTGGCCTAATGAATTGCCTGTATACATGCTAATTTGCATTCATTATTGCGTCCCTTCCTGGACCACTGGTAACAGGTGCATGGTAGCTCGTCTTTTATTTCATTAGTCTTTTTCGTCTGCATGTCAATATAGGAATATGTAATATACATGATGTAGACGATAACCAGCATCACCAGGCCCCTCTGGTGGATCTCCCTTTCTTGTACGCAAGCAGTTAGCGCATGCAGAAAGTCCTGCGGCATCTCTGCGATTCTTGTCACACCCCGGCCCTCCCTCTGGGTCTCCTTTACTACTTCTCTTCATGTAGCCCCACGTAGCCACCGAATGCACCACATGACCTCCGTCGCATATAAAAGATTTGTAAACTTAAAAATATCTAAACTTATCTAATGAAAATGAATATATTAACCATAACAATGGAGTGTAACATAAACGATTTTGATAAATAGGCTAAACAGGATCGCAGTAACAGACCTAGAAACTTTTGTTACATGGGAAAAAAATGGGTCGGGCCAAAGTGAATCGATTATGAAAAGATAAATAGCCCTTCATATTTTTCTTTCTCTAATAGCATAACTATTATAAAACCTCGTTGGGCCAACTATGGACAATGCTTATGTTTTTGGTATGTTTAATGGTTGAAAAAAGAAAGAAAGAAAGAAAGAAAATGGATTTATACAGACTATAATGAATTATGATGTTTAACCTTTAATTTCAAATTTCTAAAATCTATACAATGATAGATCGTATTGGATTGTATAAGTTAACACTCTTAGTCCTTCAAATTGAATAATTATAGTGCTTATATTATGTCAAAACAAATGGAGGCTAGTAAGTAATTAATTATGTTCATAAATATAATGTAGTGGTAGCAAGCTGTTGTGAATGGTGTCCCTCTCCTTGAGGGTTAGAGTCTCGTGTTAGAGATTAAAGAGTATAATTAATGAGGGTGTGCGTTAGTCGTTAAAAAAGTTAAGTAATTAACCTAAACAAACAAAATATTTCAATAATCAAATAATAAATAAACAATACTAAACGTCAACTAATTCAATAATTGAAAAATGAGATTATTCAGGAATAAACGTTGAATGCTGAGATTAGGCATTGAATTTAATATAAAACAAGAAATAACCAAATTAAATTATAATTACAACACACATATACCGATGCGAATCGTGTCGAGACAGGGTGAGTCTGCGGCGGTCCAGTCGAGAGGTTGCGGGTCGGCACCGGTCTTGGTAGGGCCAAGGCGGTGTGGGTCAGTGGCAGTAGAAAATAAGGAATTGAAATGCCCGGGCTTCCGTTCTACCGCCTACACAAGAGTTCGTTTGCCATAGGGGTTGCGGCAAAGAGACCCTTTGTCACCTTTTTTTTATTATCGCCATGGAAGCCTTGACGGGAGTTATGAAGAAAGCTTGTGCACTTGGGCTTTGCGAAGGAATCCAGTTTGTAAATAACGGCTCGATGGTCTCACATTTTTATATGCCAACGATGTTATTTTTGTAGGGGCTTGGTCGACCGCGAGTGTCAAAAACCTTAAAAGATTTCTCCTGTGTTTTTATCTCGCCTCAGGGTTACGGGTCAACCTAGAAAAGAGTAGCGTGTACGGGGTAAATGTGAATGGTGGCCAAATCCAAAATATGGCAAATATCCTTGGGTGTAGGGAGGGGTCCTTTCCTTTCAAACACTTGGGACCTTCAAGTTTGGGTAAGCAAGAATTTGGTGAAGCATTGGAAACCGGAACTTGACGTGTTTAAGAAGAGGTTGGCAATATGGAAAGCGAATACATCGTCTTTTGGGGGGAGATTAACGTTGGTCAAATCTGTCCTAAATGCACTTCCAACATATTATTTTTCACTATACCGGGCCCCTATACAAGTAATCGATCAACTCGAAAGGTTACGAAGAAAATACTTATGGGGCATTACAACCGAACAGGGGAAGGTTAACTGGGTCACTTGAGAAAATGTGATAACTCCAAAGGATCTTGACGGTGTCGGCATTGGATCATTAAAAGAGGCGAATCTAGCTATGTTAGCAAAGTGGTGATGGAGGTTCAAGATTGACCCGAAAAGTTTATGGCGTAAAGCAATATGGAGCATACACAGTAACACGAGAACCTGGTAGCAGATAATAAGGTATCCTCAGACATGGGAAGCTATGGAGTCAACATGGGAGGGGCTATTGTCTAGTGGCTTACGTTGTAACTTTTTAATAAATCAGTGTTAATGAATTTGACCAAGAATTCAATGCAACATCAAGCTTTATCACGGCCAAAAACACAAAATACACAAGACGAAATAAGAAGCAAGTCACACGATGTTTATTATTTGAAAATGAAATCATTTGAAGATACAAGTCTCTCATTTAAAGCTCTCAATATTAAATGAAAAAGAAAAGGATTACATGGATAGAACCAGTTCTTGTTTTTTATTTCCTGGTTACATGGAGCATTGCAAGTTATTTTTTTGAGTCAGAATGACGAAATATAATCAACTAACCTGTTTAATGACTGCCAAGATGAGCCACCTTCGGCAAGGGAGAGGTTTACCTTCTCCTTAAGAGAAGTTACTCTCTCACGCATTTCTTCTCCTTCTTTATCCATCATTACTTGTTTAATCGCCATCTCGATTCCCACCCTTTCGAACCCATCCTCTAACATAACGCCTATCTTCCAAACATCACTCACATATCTTGCATTTATCGGTTGGTCGACAAAACATGGGGAACAAATCATGGGAACACCTTCACATATGCTCTCCAATGTTGAGTTCCATCCATTATGAGTCCAAAAACACCCTGTTGATGGATGAGCAAGTACTTCTTGTTGAGGAGACCATTTCACTATGCGCCCCCTCTCGCCCATTCTTTCTAGGAATTTCTCGGGCAATGCCTCCAGCCATTCTGAACCAATAACTAATGCTGGTCGAACCACCCACAGAAATGGTAAAACGATGTTAGCCAACCCATGTGCCACTTCTTGAAATTCTGACTCGGTTATATGTGCAACACTTCCAAAACTAACATATACTACTGACTTGGGAGGTTGTTTGTCTAGCCATGAGAGAATAGTTCGATCTTGTTCGATCAAGCTGCTCGAAGACGCCGGGAAATACTTGTGGAATGGACCTAATGTGAAGCTTGGAACCGGAAAATATCGGGAGAGAGTTTCTAGATCAGATTCTTCGAGCTCTTTGAAGGTGTTCCATATGATTCCTGATGATGCCCTCATTTGGCTAAGCATGTTGGCGGCAAAGTCCCCCGTACCTTGTGGGTTGATTGTGATCTTTGCTATGTCTTTAAATTTCAAAAGCGGATATTCCGGAACTGATGTTTCATAATCTGGATCTGGAAACATCAACCCAACATTTAGAACAGATGAACTTATAAACTAAAAACACCTAAAAGTCTATAATTGCTGTTAGAAGGATATGTAAGATTTTATAACTTATATTATTATACATGAAAGAAGGATATGTATGAAATATTTGAGAGACCTTGTTTTGTAAGTTTAAAGCAAGCCTTTTTGGAGTAAAAGGGTAAAGCGTCATACGTAATGACGCAACCAATACAGCTTGTCCGAAGAGCTACCCGAGGTAGCTTCAGGTCATCCGCCACAGCCTGGGTGAAGTAGAAAACCGCATCTGTGATGACACAAGCAACCCTTTCTTCACCGGGTTCAGCCAATAGCCCAGCCAGACAATCCCTAAATGGTCGTTCACAGCTTTTATTTAGGTACTTGATATAATAGCTAGCATCCGGGTTCGTAGGCAACTGGTCAGCGATCTCGGAAAAGCGGTCCTTGATGGGGATAAAGGTGAAGCTGGGATAGTTGGAAGGATTAGGAGAGTTGTATTCAGCGTGTATAATTGTAATTTTGAAACCGCGGGTGTGAAGAATGTTTGCCAACTGAAGCATGGGATTGATATGTCCCTGGAAAGGTAGCGGAAACAATATTATTTTCCGGCTCTGGAGAGTGCTAACGCTTCCATTGGTCACCATTTTCCGCAAGGCTCAAAGTAAAGCCAAGAAGATTGAATTGGTAATGTGCTTTGTTTTCAACTTTTATAGTAAGTGCAACATCATGTATAGAAATTCCATTTGATAATTGACTGTTAATCTATTCTCCTCCACATATGGTATGGTTCTTACATCTGTAAAAAAGTCAAAATTGGAGTGCCGAGTATGATTAAAAAGTTTCATTGACTTAAATATCACTATGTTTTAATTTCTCTTAGATTAAGTGTACCTAGCAAGCGCCCATGTACACATCAGCTGCTCAAGACGCTAACCACTGCTCCGAAGGTGGCACTAAAGGGGGTGAATGGAGTCGGTGTTATATTGGTCATGCACGTGAAGTCTAAGACACCTTTTCAACCAATCAAGCAATTAGTCATCATAACTTTTTTTTTATTTGTGTTACTTTATTTAACATTAAACAACTACATGCTTTTTAGGTTTATTTATCAAGAGAGCCTACACATATACGACAATAATGTAACAACCACTACACATATTTTAAACATGACCTCAAAGGCTCAAAGTGTCGGTTACTCAAATGTATGTGACCCGCTACACTTTAATAACTAAATTTAATGATATATCACAATAGTATTAGGTTAGGTGATGTGTGCTTGCACCTCTGTCAAATCAATCTCTATAGTGCCCCTTTCCCTATTTCTTAGAATTCAAAATGAGGGTGCTATAGAGGGGGCTATATCTTTAGCGAGTGCTAAAGGATTACGCATGTGGTGTCATTCATTCTCACAAATCAGAATTTCCCTTTTTGATTATCTTTTTTTATATTGTTTAAAAAAGGTTTTAAATGGGCATTATCCCACACCGTGTAAGTTAACAATAAAGCATCTCACTTACATGGCCCATATGTGAAGCTAACGTGGCATTATAAAGCCCCTAGTGGCTTTATACAACACCACCCAACCTTACAATAAATAATTTACCTTTGAGATTATCAGAAATTTAATTAAAATAAACATATCAAATAAATAATAAAAAAATACTGTATGGGCTTTACTAGCAGGTTGGTCCGCATGATGCGACAGGTGTTACCAATGCTTTTTTGGAGAGCACAACTTAACCCGACCTCCTGAAACAACTATTATTATTATTATTATTATTATTTAAATATTTAGTAGTTAGACACTTAAGTATTTAGAAAAGATAATATTGCGCGATGCGACAGGTGCCACCGTTGCTCTTTCGGAAAGCATAATCTAACCCAACCCGCCTTATTATTATTGTTGTTGTTGTTACTATTATTAATATCTACATGTAAGTAAATAAAATAAAATAAAACAAAACGTAGTCTACAAAGTTTTAAAAAGAAGAGAATAAAAATATAACTTATAAAGTTATAAACTTATAAAACTATTAATTAAAAATCAAGTTTATAAGCTAAGCAATATGTAAATTTTTTATATAAATAAAGATTTGATTAAAGTATTATTACTGTTAATATCTATATATAAGTAAATAAAATATCGCTTATAAAGTTATAAAATTATAAAAATATTAATAAAAAAATCAAGTTTACAAGCAATTTAATGAAGCTATTTATAAACTATTATATATTATATTATACAAAAGATAACAAACACGAAAGATTTAATTAAATTAGTGTCAGTAAATTTGGAATTTTATAATTAATAATAATCTTCACATTTAATGCTAAGATATTTTTTGTAGTATATTAGTTAGGGGCAAAATAAGAAGTATTGCATAGATCGTTTGTACCTTACGTTTTAAAATTTATAACAAGGGTTTTAAATTTTTTCGAAATTATATCTCTATCTCAAGAAGATTTTTTATATCGTAATATACATAAATCCTACAAAAAACACATAAATCCATTTTTTTCAGTTTTATTATAGCTTAAGAAATTAAAAATTATTGAAATTACACATAATTCTTTAGAAAGGAAACTGAATAAAGAACTAAACTTCAAAATAAAAATACAATTTCCTACAAAAAAAAAATGTAAAAAATAGAGAACTTACAAAAAAAAATGTTAAATAGAGAACTTACAAAAGAAATAAATGCAAAAGAAGAGCAGCATGAGGCCGACACCCTCACGTGACTTCACCGGTTTCT
Source organism: Scalesia atractyloides (assembly GCA_947069175.1). Taxonomy (NCBI): domain Eukaryota; kingdom Viridiplantae; phylum Streptophyta; class Magnoliopsida; order Asterales; family Asteraceae; genus Scalesia; species Scalesia atractyloides. The sequence goes on along the minus strand of CAMTDV010000116.1, from coordinate 84,551,938 downwards.
CCAGAACTTTTCTGCTTCTTTCATATGCAGCCACCCACAGGACCACTACTTCCGTCGCATACCACCGTTATTTGACACCCTCCAAGGTAAAATCCCCAACTTTAATTAACTCATTGCCAGCATTTTTTTTTTTTACTGTTTATGGGTTTTAGAAAGGAACAGTGAATGTACATTTTGATTTGGGATAACTGGAGCTCTGGAACTAATTAACAACTATTAAATCAAATATATAACAAGTTATTAGACTATGGGGTATGGGTGGCGAATTGGGTGCAATACTGGCTGTTCTACTCTGGGTTGACGTTGCTCGCTTGATGTGGGGATTGTGCTTAGTGGGGCGGTGGGCTGGTGTAACACCCCAAAAACGGGTTTGGTAATCAAACAACGTTAATATTAAAGAACGGGTAAATGAGCGTTAGCGGTGAAAGTTAAACTATAAACAAAATAACTAGGAACAAATAAACCTAGTTAAAAACATGCATATAAGTAACCAAACAATGAGTTGTAGTCTCATTGTTGATTAAAACTAAACTTGAGGGAACAAGGCTGCCAAAAAGGGAACTTATGTTATAAATCTCAAAAATTAAAACACAAAACACATAGTTAGTGTATGTGTGTGTGTGTTCTACGGCTGGAGAACAAGGGAAGTCCTAGTTCAAGCTAAATCCATCAAATTGAAGATCAATTCGAGACTCAAATCAGTGCATGAATATGAATTATTGATCACCTCGATTAGGAGATCATAAGGTATGTCTTAAAGCCTAGATTTGGTGAAGGTTGTAAATTAGTACAAGTAGATTGCTTGTAATTAAATTGTTGGATGATGTTCCTAAGATGAAATTGAGTGTACGTGTATGCTTGATTCATTAGATATAAAGATCACTTGTAAGAAATTAACAAGTAGATATTGAAGTGGGTTTTGATAATATAATAAAGTTGATGATATACTATGTTTAGGATCATCATGCATAGTAATAATAAGAAAGGTACTTGAACAATTGATGAGTTTGAGTACATATTCATACTTGCTATGAAATGGTTTTATACAAAATGATGAAATAGATGTAGAGATAATGTTAGCAAGTATTTGAGATCAAGTTGTATGCTAGTTGTATATAAAACTTGATTATATTAAGTATTCGGATGAATATCTAAGTAATATGGTGGAATGGGTTTCTACATAAAGATGAAAACTCTTAGTCCTAGTATAATGAAGGGATAAATTAGTATTGATAATCGAAAGCTAAGTTAACCTTATGTTAACAATTGCTCGAACTTGTTTAAGTGAAAGAAATTGATATAACTTAGTTGAGAAAAGTAGTTAAAATGGTAGCTTACGAATAATGACTGCCGGGAATTTGATAAGTTGTTTAAATGAGTTGTTAAACTTAATTGCGTATTCGTGTATGTTATTAGGTAGTTGACTTTCAAAAGTCAAACCGACCTATAATAAGATCAAATGGCGATTTTGATATAAAGTCCGTAAGGTGGAACGGTCTTGATAAATAATGACAATCTAACCATCTTGCAAAATGATAAAAGATAGTTTGACCTTGACAAGCTAGGAGGAAGCTTGGAGAGAAGCGGATCAAACGGATCGAATATGCGGAAAAAGACATAATCGGACTTCGAGGTAAGTAAAGCTTACATCTTTTAAATAGTAGATTTACTTATGTAGTTGAATAAGCGTTTTTGGTATTCGGGACGAGATTTCAAAATATGAAGTTCCAACATGGATAGATACGGGTTGGAACAAGTGAATATGGTATTAAACCATGATTTATGGTAAAAGGGTAAAACAGTAAATTAGTCATGTGATGACAAATAAATAAGGAGTTTTGAAAAAGATACCATATGGCGTAAGTCATAATGGGTCAAACGAATTAAGAAATGATTTTTAAGCAATATGATCTTACAGTATAAAATGAAATGGGTTAAATAGGTGAGATGGCAAATAAGTGCCATCTCATAATGACAAATGGTCATTTAGACCGAACAGGTCAAATGGTGATATTTTCACCATTTGATAATGATGACTAACATCGCTTGTTGAATTTTGTAATCATAGAATGAATAGAGCATGATATTAGAACGGATCAATGCTATGAGCCGAGCCAGGTACGTGTAACGGGTCAAAACTCTCAATAAAGAATTAAAGGTCCGATGAGAGTTTAAATAAGTCATAAATGAATAATGGATTACCTAAGGTAAGGAAAATCCAATAATCTAATCCGTAAACATTATGTTCTTAAGAACATAATGATTTTACATAGATTATGGTTGTCACACCCCGACCCGCAGCGAAATAAGAGTCGGGGCATAATTGGGTTATCACCAAAGCTCATGATGTTTACTAAAATGTTTCATATTTATTAAATTCAAATTACAACTTAAATATTCAAATCAAATCCATACAATTACAAGGAAATGAAACTAAGTAAAACAATCCCAAGCTTAAACTGATTTATTCTTCTAGGCCTTCCTATGTGTTTCTTGCCTCAACTGGATCACCTGTATCATGTGTAAAACGGGGGATATTTTGGGTCAACAAAAGTTGGCGAGTGAACCTTGAGAAAACATTGTTATTAATTTCTTGTTGTATTTAATATTGAAAATTTGTGCAATAATCACATGTGAGCAAACATATTGTCACACCCCGACCCGCAGCGGAAAAAGGTGATCGGGGCATGATTGGGTTTTCATCAAAGCTCATGACATTTATTACAATGTTTCATATTTATTATTACAATTTAAAGGAGTTCATACAATCAAATCATACAAGTACAACATGTTCTATACATCTTTCTAGACTTCATTTTTTTCTTCTAAGGCACTTTCCTATGTGTTCCTTGCTTCATCCTGTCCACCTGTATCATGTGTAAAAATGGTTTTTGGATCAACAAAAAGTTGGCGAGTGAATCCTATGAAAACATTTAAATGTGTTTATTGAATTGATTATAAAATAAAGTGCATAACCACATTTGAGTAAATATAGATGTAAATTTATTCACAAAACACATAAAATTAAATATTGCACACACATACAACAGTTGATTGTTTTGAGGCACGCGTTGTTCAACTCGTCTCCCACGAGGAACTGATGGGCCTAATGAATGAGTTTTGAGGCACGCGTTGTTCTACGAACTGATGGGCCTAATGAATGAGTTTTAAGGCACGCGTTGTTCAACTCATCTCCCACGAGGAACTGATGGGCCTAACAAATAATTTGCATACAACTTGACAATATGTAATACATAACAACAAACAATATTTACATTCTAAGTTTAGATCATAATATGGTACAGCACGAGTTTGAATAAGCGAATTAGTTTAAGCGACACATGATACACCCCAAAACATGAATAAAAAGGGGAATTTGTAAGAATTCACTCACAGTGGGTGCGTTTCTTGGATTGATGATGAATGCGTACGAATTCGGATTTAATCGGCAAGGGAACTAACCTAAATAATAACATAATAGTTCGATAAATAAATAAACTCTAATTTGAGATTAGTATTTTTAATTAGTGTTCTTAATGGGATTGTTCGGTTTATTTTTATGGTTTGCGTCATTTTGCCAGTTTAGTTTAAAGGTTTTATTTTTCATCTTTGGGTCTAAAAAAGTTTCACCGTTGCTATTTTCGTCCACTAGGTTAACTTCATCCATTATTTCTGTTAACGAAAAGGGCAATTCGATCATTTTATATGGCCGAAATGCCCGTCTAGTTAACATAATTAAATATAAACTGATCGAATTGCCCTTCTCGTTAACCAAAAAATGGATGAAGTTAACCCAGTATACTAAAATAGCAATTGTGAAACCTTTTTGAATTCATAGTCAAAAAATAAAATACTTGAACTAAACTGACAAAATAGTCCAAACTTGATGAACTAAAACCGCATTCAACTCTAAAAAAAAGCCATTACTCATCGTTGATAATTATCCATCAGAATGTCTCTGTGTGTCTGGCCCATTCTTCTTAAACTTAGCCCATGGCTTTTATTTTTTTAAATCAGCCCACCATGCATTCCTAAAAAGTTAGTTACACGGAGAGTTTATATGGTTTGATTAAAATTATGGATTACACATTTAGCTTTCAACTACCTTTTTTTGTTCCAAAAAGGCAAAAACTTATCAGGGTTAATTTGGCTAGTTAGTTTAAGGCATTTTGGCCAATTCATGATTGACAAACTAAAATTAAAAAAACAGAAGTTACAAATTATACTAGAATTTATCGAAATGTTGAAAACAAAAAAAAACTAAAACTGTGTGTTTGTTAAAAGACGGTATGTTTTTTTTAGTTTTGGTATTATAAACACACATATTATTATTAACTTATTTTGTTTTAGTTTTGGTTTTAAATTTCTGATTATTACAAGCCCCAAGTGTTTTAGATACAGCAACTAAGCTCTTTTTATTTCTCTTACAAGCCCCAAGTGTTTTGTAATCACATGTTGAATATTTGTTCATATTTTGGGCTAACTTAATAATGGTGAAGTTATTACCAGCTGCTAAGGACTTTTATTCATGGGCCATTAAGAAGCAGGATTTATAAATAAAGAAAACAAAAATAATCTAGCTGCATTACTGCTTCATCATTCTGATTTTAGGTATCATTTTCACTGATTTAATAACTAATACTGCGTCTGTATTCTGGAACATCATACATATTTTATTCTGATTTTTGGCTGATTGTAATCTTATTTTGGGCAGATTTTAGTCATTCATTAGTTTGATTGGTTAGATTAATCTTAACCATGTTAGATTGAACAAAGGAGGATGAATAATACATATGAAAAGGGCCCCCGTTTTTTACTATGCTTTAGGCCTTCAAAATGGTTGAGTTGCCCTTGCCGCACCGCACAGTCACGTGGGAGACCCCAACCAGCCCATTTCCACGCCCCCTAGTTTTAATACGATATTTTAGTTTGGTGAACTAGATTATAATTTAAGTAAATCTTTGTATATCGTCCCATTTCCACACCCCTTGTTTTTAATACGATATTTTAGTTTGGTGAACTAGATTATAATTTAAGTGAATCTTTCTAAATGTATCTTACGCATATTTTGCGAAGAAGATTGAAAGTTTATGAGAGAATATATATGTATGTGTGTGCGTCCGCATGCATGATAAAGGTTAGAACTATTAGGAATGAATGCGTTTTTTAATTTTATTCAACAAATGCTTTAGACATACATAGTTGAGATTTCAAACGTTCTGACAAGTTTTAACATAAAATATATGAAAAATAAAGAGTTAACTGTGGTTTGTTATTTTTTCACCTTTAGTCCCTATCTTTTCAAAATAACATGTTTGATTCTTGTGGTTGGCTCACTTGTTGCTGGGGTAGTCTCTACATTGGATGGACGTTAACTTATACAGTAAGTATGTGTAAATTGACAAAATTGCCCCTAATATAAAAAACAATGAAGTTGATATATAATATTAGAGTGGGTCCTACCTCTGTCAAACCCTAGACCATCTTCATCTTTTCCAGATCTCTGTTCTGTTAGATATTTTAGTGTAATCGGGATTAACTTGGTAACCAAAGAAAATGATGATGTACAGCAAACAAGTTAGGAGGTCTGGGGAGTGCACGCTTATTCGAGTTGTTATAGTTCCAAGGGGCAACGCCCCCTTGGCAGGGGTCCGGGAGCAACGCCCCTGAGAGCAGGGTCCCAGGGGCGGCAGCCCCTGGCAGGGTCCAAGGGGCAGAGCCCGTGGCTGGGGTCAGCTTGGAAAAATTTTATTTTAATTAAATTGCTTTATAGAAAATGCCAATTATTTTTATAAAATTCGTCACAATTTTGTAGATAAAAATTAAGGCGCCAATTTAATTAAATTCGAAATTTGAATTACAAGCGACCATAACTACAAAGTGGCAGTTATCTGTGAATGATCTCCAAAAATTTGTGAGAGTGTTTTTTGGTCATTCTGGTTCATACGAATTCTAGACAAAACAATTACTCTTGTTCCAATTCTCGATATCAAAGTTGTATCCGATTGAATTGTTCGATAGAACCACCGAAATAATTTGATCTGAGTGTGAATACACGCCTCTCTGATTATCTGGTTTCTGAAATTCCCCAACATGTTCCATCTTCTTCACGCCACCATTTCCAACACATCATCCCCATCTCTTTGCTGACCATCAACAACAACAAACTGGCGATGTCGAATTGATTGTTAAATAATCACGATGTCAAAAATTTGTTAATTTGTCTTTAGTGGTAGAGTTTCTGAAGAATCCGGCGTCTGCGGTGGAAGAAAACATCTCCGGCGACGGCAAAAGGTGGTGGAGAAAGTTAGGTATAGTGGTGGTTGATGATTTTTGTAAACACGATGGCTGATCGGAGCGCCATTGAAGCCGGCGAATAATGTTGTGATTGATTTCATTCCAAATATCGATCATCATTTTGGAAGCAGAGTATATGTTGAATAGTTTTGAATTTGATTTCATTGTGTGTGTGTTGTTGAACGAATAACAACACTTGGAGTCCAAGCAATTGATTTGAATTTTAAATTAGTTCTAGATTTCAAAGTTATGTAGGTTTAGTAGTTATCTGGTTGTTTAGATTTCAAAGTTATTTAAGTGAATCGAAAGCTTCTGATTAATATAAAGAAATAGCTGATTTAGATTTTATTCTCTTTCTATTCTTTATCATTGTAATCTTTATTATTAAAGATTAATAGAACAAGTCGAACGGTTGTTCAAGTCTTGGGTTTTCCGATTGTGATCCTGGTTTATGACCCACTTTAATATTTCACATGTGTGAGCATGTGTAGATTTAATGGTTGTATCGAATTTGTTGTCACCAGAGACGAGATCTAGACCGATGTATAGGTGATGACGGGCGATGGTGGTGGTGATGGTGCAGGGTGGAGGAGCTTGAAGATGAAGTTTAAGATAGTGGTGGGTCATTGGGTGAGGGGTTGGGGTTGGGGTGTGACCATGCCTTAGCTATTTTACAATTGTTTAATGTTTAATTGTTAATTTTAATATATTAAGGGTACTTTAGTCATTGAGTTAGCCGGATAAACTAATGGTCATCCTGTGTTGGGACTACCCGACTAACAAGTAAGCAAACCACAGGGATCAAACATGCTATTTTGAAAAGGTGGAGACTAAAGGTGAAAAATGCAAACCACAGGGATAATCCAGGCAATTAACTCAAAAAGAAATAAAAAAATCAAGAATCTTAAAAAGTCTAGTCACCAAAAACTAAGTAATAAACTTAACAATACAATTGGAATAACGCCTGTAGGATCTTGTAATTATCCAGAGAATGTGTAGAATTTGTATATGCTGTTATGTAAGTTTATCAGGTAATATGCGAATATGTGACTTCTATTTGTAAGTGCTATCGAGCATCCGACACACCTTTAAACCACTTTGATTCTCACATTCAGTTTCAGTAGAATATTATGTTATATGATGTTTATGTTTATTTAAACTTATACCTAGAGACATTTAACATGCAACAAGCTTATGTAGTTATAATATTCATTGTTACATGTGTTATGTTTCGAAGTTGGATGCTGCAGAGGGTGTGGGCTATGATTCTGGGAGAGCAGAGAGCAGCAGTTATATCATACGTAATGACGCAACCAATACAGCTTGTCTAGCTTCAGGTCATCCGCCACAGCCTGGGTGAAGTAGAAAACCGCATCTGTGATGACACAAGCAACCCTTTCTTCACCGGGTTCAGCCAATAGCCCAGCCAGACAATCCCTAAATGGTCGTTCACAGCTTTTATTTAGGTACTTGATATAATAGCTAGCATCCGGGTTCGTAGGCAACTGGTCAGCGATCTCGGAAAAGCGGTCCTTGATGGGGATAAAGGTGAAGCTGGGATAGTTGGAAGGATTAGGAGAGTTGTATTCAGCGTGTATAATTGTAATTTTGAAACCGCGGGTGTGAAGAATGTTTGCCAACTGAAGCATGGGATTGATATGTCCCTGGAAAGGTAGCGGAAACAATATTATTTTCCGGCTAGTTGTTGACCGGATCACGGTATCCCTGCTTTCATGGGTCTCCATATTCAGCTAGGCTTAACGCAGAGTGTAATCTGGCTATGACTTGTCAAAATAGCTGCTGAGTATGACTAAAAAATTACATTAATCTACATTATGTATGACATTAACTTTAAGTTTGGAATTTTCTTCATTCAGTATTAACAAAATAGGAATCTGATATCGGTGTGTTTTAATTTCATAAAATATACTGTTAAATGGGACCTGAAAGTGTCTGGTGACTCACCTAGAATTGACCCGACAGGATACTTTAGAGCATGACTCTGCACAGAACATTTTTTATGAGATTTTAAACCTTTGGACAAATTTTATGAAAATAAATTAATCTTAACAATACAATTGAACTAACCTAAATCAAGTAATATCATGCATGATTGCATGATCTTGTAAACATCTGATAAATATCTACGAACGTCTTGCTTGTATTTTTAAAATCTTTTTGGCATTTTGACATCCGGTATACTTGGAACCATTCTAATTAGACGTTCATTTCAGTTGAATATAATGTTATCTAATAGTTATGCTTGTGCTAACATGCTATAGGATTATTGTTCATGAGACCTTTAACATGCTAGGGGAATATTGTGCTATCATTCATTATTACTTGTAATTTATTAATTAATGGTATGAATTGTACTAAACTCTTCTATACATGGCGACTCTTAAAAACACCCTCAAACTTAATTTTGTTACTAGTCAACCTTCACACAGATCGTTTATTAATCAGGTTAATAATATATGTCAACCCAAAACACAACATGTTTATTAAACGGGTTAGAGTTTCTAACCCAAAACTTGATCATTTTCATGTCGAAAATTGTTGAGACGTACATTAGCCACATTATACTTATTTTGTGGAGATGTATGGATCGGTTCTAATACATTCATTTTAGATTGTAAGGGGATGGATGGTGTATGCATGCCCCACACACCATCTCATTAACCGAGACTGCTTCACATAACAATATGTAATTTATAGTTAATAATAAATAAATAGAAAGTATTATTGGTCGGTGAATAGCATTTATTAGCAATCCAAACAAAAAAAATTGTAAAACTACCAAACAAAAAATAGAAAGCCAGTTAACCATGTCGTTTTCATCTTTTCACAACATTTTCCAACGAAACATTCACGGCTTCACATAAAAACCTGAGCGACTTGGCACCGCCGGCAACTACCGCACCACCACCCAACAGTCTCTCATAATACTCCACACAAAACAAAGACATCGTCAGCTCCATCTCATTCCGGTCCCACACCCGCCTCTCCTTGAGTCGACTCACCAGCGGCCGCACACACACCATGTACAGCCTCCGGTACCCACCCAGCGCCATAACAACCGACCGAGTTCCAACAGACAATTGCCGGAAGCACAAATGTTCCCATAACGAGTCGTTGCGAACGATGGAGCACCATTGTCGACACACGCAAGCGGCCACACTTAACGACCGGCCATCGAGTCTTCGCAAGACTTCAGTTAATATATCTACGTGATCGGTTATGGTATGTGGAGACTTGTGTTTCTTTCTCATGGTTTCTCTCTCTAAATGTACGTTGGCATGTGTATGCAACATTTGGTGATTTGTGAGGTGGAACTGATGAGGGTATTTGTAAGATGAAGAAGCTATCGATGGGACAGGTGGAAAATGACAACTAGCAAAAGTCCAAGGGGGTGTGAGGGAACAGTGACAATCGCTTAGGGGGTTAATTTAGACTAGGGGTGATCATCATTTGTTGAGGTTAGGCATGGTCATATAGGTTTTAGATTTTGTTTCCGTTTAAACTGAATCTGAATACATTTTTTCGAAAGATGTAGCATATTAAGGAATCTGTGTTTTAGCGGGGTATAAAATCATATCAAGTAACATCAATTTTATACCACTATTAGCGAATGCCAACACTAGAAAAGCTTGTAAAAACAAAATAAAATAATAAAAGGAAAAAATAAAATCGAACGAAAAACAAACGTTAATTCGTTGAACCACACACACCCGTTGTGGCGTGATAATCCAAAGAAATTAGTCCGACAAGTAAAACATAGAAAAAATAACTAAGCCGATCTAGAGTTGCTATGTCAAACAAGAATAAATACACACCTTGTGCCGGGCATGTCAAACGAGAAAAAAATAGACAAAAAACGTTGAACCTTACTCGTAAATTGCGGCATAATAACTTACAAAATTTAGAACGAAACGTAAAATAAAAAACTTGCGAAAGATGAAAGCATGGAAGACCAACATTGAAGGTAAAAAAGAATTTGGATTAAACGGCAAAAAAATGAAAAGCTTAGATTAAAAGTAAAAATCAAGAGGTTAAATTGTAAAATATGAGAAGTTTTTGGTTAGAAGTGAAAAATCAATTTCTTTCGAAACCTCTTAAGCATAGGGTACAATGCTATGAAGCACAAAATTTTTTAAATTAATAGTATGGAAATAAAAATTTCGGTTACATTTTTATACTTAATAAATCTGTTTTTTTATTTTCTTCATATTTTTGCGATAATATCATTAAATAATCAAAAATATAAAATAATGCCTAATTGCTTGTTCTTGTATAAGTGTAATGTTCAAGTAAATCCATATATCCGAATTTTTATTAGATATTAGATATATTTATATAAATTCAATAGATATTAATAATTTATTAGATATATGTTAATAATATTAGATAGGGTTATTGGATTTTAATAATCCAAAGTTTTAGTAGTTGCCTGATAATAATCCTAACTTCAAAAATTCCATGTGACAATCTCAACTTATAAGATTTTGGCCCTATTGATCTTTTTGTAACTGAGTTATAACCCAGGTAGTTCTTGATGACGTGGACGATGACGTCGATGCTGATGTGTAAAAAATGAGCTGGTTGATTATGTGGACGCTGATGTGTTAAAAAAATGAGTTGGTTGATTATGTGGACGCTGATGTGGCACATAACTTTATTATATGCTAACATGGACAATGACTTGGCACCTCCACTATCATCAACTACCACTACCACCACCGCCATCAACACCGCCCACCACCATTGCCATCTCCACTAACACCACCGCCATCTCCACCACAACCATCACAACTGCTAACCACCATCGTCATCCTTTACATCGCCACTTCACCTACCAATTACAGGCACCTTCACTCAGTGATCTCAATTTCATCCCCATCAGATTAATCGACACGTCAAAAACAACAAGATTTAAACAGAGTGTACCACTAGAGTTGTTAGGTTCGACCCTTGCCATTCACCCTTGGTTGTCGGAGACGAACCAATACTTTAGATGTGACTAGAAAATGAGTTTGAACATGTGAATCTGAACCTAAAATCCTTGATTTAGTCGAAATCCCTAAAAAAAACCCCACCATCACACCAGAACTACCACCAATACGGTGGTTGCGCCGTCATATAAATTTGAACCCAAAAACCCTCGATCTGTCGCTGCCGCCGTGGCTCCTCCACAATCCATTGCGTATCACCCAGCCATCCCTCTTTCCATTCCCCATCTATCTATCTATCTCTCTCTTGGCAGCGAAGTGGTTTATGGTGGTAGTGACGTGGGGGAGTGGTGTTGATGAAGATGGTGAGTTATTGTATATAAAACCGTACATGTCACCGTTCACGTCATCAAGAACTAACTGGGTTATAACCCAGTTACAAAAGGATCAATAGGGGCCAAAATCTTACAACTTAGGATTGTCATATGACATTAACATTATTATTAATAAATTAATATTTAATAAGTTGAAGGAGAATGCCATATGACATTAATTAAAGTCTTTTATTAATATTTAGATAAGTTTGATAATTTTTTATGGTTAAGATCAAATACAATATAATCTTAACCTAGGAAGTGTAGGAAACCAGATCAAACAAACTCTGATTTGACCTCATTCCAACGACATTGGAATCGTCTCGTCGAATCTTATTCAAAAATATATATAAGGTTTAGAGTTTTTAAGATTTAGATTTTAGCCTTAAAGTTTAGCTTTATGGTTTAGTTTAAGGGTTTAGCTTTAGGGTTGCGGTTTATAGTTTATATTTTAGGGTTAGAATTGGGGTTTAGGGTTTGGTTTTAGGGGGTTAGGGTTTCTGGTTAGGTTTCGACGAGCCGTTTTCAACACCGCTATCGGAGTTTGTTTGATATGTTTTCCTAGGTTAAAGACATTTTGTATAGGATCTTTACCCATTTTTATTTCCATATTTATATTCAAACATAGTTTCTTGTTATGAAAAATCAGTTTGGTTCTTGTAATCAAACTAGTAATGTTACTCTTTAGTTCAGTACAGCAATCGAATGAAATATGCTCAAAAGAATATTAACACAGTTTAATATCGACCGAACCATAAAAATAAATTTAAATTGGATAACGAGACATGCTGATTCTAAATGGAAACTCTTAAATATAACTTTAATGAAAATTTACGTTAAATGTAAACCAGCTTGAATTTGTACCAATACATGAATAAAACTAAGCATGTAAGAAAATATTGTTTTTTAAGTTAAAGAATGGTACGACGCGTTGCGGTGGTGTTGAAACGTAAAGTGACTCGATTTATACCGTCTAATGAAAACGTATTATATTTGACCCGACTCATTTCCAATCAAAATTTACGTCAAAACGTAGACCAATTGAAACCGTACATAAAAATAAGTACGGAAACATATTATCTCATTTCCGGAAAAAATAAACGTCAAAACGTAGAATAACTGAAAACGTATATAATAATAAACTAAGAACATATTCTATTCGACCTAACTTATTTCCAGGAATAATTTACATCAAAACGTAAATCAACTTGAATTTATATCAACTCGTAAAATTCGAGTACAAAATTTTTAAAAAGTTAAGGGTATAAGTGTTAATGCTGTGAGGTAAAAATATAAAAGGAAAAAAAAAATTAGTAAAATAGGTAAGTACTGTTGACCAAAATTTGTTAAATGTATTAATACTAAATAAATACTAAATAAATAAAATACGAGGAATATCAGCATTCAAAAGGAAGGACAAGAGAGTGTTGGTACTTGGTACAATTTGGTGTCGTAATCTCCGCTTACCACAGTGGTAGTGTTGGTGCACTCATAGTTTATTATATGTCATGTAGCAATACTTTTTACGGCATAACTTGCTGCCTCGAAGAACTTCAAAATAGTTTCAATATGTTAAAAAGAAATTGTCGGTATTTAGAAATTTGAAGGTGTAAATAGATTACATAATAGAAAATTGCTCACGAATATTGTGGATGCTCACTCTAATATTACACACTTTTCGTCTCTAATACCATACTTAGTAAGTAGTCATCCTCTATTGTAAGACTGTTAAGAGTAAGTTTTAATGTTCTTCATTACCAATTTACCATCCATCATATCCCATGCATTAGTGTTTATAGTTTAATTCAGATCTGTTAAATTTGTTGTTGGGAGATATGTTAACTGCTTGTGGTTGTTATATAAGTTCACCGGTTTAATTTACAACAAGGATACATTAGGCGTTCAACATAAAATAGCATTAAATCACAAGAGCCTAAAAGGAAGAAATATAAGCAACTAGAGACTCTAATGACTCATAGGAAGACCCACCCTTCGCTAAAGAATCATCTGCCTTTTGTTTCAAATCTCTTGCATTCTCTCTAATGTGTTCTCCTTCTTCATCCACCATTACTTTTGTTATCGCACTCGCTATCTCTCGTCTTTCCCACCCGTTTCCCAAATACACCCCTACCTTGGAAATATCGCTCATGTATCTAGCGTTCAACACTTGATCGCCCAAAAAAGGCGACATTATCATAGGAACACCTTCACAAACGCTTTCCAACGTCGAGTTCCATCCACAATGAGTCCAAAACGCACCAATTGCTTCATGAGCCAGCACTTCTTGCTGAGGAGCCCATTTCACAACCCGCCCCCTTTCACCCACGAACCCATCAGCCAATGGTTCGATCCAAGTCGAACCCTTGACATAACCAGGTCGAACCACCCATAAAAACGTCTGCTTACTATCAACCAACCCATGAGCTATTTCCATAAAATCTTTCTCATCCACTTCAGTAGTGCTACCAAAACTAACATACAATACGGAATTAGGTGATTGTTGGTCTAACCATGGAAAAACGGTTCGATCTTGGTCTAGCAAGCTGCTTGATGAGGCTGTGAAATGCTTGGGGAATGGTATCAAAAAACTCGGAGCCAGAATATCACGGATAACAGTTTCAGCCTCCGGCTCTTCGAGTTCCTGAAACGAGTTAAAGATAATTCCCGAAGATGCTTTCGTTTGTTTCACCATATTACCAAGCATCATTCCAATAGGATCTTTGGAGCTCTTAAACCCAATCTTTATAATATCTTTCACTTTCAACATAGGAAACTCAGCCACTTGTTCCTCCAGACCTTAAAATCAAGAAACTGATTGTCATCAACAAGTTAACTAAAAAGGAATATGAATTCATTAAACATCAACATACGTGTTTGATCAGCAAGATTAAGGTAACCAAGATCATCAAACATAGGAAATGAAGCATAAGCAAGAAAACAAAACAGGCTGCTTGTCCTCAAAACAAGCCGTGGGAGGTTAAGGCTGTCAGCGACTGATTGCGTGAAGTGCCAAAGCGCATCGGTGATTAAACACGATACATGTTGGTCATCTTCTTTCGATGCTAGCATTAACAGTTCAAGTTCATGGCGCAATTCATGTGCACCATCTTTGTTAAACACGAAAAGGCGGTTAAAAGCGCCCATGCCATGTAAGGGTAGAGTGGAATAGCGTTCGTCGTGTGGATCGTTGTCGAGGATGAATTTGAAAGTGAAGTGAGGGTAGTTGGAGGTTTTGGGCTTGTTGAAGTTGGTGTGAAGGATGGTGATACTGAAGCCTTTGGAGTAGAGTAGATTGGCAAGCTGAAGCATTGGGTTTATGTGCCCTTGAAATGGTAACGGAAAGAATATTATTCTCCGGTTCCGGCGAACGGTGACGGAGGTCTCTGTTTGGTTCTCCATGGGAATTGAGAGATGTCTGCAATGAGGGTTTGGTGACTTCTTTTTTTTTTTTAAGAGTAGAGGGGTTGAAGATTCTCAAATAATATGCTTCTTTACACCTCATTGCCTAATTTTTTATTTTCAGATATATTAATATGCAAACGCCCTAAATCATATGTTTGAGGTAATTTAAGATATATAAAAACCAAAGTCTAATTTAGTATTTTGAAGCAAACTAAAGATATAATTATGTTGAATGGTGTCTCCTACTTTAGAAGTCTAGGATTCGAGTCTTGTTGTAGACAATATAGTAATATTCAGGGTTAGATTAGATAAGTGTGTAAGAGCATTCATATCCCACCTCACCAAACTTTGCGAGAAGAGGTTTTCATATTATGAAAGATATAAAAAATGGTTGTGAGTAGAGAAGAGAGAAAATATTACCGTTTATCTGTATATTTGGGGGAACACTGTTCACCCTTTATAATTTTTTTAAAGTAGTTGTGAGTGGAAGTGAGAAAAAAGGTAATGATAAAAGTATAAAAAAATATTATTTAATTGAAATGAGAGGGAAAAGATAGTTGCTTTTAGTGAAATTATATGGTAAAAAAATATAGGATGTGAATGCTCTAAGTTAAAGTTCTAAAAAATCTAAACTGGATAAGCATCCCCACATGTCTTCATCGCGACAAATGCATCCCCTCCTTCATAATGGTCAGAGTTGGATGCATATCCGAGCCACCAAATCACTAGTTCCAGGGAAAACCCGCCCACCCAAAGGCCCACTATGGTAAAACCCGATTCGTCTCGGTTTCGAACTGACGGTCTCCAGAGAGGCCTAGTTCTAAACTTTCTTGCCATCACCAATATCCTTCAAAGTAATGGTAGTAAGAGTTAAACTTAGAACCTTAAGAAGAGAAACCAAATCACTCACTAGACTAACTTGTCTAGAAAAAAAAACTCTATTGATAAATTTTATTTTCATGATGTAATCTGAACTCAATTAAGAGTTCTGGTCTTCATGTTTTAATGTCAGTAGGTAATGTTAGCTAGGATGCATTTACCACTTGCAGTGGATAATGTTATATATAAACGTTCAAATAAAATTTAATCTTTATTGTGCATGATTTTAAAAAAAATGTGTGGGTGACTATTATGAGCCTAGGTGTAGTGGGTTCATGTGCGCCATCACATCAGCAAAAAAAAGGGTGTGAAACATCAGGACACGGGTGCTAAGGGGGTAGCACCAAGGTCTAACGGGCGTGAGGGCATAGAGCGAAGATAGTTAAAAATGCTTCTTTTTTAAGTCCCAGTCATATCAAGCCACATCATTTGTTTTTTAGTTAAACCACTACACACTTTTGAAGGGTATAGTTAGTAAAAGACTTAAAGCTTCAATGCCTGCATGGCGATAAATGACAGAAACTTTTGCATTTTTTAGTTATCTCACTACACATAATCTAAGAAATCCTAGCGTGATTTTATTAAGTTTATTTTTGTGTGATTTAAGTAAATAACAACTTGCAAAAAAGTAAAAGTTAAAATATGTATGCGTTATAGTTTCAAAGTTACGTCATTGTGTGTTTTATAGCATAACTAATTGTTATTATGTGATATTATGAGACCAAGCGTAATGGGCTAACGCCCAACTTAACATACGATGATTGTATTAGTTGTTGCATGGGGTACATACATATACATACATTTCAGATTCACGCTCGTTACCACTCACGTCCTAGTCCTTAACACCCCATTAAGGCAGTGTTTAACACCCAAACACGCGGACATAGCTTAGAGCGTTAAACCACAACACAGAATCTCATGGTCGGATTTACTTGAAGCCTGGGTCTAGGCACCCAAATAATGTCCCAATCATCCAAAATTGTGTATTTTCTTTTTAAAATAAGCCCAAACATAATAGGAACCATTAATTTTTTCACAGGCCCCAAGTTCCCAATAGCTTCTTTCAAGCCCAATTTAAAGGATCGATCCAATTAACCTATGTTTTTCTAAAGCCCAAACTTCTCCTAGAACCAAAGTCGAATCGGAAGCAACAGCAAGCGAATCACAAGGGCTTCAACAACAAATCGTAAGCAGTATCATCCCTATATTGTAAGCATTTATAGTCCCAGCTCATATATGTAGATTTAAGTCCAAAATTCAGTTATCAGTTTGCAAGTTTAAATTTGCTACTGAGACTGTCAAGTAGTTTTCACATCAACATTTTGATATCAACTGTGTTTGTGGGTCTGGGTATGTTCACTATAAATGTACTTGTGTATTGTTTTGAAACACACTCATGTGTATTTATGTAAACATATCGGTATATATACGCCCACTTAGATTAGTGTTTTGTTGTTTTGATAATCATGTGTGATAAAGGAGAACTTGTTTACTTTGTGCTGATGGATTCAACATGCCTACAGCTCAAGTCTTGCAGGCGTTGCCATTATGTATCAATGTAAGCATAATACAGCATTCTTTCTTAGTTCATACATATCATTTTACCAATTTTAGTTCTTAGGAGTAGTATTGGACTTTAATTGACCCATGTGGACCTGTTTACTCGTTTCAATGAACCCGTTTTCGGTTTATTTGCCCCCACTAACAACATATCCTGAATCCATCACTGATTTTATTACTAAAGAATAGCGTTGATTAGAGTGAGAGACCAGTTGACAAAAATAGTCTTCCGTCCCCTAATTAGCCTTTTTTTATTTTCCCGTTATTTACAAAATTGCTAGAAGTTAGAATAAGACACCTACCAAGTTGAATCCCAGAGTAGAAGAAGTTAGAATGAAGATATATAATCAACTAGAGACTCCACTGATTCATACGAAGAGCCACCTTCGATCAAAGAAGCATCCAATTTTTGTTTCAAAACTCTTACCCTTTCTCTCATTTCTTCGTCCACCATCACTCTTCTTATCGCATTTGTTATCTCTTCTCTTTTCCACCCGTTCTCCAAATACACCCCAACCTTCCAAACATCACTCACGCATCTCGCATCCAACGGTTGATCTCCCCCAAAAGGCAAACAAATCATAGGAACACCTTCACAAACACTTTCAACTGTCGAGTTCCATCCACTATGCGTCCAAAACGCACCAATTGCTTCATGATGTAGCACTTCTTGCTGAGGAGCCCATTTTACAATCCGCCCCCTCTCACCTGGGAACCCATCAGGCAATGGCTCAAGCCATGTTGAACCGCTAACGAACCCAGGTCGAACCACCCATAAAAACGACTGCTTACTATCCACCAACCCATGAACCATTTCCAGAAAATGTTTCTCTTCCACTTGAGAACACTACCAAAACTAATATAAACTATGGAATTACGTGGTTGTTGGTCTAACCAAGGGAAAAAGGATCGTCTTGGTCTAGTAGGCTGCTAGATGAGGCTGTGAAATGCTTGGCGAACGGTATCAGGAAACATGGTGCAGGAATGTCACGACAAATCATTTCAAGCTGTGGAGCTTCGAGTTCGGTAAAGGAGTTCCAGATGATTCCTGAAGATGCTTTCGTCTGTTTCACCATGTTACTGATTATCTCTCCCATGCCGCCGTCGTTGTCTTTCTTAAACCCGATCTTTATGACGTCTTTCACTTTCAGCACAGGAAACTCTGCCACTTGTTCTTCCAGACCTTGAATGAAATCAAACAATGTATTTATATACGAACAGAAGACGATGGTTAACAAGTTAGTTAAGAAACAGATGAGAGCATAACTTACGTTCGTCGTCAGGAACATTGTTATAACCAAGACCATCAAGAAGAGGTGTAGTGGTGTAGTCCGAAAGATTGAAGTAACCAAGATCATCAAGAAGGGGTATTGAAGCATAAATAAGAAAACAGAACAGGCTGCTTGACCTCAAAACAAGCCGAGGAAGGTTAAGGCTATCAGCGACTGATTGCGTGAAGTGCCAAGAGGCATCAGTGATTAAACACGATACAGGTGGTTCATCTTTTGCCGACAGTTCAAGTTCCAGTTGGTGGCGTAATTGATCCGCACCACATTTATTGAATAAGTTGATTCGAGAAAACGCCCCCATGCCTTGCAACGGTAAATTGGAATAGCGTTTGTCGTGTGGATCGTTGTAGAGGATGAATCTGAAAGTGAAGTGAGGGTAGTTGGAGGTTTTGGGCTTGTTGAAGTTGGTGTGAAAGATGGTGATATCAAAGCCTTTAGAGTAGAGTAGATTAGCAAGCTGAAACATCGGGTTTACGTGGCCTTGATATGGTAACGGAAACATAATTACTCTCCGGTGACGGCCAACGGTAGTCTCCATTTTTTTTAAGGTTTATTACATATCAATCAGGTTGTATTCTTATAGCAAAATGAAGGCCTGCAGCTTTAAAATGAAGGACAATTATTTAATCATCAAGCAGCACTTTCTTTTGTTTTTTTAATTGGATTTTGGGATTCCTTGTTCATATCTAGCTCAATAGATGGAGACAACATACTTATGATTTTCTAAATGTTTGAAAGTGAAGTAATTAGTTTTGGTTTTCAAAGTTGTTTATTATAATGATACTAATTGTATTTCTTAGTTTTGATTACTGTGTAATGACAGGCTTTCCAAGGATGAGTAACATGTGAGAATGACTGTTAGCTAACGGATCAAAACTTTTGTAAAGAAATCAGAGTTTAACATGTGAGAAACTCTCTTTTCAGTATTTGTTATATGGCATTTTAACTCATTTAATTTTATATAATTTGTTTTTCCTCTAATAACTTTCATTTGTTATCTTTTTTTTAAAGCTAAATAAGCACCTGTGTTTAAGTTTGTTCCCTCGACATTCCGGTATAAACTTGTATTTAGAATTGACTTTTTTTGGTATAGTAAGCTATACGAGTGCCGGTAACATGACATATCGAACTGATTTCGACCGAACATCATTACCGGTATCCAATTTTATAGATTTTGATCCATGTATAACGTGCGTCCTTATCATTTTGTGCGTATCACGACTTTATTTGTTGGGATTTTCTCTCTTGGTTGCTATATCGAGTGCCACTACTTAGACCATATGCACTACATGTTCGTGGAAACTAACATACGGGCATTGTTAGAATGAAGATATATAAGCAGCTAGAGACTCTATTGATTCATATGAAGAGCCACCTTTAATCAAAGAAACATGTTAGAATGAAGATATATAAGCAACTAGAGACTCTACTGATTCGTATGAAGAGCCACCTTTCATCAAAGAAACATCAACTTTTGTTTCAAAACTCTTGCCCTTTCTCTCATTTCTTCATCCGTCATTACTCGTCTAATCGCACTTGTTATCTCTTGCCGTTTCCACCCATTCTCCAAATACACCCCAACCTTCCAGACATCGCTCACGTATCTCGCATCCAACGGTTGATCTCCCCAAAAAGGCGAGCAAATCATAGGAACGCCTTCACAAACACTTTCAAGCGTCGAGTTCCACCCACAATGGGTCCAAAATGCACCAATCGCTTCATGACCTAGCACTTCTTGCTGAGGAGCCCATTTCACAATCCGCCCTCTTTCACTTGGGAACCCATCAGACAATGGCTCAAGCCATGATGAACCACTAACAAATTCAGGTCGAACCACCCATAAAAACGACTGCTTGCTATCAACCAACCCATGAACCATTTCCAAAAAATGTTTCTCCTCCACTTGAGCAACACTACCAAAACTAATATAAACTACGGAATTACGTGGTTGTTGGTCTAACCAAGGGAAAAAGGATCGATCTTGGTCTAGTAAGCTGCTGGATGAGACTGTGAAATGCTTGGCGAATGGTATCAGGAAACATGGTGCAGGAATGTCACGACGAATGGTTTCAAGCTCAGACTCTTCGAGTTCCTTAAAGGAGTTCCATATGATTCCTGAAGATGCTTTTGTCTGCTTCACCATGTTATCGACCACGCCTCCAACGCCATCCTTCTCTCTCTTGAACCCCATCTTTACGATGTCTTTCATTTTCAGCATAGGAAACTCTACCACTTGTTCTTCCAGACCTTGAAAGTTGAAACCCGTGTATGAATTATCAAACAACTTAATTATATATACATATATAACAAGTTAGCTAAGAAGCAAAACAAAGATATTTATGACCGAACTTACGATTGTCATCAGAAAGATCGTGATAACCAAGACCATCAAGAATAGGTGCAGTGGTGTTGTCGGAAAGACTGAGGTAACCACGATCATCAAGAAGGGGAATCGAAGCATAAATAAGAAAACAGAACAGGCTGCTTGTCCTCAAAACAAGCCGTGGGAGGCTAAGGTTATCAGCAACCGGTTGCGCAAAGTGCCAAAGGGAATCAGTGATTAAACACGACACAGACGGTTCATCTTTTGAAGACAATTCAAGTTCCAGCTGGTGGCGTAATTGATCTGCGCCATATTGATTGAATAAGAGAACCCGAGAAAAAGCCCCCATGCCTTGTAACGGTAAATTGGCATAGCGTTCATCGTGTGGATCGTTGTCGAGGATGACTCTGAAAGTGAAGTG
This sequence comes from Scalesia atractyloides, assembly GCA_947069175.1. Lineage (NCBI taxonomy): Eukaryota > Viridiplantae > Streptophyta > Magnoliopsida > Asterales > Asteraceae > Scalesia > Scalesia atractyloides. Next base: position 84,530,444 of record CAMTDV010000116.1, on the reverse strand, counting down.
AGGGTAGTTGGAGGTTTTGGGTTTGTTATGGTTAGTGTGAAGGATGGTGATACTGAAGCCTTTGGAGTAGAGTAGATTGGCAAGTTGAAACATTGGGTTTATGTGGCCTTGATATGGCAAAGGAAACATAATTACTCTTCTGCGACAGCCAACGGTGATCGTTGTCGGGTTCTCCATGGAGTTGACAGATGTTTGCGTTTATGTTTATGTAAGATTAATCAGGATATATAACTAACTGTATTCTTATCCTCTTATAGCACAATGGAAGGCCTGCAACTTCCAAGTGGGATTAATATCAGGTACCAATTTGTTTTGTTATCTCATTAGAATGGGATGCCATTTTCATATATGATGGAGACAAAACGATTATGATTTTTTAAACATTCGCCGGTTTTTGGCCCCAAGTCTAGCTGGGCCTGGTTCATTTTCTTATGAGCTTAAACAGAGTTTAAGTGGGCTGATTGGTATCTCTAAAATAACTACTGAGTGACCCAGGAGAAAGCATATACATGATTTGTACTTTGGCCCAACAGAAGCATTTAAAACAGTCCAATGAAAATACAAACTGTGACATTGTCTATAGTCTATACAATCAATTCGGCACAAATTATAAAATATTATTTTATTAATAAACACAATTTACTAGTTTTTGGCCTATCTACACCTTTTATACTAACCAACTACAAACAATATAACAAATACAAAACTAAAGAATCTACTAAACCGGTTAAAACGATCGAGAAACTCAACCTTTCAATCTCTCTAATGGTTCTAATACATAAATGAGATAAATTTTACAACTATGAAGAGATCTTACATTGAGTCATTGAGTAGTAAATGTCAATTACCCACCACATTAGTCTCTTTTGCTTTTACTTTGCACTCTTCTTGAATTTTATAATGAAACCAAAAGGAAATGGAGGGTATACCTATAGCTTCGAGAGGGGAGAAGCTGTTCGAAACCCGTCGTCTGTCGAGAAGATAAGTCTTCTGCTTCCTCAAAGACACCTATGCAACCATTGTGAACCCCCCATGAGGTTAAATCGTTTATCTCTTGTATACTTACTTGAATATCGAGGTGTCCGCAGGGTTAAATCGTTTATCTCTCGTGAGAGACACATAGTCAGACATAACGTTAAAAATTAATTGATTTAATGTTAAATGACATAACATGTCAAAAGAGAGTATTATGAGGTCGATGCTCATAGTTTGCTTAGTTAAATGACACCGTCTGAAGTTTAATATAAATGTAAAAGACAGAAAATACAATTCACTCTAAAATATGATATGTAGATATGCCTTTAAGAAGTCTTCGTTAATCAACAAAATTTCGGTTATACAAGATAAGTTTCACATGTGCAGGCATTATTTACGTAGCAAGTTTGTTGCTACCATAGACTTGTATATTATTTAGTATAGGAAGACAAATAAATTTCTTTAAGGATACGCGAAACTAATAGTCTAATACACAGATGTTATTCACATATCGAATACCTGGATCAGGTTTTAAATGAAAACACCGTGTTTCATTTCCGTCGATAGAAAAATTACATAAGAATAGCAGGCAAAGGACAACAAGCTACTCCGCAACCCCCTTTTGAATAGCAAATCCAATTCTACTAGAAAATAAAATTATGGTTCTTTGGCGTCGAGCAATTGTTGTGCACGACCCTCTGAACTCTATCCAAAAAACCAACAGCTTCAGAAGTAACTGAACCAAAGGTATCAAAGGCAAACAGAATGAAGACGTGTTGATTCTCAGCACAAGGTTTTTCATGCTTAGCGACTTTCCTGTATTATGCCTTCATCATAGCCCTATTATTCATATCTTTAAGAACACTTTTGTAAAATTAAGGGGAATTCTATTGGCACACCAACAAATCTATCCACACACTTTACTTTCTCAATACGTGTCGTATAGGCCTAAACGGGTTGTATAGGTTCAAAAGTCAAATCTGAATGTGTCGGTTCTTGTCTGGCGGCTAGCTGGACTTATACGGATCGTATTGCATTGTTTTTTTTACAATTTTTTTATGCATTTAATCATAGCTTTATCAAAGATTAATAGAAGAATTCTTTTATTTTTTAAACAAAAAACATTTTTTATAAATTTATCATGTAGGTTTGGTGCATGTTTAATTCTATACTATCTATGTTATAATCGTATAATATACTACACTTTTTTTTGCAAATTTTTTTATGTATGTAATCATAGTTTAACAAAGTTTAATAAGAGATTTCTTTTATTTAAATAAAACATTTTTAAAAACTATTATGTAATATAGGTTTGGTACATGTTTATTATATTATACTATCTATGTTATAACCATACTATATACTACAATTATACTATAGTTTACTATACTACACATATATTATATTATACTACAACTCGTAGCATATACGAGATCTATACTACACCTATAGGCTTATATAGGATTTATACTACACCTATATCCCACATGTAACGACAAAATACGTCAAGTAATGATACGGTACTACACATATAGATACAATACAACACGTAAGAGTAAAAGTGGATTCAAAACAAAATGACATGTAATCATAGAATACATAGAATATGGTACCGCACATAACCAAACGTCACCAATACGGCACGTATAGAGCATATACTTTATAAAACGACACGTAATGACAAAATACGGCTTGTATACGCACCGAAAAGGCAACACCTAAAATTATGAAATTTAGATTTTTCCCATAATATAGTACTATTATACGACTCGTATAGACCTATACGATCCGTGTAAACCCCCTGAATTCTCAAAAAACAAGGGTTAATTGATAAATCAGGGGTCTATACGGATCATATAGGACTATACGATCCGTATAGATCTCTTGATTTATCAATTAATCCGTTTTTTTTAGAATTCAGGGGGTCAATATGATTCATCTTAGCCTACTATACGACTCAGTTTTGACTTATACGATGCGTATAGGAGTAAAATCAAAAGTTCATAATTTTAGGTTTTGCCTTTTCGATGTGTATCGTATTTTGTCATTACGAGTCATTTTATGAAGAATACCATGTATACATGTCGATCCTGTGACGTTCACTTCAATGTGATATCGTATTCTATGATTACGTGCAATTTTGTTTAGAATCCATTTGTACTCTAACGTGTCGTGTTGTATGTATACGCGTCGTACGGTATCATTAATTGTCGTATTTTGTCGTTAAATGTCGTATTATGACGTATATTATCAATATGTTAGGTATTTTGGCATATATTGTCCGTACGGGTCATCTCGGTAACGTCGTATTGTCACGTTATTGTATGTAAGTGTCGTATTAGAGTGTAGATTCTCTATAAGTGTTGTGTTATCGCTTATTATGGTGTATTATGTCTCTACTTGTCGTATTGTTATGTATTTATGCGTATTATGTCTTTACAGTTTCGTATTTTGGCGTATATTGTCGGTTACTTGACGTATTGTATCCATTAAACAAACAAAAAACACTTTAAAAATTATAACAACTCAAAATTTCATAATTTTTGAAAATTATGTAATAAGTTATATATGATACTATAGTTTATTATATTATAACATACTACAACTATAAGCATATACGAGATCTATACTACACATATAGGTCTATATGATGTCTTATACTACACTTATACTATACATATACTACATCTATTGGAGGGGTATGGTCCCAAAAACTCTGTGACTGCGCGAGGAACCATACCCTCATAATGATAACATACCACAAGAATAACCTTGCGCGCAATGCGCAACGGTGCACCATTCTTGAAACTAGCAGGTTGCCTAACAAATCTTGCACGCAATACGCAACGATACTGCAACCTTGATACTAGGAGGTTGCACAACAAAACTTGCGCACACCATGCAACAGCAAGTTAGACCTGGAAGCGCAGGACCATGACCCTGCGCGGATCAAACAATCCTCTAGCCGCGAAGTCCTAAAACCTTGCACAAGGCCAAGACCAACAGGAGAGCAACTAATAGTCTTAAAAACGAAAGGACTTATTCCCTACAACTCCGCGCTGGCCAGAAAGCACTGATAAAGCCATGCGGAAGGGAGAAGTGTAAAGAGTCATTGACCAAATACAAGGGTACAAAGTGGCAGAGCTGTGACCCAATAACCGCTCGGCAGGTTGTGTCAGACTGCGTCGTATGATAAACAGTCTTGCAGAGGGAAAACTGTATGCAAGGACGTACACGTGGCACCAACCAAACTCACGTCAGCGACTGTCCTACGATCTCCACTATCGGCTAATAACATGTCCGACACCAAGGACAACTACCATGACACATGACTCTACTCACCATGCGCCAAGCGCACCTCCTGCCAAAGACCATTAACGGTAGATGTAGATGTAGAGGAGACAGAATGGATAATCCTGGTACGGGCCCAGGCCCAGCCCATCTCCTATGCGCCTCTCTTTGGCTATAAAATAAGAATCACACCACAAGGTAAACCACTTAAAATTATCTACAATCACAATCACAATACAATTGCATGCTACTTTGAGCTTACTTGCTTATTACTTGCAATCCCCAATACTTATTCTCACGCTGAAGTGTGGTCACGGAGAAACCCCCTCCCCTTTTCTCTCGTGACGAGGCTAACGGCGTTTCTAATTTTGCAGAAGGCTTGAAGTGAGATCACTCAGAAGAGCAAACGAGAGATAACCTTTTATGCAGAGACGTTGAGTTGTAACTAAGATATCTCCGGATACCTCTCAGTTCAGCTAGTGTTTCTTCATCTATTCTACACTATACCTATACCTATACTACAACTATAAGCATATACGGGACCTTTACTACACTTATATGCTCATACAAGACCTATATTTAGTGGCGAAGCTTCAGATTTTCGACCGCTGGTAGAAAACGTATATACCTAAAAAATTATAAAATCGGGGAGTCGAAAACGTATATACCTAAAAAATTATATACGAAAACCACATAGCGGGCACTACTGAGCGAAAAAATTCGGCACCCCAGCCCCCACAAAGCTACGCCCCTGCCTATACCATAGTATACTATACTATACAATACATGTACCAAACTTATACTATACAATCTTTTTAGTCATACACAGAAAAAAATATATACCATAAATGTTGTGTAGATAATACATAAGTGAGTTCTTCGGGTGGAGAGTTACTCTAAACCGACTCCCCACAAAAGTTGCTTTTGTTAGGAGAGGTATGTCGCCAAGAAAATTTGTAAAAAAATGTTAAAATTATAAGAAACTTGAAAAAAAAAATTGTAAAAACTATAAGAAACTTTGTTAAAACTATAGATAAATGTATAATAAAATTTGAAGAAAAAAACTAATTCAATACGACCCGTATAGACCTACACGACCCGTATAAGTCCACTCAACCAGACAAAATTTGACACATCAGTAATTATTGGAAATTGAAAAAGGCTATACGACTCGTATAGACATACACAACCTGTATTGAAGGTGTTGATTTAATGATTCACAAGTTGTGCCAGTAATACGACTCAAAATTAAGGCACAAATTGTAAAAAAAAAACATAACTATCACTCATAAATTGGTTGGTAGATGATATACTCAAAAAATAAAGCCATGAGTGGAGGCATAATTGAAAACAGAAGACCCAAGTAGACGGACAAGATGTTTGTGATGAAGACGGCACGCTGTCACCAAATGATGACCCGAGGTAAGACGTTACGATTCGCCCGGATTTCTTATATCCGTATAACTTCTTAGTTTATTCATTATTACTTGTTTTTTCCTATATAGTTGCAAAAGGTACAACTTTGAGAAATATGCTTTCATATGGGTTATGAGAACCATACTGATAAAAGATACAAGTTTATTAATTTACAAAGACATTTATTAAATTCTACTCCCACCTTTCAAGTCAACGTTAAAAGATTGCAAGTTTGTTTATTTAGTTTTAAGTTTGAAGCACTCTTGTAAAATAAAGTCTCGGATACTGAGTAATCGCTACAAGTTAGACTGTCGAGGCCGAGTACTCCTAAAGTATTCTTTGTTGAGTGCTAAATGGGTACTCTCAACCTCGACTAGAGAGCGCTGGGCAACTTTTACGACTATGATTTGAAGTGTAACCCTAATTTTTTTTTGAAAAAATTAAGTAACTTTGTGTAAAAGAACAACCTTCTCTTAGGATAAAAATCATAATGATAATAATAATAATAAGTTTTTTAATCTCTAAAGTTGTAACTATAAATGTAATTACTAAAAAACAGCATTTTCTTTGTCCCCATCGATGCGATTCCCTCTATCGACAACCTTTTCGTCACAAACCATTGGCGGCCCCTTAACCGTTGTCGACCACTCGACCCTAATTGATTGCTTTATACAGTTTTGATACATATGGATGAAGAAAATTTCCTGAAATGCTTCTCAATCACAAAAATTCAATGGAAAATCAGAGTTCATACCAAATTAAGAGATTTGAAATTCGCTATACTTTGTTCTTGTGATTTCATATTCTATTATTGGTTCGGCAATAGAATGGCGAAAATTCTATGACACACGGATCGAATATGGCAGATTGAGTATGCCTTTGAATCTTGTTCAAACTAAATAATCCTTTTTGTTGTCTTTCAACGCTTCAATCTCTAATTCCACGCGAAAATTTCGGTATCATGAAGGTAGTCACTGAAAATCAAGATTTGGATGATGATTCAATGGTAGTTTGTGTTTTAAACATGACAATTACGCTTGCGGAAAACCAAAGACACCTGAAATAGTCACATGTTAGCGTTCTTTCCATCTACGCAAGCCAATTTGCGTGTTGCCGGAGAAACGTGATGACATCATAGAGTCTCGAGGGGCTGATGGCAGTTGTGGTTTTGTTATTTTAGAAAATTTACAAAAATAGCTCATATAACAAAGAAATAGATACTAAAGTGCTTGTACCATAGCGATATAAAGGTAAACAGGTTAGGAGTACGATTAGTAAGTTGAGGGTTCTAGTTATGTAGTAGACAAAGATATAGATTAGAAGTACAATTAGTGAATATAAGTTAGTTGTTGTAAAGGAACTAAATAAATAAATTTAATTATATAAATGTTGTGACAAAGATAATTGCAATGGCAAATAAGTATTTTGACATTAACTCCAAATGTCTTCATCTTAAAGTTGTGACTACGGTTGAATCGTAACTCATAAAAACAATTAATAGTAGAAATTAGGTAAATTCGTATATATAAATTAACTATAGCATACTCGTTGCAAGCTACAATTGTAGCTTTTAAGGTCAAGGGTGTGGTATACCCCTCCTGGCCACTTCTTTGTATCCATTTTCCTTTTCGTGATGCCCTTAAAGGGCATGAAGAACTATACAGTTTTCAATAGCCAATCATATTTTTTTTCTTCTTTTTTCTTTATTAACAGATAAAAGGCTTTACTTCATTTCATTCAAGTTAAAAAGAGGGGCTTTAAAGCCCTCAATGTGACATAGAGCCTAGGTGATGTTGATGTAGCCTGATAAAACCCCTAAAGCCTTTATACCACACCCACTAGCCTAACCATAGCGTTTATGTCCGATGTTTCTTGAATTGTTTGCTCAAATGAATAATCATTTACATATCCTTTCTTGAACTTACGAAATATAATACAACATTAAAACCAACTTTTTTTTATATTTATTCATGAGGAAGACTTTTGTCAACACTAGTTTATAAATTTGCCACAAATAATATAAGAAGTTAAGAGCCCATCCATAATTCTTTGTAAATTACTATGTCGTGTCTTATTTTTTTTAAGATGAAACTTATAAAAATAAAAACCAGAAAAACAAAATAAAATGAATATAAGAACTCATCCATATTAACCAAGAATTTAAAAATTACGAGTTACTAACATCAAATCATGAATTATATGGATTCAAAAGTTTTTTATTAGTAACCACCGTAACTTCAGGAATTTTAGATGATGGTTATCTATCACATGCTAGGCATGATGGGTTTTAAAGTGCATAGCCAAGTAGCCGCAGACTAAATTCGTGATGAAATAATGAAAGCATAACCTTCATAAATACTCGGGGACCAATTTCCAAAAGGACAGATTTTTTTTGTTTACAACACAAAATAAATGCAAACCACCATCAGTAATTATGGGTTTACAAGCTTAGTTTCAGACAATTAGATTTTAAGTTTTAGTGATAACAACGAAAGTTGGATTATACAAATAATTAACTAATAATCTTTTAAAATATATATTCGTTGAGAAAAAAAAAAAGACAATTAAGAAGCATGAAGAAAGACAAGTCACTGACAAAATCAGAAATGATTCAAAACCAAACTTTGGCCCTCTTTTATTAATTTGAATAAAAGAGACAACTTTTCCAAACATTCCACATCCCAAAATACAATTCTAACCCTTTTTCACCAAAAAGAACAAACAAACGCTTCCTTCCAGTACCATTCAAACAAAAACATTATTTATTCTTTTACTAACTCCCCCTTACACTTTTCCTTTCACACAAAACCACCCCCCAACAAAAGTTCATTTCAAATACCCCACCTCGGATCGGATCCCCTTTATTTAATTTTTTTAATCCTATAATAACAATAATAATAGTAATACCACCCACTACTCTTACTACATCTACTACTGTTGAAATTGAAATCCCTACTTATGTGTTGTACCTTCTATCTACCTTCCACTTTTTGGGGAAACAAACGACATCGTTTAACCTTGATTCGAGAAAATGGACTCAATATGTCCATTCTTGAGGCAGGACCACTTCAGGTACACCCTCATGGCTGCTGCTCCGACGTTGTTGGGCTAACATCACGGCCCTTTGTCTGTGGGCCATTATCATTTCTGCTAGCTCATCAAATTTTACGTTGTTGTGGTGGTGAGCCACTGGTGGAGCTTCATGTTGTCGGAAAAACACACCGTTGATGTTTGCTTGAGGTTTTGTGACTATTGGATCATGACTTTTGTTGAAAGACTGAGCCACCACCACTCTAGCTGGCGGATTAGCAGGCGAACAAACTGTTGAAAAAGAATATATATAAATATTAAAAACAATATATAATAATAATAATAATAATAATAATATTAATATTAATATTGATGTTGAACAAGGGAAAAAGTCAATCTAAAGTAATGGATGTAAACTGTTAAAATGGATTTTTAAAGTAATGACATAAGAATTTAAAATTTGAAAGACAAAACGCCAAAAACTTTGCACCCATTTTGGTTATAGTTTCAATTTTTGAAATATTTTCTTTACTGAAACTGAAATTTTTTCAAGTTAAAAAGGGGGAAACGAAATAAAGTAAAATACCTTGGTTTTTCTTCGTTTCAGGAGGGGCATTACAGTAATTACGAGGCAGAAACACGCCGGTACCAGCACAAACCTTTTTAACAGTGGGGATACTACGGCCGTTAGATCCGACGGGTACGGGTTTCAACCCGAGTTGTTGACGGCTTTCAACTGGATACGGAGGCAATGCAGAGTGACCAACACCTACCGGTCTGCCGGAAACAAACCGAGCGGGGTAGTTAGGGCCGCGGGAAAGCCTCTCGCGAAGCTGTTGTTGCCGGATGAACATTTGTTGTTTTTCATTCAACATGGTACAGTTTCGGAGAGGGGGTCCGAGTGGACGTGGGGCTCCGAGGAGACTTCTGGTGCCGTACACGGCGTGATTGACGGCGTTCATTTTCATCCTGGCGACTTGACCTGCAGCAGCGTAGATTAGTTCCAAAGCGTCGTTATCCGGTTGACCAAACGGCGTCGTTGGAAACGAAGGAACGTGTTTAGGCCCATAAGCATTCCAGTTCAGAGTAGATTCCGGCGAAACAGAGAAAACCCTCTTCTTCTAACAAAATAATATAAATACACACCACAGTCAGAAAACATAACAGGAAAAAAAAACACAAAACCACATAAATTTTGAAATAATAATAATAATAATAATACCTCAACAGGATAAGGTACTTTGAGGCGCTCTTGAAGAGAAACAGAGCGAGTGAAGCGGTGAGTTAACCCGGGGATGACGTCATCGTCGTCGCTCTCCGACTCAGTGGAAGAAGCGGAGGCGAAGTCGTAAGGGGGGTGGTGGTTCATGTCGCCGGAGAGAAAGTCCGACGGGAGCCAGGAGGCGAGGTCGGCGAGAGTGTCAGACATATGGGAAACGGGTGAAGTGTGGGTGGAGAGGATGGATGGCTGTTATAATAAAGAAGGGGGAAATGTGACTAAGAGAGTGGAGGGAATGTTCATGAGACAGCTTTGCTTTTATTCAAGGTTTCCAGGGTTTCTTTCTTTCTTTCTTTTTCTTCTATATAAAAACAAATTATATTATATTAAATTAAGCTTTAATATATAAATATTATTATTACTAATATAATATAATAATAGTGAAATCATGGATTTGAATCTAAAATCATTATGTTGTGTGGAAAAGATTCCGACAACTAGGCCTCTATCTCAACTTTAACCGTCTTTTGTTGCTAATTTGTTGCTTGCTAATTTGTTTCATATCCCGTGATTAAATATTAACAGTAATGAAACCTATTTGAATCCGATTTATAATTATCTACACAATTGACTTAGGTCGTGTGTAGTCGAGTGTGAGGGCGGCTCCATGTTGGGGATAGCGGTAGGGCACACCCTCCTCGGCGTTATGAGCTGAAAATTTTAAGGCCCACGATGACTATAACAATATTATTGGTGAGTTGTTTGATGTTTTGAACCATTAGTAGGGGTTGTGCAGCTCCATCAATTACACACATATAATATAAAGCTCTCAATTCATTTGTTTTGCCACTTGTAACAAAACTATGTGCGTTTTATAAGACTTGACCAGCTTACATAGTTTCATATGTTTTATAATGTTAGAGTTATTATTAATATATACTTAATAATGAGCTTCACTTTCTTAGCCAAATATATCAAACAAGATTAATTTAGTTTATTTTATTAGTGACGACTAATTGAAAGTGACTATTAATTTGAATTATGTCATTAGTAAGTCTACTTACTTTTAGTGATATGACTATAAACTGGTAAAAATGTTGGGGTTTCATACTTAACCTTATTATCATGCTATATCATAATACGATATGAATTTCACTTGTTAAGCCTTACTTAGACTCATTATTTAAATCTTTATTAACCATAAATGACATGGCCAAATTAGAGTGTCATGATTTCATTTGACTTCTAACAATTCATTATTTAAAATTTGTAGCATTCTAATTCATATTGAAGTCTTTATATCGTATCAAAACTTACAACTATTAATTAAATAAATTGTATCTCATTCCCTCTCTTGAATGGACAAACGAGATTAGCAAGCATGGAGAAGATACAAAAAGATTAAGGTGAAAATGATGTAACGCGAGATGCGCAAATAAGGCAAGTAACCACGTGAAGCCCATCACAAAACAGATAAAACACAAAGAAAGAAATTGGGTTTCGGGTGAAGAGGAGCGGGATAGGAATAGCAACAGCTTTCTGTAATTACTTGGTAGAAAAAATATATAAATTTGAAGAAGTGTAACTCATGAATTATAATAATTAAATATTAATATTAACCTTATAAGTTGTACATAATCATATGAAATCAGCAACTAATATAGGTTAATAGTTTAATGATCAAGAGAAAGAAAATGGTATACATAATATTGAAAGTAGATAATTATTATGAAACAAACTAAAACTAAACAGTAGATGTTTTAATAGGTAAACCATTTGATACAAACATGATTAAAATAATTTGGTAAAGCAAAAGTGGTTGTAACAAGATTAGTGGTAAATTGTTTGGAGTAAAAAAAAACAAACACTAAATACAGGCATTAAATCACAATGATTTGATACTTGGTCGTACCTTTCCCGATTATCAAAAGTTGTATTTGGGGTCAATGGTATAAAGCTGAATCATTATACAATCTTATTGTAATTAGAAAATGTAAATTTAAAATGCTTTCTTTGTGACCAATTTTAAACCCATGGATAAAAGGAAATTATGTAATTCTGAAAATAAATATGTTTTTATTTAAGCATGTTAATTTGCTAATGAGTTGTTATGGAGTGGTAGGTGGGAGACTTGATATTTCAAGTGATTCAAGTAAAATTCTTGACTTTACCATTTAGTTTTGACGATGCCTGTTAATGATGAGAAACTACACAAGTAAGCAGCATTTAATAGTTCGATTCTTGCCTAATCGAATTTTACTTCACCGCATTGTCTCGGTTTGACAAATTTGACTAACTTTTATAGAAAAAAATTTTGTTTGGACACAAATCTTTTCAACCGTCCCAAATGACGTTAAATCTCGTAAAGCTAAATTATGAGTTCTATGACACAAATGTAATCATGTTGAAAAGGTTTGAATTATAAACATGGTTTCATCTTAAAAAACATGTGTAATGGTATAGTATTGGTTTGATTTGCGGATGATGTCAATATCAAGTGATGAAAGTCTTGTATGATTTGGTGCAAGTGAGACATTGGTGGAAGATAATAGAAGACTCAGGAAAATTTTGGGTTCAATCCTTCAGCCAAACAGGTTGTGTTGGTTATTTAATCGTCGTGCCTAAGGGCTGGTGAGTTATCTTGTTTTCCTTTGAATTGGTGGTGGACCCGGGTTACTCTCGAAGTACTCCGTTTGGTCCAGTAGATAACCCAATAGTACTCGAGGCTAATTCTGTTGGCCGTTCAAAAGAAAGTATTGATTTGATTTTTTTTTGTCACCTATGTTCATATCAGCTGGACATTTTACTTGGTAAAATGGTGTAATGGTAAGACATATGAAATTAGTGGGTTTAAAACTTGAAAAAAAATGAAATTGTGTAATTCTCTACCATTTAGTTTTGACGACACATATTAGTAGACTACGCGAATAGGCAGCGATCAATCGTTTGATTCTTGCCTTGAACAGGTTTTACCTCAACATATTTTCTCGGTTTGACAAATTTGACTTGGTTTTTTAGAAAAATTGTTTGGACACAAATCTTTTCAACCGCCACAAATAACGTGAAATCTCGTAAAGCTAAATTTATGAGTTTTATGATACAACTATAATCATGTTGAAAGGTTTGAATTATAGACATGGTTTCATTTTAAAAACATGTGTAGTATTGGTATGATTTTTTTCACATGTTTTTCGTATCATCTTATTAATTAACTTGATGAAATAGTATAGTGGTAAATATATAAAATTAATGGTTTGATTTTTTCACATGTTTTTCGTATCATCTTAGTAATTAACTTAATGAAATAGTATAGTGGTAAAACATATAAAATTAATGAGTTTAGAATTTTTAAAAAATAGACTAGTTTCCTTGATTTGTACAACATCCTACTTGTCACTTCAACAACGTGTACAGGTCAAAATTGAAAGAAAACATGAAGGTGGGACGCTGTGTTACCCGTAGTAGCCTTGTGGTCTACCCTACCACAGGCCACTACGGAAGTCCAAAGCTTCAAAAGATTTTTGTAACACCCTATTAATAATTTAAAATTTTAATAAATATGAAATATTTATACTCCATTTGATACAATCATCTGGTTTCATAAACATTCATATTAGTTTAAAATTTAAAGTACATAAGTCATTCATAAAACATTTAAGACAAGTTTGTTTATTAACAACAAAAAACAAAGCGGAAGCTAATAATTTGGAAGTGTTCGGTTCTTCTTCAACCATGATCCACATTCATTTCGTCTAATTCACCTACAAAACAAATATTTATTTGTATTAATTATTTCATTATTTTTAATAATATACGTACATAACCATTTGTCAAACCTGGCTTAGTTAAACAAACAAAAATTTAACTTTATTACCCATCGTAAGCTACGGTCAACCATCATAGCTTACGGTCAAGACCATAAGGTCTTACGGTGAAGACCATCTGTCTTACGGTCATGATTTAAATTTATTAACATCAGCATCCCACCGTAAGCTACGGTGGCTTGCCGTAAGCTATGGTGGTATGCTGCAGAATTTTCTCTTTTTGTCTTTTTTTATCGCAAAATTCTTGTAACTCTTAAATCGTTTAAGCGTTTGACCTCCCGTTTCTTTCTACGTAGTCAAAACGAGATTTCATACTAAATACACTAATTTTACAATGTCCAAGTTACCATATGTTTAAAATTCATAGGCCTTCGGCTTACTACCCTTTTTATGAAATTTTGACCCGTTCATAGTTTTCTTGAAAAGTTCTCGCATTTAACCATCTCACTTAGTCATGTAATCCCTTTTTTTTGTACGCTCAAATCAAAGAAATGACTTAGACGCATTCTAAATGTTTCCATTACTATATTTATGTTTTAATTCCAACTCTACCCTTTTTCTAAGTTTATGCCCAATTAAGCGCTAAACGCCTCATAGTGTATGTTTTCAACTAAATTTCGCCTTGTTTGATTACTTTAATGATAACTATCGTTTTTAAATAACCAAACCTATACTCTTTTATTTCTTAATCTGGTTAGCGGATTTCAACGTTTTCATACTATCAAACTAACATCACTCGTGTATTCAATCCGTTTTCTTAACTTAACGAAATCCTTCGCTTTTGTTTATCTTAACCTTCATTTGTCAATCGCTTTGACTTGTTTGATTAGCCTAACGAAATCCATCGCTTTTATTACTAGTCAAACAATTCATATTTAATGATTTTCTATTCGATTCATATACGTAAAACTCATCTCTTATGAATGTCTCTACATGCTTGGACTTTACGCATTTCTAAACATATGTTATTACTACTAATATTATAAATGAAAAATCATTCGAAATGATTGGGTCGCGTACCTTAGAGTTTTCCTTTCAAGTGGGTGTCCGGTCTGATCTTGCCACTCGAAGTTTCGTCCGACTTGCCTATAATATTTAACCCAATTTACAATTCATAATCTAATATATATATATATATATATATATATATATATATATATATATATATATATATATCATGTAACTTATCGAAAAGCTCATTCACATGATTCTTCCGTATTTTCAACAATTTATGATCACTTAGGCATTACATCGAGCACATTGTGGGCGAGATTTTTATACTATTCCTATCAATTCCATGATTTAGTTATTAGTCACGTATTACCACCCATTTCAAGTGTCTATGTATAGAACAGGCGTTTGATAGTTAGAACCTAACATATCAACATCCATTACTAAACTCTCACTATCACAACTCATGTGTTCATCTATTCATAAAAACCCATTTAGCACAAATATTGAAAATCATGCAACCACTTAAATCATAACATTTGATCTATAAATGTTTATCTAGGGTTTATCTCTAGACTTATATACATCTCGATTTATGTCATAGCATACACAATGATACTCAATTGTAAAACTTATTATGTTCATGAAATTTCATAATATCATCAAACGTCAAAATTCGACATACCTTACGATTCCCTTGTCTAGATGATCATTGATTTACACTCATGCATGGATTTTAGGCTTCTAATCGATTTTGATTTGATGATTTCAGTTCAGAGAAGGGTTTCTCCCTTTCTTTCTTCTCTCTGGTCGCTCCCAGAACTCACACTGTGTTTTTTTATTATTATTAACTTAGTTTCCAACTAACTAGATTCAGCCTCTCAGGTTTTGTCTATCATGCAAAGACATTACCAAACTGTTTTTAAATAGATTTCCACAAGCAACTAGTTCAATTTAGTCAATTAGTTGTGTGTAAAGTATTTTACCATAGTGCCTAATATTTCTACATAATATAATATTCTTGGGGTGTTACAATTTTTCTTTGTGCTACGCCTTACAAGTAATTACTTGGTCTTAGCGACTTATTATTTGGTTTTGTTAAATGAAAGAAATAAACAGAGGTTGTGTTCGTTTATTTATGTTCGTGTCAGTTCGTGTTTGTTTACGTTCGTTTATGTTCGATAACTCATTAGTGTTTTTAGTTTTTATTATTTTATTAAAATACTTCAAAATTATGACAAATAAAAAATATAATAAATGGTATATAATATATTCTTTTCATGACGCTTGTTTGTGTTTGTATAAAAAAATAAAACATTTTTAACTTTCTCAAACATTATTACTTTTGGAACAAATTCTAGATATGATTGGATATTTTAGGTAATCATCACTACAAATTCATTATTAACAATAAATACGAATGATGAAGTGTTTAAATGTTTTTTTAATTTAGTTAACCTAAATCAGACACCTGTTTACACTAATTAACAAACGGGAAAAACCTAACCTGCTCCAAATTCCGCTAAATTATTCTGAAATTATCTTCAAAATACTTTAAAAGTTCATGTAATTTTTTCACGTTTAAGCATCATGAATTTATATAGTTTAGAAAAAAAATGTATTCACTTAAAAATTTTGCTGTTAGTCTGTTACATAAATATAAAAATCCCGAATCGTCACTTTTAGTGACGTGTGGTGTGTTTTTTAACACGAAATTAACGACGGCGCATCCGGTCTACACAAAGGTTTAGACGGTTGGTGTTTATCCAAAAATAAAATAAAATCGTACAACTATTAATTAATGCCCCAGATGCCCGGACTTGAACCATCATGCTTCAATTGGATTTATTATTCTTCCCGCCAAAAGTAAACAATAATCATAAAAGAAAAGGAAAAACATTATATTACATGGTGGTCACTACTCACCAGTAAACATGTTTGCCTGTATATTTAAGTAAACGCGTTGAAGTAATCACATATCACATTTATTTGTTCTAAAAAGCTTTAATAGAGGTAACATTTAAAAGAAAAAGGTAGTAAAATCGAAAATATCGCAAAAGCTACCCCTAATTATATGGTACATCCAACCCACTGTTCATTTATATCCTGTAAGATGAAATAAATAAAGAAACATACATCACTTTCTTGAGTTACATAAATCAGTCCAAGTAAAATGATACTCATATGGGAATGGTACAGATAGTTATTATAATTGCATGTTGTTCTGTATAAAAACTTGTAACGACAAAGTGTTTGCAAATAAAGCGGCATTGATCACCGCGCTTAGGGTGGCGATAAAAGCGATATAAAAGAATATGTTGTAATTAAAATTTGCGGTTTTGTGATATTTTCTTTAAAGCCAGGGGACGTCCTTTTATATTGTATCTAGCTTCTGGCTAATTTTTATAATCTTTAGATATTTTATATAGTTCATTGGTGTTTAGAAAACAAGTGATGTAATTAAATCTTTTAATTATTAAGAATTGCACATTAAATAAGACCATGTGTAGTGGTAACCAATGTAGTTTGTTTTCGTTTTTTTTTGCCATATGTCATATACGTTATCAAGGTCTGAAAATTCGATAAAATAATTACTTGTAAGACATGTGAAATTAGTGGTTTGGAATATAAAAAATGGATTGGTAAACAAAAGAGTAAATTGCACAAAACATCCTTTATGTTTCCTCAAACTTGCAGGTTCCAGCCTTAATGTTTAAAAGTTGCTAAAAACAGCCTTTAAGTTTATTTTTGTTGCGGGTTCAATCCTTTACAGCTAACCACGTTATTTTCTTCAGTTAAGTTCCCTCACATGCATAACATGTGAGGGTATATTCGTCATTTTGGTTGATCATGTGAGGGAACTTAACTGAAGAAAATAACGTGGTTAGCTGTAAAGGATTGAACCCGCAACAAAAATAAACTTAAAGGTTGTTTTTAGCAACTTTTAAACATTAAGGCTGGAACCTGCAAGTTTAAGGAAACATAAAGGATGTTTTGTGCAATTTACTCTAAACAAAATAAAACCATGGATTGGTTTGGAATATATTTATTGAGCCTATAGTGATACAATTTATATTGTTCTCTTTTTTTATTATAAAAATGACTTGTAATATGTCTAGCAAGAAAATTAAGACGTGTTATAAGATAATAAAACAAATTAGGAATAACAATTAACGCAAGTGTAAAATGGTGTGATAACATATATCTAACTTTCTATATTAGAAAAACCTAATATGGTGTTATAGTCTTACCAATTCATAAGGCTAAGGCCATGTTCCGCGCGCTCTAACGCAGAGAGTGGTGAGGAATATGTGAGGAGCTCGCCTGTCATATCCCGGATTTCCAACCCAAATCCATACATCATTGGGCCCGGGTGCGGAGTATCGTGACGTCAGTTGATAACATTATAGTCAATTAACACGGTACAGCGCAAGTCTTGGGGTAAAATTACTATTACAAACCAAATTTTCGAAATAAAATAATATACAGGCTCTTAATAAAAGATCAACATGCGGATCATTAAAATGTACAAGACATAATATAAAACAGACTTTAGGCAGATCTAAGGACTTCCAAGATCCTCTTATTCACTACCGAGTAGCTTCCGGACTATTTCGTATTGTACCTGCAGTTTAGTCTTTAGACTATACGTCAGCTTTCGCTGATAAATACACCCAACTGACTCATTTTGAAAATATTTTAAAATGATTTAAGCGCACATGGCACAAAATCTTTTATAACTTGGGAAAATTACTTTGTAACCTTGTTAACAGATTCACATGTTTGTCCATACATGCAGGGCCCGGTACAGAGACCGATACATGATTAAATACACACCACTTAGAACTCACAGAAAAGTTATCTCCAACGTCTTGGGTAATTCGCATTTGAGCGTCTATCAGGTGTATGCCTACACCCCGCGCTAAGGTCGTGGCCATTAACTAATCTAATGGGTCGGGATATCCAAGACACGGTAATTTAACCCCCGATGTTTAAGTTATCAAACAAAACTGATTAAAACAGAATATGCGAATTTACTAACCACAATCTGGCATTCGATTGGTCCCATTTCTGACCAAGCGGTAATAGTTTACCGTATCCCAAGCCCATATAGGGAAAATAAGTCGAGAGTATTTACCTGAGCTAGTCTTCTTTTAAATTCAATAACTCAGTCGTATACAAAAGTACTTAATTGCAGATAGCATTTATCGGCAAGGCTCTAGTCTGGATTATGGCATAAGCTAATCAATTAATACTAACGGTCTTTATTTAAGTCATAGACTTAGACCGAGTAGTGTACATGATCATAGACTTAGAATGTAGTTTAAACCCGACAACTACTTTGACTTGCATAATTTGGGTAAGCAATTAAAATTATGGATTTTGAAGTTTAAATGACAAGGTTAAACCCGTTTCGGTTTAATTCCGTAAAGTAGTTACGTATAATCAACCGTATGCTTGTAAGCGATAATGGGTAACCGGATAAGTCATGGACAAATTCTATATGCTATTATATTTTAAATAAGTTAAATATCAGTAAGATATCAACTTGTATGACCGTTAAGGTTTTAAAACGAAACTATGCCTCATAAGGGCATTTTGGTAATTTCATACCATATAAAAGGAACTTGAATAAAATTTAATGTTATAATTATAAGTATTATGGAAAAATACTTTATTTATGATATAAATATCAGCAGTATACCAATTATTTGTGTAATTTATCTTTTATGACCAAACTATGCACCGAAGGGGTATTTTGTTCATTTCACACAAAGTTTATAAATTATTTGGGATTCTGAGTTCGTAATATGTACCTACTGTAAATATGTTCAAAATAAGTTTTAAATTCAGTAGATAACAAGTCTTGGTCAAATAATATGGTTTAAAACCATACTATGCGCCGAAACGGCGCTTATGTCGTAAAATGACGTTTTATGCGATATTTAATGAAAACTGATATTAAGGTCAGATTAAAATGTTTTAAATATGTTATTTAAATATAACATATAGTAGGTAAATGATTTACCTTGAAATATATCTGATTAAAACCATTTTATAAGCCAAGAGTGCTAAAATCGTCATTTTTCGACATAGTTTAAGGACTTGTTTGAAAACTCAGTTTATACCTTTGTTTAACATACCAAATAATCCTACTTATAATATTACATCAGTAGAAACTCATTTCAATTTCATTACCATTTAAAATCTTGTTTTATGCAAAAAGGACATTTTGGTTAAAGATGACATAATTATGGAACTTGCGCATAAACTTGAATTTTGATCATGATCATGTAATATAACCTTAGAGGGTTATGCTACATTATATTATGATCATAATGCAACTTTAGATCAGTAGGTAACTAATCTAAATCGGGTCAGAATCAATAGTCAAAGCAGAAGTCAAACTTTGCGACTTTCGGTTGCGAACCGACCCTAGAACTGAAATTGACGTGCCGAACATGTTCTTACATGTTCTAATAATTATTACCAACTTGTTTAAGTGTCAAAACAGGTTTCATAACATATACAAGATTAATTTATGATTTTTCCGAAAAATGGCATGTTTGACTTTTTAATATTATAACTTTGACTCGTCAATTGGTCTAGCAAACGTGATCTTCAGAAGGTGCCCTTTATAGGGATTAACACCTACCTTATTACGATCACTTAGTCATGTTCATTTCGAACAATGGCTGGACCATAATGGTCTTAACCGAAAGTTAAAGCGTTTTCCTTAAAACGATTGATTTTTTGCTATAAAAGCCTATAAATAAAAATGCACAAGGAATGAACACTTACCAATGATTCCTAGGGTGAAAAAGCTATGTTAGATGCTCCTTTTAGCTAGGAACTTCTAGAGGAGGGAGAAGAGTGTGAATAAGAAAGGTACAAGTTAAAATGGTGAACTTCATCACCTATTTATAGTTGGAGAACTCAAAGGAGGTGATGCCAGGTGTTTAGGGGTGTAAAAGGGAGCTTACAAGTGTCCCAAAACGTGGCATAGCTGATTACAAGTCCATAGTTTCGAATTAATGGTTTTGGGGCTTTGTTTGGGGGCCAAGCCAAAACTTTCTGATGCAGACCCCTTATCGCGCCTCGCGAGAAACTCAAGCCTTATCTCTCGCGGCCCGCGACCGCCTCATAATCAGTTTAAAACCTTGACACTTTTAGCCCCTCAACTTAATAAAGCTTATAAAAACCTTTTTAAACACCTTTTTGACACTTTTAGCCATCCGTAGCCAATACTTGGCATACCCGGGATTATGCCCGGACATTATCGTGCTCTCGGTTTGTTAAAAGTTCACTCAGAGGTATAAATTAACATGTTGACACTTTTAATCCCTCCATCATCCAAATTTCACATATTTACAAAATTGAACTCTTTCGTCCAATATTTGGCACGTATGAGAGTCAGGACTTCACAAAGGATCACTCAAAGGCTTATTATAAACATGTTGATTCAGATGTCACTCAAAGGTTGGGCATGTTGACATATTAGTCGCTGAGAGGCCAAATTTCAAGCATGTTGACATATCAGTCACTCAGAGGCTAATGATTTAAGCATGTTGACATATCAGTCACTCAAAGGCTGTTATTTATGCATGTTGACATCGGACCGTCACTCAGAGGCTCAGTTTGAGCATGTTGACGCCTTTAGTCCTTATTGGTCTTTAATAGACTATATTTAAAATACCACACGTGTCACTATACTATTGGACACGATTTTACAGGGTGTTACATCGCCTGATGCGTAGCAGAGAGGTAATAGATGGGTATGTTAGCAAAGGTGCCACCCGTGAAGGTTTGTGAGAATGATAGGTGAAAGGAGGCGAAAGGGGTCTTTTGTCGGCGTTTTCATCAAGCATGCAATAGAGCTGACTAAACATTTAAACCCGATGAGAGTTGACTAACCGAGTACCTGACAAGTATGAGACTCAGCCTTATAATCGATTATGAAAATGTGATTAACAATTTTTGTCATATAGTTGGTCTAATTTTCGTCATATAGACTTAGTCTTACGGTTAGCAAGAACCAAGAAGATCATGAAACGTTTGTAAACTTATATTTTAAGCAAATGTTGGCTTCACTTTACACTATTCTCGTACGTGTCACTACAATTGAAAGCAAACATTGTCTTCACTTTACACTATGATATACCATGATATTTCAACTCATAAATCCAAAAATATATTTTATTATTGACATGTTATATGAATAACTTTTAGGGAAAATGTCACAGAATAGTAATCAAGTTTCAAAAGTGTTCTAATTAGGTCACTCGTATCGTTTTTGTCCCAATTAGATAACTTAACATTCAAATCGAGTCATGTCATTTTGTCCATGTGTCAAGAGAAAAATTGAGCATAAGATGCTAGGGTCGGATTATTTTAATATATGAAATTTAATTTATTAAAAACAAAAACATTTTAATTACATTAAAAATTAAAAAAATAAGTTAAAATCCATGTCATCACTCGACGTTAGCATCAAATGAAAGGGAAAAAATAAACAAAAATCCGCATAATCACGGTTATCTATGAAATGGATGAAAAAACCCTTAATTTTAATAAAAAATGAATGTTGAGTGACCTGATTGGAAAATTTTTGAAACTTGAGTGACCTAATTAGAACACTTTTAAAACTTGGTTACTATTCTACAAAGTTACCTAACTTTTAAATACCACACAACTACCTTTTCTGTCTTGTTTGTATAATTAAATACAACAGAAGATCGAGTCATAAATTTGAACTTAAAAGATGAAAGGACGTAAATTTAAATGTAGTCAAAATAGCGGTAAATTGATCGCATTTTCATTTGAATTTGCTCAACTTTTATATTGTTATTGAATTTTAAAGTTATTATTGAATATTAAAAGTTAACACTTTAAAAAATGGATACGATTGTATGACTTGTTATCCATACATGTTTCAACTTTTCATGGTTGTCAATGTGCCCTATTGTAGGCCTCGCACGGCTTATATACTTTTAGAAAGTATTAAATAATATCATTGATAATATCATATTTTTAATCTGTCAAATAAAATTTCAAATTGATACTTGAAATAGATCAAAGTAAATAACATATAATAATAACTTTAAGTTACTAAGTTTTATTCTCTTGGGTATAACAAACTTTAAAAACTTGGCCAATTAGATTAGAGTATATTTTGCCTCCAAAATGAAATAGTTTCCCGCCAGAGTGAACAGTCGTTATCAAATAACATATATTGGTGCGGCTCTTTTTTCCAAATGTGAACAAGTGGGGTCAGGCTTTGAAGTTTTCAGTTTTCCCCAGTTTCTGTCATACAAACAAAAAAGGAAAAAGTATATATGTATGTTATTTAATCAATATGCTTTTTTGAACATTCCATGTGTTTTCAAAAGGTCAAACATGATGTTTTTCAAAATTCGAACTAAACTATATGGTTACATTTGGATTTCTTTTGGGGGGTTAGAAGGAATTTCTTGTAATTGATTAAAAATAAAAAACCAACTAAATAGACAACAACCTGTATCGTGACCTCTTTGAATAGCAAAATTGATTCTACTATAGATAAATATGTGGGTCTTAAGGGGTTGAGAAATTACTAAGCATGATCACCTGAACCTATTCCTAAATTCCACGTATCAAAAGAAAGGGGAATAGGGGGTAAACTTATATTGATTTTTTAAACAAATTTCTTGTGTGTGGTGAATATACCTGATTTCGCCTTCAACTCTACTTGATTCCGCCTTCAACGTTGCAAAGCCAGTAACAATCCCATTGTCCCCGAGCTCAACAAGAGAGGACACTTCTGTAATGTCTACATCAGCATGTTTTTCCATACCCACCCAAACACAAGAATATCAATAGGCTAAACAGTAGACCTCCCATCAGCAGCAGATCCCTCAGAAATTCACGTAAGCCTTCTTTTTCGCCGAAATCAGTGCATGCTTTAGAACGTTACATACAACGCTCTGACCAAATCATGTTTGCATTTAAACCCAAATTATATTTTAATATATGATTTGAGGTAAATACCCGGATAGTCCCAGTGGTCTAGTAAAATTTCATCTAGCCCCAATTTTTCTAAAAGCACACCTATAGTCCCTAACTTTTAGACACCCGTTTCTCGGATAGTCTATGAAGTGGATGGGGTTAATTTTTGATGTTAAGTGGAGGGAAATGACTAAATTACCCTTGTTATTAAAAAATTGAGAAAAAAATAAAACAATCTAATTAATCATTTAAAGCATGTGCAAGTGTCATCAATCTCCCCGCAAATTCACCAGAAATCTATCTCCCACCTT
This sequence comes from Scalesia atractyloides, assembly GCA_947069175.1. Lineage (NCBI taxonomy): Eukaryota > Viridiplantae > Streptophyta > Magnoliopsida > Asterales > Asteraceae > Scalesia > Scalesia atractyloides. The sequence goes on along the minus strand of CAMTDV010000116.1, from coordinate 84,506,442 downwards.
CCCTCTCTCTATCCGTCTCTCTCCTCAAACCACACAGACCCTAAAAAACCAATGCCCCTCACCAGAATCTCAAATCCCCGCTCCGGCCACCAACCATGGACGATAGGGCTGCACATGAACCGAACGAACACGAATAGAGCCTTGTTCGTGTTCGTTTGTTAAGGAAATATTGTGTTCGCGAACTGTTCATGAACACTTACCGAACGAGTTTTTTTGTTAGTGTTCGCTTGTTAAGGAAATGAGTGGGTTCATGTTTGTGTGTGTTTGTTCGTTTATTTTAAGTACCACACAAAAGCGAACACATACGAATACGAATACAAGCAAACGTTCATGAACATAAATGAAGCAAAAAACACAAACACGCGTTCATTACGGGTGCAAAAACCCCAAATAAGAAGAATGACAGCGGGGACGTTGTCGCGTCGTGTCTACCTGTAATGCGAGCAAGAACGATAATTTATAACTAGGGTTTTTCAGCAAGTAAGGAGTAACAATAATACGTAATACACTATATTTAACAAAAAAAAATAGTGAGAATTTTAAAGTACTTAAATAAAAAATAGAAATTAAAAACCTTAAGAAACTATCGAACATAAACGAACATGTTACCGAATGCTCACGAACATAAATGAACGATCGCGCCCATGTTCATGTTCGTTCGTGTTCATTCCTTTATTAAACGAACGAACACAAATGAACTTCCCGCCGGATGGGTCATGAATTGTTCATTGAACGTTTGGTTCGTTTGCAGCCTTTATGGCTGACATAGTCAAACAGATCCTCGCAAAACCGATCGAGTTAGCCGACAAAGTCATCAAGACCACCGTTGACCCCCACCTCCCCCCAACAAGTTCACCGGAAAAAGAACAAGTCCCTCCCCGAAATGAAGAAACCCTCCAGGTCGTTGGCCTCCCCCTAAATAACCCGATCTTTTCACGATTCAAGGTAATAACTTGCAACTCACCGGAAAGTACAACGTTTTGACCCGAAACACCACTAGTTTTGATTGCAGACACGACGGTTTTCTTTTTTTTTGGGATGTGTTCATAATTTAAGGTAATAACCTGCAAATGATCCGTTCACGATGGTTTTTCTTTTTTCCGGGATGTGTGGTGGCAGAAGCAATTTCTGGTTGTGAACCTGAACTGTATTTTTTTTCTTTTTTCGATTTAATTATGTTGTGTGTGCATTGATCTTGTTTTTTGAATTGTTTTTTTTGTTTTTGAATTTATTTGGATGTGCATAGATCTTAATTATTGCCACTTAAAGAGATTTAAGAGATTTTAGATTGATAAAAAAGTGATTTAAATTCTGGTTGTTTAATTATACAAGTTTAAGATTGTTGTAGGTAGTTTTTTGCATGACTGTGATGGAGAGAAGAAAAGCGGTGAAGGTGGAGGTAGATTTGGGGGCGGGTATGACAGTGACGGATCTAGAAACTTTTTACAGTGGATTTATTTTGATAGATTCTCACTATTTTTTTCCAAATCATACAAAGTTCTCACTAATTTTTTCTATTTTTTTTTCCAAACAGAGTGAGTTCATATGAACCCATAAAACAGGGTTGGATCCGCCATTAGACTATGGTGGTGTGTAGGTGATAAGAGCTGTCATGGGTGTGTGGTGCAGACAAAACAAGAAAGAGATAAAGAAAAGGGAGATGGGGGTGGCGTGGGTAAAAAGTGGAGCCAACTTTTTTTTTTATTAGTAAGGGTATTTTTGTTTTTCCACAAACACTTAACTGAAAAAACTAAGCTCATTTATGTTAACGATTGTTCGATAAATAAGTGTACAAAAAGGGGATTGTATGTGTAATTTTATAAAGACAAGGACGATAGATGAATTTCATCAAAGCACATGAACTATACGGCTATTTTTCTCTATATTATTTCATACCCTCAAATCTTGCGTAAAAAAGAAAGATTAATTTTTTTTTACCAATCGTATAATAGTATAGGAGTGAAGACGAGATAGGCAAATAACCACTTTCCCCTAAAATATTTTACCTAACATTCTCACTCTAAAATTCCTTTTCTATGTCTGTCCATCAACGAGGGATTAAATCCCTCTAAAAATCACAGTAATCCCTCCTAAACCTCTAGATTTAGTCGAGAAAAAGGCTGAGTCCCCTTTGAAGCCCCATCATTCCTATATTAAGGATTTCGCAGCACACAAAAAAAAAAAACAATATTACGGAGGCTGCTCGTGTGGAGTCCAAATTTATTGAAGATTTGAGCTCTAAATCCACTTCCTCAGGTGGTAATCAAGCTTCCACGCTTGCGATTTCATCTAATTTAGCTAAATCAGGTTAAAATCTGGAGTCACATGTATCGAAGGGAGGCTAAACTGTATCAAAATCTGGAGTCACATGTATTGGGTTATCGGATTTGGGATTACGGCTTAATAAATAGGTTTTGTGGTTAACAACGGGTTTGGGATGGTGGAGTGTTCTTGGTGAATTCTGAAGATGTGTTCTTGGGGCTGGATTTTTGGATGAATTGATGATGATGAATGTGTTCGATGAACTGATGATAATGTTGATGAATATGATTTTGTATAAAGAGATAAAAATGAGTAAAATTAAGAAATGAAATTAGGACTGGTTTGATTTGGGGAAGAAGGTGGAGTTTAGAATTTTCTGTGTGTGAAAAAGAGGGGTTTTCATTTTAGATGGACCGATGATGATGATGATGATGATTTTCTGTTTGGAGAAGAAGATGGAGTTTTGAAATTAAGGCTGGTGTTCTTTGGGGAAGAAGATGGAGGTTTGGTTTGGGGAAAAAAGATGAATTGATGATTTTTATTTTATATAATAATAATTAAAATTACAATAATAAGGATAAGAGGTATAATAGATTTTAATTTCACATTAATAACAAGGGTAAAATAGACTTTTCATAAATAGTCAAACGGTCAAACTAATTGAAGGACTCAGAATGTAACGAAATTCAAACAACAGGGATGCAAATTATATTTTACTCTTTCATTTATATACTTGTGAGTTATGTAACTTAAATTGCCCGGATCATGTACTAACACAGGTAACTAATCTAGTTTAGAATATAATAATATATAGGTTAGGGGTGTGCATGGTTCGGTTTTGGCATAAAACCATAACTATAACCACAATGTCAGTTAATGGATAACCATAACCGATCGGTTATGGCAGTTATGGTTAATCGATTTCGGTGGTTATAGCGGGTCGGTTGTGGGTGGTTAACCGTGTATTTAGTCTAGCTGAAAATAGTTTAATTTTTTTAACATGGAATAAATTGTTATTGTATATTTGTATATATTAGTATATTACATAGTATTAGAAAATACATATAATCTATAATGTTAATAACGATTATTACCGAATATATAAAGTGATATGATATATTCCATAAATTCAAATAAACATTCAACCAAAATCGCAGAACGATATGAAATAACCCATAAATACTAAAAAATTTTAATCAAAAACATCCAATATAACCCATAAATGCTAAAAGTCTTTAATAAAAAACACCAAATATTAAAAAAATTGTGAAAAGTCCTAAATCCTACAAAGATTTATTACATGTCGGTTCGGTTCGGTTATGGTGGGTATGGAAACATTGATAACCATAACCGACCCGCTACTTTCGGTTTTCAAAAAAAACATTAACCGACCCATCGGTTTTTATTTGATTTGGTTTTTTCGGTTCGGATTTGTCGGTTAATTCAGTTATGGTTTGGTTAATTCGGTTTTTTGCACACCCCTAATCTAGGTTAACAAATCTACACACGTCCATAGCAGCAAAACTTCACACATCTAAACATTCTTGATTCCTCTCCCTCTATTATCTCTTAATTCAAATAAACATCTTTGTAAGTGTGTATTAATTTACATTTTGTTACAAGAGAAAAGGCATTTTGCTATATTTTCTTTCCTTTCAAATTTCTAAATCTTTGTTATTATAAGAATGTAGTTAAGTATGGCAAGTGTACCTTTTACAAATACAAATTGGAATCTCATGTGAGTGATGAACAGATGATGATGATGATGATGATCATGATGATGATGATGATGGGTGAACCATCGCCGCATTGGTAACCACCTTTTGTTTTGGTGGTTGCATCTCAAATTACCTTAAAACATTCGACCAACCATTGGCCCCACGGTTCACTCATCAATTTACTCATATACACATGCCTCAACATGACTTGCCTTTTTTAAAAGTTATAAAAACTATACAAATAATTCATATAGTTTGACTCTAGTTAGTACTTAAGTAGTTATTTTAAAAGTTATAAAACTAATCAAATAATTCATCTAATTTGACTCTAGTTAGTACTTAACTAGTTATATTAGTCTAACATTAAATAGTTATATGGTTTGATTTTGTAACATGTTTGAGTTATGACATTAACTTATTTTTTAAAGATGTTACGTTTTATGAAATGGCATTTTACTCTTTTGATAAATTACATAAACCAACTTAAAATATAAAAAAACCAAATCATCCATCCAATATTCACTTAAATAAATAATCCTGAATATCTTCAAATATACTCACTTGAATTTTCTAAAGAATATTACTAATCGGCTATTTGACAACTTTTAAATAGTTAAGTGCTCAACCAATAGGAGGCTTGAACCATTAAAAGTCAATATAATACTTAACCGTTTAGAGGCAAATGTCTGGCTAATTCAAATTAGAGGTCTTAACTATTCAGACATCTACTCACAAAACAAACAGTCTGAACCATTAAGTGCTGAATCAATAAGTGGTCTGAACCACTAAAAGCTCCGTTAAAATCTACCACAAGATTATATTTATTAAAAACTGCTTTAAAACATATAGTATTAAATTTTGAATTATTTAATGTAGATCCCATGAAAATGGAGCGACAATGTTTACATATACACAAAAAAAAACATTATTTTGTTCGTATGGCTCATGATATAACTAATAAGGGTGGTAATGGAAACAACTAATGCACATGCATTCAACTTTCATCTACCCGTAATCTCCTGCTTGTACTTGGTTTTTGCCATATATATTTATTTTTCCAATCCACAACATGGGAACAACATATTAATTATCTTTACATGATTGCAATATAGTTATTATATGTTTAAATACCTCATCTTGTTTTATAATTAAACTATGATCTTTTTTTATCCTTTTGTGTTAATAAGATTTTTTTTGGGTTGTCTACTTCTCTTGAATAAATGAAAAAGAACGTTAAGGCCTAACAAATGAGAGAAGTGAGATAAATATATTCAGAAACAACATCAACGAAGATAACAGTAAAAGGTAGTTAGGTCTTGATGATCCTATATGAATTGTGTACGTTGTTCAACATATAAATGTTTGAATTTATGATGCATCAAATAATGAGATTGGCCATTTTTGCTAGGCTCTTTATGATGCCAAATAGAGGTGCAACCCTAAACTGGGTTAGAAATTGAACCCGACAGCCCTATCTAACCTGGTAGTTTGTAACCCTCACAACATAACCCGGTTTGTCAAACTGGTTTGAATTTTATTGAATGAACCTACATGAAAACAACTATGTTAGGTTTTAAGAAATAATTATTGACTGTAAAAGTAATTTGCTTGTCGTTTTTTCTTACAATTTAGATCAACTATATTTTTTATTATTTACTTGTCATTTGCTTATATAATATTGTGATTTGTTTTTTTTTCAAATGAAAACGTATAGCAATATTCTACATTTCTACTACACGTATTTCATCGTTATTCACCGACCTAAATCTTATTAATGCAATTGCATCACTACAAATTTTTAATGATTATATGTTTTACTTATGAAATTTTAAAATATATATATAAAGCGTGAAACTTTTAGTTATTTACGTTTGTTATATTTTGCTAAGAGGTTTTTTATTAGGGTTGAACTCGATTTGAGAGTGCAACCCGGTTTTAACTCAACCCAAACTGATTTCATAGAGTTGAGTTTTACGAACCATCAACCCGGGCTGAGCTCAACCAGGTTTCATTCTCAACCCGATTTGACTTTTTTAAGTTTTACTTCAAACCGGTTTAAACCTGGTTCGAGTTTAAACCCTAACCCGATTTGTGCACCTCTAATGCCAATTACTAAAAATAGATGGTTTTTATTACATTTCTATTAATATTAATATAGTAATATATAATGTTTGGATCCAAACCACGCTTGTCAATTGAAGCTTAGAAACGAATTACCTCTTGGTTGATAAAACTGTGTCGTTTCAAGGTGATCAGTTTTGCACAGTTACCTGTGCTCTCGTCTCCATAATATTCTCATCACAAAAAGCAACATTGTGATTTTGCTTTCATAAATTTTTAAGTTGAGGTGGGGTGTTCGCTTCCTTGTGGGGTTTGCGCTCACAAGGTGTTTGATGAAATGCTTGGAGTAACTTTTCAATAAGTTTGGGTTCAAAAAGCCTTTGAACTGTCGGGTATTTGCTCTAGTTCCGTTTTTCCTTCTTGTTTTGGGGTGGAGAGATTGCCTAAATGTCTTCCTGAAGTTGTTTTCATTTCGTTTTTTTAGGCCATGTCGAATGGTTTTTGGCCTTGCCCCTTCAAGGGGTTCCATTGTTGTCCCGATGGGGTTACTGGGTCTAAGGGGATCCCAAGGCTTATAACTCATATTAAACGTCACCATTTTGGTTCGGATGATAGAAGAGATATTTTGAGGAGTGCCATTGCTGAAGACCAATCTTTTTACCTCTGTTTGTAAAGCCCTTATGTTGTCTGAACAATGGTTGTGTTGGGAGTGCATGTGCTGTAACATTCGTCGAAAAACGGGTTTTTCAAACCCGCTTCGTTTATTAATCAAATACTCAGTTATAAGTTTCGTTGCATATTTATGGTTCGTATTAATTTTAAACAATACATAATTAATAAATATATTAGAATTAAAAACCATAATTCATAATTAATAATAAATCGTGAATAAAAAATAAAATGGAGACGCCGGGTTTCGAACCCGGGTCACCCACAAATCCAAACACACAACACACCGCTCCGCCACACACTGCTTTTGTGATAAACATGGAAACAAATAACATATATAATAAAACTAGAAAATCCAATCCGGTAATCAGCGCGCCAGAACTCGCACCGCGATTTTGGCCATAATCCTTTTGACTGAACCGCACAAATTGATGTCGACGTCGGTTATAACCGTTGCCGTCAATCAATTTCAGTCATACCCGACGGAATCTTCAAACGCGAACTTTGACCCCGATTCAAACTCAATTCATCCAGTTCCTCCCTATAAAAAACCCACTCAATCTTCCGGAAATCCTTTCGCTCAGAACCGCACACTTGTTCGAAGTCAATTCCTCAAAAGCACGTCGCCGGAGATATTCTGCATTCGCCGGACTTTCACCGAAAAACCGAGACTTACTTCAAATCAGTAAAATTCTCGACTCTTTTGTTTGTAATCCATTATTCGGCATGTATTAACCTAAATCGTTCAACCAGAATCTGTCTCAGACAACGTTGCCGGAAATTTCAACACTCACCGGAAAGTCACTGAAAATCCGAAGTCTCACTGTCGATCGGTACAATCATCTAAACCCTCTTGATATCTCTTGTTTAGTAACTTAATTGCACAACACATTGATCAAAACTGTTAATCGATTCACTCAGCCGGAAGTCACCAATCAGAGCCGACGACTCTTGCCGGAAATCTGAGAAAACATTCTGTTTCGGTACATTTTATTCCGTAATCCTCTTTATCCATTTCATTCCAACCAATTATAAGTTTCGATGACCGATTTAAACAGAACAGTCGGACTTCACTGTTCTGTGTCTTTTTAAACGAAGAAGATGAAGTCGATTATAGGTTTAAATATAATTAAAACTGGATATTCAAACGGGTTAGACACACAGTCCAGCGGTGGACTGTGTGCACAAAAAATACACACGTCCCGAGTTCGAATCGCACACGTACCGACTTTCAGAATTAAAACCAACATTTTTAGAACTGAATCAGAACAAGTCACAGGTTGTTTATAAGAATAATATAATCCATAAGTTAAACAGATTTGACACACAGCCCAACTGGTTGGGCTGTGCGCACTCGAACCGAAGAACCCGAGTTCGACTCCGGGTCCCTGCAACCGGTTCGGCCATATAAATCATTTTTAATAAAACCAAATAAGTTTGAAATTAATTAGTATATAAATATAATTAAAACAGAGAATATTTCGGGTTAGACACGTAGCTCAGTTGGTAGAGCTGCGTGCACGTATACAAGAGGTCCCGAGTTTGAACCTCACTCAGCACACATAAGAACACAGTCCGACCGGTCAACGGTCAACGGGCAAAAAGTCAATTTTTTTACTTATTTCTTTTTATTAATTTATTTAATTAGAAAATTATTTAAAAATACTTAAAAATAAGATTTTTAGAGTTAGAAAATTTCCTTAAACTCACAAAAATAAATCTAAAAATCCCATTAAGAGTATGAATTAAAAGTATTAATCTCAAATAAAATCCATTTATTTACCGAATCATTTCGTTATTATTTTAGGTTAGTTTTTCCCTCGTCGATCAAATCCTAAAATTCGTGCGCATCCAACGTCATCAAAGAACGCACCCAATGTGAGTGAATCTCTACCAATTCCCCGTTTTAATCATGTTTTGGGGTGTATCATGTGTCGTTTAATTCTTTATTATATTTAAACACTTGTGCATGCATTATATCCGTGATCAAATGTGTATCAAATGTGTATCAATTGTTGTGTGGATTATATGTAGTTTGGATTTATCATTTTCAGTGCACGCATATCATTAGGCCCATCAGTTCCCCGTGGGAGACGGGTTGAGCATCAGGTGCCTCATAAGATCGGCTCCGTTTGATTGAGCCTTGATCTCACATTTATCATCATTCATATCATGTACTCGTTCAAAGTGGTTTGTGTTTGTTTATTTATATATGTTTGCTCACATGTGATTATTGCACAAATTTTCCATATTAAATAAAACAAGAAATTAATAACAATGTTTTATCAAGGTTCACTCGCCAACTTTTGTTGACCCAAAATATCCCCCGTTTTACACATGATACAGGTGATCCAGCTGAGGCAAGAAACACATAGGAAGGCCTAGAAGAATAAACCAGTTTAAGTTTTGGATTATTTACATAGTTTCATTTCCTTGTAATTGTATGAATTTTGATTTGGATATTTAAGTTGTAATTTGAATTTAATAAATATGAAACATTTTAGTAAACATCATGAACTTTGGTGATAACCCAATTATGCCCCGACTCTTATTCCGCTGCGGGTCGGGTGACAGATTGGTATCAGAGCCATGACTATAGGGATATAGGATAGGTTATTAAACCCTTAGATCCTATACTATAGTTGATTAGAATTTTTAATTGTTTATGCGTTACATACAAAATTTATGATGTTTATATGCTTTATGTTTATTTTTACACTCAATGTTATGCAAGCATGCTCACAAATACATGTTATTATACAATGCTCATTATAAATCATATCCTCATGACATATTATATCCATGAGAGCACACACCTCACAATTCCCATGATTTTTGCAATGATTTTTGTATTTTCAAATCACATCAAAGTGAGTTCTCATGACGGGCATGTAGTAACTGGAAGGGTACGAGTACCGGTAGTCGGAACGTCCTGTCTAGGCTTGGCATTTGTATATATCCAAAATAAAGGACCAGTTTGCCTACCTGGGGACTAACGATGAGAGTACGAAGGACCTATTAGGCCAAAGCATGCTATACCAAACGTCGTGTGAGCTAACCCCACTTTGAGTTGTCATTGTGTCTACACCTGACACCCTCCTACCATACATCCCGCAATCATATTTTACGGTTTTCATTCGGGTGATGCGAGTGTTAATCCGCCAACACCAATGTGAATCCTACCAAGCCCAATAGTCATGGGGGCCCACATGACTACACAGGCGATGGTATGAGGGGACATTGGAGGCCCAAACGTGAGCAAACCTAAGACATCCTATGGATGTAGTTGCATTATTGTTAGTTATGTTATTTTTATTCTTTTAACGACACATGACACCTAGAAACTTCTTAAACTCACAATCTTCCTATGTATGTTCCTGTAGATGTCGGCTAGGCAACTATGTGTAGGTAGAAAGTCAGGAAGATCCAATGAAAGCTTGCCCACACAAATTGCTAAACAAATGGCTGCAGTGCTTCCTGACATCGTAATTCAAGTTCAACAAGCTCTCACCGCAAATCCCATCAACCCTCCCAATCAAGAAGACCAGAGCGTCGCCAACCCTCCCTCCAAAAAGTGCTCCTACAAACACTTCAAATCTTGCGATCCCCCAAAGTATGAAGGGACCGAAGGTGTTACTGCTCTCCTTCACTGGTTTGAAGAAATGGAGAACACTTTCCTCAATTGCGATTGTCCCGAGGATCGCAAGGTACGTTATGCAACTGGAAGACTGTTTGGGGTAGCCCTTACCTGGTGGAACACGGAAAAGGGTAAACGAGGAGTTGAAGATGCCATGGCCTTAACATGGGAAGAGTTAAGGGAACTCATGACCAGACTCTTCTGTTCAAGAAGCGAAATCAAAAAGTTGGAAGATGAATTCCACGCGCTAAAACAAAAGGAAGGAGATCACACTTCCTATAACAAAAGATTTCTCGAGCTAAACCAGATGATCCCTAATCTGTTCACACCCCGTGTACCGCTTGGTTGAACACTACATTCGAGGTCTTCCCTCGAAAATTCAATACTCAGTTTTAAGCACTTCGCCTGCAACTCTTGATGCCGCGATGGAGTTAGCTATAGAACTTACAGAGAATCGCATCCGAAACGGCAAATTCAAGGATGAAAAGAAGAAAGCACCCACAGAGACCCCAACTACAAACCACTCAGTCTCCTCCTCAAGGTTTACTGGTAAGAGGAAACTAAACAGCAAGAATTTTGCTGTCACTCAAACCAACCCTCCTATCACTGCTGCACCGATCACCCAAATTGCTCCTTCGACTGCACCATTTAAAAAGCCATACACTGGTCCACTCCCAAAATGCAACCGTTGTCAATACCATCACCCTCCCGAAACTCTTCGCCAACATTGCACAAGCTGTGGCCGTGCAGGTCACACCATCCAAACCTGCCGTATTCTTCAACGAATGAACCGTAGTCAACCACAAACCCAAACCCAAAATCAGATAGTGGGTCAAGCCCAACAACCCTTACTTCTACCATCTGCACAACACATAGCCCAATCCTACTACCAACCCAACTATCCCATGATGCAACCCATGCGAGCTTGTTACAACTGTGGAGACCCAAACCACTTCAGGAACACTTGTCCACGCTTGGTGAACATCATCCATGCTCAAGCTCAAGCGAACCCAGTAAACTAAGCCAACCAAGCTCCTCCACCTGCCAGAGGAAGGGCTTTTAACATCAATGCCAACCAAGCTAGGGCTGACAACAACGTGGTCAACGGTACGTTTCTCATCAATGGTAGTTATGCATCCATATTATTCGATACTGGTGCGGATAAGAGTTTTGTGTCCTTAGAATTGGAACCTATCATCGACCAAACTCGTGATGATCTCATGGGATCTCTAACGGAGAGCCTCACCTTGTAGCGGAGACCGATAGTGTGCTAGGGTGTATCAAATCCTTCCCTAAAGGGACGTCACATGGGAGAGATGGTTTGAGAGCTCAACACCTTTTGGACGCCCTTTGTGGACAAGGGTTCGTGATTGCGGTTAGTCTGCTTAGGACAATTTTAGCTGTGGTTAACTTATGTTTGTGGGGGGGGGGGGATGTTCGAGTAGTTTGGCGGAGTTTGTTGCATCTGCTCCACTTACGCCCCTTCTGAAGCCCAATAATGGGATTAGACCTATTGCAGTGGGTTAAATTTGTAGGAGAGTGGTCTCCAAGGTAGCGATGAAGGGGGTGGGGAAGGATTTGGCCAAATATCTGGGCGACTTTTAGTTTGGGGTCGGGCTTCCAAACGGGGCTAAGGCGGTTCTTTATAGTGCGAACAAATTCTTAAATGCGCACCAACGAGACGGGTCGTTGGCTATGCTTATCGTCGATTTCTCGAATGCCTTTAACCTTGTGGATAAAACTGCCCTTTTAAATGAGTTAAGGAAAATGTGTCCATCCATCTCTGATTGGGTTGATTTTTTATACGGGCAACCAACTAGGCTTTATGTGGGGAACGGTAATATTTGGTCTTCCACGGGGGTTCAGCAGGGGGATCCAATAGGGCATCTCCTTTTTACCCTTGTTTTACACCCCCTTGTCCTCCGAATCAGAGATCGTTGTAAGCTTGCTTCGTACATGGATGATGAGACCCTTATTGGAGATGCTACTCGGGTTGCCAATAATTTAGACATCATTAGAGTGGAGGGCCCCTGCTTGGGCCTCCTTCTCAACATCAAAAAAATTGAATTTTTTTGGCCTACATGTGATGGGGTGAAGCCCCAAGAGGGCTTATTTACGCGGCATATTGGTAGGCCGGTGCATGGTGTGAAACTCTTGGGTGGTGCTGTCCGTAGATATGAGGAGTTATTAGGGGTTTAGCCCTCAAAAGAGCCAAATGTGCGGTTGAGCTGATGGGATGCCTCAAACGTCTTCGGGGCACTTAGAGCGAACTCCTTCTGCTTCGTTCGTGCATGGGGGTTGCTAAACTACTGTTTGGGCTCAGGACGTGTTAGCCTTCTTATGTCGGGAGAGCCGTCTCTGTTTTTGATAAGGGGCTTCGGAATGCGATTGAGGACATTGTTGTCTGTGGGGGTGCCTTTTTCGAGGAGCTCCAATGGAGGTTAGCTTCTCTCCCGACCCGTTTTGGGGGTCTTGGGATTTGCTCAGCTGAGGATATCTCTTCCTACGTTTTTGTGGGTTCAAGGGCCTAATCCTGGGTTCTTCAAGATCACATCCTTTGTGAATGTGGTGGTGGGTTGTTGGACACTCTGCATAGTTTTCTTCCCGATCTTGATCTTGACGGTTTCTACATTAAAGACACCGCCCCCTTAAAGCCTAGAAAAATTTGGAGAATGCCTTTTATGGTGAAATCGTCAAGATAGTTGAAGAGAAGCTCGCCTTGTACCCGCGACAGCGAGTCGTATTTGAGTGTTTGCGAGCCCCTCAAGCTCAAGATTTCCTGTCTGTTCTTCTCATTGAAGGTTTAGGGCAATGTATGTCGGCTGTGGAATACCGGGCTATTCTCAAGTATCGGCTGATGGTACCTCTTTTCCCGGTTGATGACCCGTGTCCCGTATGTCGGAAGGCTTGCTTGGATTCTTTTGGGGAGCATGCAGTCCATTGCAAAGAATTACCAGGTTTTAAATATCGACATGATTTAGTTCGAGTTGTGCTTCATGATGTCCTTAAGTGGGCAGGGATCTCGGCAAAAAAGGAAGCCCCGGTGAATTTCTTGACCGATCCATTAGAAAGAGATCTACCATACGACCCACTGACATTCTTGTTTTTGGATGGGAAGGAGGGAAACACGCGCTGCGTCGATTTGACAAGTGTGTCTCCCCTCGTTGGGCTAAGGGACCACGGGTTTGTGGCGGGTCAGATGATAACCAAAACGGAGGCGGGCAAAGTAGTTAAGCACGAAAAAGCTTGTATCGAGAATCAACACGTGTTCGTTCCATTCGCTTTCGATACCTTTAGCGGTCTCGCCCCTGACGCGGTGCGGGTTCACCAGGTGGTAAGTAGTAACACCGCGCATGTTAAGGGGCAGAATTTTGTATTTAACAGGGTAGGTTTGATATTCAGAAGATGATAGCGGCGCAACTTGTTGCCTGTCTACCTGCAACTAGTCTATAATCGTCTCTGTTTATATTAATATCTATAAATATAATCATAGTCATATTTACCTCTTCAAATCGATGAATCATCAAACAAGTAATACAATAACTTTTGGTTGCTTTCGCAATGAAATCAAAATGTAGCAAGAATCAATCAAAAATAAAGTCCGAACAATTAAAATCTAAAAAAACGATTCTTTAGAATCATGTAATTATGGTTCATACAATTATGGTTTTGAGTTTTAGTAAGATGGTCCCGAATAGCTTATGAACATGTTATACTTGTTAATTTACACCACTAAAGTTAGACAAGGTACCCAGAAAGTTAATGAAAGTTATCATGAAATAAGTAACATAGCTCAATCAATGGCAGCTTCTATTTGTTGCCATAATTCTGACATGGTGATATATGCTCTCACGGGATCAAATCAAGATTATGATCATGCTTTTGTTCACGTTTATAATTGTTTTGTGCCGCTATCCTCTATTGGCAATCCAAACTTTTAATTTGGGTTCTCAAGAGGTATGATCCGAATTTAACCCCATACCCAGCGGGTCTAGGTTAAGTAGACTCTAATACAGTTATGTCTACGACTTACGTGGCAAAAATGTACAACATGTCATAAGAATGTTTGCAATCTGCCAATAAGAATAGAGATGTCACTATCATGACGACTATGCCTTTTAATGGGCCCACCACTCTTTGATACTGATTTTGCCAACATAAATTAAGTACGATGAAGTAAAAAAACCATTAACTCAGAAATACTCTCAATCATACTTTTACTTATTACATATTTTACTCTGATATCAGCCCGATAACTCGAATGAGTGACTAGCTTGTGAATTGGTTGAAATGCGGAAGAACGATGAAACAACAATCCATAACTCACAAAATAATCGTCATAAAACATTTTCGATAATTTAGTTATTATTTTATATTTGGGGTTCTATTATTATTTTTAGTTAAGTCTAGATGTTAGTTATGTTGACCAAAATTATGTGTTTCGGTATGGTCTTTTATTTTAATTATGTCTTTAGTTAATATGCCGATTACTTTGACCGAGTTTCAGGGATAATCAAGTAGACTAACATGTCAATAAAGGCTCATTTGTAATGTTCATAACAAATTTTGATATTACAATAAACTTTCTTCCATTTGGGTTTTAAATAAACATTTACTAGAACGAATTCTTACAACAGGATCGCGGGGTTGATGGTTTTCGGCTATCGACATCTTGTCAAAATGAGAAAATCCAGTCCTTATTACGAATTCTTACTAGACGAGATGTTTGTTCCTTTTGATGATAAAACCAATGTTGAAACCGAAACATCTCACAATAATGATAATATGCCACAAGTGTAAAGAAACTCCAACCATAACGTGGAGTTATAAAAGATGTTAGCATGGTAAACAATAAATAAATCAAGGAAACAAATTATAAAAAGAAGAGAAACGATTTTGAAGTTAATAATTTCTTTTTCATCAACAAAATTAATAATGGATGGAGATATGAAACCAAAGGTGATGGTGACAAAGAAATTTTGGAAGTAGAGAAGCAAAACCAATGACCAACTGAAACTCTCGGTTCCAAGAACTCAAGCGTGAGTTGTTTTCAACCAAAGAAGAATGACGCGGAGCCGATAACTCAAACGAGAGACTCGTTTGTGAATCGGTGGAAATGCGGAAAAATGGTGAAAAACAATCCATAACTAACAAAATAATAATCATAAAACGTTTTATATAATATAATTATTATTTTTATATTTTGATTTTTACTATTTAGTTTCATCTAGGTGATAGGTGATTTCAGTTTAAAAGTTGACCAGAAGGCATCCTTATAGAAGTTCATATCTGTGCCTAAACCTGTTATCGATATTTCGTTCCTAAGGTCTAGAATTCAATTGTTTAATATATTAGTTTCAACTTTCAAATACTTTTCAGCGTTTGTTGATATGAGTTAAGCTCACATACAAAGTACCTTATAGTACAAAACGTACAAAAGACATGAAAAAACAAAAGAAAAAAAAACGAGGTGACATTCTCGTAATTATTTGCTCGTAAGGTATTTATCAAAATTACTCTACAAATAATCTTGTAGGGTAATTTTAATCTTGTTAGGTAATTTTGTAAAATGTGCTTGTAGGGTAATCATCAAAATTACTTTACAAGTGTATCAAAATTACTCTACTAGTTTATCAAACAACATACAATTCAAGATTACCATATAAGATCATTTGTAGAGTAATTATGATACTCTACAAAATTACCCTACAAAGATCAAAATTACATTACAAGATAGTTTTACAAAATTACCCTACAAGATCACTTGTAGAGTAATTTTGATAATTACGAAAATGTCACCACGTTTTTCTAGCAAAACTTTCAGTTTGTACATTTGTACGTTAAAGGTATTTGTATTTGACTTTTTGTGTTGTTGATACATATGTTAGTCATAACAAAGTTCATTTAATTGTCAAAGGGTTTCACGGACTAAAGGAGTTGATTATCAATTTATCATGAAGCATTAGCCACGTTGTTAAACCTATTACTATTTGTACAGTATGTATTTATTGATTTTCTCATGGGTGGGAGTTAAAGTGAATAAATCCTTTCTACGTGGAAACATAAATGAGGGTTCATATAAGGCTTATTCCCTAAGGCACTTTATGACCTTAAACATTATGTGTTTGGTTTGCCAAGTTCTCCAATACATTGGTTAATTATTCTTTTGCTTTTCTCAATGTGTTTATGACACTTTTCACTTGTTGCTCACACTATTATACTGTTACGGGATATGTTTTTAGTTTATGTGATGTTATTATCGTTAATGGAAGTTCGCGTGCATTCATATCCTTGGTGTTCATATATTTATTGAAAGAGGAATTTTTTATTAAACGTGCTGTTTTTGGGACTTCAACCTAAGACTTCTAAACCTAGGGGTTTCTAAAGGCTTTGCTTTTGACAATGAGCCACCAATTCCCTTCGTGCTTTTCAACCATATTTACTTAATGTTAGGGTTGTAAACGAACCGAAAGTTCAACGAACATTCGTGAACCGTTCAGTGGGAGGTTCGTTTAAGTTTGTTCATTTAATTAATGAACGAACATGAACACGAACTTCCGTTTGGTTAATTAAATGAACGAACACGAACAAATGTCTCATTCGTTCAATTGCGGTTGTGAACATTCGGTAATGTGTTCGTGAACATCCGCTCATGTTCGTTTGTTAAAGATTTTTTAGCATTTGTTTGTTTTATCTAAACTTTTTATATTCTGTAATTCTCATTTATCTCATTACACGAACAAATAAAACAGGAAACCCTATCTTCCGCCTTGTTTATGCACCATTCCACTTTGCTTCTTATTCTTCACATCTAAAAATACTATCGACATAAATTCAACAATTAGGGTTCAAGGTCTAGCACCGCCCCCTCTCACCATCAACCTCTAGCCACCGTCGTCTTTGCCGATTGTATCTGTGTTCGTGAACACATTCCTTTCCTTAATGAACTAACACGAACAGAAAATATCGTTCAATCATGAACCATTTGTGAACACATTATATCCTTAATGACCTAACATGAACAAGGCCTTGTTCGTGTTCGTTCAGTTCGTTTACAGCCCTACTTGATATTCTTATGTAGTTATGTGCATTGGGCTTCATGATTGTAACCCTTGTTTATCTGGACCAACAACTATCACAATATTTTCATATTCCTCTCACTGGTCCATTCTCGCATCAAAGCGTTGCTAGCTTGTTATAAAATCTGGTTTTGACTCGATGTCTCAATCTGAGATTGTTTATGTTGCTAGCAAAGAGCAATGCATCTTAATCTATACAATCTACGACCAATCAGGACTCGGTTATGATGAAGCGACTTTATGTACATGGTACCTCTACTCCTACTCATAGTTTAATGATTTATAGAGACACCTAAATATCAAGTTAGAGTTTAATGAGTTGTCATCCTAAATATTGGTGTATGTAAAAATTATTTATAAAAGATACAAATAATAGCCGTATACATACACTAGATATTTATATGAAATATAACATGGGAGGATTGAGATACGTGCGGCATAAAAGCTGTCGGATACATCCCAGAATCTCTCGTTCACACCACCACTTTTTTTTAACGGCCAACAAATCAATCCCGAGCACTTTCGGGGCACCCACTGGACAAACGGAGTACTCCGAGAGTAACCCGAGTAGTCCACCACCAACTCCGGGGAAAACCCGGTAACCCACCTGCCCGTAGACACGACAGTAAATTACCGGTAAAACCCGTTTGGCTCAAGGATCGAACCCAGGTTTCTCTGGGTCTCCTATCACTGCCCACCAGTGCCTCACTCTTTTTTTACACCAAGTGAGAATTGAACTTAAGTCTTCTAAAAAGAACTTAAGTCCTCCTACCACTTAAGTTAGAGTTCATTGGCGTTCACACCACCACTTTGTCGACATACTTCTTCCTTTGTGTCGTTCCATGTTTTACTCACCACTTTCCATTCCCATTATGTTTCTTCATCTTTTATATATAATATAATATAATATAATATAATATTATTACCACTTTTAGTTAATAATCACTCTATAGATGAGACAAAGAACAAAAAACAATTTATTTGGTCTTCTGAAATTAAGATATCCGATCCTTTTATGTGTTACATTCATTTTTAATTTTTAGATACCATATCAAAATATTATATTTTTGTCCTTTTGTTGCCTTTTTCCTTTTTGATAAAACTTTAAAAACTGGTATAAACAAAATAATACTTCTTTTAGTATTGATTACTTACTCAACGTATTGTTTCTAAAAAGCTTTGTAGTTTAAGAAAAATGCTTGTTTTATTGTTATCGTATGTTTATTAGAGTCATATTTAATTTTCTTATTCATATTTGCTAAATTCATGTGTGTGCTCATTAGAATTTGTGTAATATTATGTAATACTAGTCACGTTTTAATACTGGTATAATATTCTTAGTATAAATGTAACCTAATAAAAAGTTGTTTATTTTTATATATTATGTAGTGTATTTAGTAAATAGTAGATGCCGAGATTACAAAGGTTCGATATGAAATATTTACATTATATAAAGTTATGGCAAGTTACAAAGAATATACAATTTTGTTTTGTTACTGAAACTATGGTATAAAATTAATATGAATTATGAAAGAAAGTGTAACACCTATAGCGTAATATGTCGGACCTACACCTCATAATTAAACAAGTTGTAAAACCAACAACATAAACTATACCTTAAATAATAAAAATAGAATACTAACTACTAAAAGTCGAAAGACCTTTTTTTACGGCAAATTTGGATCACTGGAGTATCATCATGCCACCAACGGAACCACCCGATCATATCCATCTCCACTAGGCTATAAAGCCTATACAATCATCAGGAGTAAACCAAATAAATCTAAGAAAAACTCTCTTGTAGGAATCGAACCAAGAACCAATTGGTCCTTAAGTCTCATCCACCATCAAGATGTCACTAGACTATAATGTCGTGGACAAAAGTCTAAAGACGTTAATTCAATAAAGTATGGGTGAAATTAAAATATCCATTTTGCGGCCAAGTTAATATCATCTTCCCGCATCACAAACATCATGCTCTTTGGCTTCTAGTAGCTTGTTTAAAACGATTTGTATCGGTCACATTTGTAGACGACAGTCATTGTGTCCGAATAATCGGTATCTAGACAGAAAGGGGATGGTCACCAAGATATGCAACCGATCTTTGTACTTTGATAGCTTGCTTTCAGAAGGAACTGTTTTGTGCATCAATTTTGTGTGCATAAATTAGCAATTAGATGGTATTAAGATCTACAAAGCCTAAACCTTATAGTAAAATCCACTCCAAGTTGTATTAGATATGTTTTACTCATAGTTTATCGTTATCAAATGAGTATCTAGGCTGATTAGATTTTCGCCTCTATAACAAAAATACAGAAACCTTCAACCACCCTAGCCAAAAAAAGCTCAATACTTTTTTTTCCGAATACTTTTTCCGGCACCATTCTCACCCCTCTCACAGAAAAACCACCAAGCTATGTTTCTTTTTAATTCACACCCACATAATTTTGTTCACAATGGCATAACCATTGACAAATATACTAGTATACTAGACTAATAAAACATCCTCACAAAATTCATTCATTCATTCAATATACTTACAAATTCAACTTATGTATACAGTAGCAACTAGGTTCAATTTTTTATAAAATATAATTACAAAATATATAATAACGAGACTCTCGTTATTCATAGGAAATATCATAGTACAATATTAGTTGCAATAACTAAATAAACAAAATATAAAATATAATTATATATACCAATCGTGATTCAAGTCGCATCTCTGGTGGGTTCTTCACCCGCACTTGATAGCATCCTAGACTGGAACAACGAGCACACTAAAACGTTGATGATTTTGGTGGAGGCACGTGTTCAACACACTTCCTTTAAAAACAGATTTCGTGCCTCTACTAAAGACGACGCGACTGTTTCCCAGGGTACAACAGCCGAAGCAGTATGTACTGCCGAAGATGGCTCACGCGCCCGAGGTTACACCGGGTAATTGTAGTGTTTGAACTTATGGAACAATTAAGGATGTGATGGTGGTGGAAAACAAGTAGAGAGTACTTCTCTCTCTAGTTGGTCTTCAAGTGTTCATCCTCCTTCTAGTATTCTTTTTGTATCAAGCAATACCATATTCTTATATACACAAAAAGAAGCACATAGCCTACTAATTGTACATAAGTTAAGGATTAGTGAAAGGTTTCACTTAATTAGAGACTTAAAAACTCTAATAAAACTAATTAAATGTCACACGAAGCTCTATTCAAGAGTTTCTCTTTTATTCACCACATGAGGATTCTAATTAATATTTATAATTTTATTAAATTATAAATATATTAAATATCCATTCACCAAATTTCCAACAATCCCCTACAGGAATGGAGATTATTCAAAACACATAAAATTTCCAATGGAACCTCGACAATTGAGTTTTGCATACGATAGGTAGGTGTTACCCTTTGAACCTTCGCTCATGAAATGCACTTAGCCCACTAGCTCTGAGTAGACATCGATGTCTTTGAACTCGTCTGCCGTTTGTGTAGACGACAATACACTTCACAAAAGACTCTCCTTAGCCGGGACATCTCCTCATAGTCGTGTCCAATAATGGTCGTGGAACACTTTCCTGGTTCTGCGAGAGCTCTAGGAATTGTGCCCTCAATTCCATTCGAAGCGACTCCACTTCTCTCTAACATAGGCGATTCTCCTTAGATCATTAAAAGCATTGTGGTTATCGTGATTTATCCAAATCATTTACCACATATTATGCTTAGCCTCACTCTTTGTCACTAAATATCATAGGAATAGACTGGACGTATTTAAACACCCTTTTATACTTTGGGGGTATGTATAACCATATATACTAGCTTATGCATATAATTTATGCCCACACAGTGACCACCCTTAGGCATATGAGTTAGTTGTCCTATTGAACTTAGATCTTGGGGATCTCCAGTCAACTAAGTTAGGTTTCCTTCACATACCCTTTTTCATGGGCTTTAGTTTCATTCCACAACTTGATCTCTAATAAACCCTCAGGTTGTTAGATCCATAACATTATCTTTGACTTGTCTAGTCACTATAAATAACTTTGAGATCAGTTGTCATGATGTGTTCTTAACTGGCAAGTTAATTTGCCCATTGTCAACTTCTAATACTATAACCTCAGTGGCCATCTGAATCTGGTTATAATATATGTCTTTCTAAGATAAACATATCATTTAAGGCAAACACATCTCCATTATGCACTACGACATTTGTGTCCTCCACTTAATCGTCTGTTTGCAATGTTAGATTGGATTACAAAATCCTTATTGCCAAACTTTTATGATAAAAATGCAAGACACCCCCACATTTAAGTGTTATATGATATCATCCAGATGGGGTAATGAAAACTATTTCTACATACCCTTATAGGGTTGTGTTGTTTCTAAATGGATCCTCCCCCACATTTCTTGCCATTTGATCAACATTTCTGTAACTTCACTTATGACGACATTTATACACAATGATTGAACAAGATCAACCTCATTGTATCAGTGAATTCAACTTATATTGCATTAGCTTACATAAGCTTCCGAGCTGACCAAAACAACACATGCCATTGTCATAAGTTTGTCACCAACCTAGAATAATTCTAATTTAACATCTAGAATAAGCCTAGACAATGAGTTCTCGTCATTAGCTTTTTGAACAAACTCTTCAAAAGTTTCATATCTTTTCCTTATAAGGAATGAAAAAGTCTCCCTCAACTTTGTCTGTACACAAATTCTTTTTGTGTTCATAAACATTTGAATGTTTAGAGTTAATTAGTTTCCGTCAAGACCCATAATTAACCAAGTACTAGTCTAGCATGCTTTAGAATACAATACTTTAGCATGTGAACAGAAGATGCACCATTCTGATTCTTCACAGCCCTAAGGATATCATAATATCACTTTGTAACATTCATCCCTTGTTAAGAGAAAATAATGAGACTTATTCATAATCCTAAAATATCAATATTTAGGAAGTTCTCACAAATTATTGTATATAGCACATAGCTAATTTTTATCATTCAATTAAGGAACATAATTTGTTTACCTTGATTTCCAACGCTTTACCATTGACTCATAAGGACTTAAACATAAGTCTTAATCCAAGTCACTTGGTGAGCACATTCATCACCGACAAGATGAATGTTCCTCGTCTACAATCACTATTATGTGTGAGATAGAGTCAACTAGATCGACACTCAACAACATGGCATTTATAATTTTTCCATAAGTGATTTGTACACATCTATTGTTATTCATTAGGAGATATATATATTTAGGATGCTCTCTCAAACGAATATAAAATCTCCATATAGTTCTAACAATAATCAAGTGGTAGACGTATCTACGTATCACTCGAAAAAAATCTCGCAAGATTTATCAAAGGTATACAATAACATATAGTACTTTTTCTTTCATATGTTAGAATTCACACTTGTGAATTTTCCAATCACTTCTAACGAAGCATGTCGGCATGGATCTCGTTTGTGTATTTCATCTCAATACATTGAGTATGTTCTTTCATTACTCTCTCATGATATGGTTATACATTTGATGTTTATGTCCAAATACATTCATGTACTATCCGTTTAAAACCATATTCTTTTAAACAATGTATAGTTGACGTTATAGTTACTTTCCACAAAAATAATTTATACGTCACAAACATTAGTGATTTATTTCTTTGTAAAAAAATGCATGTGTTATCCGAGGATATTGAACACAAAATGTAACACCTTGTAAAACCGTGTCCAATAGTATAGTGACACGTGTTTTATTTTAAATATAGTCTATTAAAGACCAGTAAGGACTAAAGGCGTCAACATGCTCAAACCGAGTCTCTGAGTGACGGTCCGATGTCAACATGCATAAATAACAGCTTCTGAGTGACTGATATGTCATCATGCTTAAATCATTAGCCTCTGAGTGGCTGATACGTCAACATGCTTGAAAATTTGGCCTCTGAGTGACTAATATGTCAACATGCCCAGCCTCTGAGTGACATCGGAATCAACATGCTTATAATAAGCCTCTGAGTGATCCTTTGTGAAGTCCTAACTCTCATAAGTGCCATTTGTCGGATGAGAGGGTTTAATTTTGTAAATATGTGAAAGTTGGATAATGGAGGGATTAAAAGTGTCAACATGTTAATTTATACCTCTGAGTGACCTTTTAACGAACCGAGAGCTCGACAATATCCGGGCACCGGGTATGCCAAGTACTGGCTATGGTGGGCTAAAAGTGCCAAAAAGGTGTTTAAAAAGGTTTTTAGAAGCTTTAATAAGTTAAGGGGTTAAAAGTGTCAAACTTTGAAAGTGTCCTTGGAGCGATCGGGGGCCGCGAGAGACCAGGCATGGGTCTCTCGCGGGGCGTGAGAGAGCCTCTGCTGCAGAAAGTTTTGTTTGATCTCCAAGCAAAACTCCAAAACCATTAATTCGAAACTATGGGTTCTCTAAACTGCTATGCCACGTTTTAGGACACTTGTAAGCTTCTTCTTACACCCCTAAACACCTGGCTTCACCTCCTTTGAGTTCTCCAACTATAAATAGGTGATCAAGTTCACCA
The DNA here is from genome assembly GCA_947069175.1 of Scalesia atractyloides. Classification (NCBI taxonomy): domain Eukaryota; kingdom Viridiplantae; phylum Streptophyta; class Magnoliopsida; order Asterales; family Asteraceae; genus Scalesia; species Scalesia atractyloides. The sequence goes on along the minus strand of CAMTDV010000116.1, from coordinate 84,482,471 downwards.
TTTGAACTTGCACCTTTCTAAATCATAACTCTTCTCCCTCCTCTAGAAGTTCCTAGCTGAAAGGAACATTCAACTTAGTTCTCTTGCATTTTAGGAACCTTTTGTAAGTGTTCCTTGCTCTTGCATTTTCGTTTATAGGCTTTTATAGCCAAAAGTCAAGCATTTTCGTAAAACGCTTTGACTTTCGGTTAAGACCATTATGGTACAGCCATTGTTCGAAATGAACATGGCTAAGTGATCTTAATAATGTAGGTGTTAATCCATATAAAGGGCACCTCCTAAAGATCAGGTTTGCTAGACCAATTGACAGGTCAAAGTTATGATATTAAAAAGCCAAATAGACCATTTTTTGGAAAAACCATAAATTGATCTATTTATGTTATGAAACCTGTTTTGACACTTAAACAAGTTGGTAATAATTATTAGAACATGTAAGAACATGTTCGGCTCGTCAATTCCAGTTCTAGGGTCTGTTCGCAACCGAAAATCGCAAAGTTTGACTTCTACTTTGACTTTTGATTTTGACCCGATTTAGATTAGTTAGATACTGATCTAAAGTTGCATTATGATCATAATATAATGTAGCATAACCCTCTGAGGTTATATTACATGAGCATAATCAGAATCCAAGTTTATGCACAAGTTCCATTATTATGCCATCTTTGACCAAAATGCCCTTTTTACATAAAACAAGGTTTTAAACGGTAATGAACTTGAAAATAAGTTTTTCAACTGATGTAATATTATAAGTAGGATTATTTAGGATGTTGAACCAAGTTATAAACTGAGTTTTCAAGCAGGTCCTTAAACTATGTCGATAATTGACGATTTTAGCCCCTGTGGCCTATAAAATAGTTTTAATCAAATCTTTTCAAGGTAAATCATTTACCTACTGATATGTTATACTAAATGACATCTTTTAAACATTTTAATATGACCTTAACATCAGTTTTCATAAACATCGCATAAAGACGTCATTTTACGACATAAGCGCCATTTGGGCGCATAGTATGGTTTTGAACCATATTAATGCACCAAGACTTGTTACCTACTGATTTTAAAACTTATTTTAAATATATTTACAGTAGGTACATGTTATAAAATCAGAATCCCAAATAATTTATAAACTATGTGTAAAATGACCAAAATGCCCCTTCGGTGCATAGTTTGGTCTTAAAAGATAATTTACACATCTAATTAATATCCTACTGATATTATATCATAAATAAAGTTTTTTTCCATAATACTTATAATCATAACATTAAATTATATTCAAGTTCCTTTTATATGGTATGAAGTTACCAAAATGCCCTTATGAGGCATAATTTTGTTTTAAAACCTTAACGGGCATACAAGTTGATATCCTACTAATGTCTTAACTTATTTAAAGTATAATGGCATAAAACTTGTCCATGACTTATCCGGTTACCCGATATCGCTGCTATGCGCACAGTTACGTATATGTAATTATTTTTCAGAATTTAACCGAAACTGGTTTAACCTTGTCATTTAAGTTTCAAAATCCAGAATGTATATAGTTTACCCATATTATACAAGTCAAGTACTTGTCGGGATTAAACTACATTCTATCCGATCATCGTTTAATCAAGCGTTATACGTAATGATCATGTATACTATTCGGTTTATAATACCGTTAGTATTTAATTGGCTAGCTTATGCCATAATCAAGACTAGAGCCTTCTCGGTAAATGCTGCACTTGGTACTTTTGTATACGGCTGATTTATTTAAAAATAAAAGAAGAAGACTAGCTCAGGTAAATACTCTCGACTTATTTTTCCTATGGGGCTTGGATACGGTAAATTATTACCGCTTGGTCCAAAATGGGGTCAATCGAATGCCCGCTTGTGGCTAATAAACCCGCATATTTCGTTTTAATCAGTTTTGTTTGATAACTTAAACATCGGGGGTTAAATTACCGTGTCCTGGATATCCTGGGCTCAATACATTAGTTATTGGCCACGACCTTAGCACGGGGTGTAGGCATACACCTTTTGATGCTCATATGCAATGTTCCCAAGACGTTGGGGATGACTCCTTCGTGAGTCCTGAGTGGTGTGTATTTAATCATGTCTCGGTTTCTGTACTGGGCCCTGTATGTATTGACAAACATGTGAATCTGATAAAAGGTTGGAAGGTCAACTTTCCCAAGTTAATAAAAGATTTTGTGCCGTTTTGCACTTAAAACCATTTTAAAGTTTTTAAAATGAGTCAGTTGGGTGTATTTACCAGCGTAAGCTGACGTATCGTCCAAAGGCTAAACTGCAGGTACAATACGAAATAGGCCGGAAGCTCCTCGGTAGTAATAGAGGATCTTGCAAATCCTAAATCTGCCTAAAGTCTGTTTTGTATTCTTTCCATGTACATTTTGTGATCCGCCTGTGGATCTTCTACTACAAGCTTGTATATTATTTTGTATTTGAACATTTGGTTTGTAATAGTAAATTTACTCTAAGACTTCTGCTGTGCCGTGTTTAATTGACAATGATGTTTGACGTCACGATACTCCCCACCCGGGCCCACCGGTGTATGGATTTCGGGGTTGGAAATCCGGGGTGTGACACAAAACAATAAAATACTTTGGAAACTAAATTATAAGTGCCAAACACTTTTGAAATTTAAATGAAAACATAGACGATATGTAGACATCAAATATCAAAGTGCTTATATCTTCAACACTTTATAATCTGACTGAAATCTTTTCAAAGTTATCGTCCCATGGCATGTCTTGAGGTACTCCCTCAATAAGACTCCATGCACTTGTAAGTATAAGTTCTCCATTTCATCATGAAACTTTAAACTTGGGAATTTTGCTCAAAACAACACTAAGTTGTTACAAAGGCTATATTTAAGTAGTAAACTTGAACAATTAAATTTGTTCACAACAACACAAAATTGTTTTCCAATAAATAATATTCACGATATTGTTACTTTGTTCAACATATGCTACTTCTAGCAAGAGTAGCAAGCCATTTGAATTCTCAAAACTATGCCAAACTTTGTTTTAAAAATCATTTAAAAATATTTCATTAGCTTTGCAATGTACAATATTCATAATATCAATTAGAGTTTATGATAACATAAATCAAAACCCAAAAGATCAAACAGTTTTATATTGTTTAGTCTTACTACGCATGTACTAAACGTTTTCTAACACGCATGTTAAAAAAATGTTATAACGGGCACATTACTGAAACAAACGTTTACATAAAATGTTTTCCAAGGATAAAGTTTATAAAATAAACCATTTCTCATCATTTTTAATTCACACATAGGCAATTAAATGTTTACATAAAACATTTTCATTCATTGCCATATACAACGTACAATCTCTACCATTGTATTTGTGCTACACATTTTCTAACACACGTGTTAGCAAATTTAAGTTATTTTTATATACATAAAACATGACCATTTGGATTTAGAAATCACAATTTAAAGTTGGTGATAAATCCCACATAACTTCACCACCACATTATGGTGATTTAATTTTTGTATTTTTACTCTTTTGGTTTTCTAATCGCATCAAATTAGGCACATAGCCTACTTTAATACAAGAGACATGGGTTGCAAAAAGTCTCACTTAGTTAGAGATTTTATTAGAGACATAAACTCTAATAAAAACTAATAAATTGACATAAAACTCCACTTAAAGAGTTTGTCTTCCATATGAAGAGTCTAGAAAATAATTATAATCTCATTAAATTTATATAAATAACAAAACCATCACTTTATGATGATTTAATTCTTGAAGTAAATCAAAAATCAACTTCAATGTATGAAGTTTTATTTCTGAACCATACAAAGCATAATCTAAATGTTTATATTCACTAAAATCAATGTTATAACAAGTTACTTATATAAAATGTTCACATAAAACATTTCAAAGCATTTTTATTTTAACCATTTTTAACAATCATGTTAAAATGGAAAAAAAAATTTCTAACGCGCATGTTAGAAACATTAACATTTCCATAAAATGTTAGTTTGACTTGCTATAAACACGTATATGGTTCAAATAAATAAGTCATTTCCAATACACACGTTAGAAATTAACAATTAACAAAAATTGCTTCCAAACTAACGCTATTCTTAAACGTTTCTAACACACATGTTAGAAACAAATGATTACAAAAATCATTATAAGGCTTATTAGTTTATATAAAATGGACTTATTAATTAACACTCATTTTTAACCATATTATATAAATAATATGATCATTTCTAACAAGCATGTTCAAACATGAAACGTTTACAAAAAACGTATTGTTTATAAAAATAAAGTCGGTCTAACGCACATGTTAGAAAATTTAACGTTTACAAAAACCTATGGTTTACACTAATAAACCCGATCTAACACAAAAGTTAGAAAAGATTAACGATTCCAAAATCGTTTCAAAAAACCAAACTGTTGAACCAAAACTATTCGTTTTGTACCACGGTATATGATTTAAGATTGTATCTCAATCACAAAAAATCCAAACACAACAAGTTGTACTACATACATATTTCCCTAAAAAAATATTTATAAGATCATGATATCTGAAAATATTTTATTTATTTATTTTTATTATAAATCTTTTCATGAACCCAAAATCCTTTATAAATAAGGTTTAAGATTGTAGCAACAATCTCGCGAAATCTGTTTTAAGTTTGTAGGAACTAGGTTCACTTTTTATAATATAATTTCAAAATATATAATAACGAGACTCTCGTTATTTATAGGAAATATCATAGTACAATATCAGTTGGAATAACTAAATAAACAGAATATAAAATATAATTATATGTACCAATCGTGATTCAAGTCGCATCTCTGGTGGGTCCTTCACCCGCACTTGATAGCATCATAGACTGGAACAAAGAACACACTAAAACGTTGATGATTTTGGTTGAGGCACGTGTTCAACACGCTTCCCTTAAAACAGATTTCGCGCCTCCACTAAAGACGACGCGACTGTTTCCTAGGGTACAACAGCCGAAGCAGTATGTACTGCCGAAGATGGCTCACGCGCCCGAGGTTACACCGGGTAATTGTAGTGTTTGAACTTATGGAACAAATAAGGATGTGATGGTGGTGGAAAACAAGTAGAGAGTACTTCTCTCTCTAGTTGGTCTTCAAGTGTTCATCCTCCTTCTAGTATTCTTTTTGTATCAAGCAATACCATATTCTTATATACACAAAAAGAAGCACATAGCCTACTAATTGTACATAAGTTAAGGATTAGTGAAAGGTTTCACTTAATTAGAGACTTAAAAACTTTAACAAAACTAATTAAATGTCATAAGAAGCTCTATTCAAGAGTTTCTCTTTTATTCACCACATGAAGATTCTAATTAATATTTATAATTTTATTAAATTATAAATATATTAAATATCTATTCACCAAATTTCCAACAGTAACTATGATAATATTTTAGCTTACTTTTATAATTCATATTCTTTTTTTAGTGTCATTTTAGTTTTTTTTTACTTTCACTCCAACATTTAGTATTAACACTTACAACCCCTTAACATTTTAAAGACTTTATAATTAATTTTTATGTGTTTATTTTTATATACGTATCGGTATAAATTCAAGTTGATTTACATTTCATTGTAATTATTTTTAAATGGATAAGCTCAAATATAATACATGCTTCTGCTTTTATTTTTTCGTACATTGTTAGTTGGTTTACATTCCGACATAAATTTTATTTTAAAACAAATCAGATCAAATGTATTACGTTTTCATTAGATGGTTAAAAATCGAGTCACTTTACGTTTCGATGCTACCGCAACACGGTGTACCATTCTTTTATATAATTCTTACGTACTTATCTTTATGTATGTGTCGGTGTATTTTAAAAAACATTTCAACGTAAATTCCTTTCGCAAATAAGTCTGATAAAATATAATACGTTTTCATGCAATACGTTTGTTGTTTGTCTACGTTTTGATGTAAGTTTTGTTTAGAAACAAGTCGACTCAAATATAATACGTTTTCATTAAATGGTACAAATTTAAGTTATTTTACATTTCGAACCCGCCGCAACGCGCATGGATTTTACTAGTTTAATACAAAGATATCATTTGAAGACAGCATTGCCCAACTTGATTAATTGGTTGGTGTTTTAACGAGGGCCAAATAGCCCAAAATCCCAAACCTGCAAATGTGCCAACTGGCCCAACTTCGTTTAAAATGGTCTAGCATGTAAAGTTGTAAACAAATGAGTGAAAATTAAGGGTATTTATGATCAGTTCGGTTGGTTTGGATTTACGTTTTTTTAGCCTTTGGGCAAATTGAATCCAACAATCATCTAGATCATATTAAGACTAGCTACTAGTGTGAGACTGTGAGCTTCAAGTTTAGTAATTCATTAAGCAAAGGAATATTGTTTAAATAAAAGCAACATCAAATATTCTTGTATTAAAATTATGACAGTTCGATCTTTTATTATATAGTTCAACAGATTAGTGACATAGTATTATGGTTGGGTTAAAACACAATGTTTACTGGACGGATTGGATTAAAAATCCACTCCTTTACGTGTAAGTTTTCGGTTCTATAGCTAGCTATTTGCTACTGTTTTTTTTATTTTTTTATTTTGTTGTCACAAACCAAGTTAAGGATTTAATCACTACAATGTTGATTTCTATTGTTTCTTTGAACATTTAAACAATTATGCTCAGAAATGTATGTTATTTATATATATTTTTTTTATCTACCCAACAACTCTTTCCTTTGTCATAAACTTAGGCACTTGAACTCACTTATAATCAACCCACGCAATCATTCTGTATGTTTGGAAAATCAACATGAATTAATTGAGCCCCTTTATCTTACTTACCTTTGTTTTTAAAAAACCTAGCATGTACATGCAAATATGAGTGTTTATAAAGTTGGTTTGGGGTTACTCATGTAATTCAAACCAATTTCCTTGATCAAGGTTTTCTGAATGTGAATTAAAATTTGAAAAACCAATCGAATTCATATTAAATCAAACTAGCCGAATTAGAAGAGGAAACATGATTTTGTTACTCGGTCCAGGTTAATTTAAAATGGCTATGTTGTTATATCTATACAACAAAAATATATAAATATCATACATGAATTAAGGTTGACGAGTGATTACAATATTGATGTACGTTGTGGTATAGTTCTGTTGAGCATGACAAATCTAAAAGCTATGGGTCTACTAGAAGGTTACAAGAGTGTTTAGTGAAGTTACAATAATGCCCTCAAGACCCTCATTAAGTCATTATCCTTTTCGTTATAAAAGCGGCTGAGGAAATGGGCCCACATTATTCAAAATTCAAACAACAGGCCGGCCCATTTTTACACACTACCCTTAATCATTTACCTAACATATCCGGTCACGCATTAATTCCAAATAATAATGCTGATACAAATATTCCATGCTAATAATATCAACATACGTAACATAAATGACTGTTCGTATATATTTACATATATATTTTCAGTTACCAATAACCTAGTAGTTTAACGTCTAGGGATATCGTGTTTGTTCATCACAAAAGTGATATAGGTTTGTAAGTGCAGATATAGATGTTAAAAAAGGTTGTTAAAAACATATTTTCAATTATTTATAGATGTTACTCGTGTCTCTTATTACAAACATTTCATGACTTTCATTGAAGTAATAAAATAAATAAGATCGTAAATTTATGTGGCAACACCTATAGACAATTTTTTTATAACCAAAAAAGGTATCAAAAACCGCTTTATCGGTTCACTATCAGATCAGTTGAACCGACTATTTACTGATCGGACAAGTTGAATCGCTTTTTCCTCAATCAGAAGTTGAACTAGCTGTAGAACCGGATGACATAATAAACAATTAAAAGTTATAAACATTATTGAACCATTTATTTTATTTTGTAATTTGCAATATTAAAATAACAAGTATAAAATATTAAAAGAATTGTAATAATATTTCAAAAAAAAAAAAAAAACCTTTGAAATTCGGTTTGATTTTAATAACATTTTTTCATTTGAGCTAAATTCAACCAATCACTCGTTAATCTAGGATTTTTCTTTCTTTGGCATTAGTAATTTTTTTTAACGGAAAGACTTAAACACACCCATACCACACATGGGTGCGGTTTCTCCACTAATAGCAAGAACTAAAGCAAAAAAAGACCCCCATGATTAAAAAAAAAACGGAAACAATTAATGAAAATCTTGTATGATTTAGAAAAAAATTAGTAAGAATCAACCTATAGGAACCCCTAGCAAATATTTCTGAATCCGTCACTGGTCTGAGAACATCTTGAAACGAACATATTTCACTCTCTCCTCCACATTAACGTCTATCCCTCGAGAACAAACATATTAAACAAACAATGACATGACATTTATTTTAAAACGTAGTCACGAGTAAAAGAAGAAGTCAATTATAAAATCTAACAAAGAAAAGAGAAGGGAAAACAAGACAAAAGAAAAGCAACTTGTCCTTTACTTTGATCACCAAGAGTGTTGAATTTAAGCCACCTATTATCCCTCTTCCCTACGGCTACATCTTTTACCCCTTTTATCTTACCATTATTTTGAATCAACCACAGAGAGTGCCTGAGCCATCACGCTTTTGCCATCTTTCTTTAAATCAAAACCCAAAAAGTTAAACAAACACACATCTTTTTTCATTTTCCCCAAACCCTGTATCTTTCAACAAAACATTTCACTTTTTTCTTTACAATTTTGAAATTCGTGAGGCATTTTCAAGACTACAATAACCCATATAGTTTATTTACCTCAAGTTTTGAACTTTTGATCAATAATTACCATACCCAGAAAAAAGAAACAGAGTACAGATAGTTATATATGGGTTGTGATCTTTAAGGTGAAAACGGTAAAAAAGATCTGACAATTTGGGGTTTCAAGGTTCTGTGTGAAGGAAGATTCAGATGGAGAATTCAGGTGTCAAAGTGTGAAAACAGATGGGTTTGAATTTGAATCATTTGATAGCAGAACAAGAAGCTCAAATTCCACTTCTTCTAAAGAATCTTCTTCTTCCCCTGCTTCTCTTGGTTGGCCTGTTAAAAAGGCTCAGATGATGAGCAATTGTGGTGATGTTTCTGAAGAGAAATTGAAATCAAATACTTGTTTTGATGGTGACTTTACATCCAAGAAAACAGGTGCAAAAGTTTCAGGTATGTTTGGATTTGTTGTTTTTATATTTTTGAATCTTATCTTACACTGCATTAAAAGAAAGCTAGAAATTCAAATTTTTTAGGTGGGTAAGAGTGAATATTGTGAAGTTTACTTTGTTCAAAATTGTGTCTTTTTTAGTTATTTGAATTTGAATTGTGATGGGTGAACTTAAGGATACCTTGATTACCTTCAAGATCAATGTGTTAGAAAAAAGTTATAAACTTTATTACTTTATTGATTCCATTTGCTTTTAAGTTTTAGTTTCCCTTCTTTAACCTATCTATATACTGTTTTTTATTTTTAATCTTGAGTAGAAATGGAGATGATGAAAGAAAGGTTCAGTAAATTATTGCTTGGTGAAGATATGTCTGGAAGTGGCAAAGGGGTTTGCACAGCTTTGGCCATTTCAAATGCCATCACTAATCTTTGTGGTAATTACACTTTTCTCCCTCTAAGCCTCATTGTGTTAAGTATACTTTTGATGTTAATTCTATTATTTGTGCAGCCACTGCATTTGGTCAGTTGTGGAGATTGGAACCCTTGCCTTCTGAGAAGAAACACACGTGGCAAAGAGAAATGGAATGCCTTCTTTGTGTTAGTGACCACATTGTCGAATTTAAACCGTCTTGGCAAACATTACCCGATGGAAGTAAACTCGAGGTAATTCATCAGTATTATATATTACCCATATAGAAAAATTTGAGTTAACGTTCATGTTCGGTTAGTAATGTATATAATTGTGGACACTCATGTTTCGAATATTCTATGTTAGATCATGACATGCAGACCAAGATCAGATATCTTTGTTAACCTCCCTGCTCTTCGGAAACTAGACAACATGCTTCTGGTTAGTCTTCACTGTTCAAACTAATAATTTTAAGATTACGCAACTTGGATTTTAATAATCCAAATTATGACTCATACGCGACCAATGGTGCATTGCTGCTATGAGTTATTATTGGCGAATAGGTCATAGTTTGAATAATTAGAATCCAATTTGCCTTGAGATTATTAAATAAAACAATATTGACTATAATGATTTGTTCTTTCACAGGGAATACTAGATAGTTTCACCAACACAGAATTCTGGTATGTTGACAAGGGGATAACAACACCAGAACCCGATAGTCCAGCCTCTTTTCATAAATCACAACGCCAACAAGAGAAGTGGTGGCTACCCGTGCCTCGTGTCCCTGCTGGCGGTCTAGATGAAACAGCACGAAAGAAGTTAAACCGCAAGCGTGAATCCGCTAATCAGATTCTAAAAGCCGCCATTGCTATTAACAGTGTTTCATTATCCGAAATGGAAGTCCCAGAATCATACCTAGAATCCCTTCCAAAGGTAATATAACAAAAAAAGAAAATTAGAAATCCCATCATTTTACATTAGTTCTCAAATATATATATTTTTAAAATATCTTTCATAGAATGGAAGAGCTTGTTTAGGAGATGTGATCTATCAGTACATAACCTCAGAGCAATTCTCATCAGAATGTTTGCTAGACTGCCTTGATCTTTCATCTGAACATGTCGCGCTAGAAATCGCAAACCGTGTAGAAGCAGCGATCTACATGTGGCGTAGAAAACCCCCGCCAGCTAAAACATCATGGGATATGGTGAAAGATCTAATGGCAGATGCGCATAAACGTGATTTGCTAGCTGACCGAGCCGAAAGCCTCTTGATTTGCTTAAAACACAGGTTTCCTTGTCTAACTCAAACCTCATTGGACACAACCAAGATTCAATGTAACAAGGTACATAATTATTAAGGTTATAAAAACATACAAATGACAATGAATTTTTGTAATATGAAGTTAGGAACCTTTTTTTATGATTTTTTTTTTTTTACTTCAGGATGTAGGAAAAGCGATCCTGGAGAGCTACTCGAGAGTGTTGGAGAGCTTAGCATTCAACATAGTGGCGCGCATTGATGATTTGTTATACGTAGACGACTTGTCTAAACAATCAGAAAGCAGAACATCTAGAGTGAGCACAAGTAGTCATAAGAGGGTCTCAGTCTCGGTGTCCACCACCTCGGATTCACCTTTCAGATCTGGTTTTGGGACTCCAAAGTTTTCACCTGCGCCGCTAGTGAGTCCTAGCCCTGCAAGGGGAGACAGGAGGCCGTTCTTGACCAGCAATGGAAATAGTAACAAGACAACTAGTCGTGGTTGTGGGGTCAGGCGAGCTTTAACGAGTTATCTTGGTGGTGAAACAAGGGTGAAGAGTATAGAAGGTCCGACTTCTAGAAGTAGTGTGGATGGTGCACCGAGCCAAAAGGAGAACCGAACCCCGGTTAGGTTGCAGAAACGGATCGCAGAGTTACAAATTGATTAAGGTTTCAATGGAAAAGAGAGTTTATAGGCTTTTACCGTTAATATTACCATTTATGTTATATTCCAATGATCCTGAAAGCTCATTGTATTCTGTCTTTTGTCACTTTGGGGCCTTTTACTTGTGTTTTCTTTGTATTGTTTCACTCCTTAAATCTTATAATTTGACATCTAAGTGATTGTTTCATTTATGTTATAGAATTTGAAAAAAACAGTTTTATTATGGGGTAGTTTAAAAGTAATATATTTAATTTAACGCAAACTCACACAACCAGCTAATTCTACTCCTATCATCCACAAGCCTTTGGTAGTAATAAATATGTTTATTTTGAGAATTTCCTTTTTTTATTTGATTTTATAAATATAGTGGTTGTGTGTTTGGCATTCTATCTGGTTGTGTTTGGATTTCTAGACCCCCACAAACAAACGGGTCCTCCAATCTGGGCGTCCGGCCACTAAGCGTCTGAACAATGGCACTGCAGCAGGTGGTCTTTCGGTTAATGGGGTTGGTGAACTGTAGAGAGAAAATGTCCACTATGCCTAGATTACACCTGGTCAGTAAAAAGCTACAATGATTGTTCCAGCATAATGAACTCATACATTTACTTCAATTATAATAACATTAGTGGTGTAAGTTCTCAATACTTCTTCCACCATCAAAGATAATGTAAACTACGTGTAAACAACTTCCATAATCACGAACCAGTATAAAACCCGATGCCCCTGCAAGTGTTTCCTGCATTCCATCAGCTAACAACACATTCAACTTACAAAAAAATGGAAGCATCAATGAAAAACATATGCCTGTTGGGCTTTGTTGTGGCTCTCGTGATTGGTGGGTTGGGTGAAGTCAATGGAGCCGGTAAGTGCGGGAGAGCTGACCCTAATATGGAAGCGTTCAAGCTGGCTCCTTGTGCATCGGCTGCACAAGATGAGAACGCAGAGGTTTCTGGCGGCTGCTGCGCTGAAGTGAAGAAGTTGGGCCAAAACCCGAAATGCCTATGTGCAGTCATGCTTTCGAACACTGCTAAAAGCTCTGGGGTGAAGCCTGAGATTGCGATGACCATTCCAAAACGGTGCAACATAGCTGACCGTCCGGTTGGTTATAAATGTGGAGGTTGGTTTAGTTTCATTTCATTCCGTTGGTTTTATATATTAATTTTACTATGCTAGAAAACCGTGTATTACACGAGTTCGAATAAATGAAATATCATATAATTGATAATAAAGATTTCAGGATTATAAAACGATATTTTAAGATCTGATATGGTTTAACAATTAACCTATTTAACTTAAGAAATATATTACGAAGGATGAAAAAACAGAAGCGGGAAAAATAATTTTGGGCTTTCAGAATTGTGACACGTGGTGGAAGTGTGCAACCAGTTACTTTTTTATTAGGTATAGATTTCTTTATGCTGATGTATTTGTACGTTGTGCTTTGCAGCTTATACATTGCCTTGAAAGATTTGAAGACTACCAGTGAGTTTGAAGTGCATCTTGGCTTGTTCTTTTCTAGCTAAGGGTTTCTACTCATGTGTTTAGTAAATAAATTACTGGTGTTTGGTTATGTGTTGATAAATTGTCGTTTCTCTTGTGTTGACTTGTATATGGTCAACTTTTATGTAATTTTCAAAGGGAATGCAACTTGGTATTTGAATTAGACTTACTTTAAGACGGTGAAATGAATCTGGTTCTTGATGGCAATATGTTGGAAGAATTGAAAGTTAGCTTTATAGAAGATACCATGCTCTTGCTAGTTCTTCTTATGGCACATATACGCGAGTATTATGTATTCCAACATGGTTGGATGTGGATGTGGATATTGAATAACGAATTATCGAGTATGGAAGTGGACCAACGCGATAATGACAGGCGGGTCCATCTTGGATCCGGCCTCGGATGTCAATGACGTATGGTACTGTAGCATTATTAACCATCATGTTCGATTTTCTGGTTTTGATTAAGACATAACTAAGTTAATAAAGACTTTGCAAGTTGTTTATTACACTCAGTAGGGATTATCATGGCATGTTGGGTTATATTGGGCCCCAAATATTTATAAATGGGTTGATATGGGCTCAATGGGCAGAAGGGAATATTCAACAAGTTAAAGTGGGCTAAAGAAAATAAAAAACCAGTCTAATGATTAATGTAAATAATTTGTTATTATTGATTCTGATTTCTACAAGATATGATAGCGAGTTCTAATTTATATTGTTTAATCTTCTCTAATTTTCTTATTCATATAAATTTCTATATGATTAGCTTTTTGTTACAAAACTACTACAATTGGTAAAGTTGATCTTTATGATTCAATGGCGTAATTTTTTGTATTTTTTACTTGATGAAAATGGCCCGTTTGACGCGTACCCATTTTTATTAAAACTAGTTATGACCAAAATGACTACAGTTTAAAACGGTCCGTTTTGACCGGAATCTAGTATGACATGTAACCCACCCGTTTTCCTGGAGTAATTTGTGTGATAAAGATTAAAAAGTTAATTCTGAGATGAATTACTGAAAAACAAAACACCTAAAATGAGATAGCTTAGCTTGTTACCAAAACACTACTTGGTTTTTTTTTATTTTTTTTTTGTATTTTGATTTTTCCATAAAACCTAACCCAAACCAAAATTTCCAATTTTTCAAAGTTCATAAAGCAAACAAATCAAATACTTTTTTATGATGCTCAAATCAGATCTCTAGCTAATATTAGTTGCTTATTGTTGTTATGAAGTTCTGACTTTTACATATCTATTATCTAATCTAAAAGGAATGTCAACACACAAGAAATGCACCTAACAAAGTGCATATTATCTCGACAGTGATGTAAACAAATCCCGTTGGGTATGGCACGAGAGAGAAAAGGATGATCGGAGCATATTACATCATTATCGCATGCTCGACCAACTTTAGGAATAAATGGTTGGAATGCACCTAAAAACCACATCTTGTAATCTTCAAAAAGAATGATATAACATCATACCAAACCTTTGTGGCACATTATAAAGATGGCATATTACTAGTCAAAACCAACTAAATTAGGTAAAGAAAAAAGGTTTACATACATATTCCATAGATAGACCAGACCATTAAGAGAGTTGAAGACACATTAAACTACACTTGTTAAGGCTAGACAAAGAAAGCCTTCAGACATACCGACATCAGAACCCGAATACGACTTTAAAGAAAATTAAGCCCCTTGTAATGAAAAATATAAGCTCCGGCCAAACTTAGGATCATTACCGTCTTGCCACTTCTAATTCTCCGTCCAGACACGAAAATACTTTAGTAGTAGAGAGATCCTAGAGAAACATGCATACAAAATCTTTATTCAATTACTAGGTCAAACACTAATGTATTACACGAGTCGAAAATGAAATATTAAATACTTAGTAATGAAGATCTAGAAATTATATTTTGAGGTAAAATGTGATTTAAATTATGTATAAGTGACTACTTTAATAACTTTTTTAAGTTAAGAACTAGAATACAAATTTAGTATTGGTTGTTACTTGTTAAGGTTGATTAGTCTCATATTGCTTTGCATTTTGTAAAAAAAAAAGTACCACAAAATTGTTACCTTGCCACCAATTTCCCCTTGAAGCACTGGGATCATCATCACCTCCATGTTTCTTGAACTAACCACACAAAAAGGCATAGTTAGTTATCTTTCTAATGTTAAACATTACAATTACCTGAAAAGACAGAGATGCTCACGGTATGCTGAGGGCGATTGGTATGAATATTTGATGAATAAACTTCTTGGGCACCATAATAAATGGATGAACTCAGATAGCTTGGCTCTGATGTCCCATTTTGGTAAACAAGATTTCCATCTTTTTCACCAGTAGTTGTTTGTGTCTTGTAATCTTTGGCCAAAAGATTAGATATATAATCAAACTAGAGCACATTTTAAGGTTGTTTTTTTATAAACATTACCAACCTTGTGTTGGAGGTTTGGTACCTCCAAATTCCTGCTTTTTGGGTGATCCTGTGCTCTTAGAGTCTCTTCCTAGACCCTGAAATAAACAAACATAAGCATGCTAGTAATGATTGGTTTTCCGTTTTAAAATCGATATAAAAACAGTCGGAAGAGGGAGGGATACAGTGGAGGAGGGACCGAAAACAGAGCTGAAAAGGCCCGATGACGTGGAGGGTGCATCCTTGGGGCCGAAGAGATTCTCAGTGAACGACGAAGAACCTCCATATTGTTGCTTCGTATGATCCATTATCAGTTGTTTACGCGACTGTATAATCCTGAATTCTTATCTAAACGGATCTTGATTGATTAGTGATGAAGGCAAACTAGTTAGGAGAAGGGAAAAGGTGATGAGAGCAGAGGATAGAGTGAGAGTTGTAGGAGAGATGGGGAAATGAAAGCTGGTGGGGGTTATTTATAGAGGGCCAAAATTTTCAGGTTGGAACATTTTATTCAAAACTGATTAATAACCGAATCAAACCGAACTCATACGTAAAAGTGAAACCTGGAAAACCGAAACCTGTGAGTTTCCATTCACCAATACTCGGAACTTTCGGTTTGAACTAAAAACCGACCCAAATAGACACACGCACGCGCATGGGCACGCGTGTAGAATATATTATTGAAGGTAACACTTGACCCGTAAAATATGTGCCTTTTCCTCGGTGACACGATGGTTTATTATTTGATATACAAATATACGAAGTGATAAAGAAAGAAAAGAACGAGATAGATAAGAAAAGTTGTTAAATATGGTTGGTCCCATTCCCATATATATTTTTATATTATGAATATTAATATTATATAAAAAGTGGTATTAAAGACATGCGCTTTGTGACGAGACTGTTAAATTGAACAAAAGGTAGACGTATAAACGTTGAACACTTACGTACGCGCGTTGCGGAGTGTTAACTCGCAAAAATTAGACCGAAACATGAAACTCAGGAGATAATAACCATGTCGACTTAGGACCCGCACATTGCGATGGGATCGTAAAAGTTTATAGCGAAATGTTGAAACGTAAAAAGTTAAACTAAGTCGCAAAACAGACGTAAAAACGTTGAACTACACACGCGGGATGCAACGCATTAACTCTCATATATTATAGCGAATTTTAACATTATCGTAAAAATAAATAATTAAACGATAGAAAAACTCATGTAAAAAAATAACAAAACTAAAAAAACTTAAATAATAATAACAACAACAAAAACTTAAAAAGCATAGGGTTTATCATAATTCCAACTAAGCATTGAACCCAAACCAATTGTTTTAAGCCCAAAGCTCTAATAAACTATTTTAAGCCCAAAACTCTAACCAACTAAACTACACAACTCTTTGGTTTAACAAATTGAGATCTATTTTAGTTAAGTATTAAGTTTTATTTGTTGGCTTTTTTTTGTTAAATATATTTTGTTTTTCTAATATAACTTTTAACATGCGATGTTTTACAAAATTTTGAGTATATCGTTGCGATGTATCTATTTTTATTTATATTTCGATATAAAAATATTCGAAACAGAGTTGTGAATGTAGCGTACAACTAATTGAAGTACAAATACACATTTTATAGAACCTACCTCGCATGTTTTTTAAACCCACTCCGTTTACTCCTTTTGTTATTCTAATAACATAGTGTAATGATTTATAAAATTCTGAAAATACTATTGTGGCGTGCTTATTTTTATACACGTTTCAATAAAAGTTTTGTTCAAAATCGAACGAGTCTAATATATTGTTTTTTTGTTCCTTACTGTGACACATCGAACCAATACCGATCGAACAACTTCGGTAGCGATATATATATATATACATACATATATATATATATATATATATATATCATAAGATATATCAAGTATCAGTACCATGATAAAGCAAGCTGATATTGTCCTAGCAACATCGGTTTTGTTGCTTTCGACCAAATAACATTGTTACTGTTCGTATTAGAACCATTTTTGTCATTCGTTTTATGGTTTTCAACCAATATAAAATCCGTGTCAATATTATTAATGTCTTGTTGGGTTTTATCTTTCGGTTGCTATATCGAGTTCCCATACCATGCCCAGGGCCGACCCTGAGTATGGGCCGGGTGGGTGATGAATCAGGGCCAAAGAGCTCAGGTGCCCAATTTATTTTTATATATAACATCTATATTTACTTTTAATTCGGCCCGATCTGTTTTAATACTTGAAGTTACAACCATTTTTAAAAGGCTCAAATTTTAAACCCAAACTAAATAACTAATACTAAAATGACTCACTCAGTTTTAAAAGACCCAAATTAAATATACGAACCATTTGCTAAACCACTTTTGTTTTATTTATTGTATAACAATTATTCTCATATTATGGGACCTTTATATTTTATCTATGTGATTGATGAGTTTATGTTATAGGGCAGGCAGGGTCCATTTTTCTATATTGCGGAGGGCCCAACTTTGTTTGTAATTTCTTGGGGACAAATCTAACCATGCAAATATTGTAATAAATCGAATTGATACCCAGCGCAAGGCACGAGGGTATTTTACAAGTTTATATCGAATCAAATAAATCTGACAAATTCTTCTAGAATTGTTGAAACTTAAGAATATAACCGTTTCATTTTTATACTATTGGGTTTATATACGATAATATATTGATGGCCCAAGAAGTAGTGAATTACCGACCGAACATTTAAGAACGTGATCTTGACCTACAAATAGAAACGATGTCGTTTGTCCCGACCAACTTGGGCTGATTCGGATAATTCATGGACGCCACCAAATAAACAGTTAATCTCGTTCATATGTGTTTTAAAGTTTGGAACATTCGTTGAGTTAATCATATTAGCTTGTTTTCCAAAAGTTCAAATGGATGCCCCCATTATCCTACTCAAATTATTGAGATATCTCTAAGCAACATCGTTAGAAACATATTTTAATTTTGTATTTTCCAAAATGTTCATAGAATCAGTGGCGGATCTAGAAAATCTTCGCAGGGGTAACGTTTTATTAGAAAGGGATAACAAAATCGAAAAAACGTCAAAAAATATTAAATTTTTCCAAAATTTACACTATCGTCGTAGCGTCAAAGGTTAGCGGAGGCTACCCCTTCCCAAGGGGTAGGTCCGCCCCTGCATAAAATCATAGTTGAAAGTTAACAGACATACTTTTCTGTATACATCTAAAATTACATTCAAAATTCGTACCCATCTTGTAAAATCTAATGTGGCTAAATACGCATTAGTTGCTAGTGTCTAGCTTCTCTTAAATTAGATGTTAAAGAAAGATTTTGTCGACCAAAAAGTTTAAAATCAATGGATCGTGTATCTTATTCTTAGTGGGTCTTCTTCGTAACCGGTCTAATCATTGTAGAATGCTGTTGAGATATTATATTGACAAAGAATATAGTCTTGTGGTCATGGACGTATCGTTTGTCAATTCATATGGCACTTTCAAGGTAATTGTTACCCGAAAAACATCGAAACATGTTTACTCAAATATCCCTAAGTGATAACGACACTTTGAATATGCCTTTGTCATAGACCATTGATTTTGTGTTTAAGGGGGTTCACGGTATCAGATGTTTTGCTTTGAAAATCTACTGTAAATTTAATTTGCCGTACAAGTTACTTTTATGATACATCATCCGCTGCTGATATGATCATATATAGTTTTACTATAACTTACTTTACATGAAATATACCAATATTTAATATTGTTTTCATAACTCTTGTAACCTATAATTCATTTGCATATATCTTGATATCTAAAGTATAACTTTATTGATACCAAACATTATAAGACTTCACTTTTAAAATAAATGGATAAAGCTACAAGTACTTTAACACGTACTCATTATAACGTAGACGAAATACTTTATAAACTTTGTATCATCATTAACAATATAAAAATGACATAATCCAAAGAAAAGAAGATAATTCATGATAATGTTTTAAATTAAGTTTGGAAAAAAAGTTTAGAAGGGAAATATAAAAGTTTATCATGTTAAGTGGATATTGGCACACCATATCTTTTGAAAGTAAACATGCCCTAATGGGGTATCGGAGTTGTAACAGCCCATCATAACCGCACCATGATATTGTCTGCTTTTGCAGCCGGCACACCCTTAGCGCCTGCCCCTCACGGTTTTAAAACGCATCATGATAGTGAAGGTATCCAGCCCCTTATAAGGAAGCCTTTGTTCTCCTTCACAACCGATGTGGGATGTCACAATCCACCCCCCTTAAGGGGTCCAGCGTCCTCGCAGGACCTGGCACCACCGGTCCGGCCCTAGCTCTGATACCATCTATAACAGCCCATCGTAACCGCACCATGATATTGTCCGCTTTGACAGCCGGCACACCCTCAGCGCCTGCCCCTCACGATTTTAAAACGCGTCATGATGGTGAAGGTATCCAGCCCTTATAAGGAAGCCTTTGTTCTCCTTCACAACCGATGTGGGATGTCACAATCAAAGCCACTGGTTATAGTGAACTAGGTTTTAAAAAGTTTTTGTAAAACCAGACTATAACCGAATCAGTTCCGAAAATGACCATGACACTGCGCTCCAGATTGCAAGGTTCGTCTTTTAAATATTGCATACACTATACATTTAGCACATACATACACATTGCATTGCATATAGCCACACACCGCATTATAGTAGAATTCATGTGTTACTTATTATATTATGATGAACATTAGTATGATTTTACTTTTAAATCTTTTGTGGTCTCCATCGTTTTGACAACTCTTTCTTTTGACATTCGCATATGAGGATCTCTTGATACAAGTTAGGAGGAATTGGGGTGAATATGCAAACCGAATTATCATTACGGGTGCACACGTAATAATAATTGGGAGTGCATGTGAGTCCCAATGAGACCAAACGTGTGTAAAGGGATCTGACCTATTATCCGACATAATTGGGGATTCAGATATCCATGGGAGCCATGGCAATGGTGGACTCCTTCCTAACCTTAAATCATACTCTTCTCTTTTCTTGTCTACTCGTACTGAATATGGAAATGATATGCATTACATATTTTTCTCGTGTTGGTATCTTGTGGATGTAGAATCATGAGTGGACGTGGTGGAGCTAACATGACTCAGGCCCAGATCCAGGCTATAATCAATGCACGAGTTGCCGAAGCTTAGCAGCACAGCAACAGCAACCTGCTCAACCTCGAGCTTGTACCTTCAAGACGTTCATGGATTGCAAGCCTCACTCTTTTAACGGCACGGAAGGAGCGGTGGGTCTTCTTCACTGGATTGAGAAAATAGAGTCCGTCTTTGAGATGTGTGATTGTCCAGTTAATAATCGGGTCAAGTACGCAACCGGTACATTGGAAGGCAACGCACTCTCATGGTGGAACGCACAGATTCAGATGCTTGGGTTGGTGGCTGCCAATGCTACCCCATGGAACGATTTCAAAAATCTAATAAGGGAGGAATACTGTCACAGGGGCGACATTCAAAAATTGGAAGTGGAGTATTACAACCTAAAGATGATCGTGTCCGAGATCGAAGCTTACACGAAGAGGTCCAATGATTTAGCTGGTCTCTGTCCTAACATGTCCGAGCCTGCCTACAAACGTATCGAGCTTTACCTCAAAGGTTTAGCCCCTGAAATCCAAAGCTTGGTGACTTCAGCTAACCTTCCCACTATTCAGCAAGTTATCCGTTTAGCACATCATCTCAGGGACCAAGCGGTCGAGCAGGGCAAACTGCCCAAGCGAAACACTACCGTTTCTGACACCTCAAACGACAACAAACGCAAGTGGAATGACTCGGACAAAGCCTCTAACTCTAGCCAGCAACAGAGGAGGACCGATAACAACAACAATCGCAACTTCAACCAGTCTTCTGCTACTAACCAGAATCAAGGCTCCAACCAGAATCAGGGTTCGTACGCTGGTAAACAGCCGAATTGCAACAAGTGTAACTATCATCACTATGGGCAGTGTACTAGAACATGTTAGAGATGCGAGAAGGTAGCGCATATGGCGAAAGATTGCAGAGCTACGTTCCCAAAACAACAGCAACAGGGGCAACAGCCACGACAACAACAACGTAATCGAAAGGGTTGCTTTCAGTGTGGAAGTGAGGATCACTTCAAGAGAGATTGCCCGCAGCTAAACGAGAACGTCAACAATAATGGGAACAACAACAACGACGACAACAATGGCGGAAATGGTGCTCGCGGGAGAGCATTTACGATTGGCACGGGTGACGCCAGGAACGATAACACTTTGTGATCGGTACGTTTTCTGTAAGTAATCTTTTTGTTTCTGTTTTATTCGATTCTACTGCCGATTGGAGTTTCGTGTCCTTAAAGTTCAGTAGGCTGTTAGGATCGATTCCAAACCTCTCTTGAAAACCAAACACATTAAGGAATTGGCTGACGGTCTGCCGAGCGAAATATCCCATATTTTGTTTATGACGTTGCAAACTCGTACTTTAGGTCAGATGTTTGACATTGACCTCCATCTTGTTACTCTTAGTAGTTTTGATACAGTCATTTTAACGTCCATTCCTTTCACTCTTCCGTGACTGCTTAAAAAAATTTCGAAACGAAATTTCTTTCAACTTGGGGATAATGTGACACCCCGTGAAAACGTTCAACCACATTAGCTTCTTCAACGATTGTTTGTAAATTTCGGGACAAAATTTCTTTCAACTTGGGGATGATGTGACAACCCGTGATTTTGAGGTAAAAGCCGCTTGTCTCGTATTTATATAAACCAAAGTATATAATTATTTTGATTGATAAATTATATATAAAAACGTGTACTCGAACCTAATCCATATCACGTTGAACCGACCCGAATCGTTCTAACCAAAACACTTGTGTCGTGTGTCGATCTGACCCACTTGCATGGCTCGAAACCTATGAGACCCGAACCGTAACTTGATTAACATGTATTATATTAATTGATTTGATGCTTAACTACATTATTAGTATTAGTCGTTGAATGATGATAATGATAATAATAATAATAATAATAATAATAATAATAATAATAATAATAATAATAATAATAATAATACATGCAACAATCTAAACCCACACTTCAATCTCTACAGCCCAACCCCAAGCCCACATGTCCCTTCATTATTTCCCTTGCAATCTTCGGCTCACATACTAGTTCTCAAATCTCCACATTCCATATTACGTAATCTACATGTTATAGTATCATCTCACAAACCCTAACCTCAAACTAAAAACCTGCAACCACTCCATCTTTCTCTCTCGCTACTTCTTCTCTCTCACGGCTCCCTCCACTACTTGATCTTTCCGGCCGACGATCGCAAGCAAACCACTAGGTAACTGTTATGTTTTGTTAAGGTATTGTGATATTGTGTGTATGTCATATGAGGGGCTCCAGGGGCTGCCGTAACTGGGTTTAGGGGTGGAGAAGTCGACCCAAGCAATGGGGTCGTGATATGGAATCCTTAGTATGATTATATGTCATGTCTTGATAAATATTTTGGATACGTGTTTTTGTTAGTGTAGATGAATATGTGCATATATTATCAGCGACATGGATATTATGTAATAGTGTTGGTAGTCTCTTGTCGAGTCCATGATCATAGCACTTGGCGCATGTGGGTTTACATGGGTTTGGTTAGGCATGAGTGGTACTTACGCATGTTTAGGGTGATTAAAAACTCGTGTTCTTGTTGTTGATTAATCAATATGGGCTGGTGTCATGACAGATATGGTAAAGGTCGGGTATAAACTGATATATAAGTGTTGTTGATAGGTTGCCTGATCGTTAAACATGATAGCGGAACCGTTAGGACTCGCGATAGGAAGTAAAGCTGAAAAGCAGAAAGCTGTTTGACGTTACAGCCAACTTCAGTTGGCTGTAACTGAATCGTAACATAACGAATGCTGGATTTTCTTGAGTCTATAATGTGTTATTTCGAAACACGCTTCTCATGGCGCTAGAATCATGATTTTTGGACATCGTTTGCTATTTAAATAAATTGATTCGTTTCAGCTATGAAAGCTGCGTTTTTCTGCAGATTTTACGCGATATGTTTTGTGTCATAACTTCCTGCGTATTTGGTGTTTTCCTATGAAATTATTACTGTAGATAGCCTTTGATGTTTTAAGAACTTTTCCGCTGGTTTCAAGTCAATCGGATAAACGAGGAAGTTTTGAGAAACTATTTAGTGGGCAGGGGTCAGATTTTGACGAATCTGACCACTGTTCAGTGTGATTTTTCACAGAAAATCCTTAAGGAGTTTGGTCACCAAATTTTTACACAATAGTATATGCTCCGATTGACACGCCCTGTAATTATTTGGGAATTTTCCTATACACGAACTATTCCGGATAACACTCCGATAACTATCCGAAAATGCACTATATTGCTGAATTTTTATTGAAGAGTGTTTTAAATCTTTCGTGACACTTGTGTGGGCGCTAAGTGATGTCGTGATAGATACATGCATGTTAATTAGTATTTTATGATAAAATATGCTATGTGTTAGATACGTGTAGGATTCGTGTTTCCGTGTGAGCACACACACTAACCCTTAAACAGTAATCATGCTAGGACGTGATTGACCGTTCCATCTCGCGTATTTATTTCCATTCCTTTATCCGAGCATTCAAAGGTGAGTTCACTACTCTTTTACAGGTATGCGTCCCGATGGGACAAACTACTATTCCTTGGAGGAATACTTTTATAAATGTTGTAGTTTAATTTCGATGTTAGTTAATAAACTCAAACTCTATCATGAAAGTCCCTACTTACTATCGAACCAGTTGCCTGGGAGGTAACGGGGTATTAGTTGATAGCGCTATTAGGCTTGACAAACCTCACACCGTGCTGGGAGCCGGGCGTGAACTAAGGACCTTAAACACATGACCAATGTTTATAGGCATTGATAAGGGCAAACAAAGATATGTCACCCGGTATCGAGTTGTTAACGACATGTTTTTAAACTAAACACCAACTCATTTTCGTTAAATAAAACTGTGAACTCGCCGACTTAATCGCTGATACACTTTTTTTTCTGCATGCTTGCAGGTCGTAGATAATCATTGCACGAGAACTTACAGTCTGGGGAGCTTGAAGTGTCATGGGGCGTGTCACTTGATTGCGATTAATAAAATTTTACGCTTTAAAACATTTTATTTTCGATTGTTTGAGATATTTACATTTGCTTCCGCTGAATAGATACTATGTTTGAAATGATTTAATTGGAATTCACTATTCATGTTGGACATGATGACTTTGTTTTTTTAATATTTACTATTAGTTCGACATGATTAGTGGCTAGATCCTGGTACGTCGTACGCCTCGCGGTAAAACTCCGCATTTGGATTTTGATATTAGAGCTAGGGCCAGACCGGTGGTGCCAGGTCCTGCGAGGACGCTGGACCCCTTAAGGGGTGGATTATGACATCCCACATCGGTTGTGAAGGAGAACAAAGGCTTCCTTATAAGGGGCTGGATACCTTCACCATCATGACGCGTTTTAAAACCGTGAGGGGCAGGCGCTGAGGGTGTGCCGGCTGCCAAAGCGGACAATATCATAGTACGGTTATGATGGGCTGTTACAGAAGTGACAAAAAGTTGTAGTCGTAAATGGTTAATATGTTTAATGTTAAAGTTTAAGAACCTTTTATATATATCAACATACTGGGTCCATAATAAAATATTTTAATGCTCCAAAATGATTTTGTTCTTGTGCATCTTTCACCCCTTTTATAAAGAGAAAAGAAAACTACTTGGCCCATCAATTTCCATATATGTAAATAAGGGCACAATGCATGCGTTTAGTTTTGCATCAACAAATTGAGAGTATTTCATGTGATACACTGGCGACTTAATTACTCTAGTCATCCCTGGTTACAAATAAACCGTTAACTCAGCATGTCATATCAGATTTTAAATTAATATTCAAAAAACATCATTTCTCCTTTAGTGATACAACCTCTATTTGTTTATAAACTATCACCTCATCACCTTTTCTCTTAATTTACTTATTTTATAATAATTTTTTATATTTCGTGTATATTAAAGAAATTAAAAAATAAAAAAAACACATAAGATTAAAAAACAACAAAAAATAAATAGAAAAAACACACCTTAAAATAAAATTAAAAATACGAAATTTTAAAAAAATAGTTTATGATAACAATAACGAGCGTTTTTATCTTTAATATAAGTACACTATTGCTATATAAAAAATTAAAACAAATACATGTGAACTGGGTTTTTTTAATTCATGGTTTTAAGTTTGTTCTATGGTGTTTTTTAACCTGCAGTTTAACAATGCCATAAACTTACAGTTCTAAAACACCATAAACGTGTTGGCCAATCTAAAAAAACGCCATAAAAATACCTATGAAAAATGCAGTTTAAAAACACCATAAAAACCCAATTTTAAAACACCACAATCTTGTCCAGTCTAAAAACGTCATAAAGTTGTAGTTCTAAGACGCTATAAATATGCAGTTCTAAAATTTCATAAAAACACCAAAGAATTGCACAATTTCAACAAACGCCATAAAATTGTACAACTTCAAAAAAATGTCATGAAACCCAACATAAACACACTATAGAATTGTAAAGTTACAAAAAAACACTATAAACAAAACGACTTGTACAGTTAAAAAATCCATAAACGCACCATAGATTGCGCAGTTTCAAAAAACACCATAAAAACACAATAGAGGCGAGATGAACGAGATTGCTTAAAGACAACATAACACTAAATTTTTGTCACACCCCGACCCGCAGCGGAAATGGTGGTCGGGGCATGATTGAGTTTTCATCAAAGCTCATGACATTTACTATAAAGTTTCATATTTAATATTTCTCTTTAAAGAAGAAGTTACAATAAACATACAAGCACAACATGTTCAAATACATTTTTCATGACTTCTTTATTTTTCTTCTAAGGCAATTTCCTATGTGTTCCTTGCTTCAACCTGTCCACCTTTATCATGTGTAAAAATAGGGTTTGGGTCAACAAAAGTTGGCGAGTGAATCTTATGAAAACATTTGAACGAATTTATTATATTGGTTATAAAAAGGTGCATAACCACATATGAGTAAACGTAAATGTAAATTTAATCACAATACACATAATATCAATTAATGCACACGCACACACCAAATGATGAACAATGAGATCAAGGCTCAATCAAACAGAGCCGATCTAATGAGGCACGCGATGTTCAACTCGTCTCCCACGAGGAACTGATGAGCCTAATGAATGATTTGCACGCAACTTGACAAAATGTAAACACATCACAACAAACAATATTTACATCACATGTTTAGATCATATAATGGTAATAGCACAAGTTTGAATAAACGAAAATAAATAAAGCGACACATGATACACCCCAAAACATGAATCAAAAGGGGAATTTGTAAGAATTCACTCACAGTGGGTGCGTTCCTTGATAATGATGAATGCGCACGAATTTATGATTCAACCGACGAGGGAAAACTAACCTAAATAATAACGTAATAATTCGATAAATAAATAAATTTTATTGGAGATTAATATTTTTAATTAGTGCTCTTAATGAGACTTTTAGATTTATTTTTGTGAATTTAATGCAAATTTTTAGGCATTAAAACCTTATTTTGAGGTTTTTTTAACTAACTTTTAAAGAAAATAAAAAGGATTTTTAATTTAAAAAAATTACCCTTTTTCTAAGGGTTGACTGGTCAACGACCGGTCTGACTCATTTATTATAGGCAGCGTGTGAGGTTCGAACTCGTGACCTCCCGTATACGTGCACGCAGCTCTACCAACTGAGCTACGTGTCTAACCCGAAATATATCCAGATTTAATTACTTATATATACTAGTTAGCTTAAACCTTATTTTATTTTTATTAAAAAGGTTTCATAAATTGCCAAAACCGGTTTAAGTATCCAGAATCGAACTCGAGCCCTTCGGTTCACGTGCACACAGCCCAACCAGTTGGGCTGTGTGTCTAATCCGTTTATACACTGAATTATACTATATTTATATACATGTTGAAGGATGATCTGAATAGGTTTTAAAAAAAAGATTGGTTTTATTTCAGAAAGTCGAAACATGTGTGGCTCGAACTCGGGATGTATGCTTTGTGATTGCACACAGTCCACCACTGGACTGTGTGTCTAATCCGATTAAAACACCAAGATTAATTATATTTATATTCTAAGTAAACTTCATCCTCTTCCTAGACAATACCCAGAACCCGACCTCTACTGTTAACCAAGAATAACAGTTTTGATGATTTGTTTTATGACTATAACATATTAAACAAACGATGGAAGAAGGATTAAGACAACTGTACCGTTTTATTGGAGTTATACGGTTTCCTGATTCGAACTTTTCCGGCGAACAACTGATGATTCCGGCGAATCGAAGCAAAGAAAATCTTCAGAGAAGTTTGGGTAATGTTTTGAGATAGAGTGTGAGTGAAATTGAGATGGATTGGCTGGTATTTATAAGGTAAACACTCAATCCTCGATTTCGGTTTCAAGACCCAAATCATGGGTTAATGATTTCAAATTGATAAACGGTTTTTGAATTAATTGAGTTTGGATTTCGGTTATAACTGAGGTTGACATCAGTTACATTCAATCACTGGCAAAGAAAAAACGTCAATTGCGGAGATGATTTAGTTTTGGCGGTTACAGACTCTGAAATTTGAACTTGCAGGTTGCTTGTGGGTTTTATTATAACACTAATTTACTTTTAAGTTTAAACACAAGTGTGTGTGTAGTGTAGCGGTGAAGACTATGTGTGTACAAGCGGGAGACCCGGGTTCGAGACCCGGTTACTCCTTTTTATTTTTATTTTACTTTTTGATTTATTATTAAAGATTAATTCAACTTACTTATTGTTTTATTTATTAATTATGGTTTTTTTTAATTCTAAAATATTTATTAATTAGGAGATATTTAAAATAACCGGTACAATAACTACGCAACGAACTTTTAACCGAATATTTGATTATTAAGCGAAGCGGGTTTTGAAACCCGTTTTACGACGAATGTTACAGTATCCCCTACTTTTAGAAATTTCGTCCCGAAATTTAAGTAGTAGTGGTATGTTTGACTCGAAGGGATGGTGTTTTAATTTGACAATTACATAATTAGATGAGGGTGAGAGTTTAAATTTTTAATTGAGGCGGTAACGTTCCTAGTAAGGGTTGAATACCCTGCTACAAGAATTGCTTTTTGATGCCTACGATGAAAAGCGTTGATGGATAGAGTTGATTGACTGGATATGATCTCATGCATAAGAGTTTTGAGAGATTTGATGCGTTGAAAGGATAAGGTTATATCATAAAACAAAACTTCAACCATGACGATATTAAAACCTACACGGAACTTCTCATAACCGCCTGACAATGCTTTTGATACTTTGGCAAGAATACTTATATATAGGAAGTACCAGCGGCGTATCCACGATATTCTTGTCAAATTTTCATTGGCTTTGTCAGTAAGTTATGATTAGTTCTATGTGATTTTAAAATCTACAAAACAAACACAGCAGCCAAAGCTTGAGTCTCAAATCTGAAAGAATACATGACTGAATGACGACAGTACCTCTCTTGTTTGTTATGATGAAGGGGTCAGTCTATGTAAAAGTGAGACACAACCCAACTTCTTTAAATGATGAGATCGAGATACGTCGTGATGTATGATGATATGAAAGTTAAATGAGTAGAGACATAAAACAAAACTGTAATATATCAAATTGCATTAAAATTCTTGGATACATAAATTCTCAATTTATAACAGGGATACGTAAAGATTGAGAAAAACATTAAGAACTAGACGGTTGGAGTTGAGTCTTGATTCTTGGTGAGGGAAGACTAGTTGGGGGGGTTCGGTTGGGCCGTTATTATCTTCAACAGGATTAGCGTTGATGTTGTAAGCTCTTCCTCTTGCTGGTGGTAGTGCTGGGTTTGCTTGATTTGCTTGGTTAACTGGGTTTGCTTGAGCTTGGGCGTTTATGATGTTAACCAATTGAGGGCACGTGTTTCTAAAGTGGGTAGGGTCCCCACAATTAAAGCAAGCTCGAACATGTGGAAACATGGGGTATTGGGGTTGTTGATATGTTTGGATCATGTTTTGGGTAGGGGTGAAGCTTGGTTTGGAGTGGTACGACAAGTTCTGCTCAAATGACCATAACGCCCACAATTAGCACACAGTCGACAAGGTACGGTAGATGGATGGTGATAAAAACAGGTGTTGCATTGAGGGTGAGGTCCAATGTAAGGTTTCTTATTTGGGTAGATAGGGTTGGGTGCTACTTGAGTGATTGGGATAGCTTGGAGGGGTACGACTTGTGAAGCTGGTTGTTTGCGTTGGGTGACAGCGAAAGTTTGCCCATCTCGTTTTCTCTTAGAAGTGGGTTGAGAAGAGGATTCGGTTTGGGTGGAGTTTGAGGTTTCGGTTGATGCTTTATCCTTCTTCTTCTCCTCCTTGAAGTCTTTATTCCGTATGCGGTTTTCAGTGAGCTCTGTAGCTAACTCCATTGCTTCTTCCAAAGTTGCAGGCGTGGTACTTATTACAGGGTCTTGAATTTTTGAAGGGAGGCCTCGAATGTAGTGCTCGATCAAACGGTAGAGGGGAGTGAACAAGTTGGGGACCATCTGATTCAACTCAAGGAATCTCTTGTTGTATGTGGTGTGGTCGCCCTCCTTTTGTTTCAAAGAATAGAACTCATCTTCTAATTTCTTGATTTCGCTTCTTGGACAGAAACGTCTTGTCATGATTTCCCTCAACTCTTCCCAAGTCAAAGTCATAGCATCTTCAGCACCTCGCTTGGCCTTTTCTGTATTCCACCATGTTAGTGCTACTCCGAACAAACGACCGGTAGCATATCGCACCTTGCGATCATCGAGGCAGTCACAATTGAGAAAAGTGTTTTCCATCTCCTCAAACCAATGGAGGAGAGTGGTGACACCTTCAGTCCCTTCGTATTTTGGAGGATCGCAGGATTTAAAATGCTTGAAGGTGCATTTAGTGGTATTTGGGGGAGGGTTGACAATGTTTTGATCTTCTTGGTTGATTGGGGTAACTGGATTAGCGGTAAGGGCTTGTTGAACTTGAACTACGATGTTGGGTATTACGGCGGCCATTTGTTGAGGGATTTGGGCAGCCATGCACTCGCGGGATTTTCCTGATCTCATACTTCTACGAGAGAGACTAGAAGACATCTACAGGGAATACGTATCGAGAGTATGAGTTTGACGTTTTAGGTGTCATGTGTCGTATTTAGAAACGAACATTCACAAAACAATTGAAGAAAATTAATTTGTTACATCCATAGGATGTCTTGGGCTTTGCTCATGTTTGGGCTCTCATATGTCCCCTTACTTGGCCTTGGTAGTCATGTGGGCCCCCATGACTACTGGGCTCTGGTAGGGTTCATATTGGTGTTGGCCTGTTAACACTTGCGCCACCCGAATGAAAATCGTAAAACATGAAAGCTAAGTATAAGGTCGGAGGGTGTCCTGGTATGGACACAATGACAACTCAAAGTAGGGTTAGTTCGAACGACGTTTGGTGTGGCATGCTTTGGCCTAATAGGTCCTTCGTACTCTCATCGTTAGTCCCCAGGTAGGCAAACTGGTCCGTTATATTGGATTTATACGAATGCCAACCTAGACAGGACGTTTCGACTACCGGTACTTGTACCCTTCCAGTTACTACATGCCCGTCGTAGAACTCACTTTGATGAGATTGAAAAATGAAAAAATGCTACAAAATCTTGAATAAAGGAAATATGAGGATGATTTGTATATGTGAACATTGAAATATGCGTGATGAATGTATATGTAAGCATGTTATGTTTGACAACAAGTATAACTTATTAAGTATCACATAAAATGATAGTGGAAGTGTTTGCATGCATTTGTGTGTATAATAAATACGAAACAAATAAACATCATGAGTTTGCATATAACCACATAAACAATTAAAATCTAATCAACTATAGTATAGGCTCTAAGGGTCTAATAACCTATCCTATATCCCTATAGTCAAAAGCTCTGATACCAATCTGTCACACCCCGACCCGCAGCGGAAATGGTGGTCGGGGCATAATTGGGTTTTCATCAAAGCTCATAACATTTAATATAAAGTTTCATATTTAATATTTCTCTTTAAAGAAGAAGTTACAATAAACATACAAGCACAACATGTTCAAATACATTTTTCATGACTTCTTTATTTTTCTTCTAAGGCAATTTCCTATGTGTTCCTTGCTTCAACCTGTCCACCTTTATCATGTGTAAAAATAGGGTTTGGGTCAACAAAAGTTGGCGAGTGAATCTTATGAAAACATTTGAACGAATTTATTATATTGGTTATAAAAAGGTGCATAACCACATATGAGTAAACGTAAATGTAAATTTAATCACAATACACATAATATCAATTAATGCACACGCACACACCAAATGATGAACAATGAGATCAAGGCTCAATCAAACGGAGCCGATCTAATGAGGCACGCGATGTTCAACTCGTCTCCCACGAGGAACTGATGAGCCTAATGAATGATTTGCACGCAACTTGACAAAATGTAAACACATCACAACAAACAATATTTACATCACATGTTTAGATCATATAATGGTAATAGCACAAGTTTAAATAAACGAAAATAAATAAAGCGACACATGATACACCCCAAAACATGAATAAAAGGAGGAATTTGTAAGAATTCACTCACAGTGGGTGCGTTCCTTGATAATGATGAATGCGCACGAATTTATGATTCAACCGACGAGGGAAAACTAACCTAAATAATAACGTAATAATTCGATAAATAAATAAATTTTATTGGAGATTAATATTTTTAATTAGTGCTCTTAATGAGACTTTTAGATTTATTTTTGTGAATTTAATGCAAATTTTTAGGCTTTAAAACCTTATTTTGAGGTTTTTTAACTAATTTTTAAAGAAAATAAAAAGGATTTTTAATTTAAAAAAATTACCCTTTTTCTAAGGGTTGACTGGTCAACGACCGGTCTGACTCATTTATTATAGGCAGCGTGTGAGGTTCGAACTCGTGACCTCCCGTATACGTGCACGCAGCTCTACCAACTGAGCTACGTGTCTAACCCGAAATATATCCAGATTTAATTACTTATATATACTAGTTAGCTTAAACCTTATTTTATTTTTATTAAAAAGGTTTCATAAATTGCCAAAACCGGTTTAAGTATCCAGAATCGAACTCGAGCCCTTCAGTTCACGTGCACACAGCCCAACCAGTTGGGCTGTGTGTCTAATCCGTTTATAAACTGAATTATACTATATTTATATACATGTTGAAGGATGATCTGAATAGGTTTTAAAAAAAAGATTGGTTTTATTTCAGAAAGTCGAAACATGTGTGGCTCGAACTCGGGATGTATGCTTTGTGATTGCACACAGTCCACCACTGGACTGTGTGTCTAATCCGATTAAAACACCAAGATTAATTATATTTATATTCTAAGTAAACTTCATCCTCTTCCTAGACAATACCCAGAACCCGACCTCGACTGTTAACCAAGAATAACAGTTTTGATGATTTGTTTTATGACTATAACATATTAAACAAACGATGGAAGAAGGATTAAGACAACTGTACCGTTTTATTGGAGTTATACGGTTTTCTGATTCGAACTTTTCCGGCGAACAACTGATGATTCCGGCGAATCGAAGCAAAGAAAATCTTCAGAGAAGTTTGGGTAATGTTTTGAGATAGAGTGTGAGTGAAATTGAGATGGATTGGCTGGTATTTATAAGGTAAACAATCAATCCTCGATTTCGGTTACAAGACCCAAATCATGGGTTAATGATTTCAAATTGATAAACGGTTTTTGAATTAATTGAGTTTGGATTTCGGTTATAACTGAGGTTGACATCAGTTACATTCAATCACTGGCAAAGAAAAAACGTCAATTGCGGAGATGATTTAGTTTTGGCGGTTACAGACTCTGAAATTTGAACTTGCAGGTTGCTTGTGGGTTTTATTATAACACTAATTTACTTTTAAGTTTAAACACAAGTGTGTGTGTAGTGTAGCGGTGAAGACTGTGTGTGTACAAGCGGGAGACCCGGGTTCGAGACCCGGTTACTCCTTTTTATTTTTATTTTACTTTTTGATTTATTATTAAAGATTAATTCAACTTACTTATTGTTTTATTTATTAATTATGGTTTTTTTTAATTCTAAAATATTTATTAATTAGGAGATATTTAAAATAACCGGTACAATAACTACGCAACGAACTTTTAACCGAATATTTGATTATTAAGCGAAGCGGTTTTGAAACCCGTTTTACGACGAATGTTACAATTTTGACAATAAAGAAGATTTAAATTTCATATCATTTCATCAAATTTAAATATTACATTGTCTCAAAGGAATACAACATTTCAAATTACATTACTGAAACATAAGAATGAATAAATAAAGTTGGCGAGTTTCTAAATCCACCCTAAGTAGATTTCTTGCATTATCAATTATTTCCTACAAAATGTATAAAATATCCGTCAATACAAATAATATCGGTGCGGATACTAGTTTGTCTACATAGCATAAGTATAAATAAAAGTCCTCAAATCCACATGTTAATTGTATACCAAGTCATATAATCATACTAGCATGCAATATCTTCATATCAAACCAAAATGTCCATTAGCGTAATCTTATCACCGAAGTAAATAAGACCGCGAGCGTAATCTTATCACCGAAGTAAATAAGACCGCGAGCGTAATCTTATCATCGAAGTAAGCATGACCGTAAAGATTGAAGGTGGAGAGTTACCCAATACGAGAGGAACAGATGGATGAGTATTCTGAGTTGGGCACTGTAACATCTGACGAAAAACGGGTTTTAAAACCCGCTCTGTTTTGTAATCGAGTATATGTTATGATATTTTGTTTCGAATTTATGTTAGTCGTTTAATAGATTTCCTGATATTAATAAAATAAATAATAATAAAGATAATAAAATAATAATAATAATAATAATAAATAAAATATATAAATATAATACTTATTAAAAACAAATAAAGAGTGGACCGCGGGATCGAATCCGGGTCTCAACTCAAACCAAGCACACAACACACCACTGCAACACCCACACAACATTTGATATACCCGAGCCAATTAATTTTTTATATCTTCGTTTCTCTTGATCCGAATTCAAAAGAGAAAAACCCGCCCTGTAACAGTCACGCTCAAATCAAGCAATCATCAATATGTCGTTTTCCTTGCAATTAAACGACGAAAAACCATTCTAATCATGAGTCTTAACACAATCATGAGTCAAACCTCATTCAATTAGGTCTGTAAACATCCGCCCATAACCGGTTTCTACCAAAACTTCCAAAAACAGAAACGAAACTCAAGCAGCTGTCCTCATCTATAAATAAGAGCCCTAGAACTCATGTAGAACGCACATACACTCACTTCAAACTCTCTGCAAGTTTCTGTTCTTCAAGAAACACCTCGCCGGAATCTGCTTCAACCGCTGGAACTTCGCCGGAATATCGAAGACATCTTTGATCGGTATATCATCACACTTAATCCTTTTCATCCTTCTATTTAATCTCAACAGTAGATGTTTAAAGGTTAATTGTTAACCAAACAAATCCAATCGGGTTAAACAGATTCAGTTGTGTTCTTTAAATGAAGAAGACGAATTGGGTTTATGGTTAAAAGGAATTAAAATTGTGTTTAAACCGGGTTAGACACACAGTCCAGTTGGTAGGACTGTGTGCATTTAAATCAAAGGTTCCAGGTTCGAACCTGTTTGTGATTCGATTCCCTGAAATAATAAAACCTTTTTATAAAAGCTTATTTCTGAAAACCGGTAACAAGCGTATAAAATTAAATGTTCCGGGTGTTGGTTGTTAATTAGAAATATTTGTTCGGATTTTGATCTAAATGATGAAGACTCAAATTCTACAAAAAAATGCAATATAGTGTTTTAATAATTCTTTAAACAATCCTTTTGATGATTATGTTAAAACATATTGTAGTGTGTCAACCATACACGAAATAATGGCGGCAAGAGCATCAAACTTGAGAAAAAATGCGGAGTTAAATTTTTATAATTTGTTAAGAAATGACAATAGTAAATGTTCTCGGGTGACACCTCAAATGGTGAACTCGGGATGTATACATTAACCGTTTTTTATTCACCATGTTACCCGCCGAGTTCCACAACTTTGATATTTCAGTTTGGTGAAAGAACGGGAACCACATTTTCAGGTTTTAGCTGCCATGGCATGTGATGTATTAAGCTCCCAAGCTTCTACGATATCTTCGGAATCGGCCTTTTCTCTTAGTGGTAGAGTATTATCCATTCAACAAAGACGACTCACTTCGGAGGCGATGGGCATGTGCTTTGCTTATCTTGTAGGTGAAATTGCGGTGGAAGAACAAATACACAAATATGAAGTATTTCAATGACGGATGCAACCACTATCTGATGATGAAATCCTATACGATGAATCGGTACGCTCATCTAGCCCCCAAGCGACTAAACGGGTAGCGAAAAAACTTGTATTGGATATTTTTATGTCTTTTTTATTTCTTAAAAACGAAAAAGCCAAAACAAAGAAAATTAAAATGTTGTCAAGTACATAACAAACCCCAAAAACCAATACTACATAAGTAAAACGAAGCGGGTGCAGCGACGGATCTAGAAAAGATGTTAAGGGGCAACGTTTCAAATATTTATTTTCTATAGGGGCAGCGCAATAAAAAAAACGTCAATTTTTTCCAAAATTTACCTACCGCCGGAGCGTAAAGGGGTATCAAGCTACATCCTCCCCTGAAAGGGTGAGCAACACCATAAAGGTGAGCTTATATTTTGACGCTTAGACTTGTCGATAACCCGTTAAAACAACTAACTTTCGATATTCTTGATTGTCTTTGAAACCATTTTGATTTTATTAAGAATTTGGGCCTTCCAAAGAAAATAGAAGGTAGGGCAAATTGCCCCAAACAAATATTGCTTCCTTGAAACTAAAACTAGGGAGCAAATCAAAACGTGTTCGCATTAATCGCTATAACTTGAATTTTTGGACATATCGAAAGAAACCTAATAAGTCTTTAACATGGTGTTAAAAGAAATTTTTTAATTGTATTTAACACTTTACAATGAAATTTAAACAGTTTGATAGAGTTAAAACATATCACAATAACATCAATGAAGAAAAAGCATACGTAAATGAAGTTGCTCTTGGATGAACAATAGCTTCGAACATTATAGAATCGTCTAAGTATTGAAGAGAATTATATAATTCTCTCTATTTTACAAAAGTTTGTATGTTCCTCACGTACATGAAAAGAAACACTGAGGTGATTACTCATGGTCCTGGTTTACATTATATCTACTTTTAGCATTTATACTGTTCTCCTTGAATGTGTCTCGATTTTTTTTTCTTTCTTGTTTCTTATTTATTCCTTTGAAAGTCAAAATGTGATTGTGTGGCCCGTGTTGTATATTACACATTTGGAAGATAGAAGAGTGACCTATAAAGACACGTTTAATAAAATAAATCATTCATTACTCTTATCTTAAGAATGCTAAAAATAAAATAAATAGGTTTAAATTTTGTGTTGTCAACCATCTCCCTTGAAGTTAAAAGAAAAAAACATATGAACAAACTAGTTTCTAATTAAACACACCGAAGAAGCACGGACTCACCGAGATGACTAGAACCATCTTCTATAGGAGATTGAAGGCCACACCTCGTTCTTCTTGTTGATTTGAGTCTGCATTTAGACAAAGAGAAAGAGAGTTGGGGACTTGAAAGATGGCTATTAAGAGGAATCTACCAATAGAGCTACAAAAAGTGTTTGTCGGCTCTTATGTCATGTCCTAAAAGTAAGGTGAAGACTCTCTTTTATAGGATACATGGGTCATCCCTAATCTTAGTGGGCCATACCCAGTAAGGGGTTATCTCTACAAGTCCCCGACCCAATAAGTGTAGTGTAAGCTGCATTATGTTGGGCCTCGTTAGTAGGTTAGTATACAATGATAAATAATAACATAAATATGATAAGCATTAGTTTAATGTCTTCAAAACCCCCGGCCATTTAAGTCGAGTCAAATACCATACCTCTTTAAGTCCCCTTAGTCTAGTATTGCTCTCCTCGTGCAGCCTGCGCATGGCTTCTTCCGTACGAGCTGATGATAACGCAGCCTCCGCATGCGCCTTCTGCCTTACGAGTTGATAATGTAATGCAACCAGCGCATGGCGTCTTCCGCCTTACGAGCTAATAATGTAATGCAGTGGGCTCCATGTATCTTTTTTTCTTAAAAAGGGGGAGGAGCATGAGAGTTACCCGTTTATATATCATAGTGATAAAAAAAAGCGGAGACTAAAGAGAAAAAATTAGGAATTCCCAATTTTGGGTAAATGTTGGGTGTTTATCTCGCATATAATCGTTTGTTGACGTCAATAGTAACTTAGAAAAATAACATTAGCATATATCTATTCGTTAATGTGGACTTTGGAGTCTAAACAACTTTTTTGTTTTTCTTTTTGATACAACATATATCTTGTTTCTACGGAAATAAAATTACGTACGACCAACGGTATTTGGTCCATCGTCCGTTATTCATCTTACTTGTTTAATGTTATTATATGACCGTTATTTTAGAATTTAGTCGCCTTTTCGTGTATTTCGACATGAACCCAATCCAATAGACCCATAACCCATATAATTTAAAAAAAATACATAAGACCAATGGATCTGGTCCTTTATTCATTTTAACATGTTAAATAATACCTGGCTTTTCTAAAATTGTTTTTTCTCCTTATGTTTTTGTTAGGCCAAAGGTGTAGGTCGTGAGGGGGAATTGTGAAGCTGAGGTGACATAATGGCCACTAGTAGAACACTGCCTTCCTTACAAGTGAGTGGCGAAGAACATATAGATCTCTACAAAGGCTACCATTGAAAAAGTTATTAGTGTGAACGTTCCCAATAGTTGATTTAAAAAAAGTTCAATTTACCTTTTTCAGTAATTTATTTAAATCAAATTACCCCATTCTACACCATCATTCTAAATTTCTAAACCATTTTTGTACGCCATCATTCTACTCAATTTTTACAATGGGTCTAACCCAACCACCATTTACACCACCCGTAGACCCGTCTATGTATTCGTTTGCCGATTTTAGTCAAGCTCTGAACACATTTCAATTGGAAATGCCAATGCAACATGAATAACAACAACAAACGCCCCGACAACAACCATCACAAGAAGTCGAGCGCGATTTCGTTTCTCTAACCCAAAACGACGAAGAGGAAGTTGAGCCTGAAACACAACCACAAAAACCCAAGAAAACCAAAGGGAAAACGAACGCAAGATGAAACAAGTGGCAAAAGATAAAACTTAAATTGGACGCTGATTGAGGAGGAAGCGTTGGCACAAACGTGTGTTAATGTTTCTCAAGATCCAATAAAATAAAAGGTTTATCCTTTTCAATTATAAACATTGTTTTTTTAACTTAAAATTTCCAAATAATAATTATTGTTGATCCCAAGGAAAAAAAAGAATCATTGTCAAATGTTAAATGCACCAACAAACGTATCTACTTAACTGTCAAATCAGATTTTCATAAATGCATAAAGACATTTATTTTCTCTTAAATCACACAAACATTCTTACTAATACTTACATTTACACATTCACCACTTTTTTTACATTTTTTTTATTTTTAGTACTCAATTTTGTTTTACAATTAATCCGTTTTCTATTTTCGTACCATTAGAAATATAAATAAATTTACTGAATATAATTATAATAATTAAATATCAAATTTAATAATTAACTGAATATACCCTTGTTTAAATTGAAATTAAATCTTTAATTCTTTTTTCCTACTTTATTACTGCTTGGGATGAAACTGAAATCCTGACCACAATATTGGATTAGAAATTGATTTTCTATGTTGAAAGCTTAGCCCACACGATGTGGAACCGTGTTCCGTGGACATTATAAGGGCGCTATACATCAATTCACTATAGACATAACAAGCGTTAAAGGGATGATTTAGGGCCTCACTTGTGCACATCACCAATCAGTTTTCTTATTCTTTTTTAATTCCTTTTTTTCTTTTCTTTTTTTTTTGTATTGTAAACAGGGACTTTAAAGAGGGCTTATTTTCATACCGTGCAAGTTAATAATAAAGCTCCCCGCTTACGTGGCGTAAATGTTATGCTGATATGCCTTGATAAAGCCCTTAGGGGTTTTATCCCAAACCATACAGTCTTATCAAGAATACGGGAAATAAGAAAATATTATAATATTGTTAAGGTCCCACTATCTTTGAAAATAACCCGCACGCCTGTACGTG
The DNA here is from genome assembly GCA_947069175.1 of Scalesia atractyloides. Taxonomy (NCBI): domain Eukaryota; kingdom Viridiplantae; phylum Streptophyta; class Magnoliopsida; order Asterales; family Asteraceae; genus Scalesia; species Scalesia atractyloides. Next base: position 84,442,631 of record CAMTDV010000116.1, on the reverse strand, counting down.
CATCTCTCCACACAACACCCTTCCAATGCTATATTTTGTTGCCGTTGATTCCACGTAAGCCAAATGCACTGCCAAGTGCGGTGCATAGGTTTGTTCTTATACTAAATAAAAAAATCTAATACAATGTCAAACCATTAAATCTGGCAGGTCCAATTATTCCATCCCACCCTGGCGTTTTGTTTGTTGTTTGAAACCATAATACTTAGCGATTCAACTCGATATTTTTGTCTAAACGTGCCCTAACAATCCACTTTAAATTGATGTTTTTAACTTTTATTGCATGAATACTCTAAATCCAAGTTTTTTTTTATGTGTCCTGGACTCTTAAAATGTCTAACTGAACCCAGGTAAGTCGTAACTCGTAAGACTATATAAAAGCCCAAACAAGAGAGAGAAAGCCTCACCGTAACTTGGATTCTTGGGTCCTTTTTGGACTAAGAGACGAGTGATCCAATTTCTTTGTCCCTTACCAAACTTATTGGCCATATACCATTGGATTTTTCTTCTTCGTAAAGCTATCATTCATTATGCATAACCTTATAAATAACACAAAAAATCCGATGATAATATATGGAGAATAGTACTAGTGTTTTATTATTACTGAGAGATTTAGAATATTTAGAAAAACACGAACGTGTAATGAAATAAACATCGAGTGCGTTACAGATTGTTTAATGTGTAATACCCAAAATTGTATCAATATATTTAAATCTCAAAATGATATTAAAGCAACCAATAATGCCTTTTTTTATTCAGATGCGTTCTTACAATACAACATCAGGATTCTTGAATTTGAATTAAAAATAATACACCCAGTTTACCTAATGGCAACTAGAGATAAGTAATTGAACAAAAGAAAAAATTGAGTTAAAATGTATTTCAAGAATGAAATGCAACAATGGGACTGGTAACCTTGTGAACTCCATCACTCCAAACCAACGAACCCGAAAGCATATTCGATCCTATTGTCGCGTCAACAGTTACCACAAAGGATTGCTTCTCCCCCACTGCTTTAAATGCAAGACGGCTCGGGTTAACCTTCACCACCAGTTCCGATGGTGCAACCACGTTAGCATGGTAAGAAGAATCCGCTGCACCCACATTAGTAACCGTCCTCTTGAAGGTTCGGCTGATGCTACCCGCTTGTTGAGCCGAGAGAGCGAAAGATGGATAGTTTAGGTCCCATACAGTTGCATTAGTGGCCGTCGAACAAGCGCTTGCATCACCAGTAACTATTTTTAAAGCGGTAGTGTTATAACCTTGCCCACATAAAAATGACACGTAATCTTGTTCCCCGGCGTCATAGACCAAACCAGGGTCAACAGCCTTTGACGGATCAATATGGCCAGAGCCATAAGCAAATTCGGCATCAGGGTTTTTGGTTGAGCTCATTGGTGCAGCTGTGGTCATAAGGCTGACTTTATGGCAGCGGGGGACTAAGTCGGGTGGAATGATTTAACATAAGCAGCGGCTCCAGAAGCGTGAGGACAAGACATGGAAGTCCCAGAGATAATTAAACGCGACAACACGTGTGTCCCCCTCTTCTCCAGTGACGGTTGTACCCTCTGACCATGCCGCTAAAATGTCCACTCCAGGTGCGGTTAAATCAGGCTACGATAAACACGAACTTATAAACTAGTAACAATAATCTTGTATATTTTGTTTCTTTTTACACAATAGAAAAGTGACCCATATATAAAATCATGTACCTTGAGGACATCTAGTGTGATTTGATTCGGGCCTCTTGACGAGAAGGAAACCACAGTTGGGGCCGCTTTGTCGAAAGGTTCATGACTTTTTAGGATGTTTGCAGTTGGTTTTCTATATCAAACACGATCACAAAAAAACTTGTAATTTGTTACATAGATGAATGTACATACGGCACAAGTAAGCAATACTTAAGTGGTAGAGTTTATGTAACTTAGAATAGCATCCCCATCTTTCCTGCTTAAATATGTAGTTGGTAGAAGCTAAAGGCAGAATCTTCATAGCCAAAGTCACCTTCGACCACAACACCACTTGCACCCGACAGTTTCGCACCATCAGGTCCTTCAAAACTCTCGCATACGACAATTTTATTTTGTACCAATTTGGGGTCTAGTGAATCTAGCGCGCAATATCTGCAATTTTGCAGATCACAATTAGATGTTGTCGCTTTAAGAAATTCTAGATACATTATATTGGTAACATCATTCCAAAAAGGATAGTGTCATCATAAGTTGGTTTTTTTGGAAAATTATTGTTCATTACCTAGAATCATCTGATGTAAATCCTTTCTTCGTGTTAGGCACTGAAGCCCCATAAACTATCGGATGATTCGCACCATCGAATGTGTTTACCGTAGGTCCCTGTACATATACATATAGAGTTGATAAGAATCCAAACAAGATATCTCAAAATAAAAAGATGATAATAATAAGAGTAAACTGTAATTTTACACCATGTGGTTAACAGATGGGATCAACTTACACCCCGTCGTTTCCTGATTGAATCAATCAACTCTAATAATAATTTCTCACCTCGTAAATCTTATTGTTGCCCAACACAATCTTAGTTAGAATCTTTCGGTCAATGCTGCTGGCAGCAACCGATAACGACCAAGGTGACAAATTAGAAATCGATCCAGGAGTAGGCCCATCGTTTCCAGCGGAATTGGATGTAAGAATCCCATTCTTCATAGAATGGAAAGCTCCAATGGCAATAGGATCTTCAAAATAGTTTTCCGGGAGAGATCCTCCAACTGAAAGTGAAATGATATCAACTCCATCAGCAATTGCATCGTCAAAAGCCGCCAAGATATCAGCATCTGAACAATCCACATCTGGAAAACAGATCTTGTAAACGGCTATACGAGCCGATGGAACACCTCCTCTAGCCGTCCCCTTAGCTAAACCTATCATGCTTGCATTGTTAACTGCACGTCCAGCTACGGTGGATGCAGTGTGTGTTCCATGGCCCTCAGTGTCTCTTGCTGACAGCTTTTCGCCTCTGGCTTCACCCTCCACGTTGTAGTATTTCGCTCCAATGAGCTTCCTGAGGATCGATAATTCAATATGTCATAATGTTAATAACGAGATAATGATAAAGATTAACGAAATCATGAACTAGTTAAAATTACTTATTGCATGTGAAATTGGTGGAAGTGCATGATCCTTCCATCTGGCTGGTGGAGGACCGAATCTGTCGTCCTTGAAGCTGTCGGATTCGGGCCAGACACCAGTGTCTAGCATGCCGACGATGACGTCGCTTTCAAGAGGTGCTCTTTTGACATCTTGAGGAAATCCCATGAAGTCCCATGATCTTGTTGTATGTAGTTGCTTTTTGCCGCTTGGGAATACTGACACCACACCCTCCATTCCTACATGCACAATGTATATAATACTATATGTTTTAAAGTATCATTGATCAAAACTTTTATGCTAAGTAGCATTGCTATTTGACTTCAAAGTTTCATGTAACTTATGATGATTAATGCCATCATTAATCTAGAAATATATGGATTTCGACAGGCGGTTAGTTCACATGAACTCAAAATAATTCACTCACGAGCTAGTTTGTTTTTCTCATCTTCGGTCAGTCTGGCGACGAAGCCATTAAAGCTCCTCTTGTAGCTCCAAAGTAAAGATTTTGATGCCCGGCTGCTCGAAAGTCATCAAAGATGTGTTAGTTATCGATCATCCATAGTGTCAATCATATACAAGAGTACAAGACAACATTTATTGCAACTCACACTTTTCACTAGAAAAATGTTGGTTTTGGTAATGTGCAACAACTTCTGGTAAAAAACTTGACGAGAATTAATGAATAAGAACATAGTTAACCTGCCAGTAACTTCTTGTAGAATGTTAGTGTGGAGTGAAGCCACGGAGAAATCATTCTTTGGAAGGTCTCCCATGTAAACAATGTACGTCTGCCAAACACAAATTATATATAATATGTATAAGTTAACCAAAAGAACACGATTGAAAATACATGAAATTAAATAGTTATTAACAGTTGGTGCATTTTATTTGCATAAAAAAAGGTGGTGATATATTAATGCTGTTAGGAAAAGAAATGCCTTGAAATCATTGGAGTCAGCTGCTAAAGTGTCGCTAAAGATGAAAGAATATGTGATGGTGAGTAACAAAAGCAGTCTCAATGCAGGAGATGCCATTGATTTTAAGACGTGAAAAAACAAAAAAATTTGGATATGTGCGAGATAAAAAATTTGGCCCCTATTCATTAATCCATTATGTTTGTTTATTGATTTGGGCCAAGTCATTAATCCATTACACACTAAAACAGTTGGGTTTCTGAATTTGATTGGAAAAAACAGTTGGGCTTTAACGTTTTTAATTCATAAATCCAAACCCTTTAAGAGCCGTGTTTATTGATTTTGGCCAGTCATAATATCAAACTGTTTGTCAAAGGTCTTGTGAATCGTTGTACGTCTATAGCATTCAATTCAAGAGTCTGTGATCCTTTGTTGTAGTTGATCTTTGGGTAACCATGCATACTCAGGGCTATCCCCGAGAATGCGGAGTCCCTTAAGGCTCCACGAATAGAGTGATTACGTATCTCAATAACAAATATCAGGAATTAACATAAATAAACGATTAAAAAATTTAATATAAACAAAAAATTAACTTAAACAAACATTTTAATTTCAATAAAACAATTCTTGTAATAATAAGATACATTAGTTTTAACAATAATAATCCACTGCAATTTATTAAACCCATACATTAATTATAATTATAATAATGTAGTTCAATTTATACTTACGCAAATTTTGTTAACAAATCTATGTAGACATGAAGGACTTCAGGGCCCGAGAATAAATGGAAACCCATAGATTAATTATAATTATAATAATGCAGTTCAATTTATACTTATGATATAGATATGAATGGGCTTCAGGGCCCAAAAATAAACAGAAAAAAAGATACCAAGGAGTAAACAATGATAAAAGGTCTCAAACTAGGAACCAGTTGTTCAACGTCCACACACGAAACCTTTTAGTTGCAGCAACATCATTGTTTAGTTTGAGATTATATGTATATATAAATATAAAGATTTTTTTCTATTGGGCCCCCAAAAACTTTTGGGCCCTGTTTGGTGGCACACCCTGCAAACCTATGGGCGGCGCCTAACAATACCCTCATGTTCAATCAGTTACATGGTCAGACCTAACAAAAAAATTAACCGTCATTAGTGGACATAACGGAAACTATAAGAAAATTTTAACATAAAGAATGATTTCTGCGATTTCCTTAGTCTAACAAAGAAGCTAAAGTTTTGTATATAGATAAAGAACGAATATGTAGGTTACTTTTAGTTAAAGTATCATCATAGTCTGAGAAACTAACAATTAAGGACGAAAGTATGTATAGTCAATTAAATAAATGCCACATAAAATACAACAAATAACCCCTTTCTTATTCATGTGTGATCTTTCAATACAACATCAAGATTCTTAAACTATAAATAAGAAAAAATGACGCAGATTTTAGTCGATGTCAATGGAGCTAATTATTTGACCAACAAAAAACAATGAGCTAAAAGTGTATTTTGATTTTCTAAGAAACAAACGCAACAATGGGACTAGTAACATTATGGACTCCATCGCTCCAAACCAACGACCCCGAAAGCGCATCTGATCCGGTTGTATAATCAACTGTCACTACAAAGGATTGCTTCTCCCCAACTGCTTTGAACGTAAGACTGCTTGGATTAACCTTCACCACCATCCCTGATGGTGCAACCACATTAACCTTGTACGAAGAATCTGGCGCTCCCACATTAGTAACTGTTCTGTTGAAGGTTCGGCTGATGCTACCCGATTGATTAGTCGAGAGAGCGAAAGAAGGATAGTTTAAGTCCCAAACTGTTGCATTATTGGAAGCCGAGCAAGCGCTTGCATCACCAGTGACGATTTTCAAGTTGGCAGCGCTGTAACCTTGCCCACATAAAAATGACACAAAATCTTGTTCTCCGGCATCATAGACCAAACCTGGGTCAACGGCCTTTGACGGGTCGATATGGCCAGAGCCATAAGCAAATTCAGCATCAGTGTTTTTAGTTCGACTCATTGGTGCAGCTGTAGTCATAAGGGCTGACTTTATAGCAGCAGGGGACCATGTCGGGTGAAATGATTTAACATAAGCAGCAGCTCCAGCTGCGTGAGGACAAGACATTGATGTCCCAGAGATTATATTAAACGGGACAACACGAGTGTCTCCCTCTTCCCCAGTGACGGTTGTACCCTCTGACCATGCGGCTAAAATGTCTACTCCAGGTGCAGTTAAATCAGGCTACAACAAGTTTAGATGTTAACAATAAGTTCGGCATATTTAATTATTTTTACATAATACAAACTCATGTACCTTGAGAATATCTAGTGTAATTTGGCTCGGGCCCCTTGACGAGAAGGAAACCACAACTGGGGCTGTTTTGTCAACAGGTTCGTAACTTTTTAGGATGTTTGCACTTGGTGTTCTATCAAACACAATAAGAAACCTTGTAACTTGTCCATTAACGAAGGCACTGTACGATACAAGTAAGCAATGCATTTAGGAGACTTACGTGGTCGAGTTTATGTAATGTAGAACAGCAGTTCCATCTTCGCTGCTCAAATATGTTGTTGGTAGAGGATAAGTGAAGGCGAAATCTTCATAGCCAAGATCACCTTCGACCACGCAACCACTTGCACCCGATAGTAACGCATTAACCGGTGCTAGAAAATCCTCACATACGACAATTTTGTTTTTTACCAAAGTGGGATCTAAGGAATTCGGCTCACAGTATCTGCAAATTTATTTTGTATCAAAAGTCATGGACAAAGATAGCATTCAGGGTAGCCCACCAAAATTTCATTCGTTACCTAGATTCGTCCGATGTAAATCCTTCCTTCGTGTTAGGCACTGATCCACCATAAACTATTGGATGAATCTCGCCATCAAATGTGTTTACCGCAGGTCCCTACACATATACGGTTGTTAGATAGACATCCAAATGAGATATCTCCGAATCAAAAGATCCATAACAATTTCTCACCTCGTAAGTAACATTGTTTCCTAACACAACCTGAGTCAGAAACTTCCGGTCAATGCTGCTGGCAGCAACCGACAACGACCAAGGTGACAGATTACTAATTGATCCCGGAGTAGGGCCACTGTTTCCTGCGGAATTGGATGTAAGAATCCCATTCTTCATAGAATGAAAAGCTCCAATGGCTATAGAATCTTCAAAATAATCTAAAGGAAAAGCTCCTCCAACAGAAATTGAAATGACATCAACTCCATCAGCAATTGCATCATCAAAAGCAGCTAAGATATCGGCCTCAGAACAACCTCCAGGAAAACAAATCTTGTAAGCGGCTATACGAGCCGATGGAACACCTCCTCTAGCCGTCCCGTTAGCTAAACCTAACAAGCTCGCGTTGTTAACTGCACGTCCAGCTACGGTGGATGCAGTGTGTGTGCCATGGCCCTCGGTGTCTCTTACTGACAGATCGTCGTCTCTGACTAGACCCTCGGTGTTGTAGTATTTTGCTCCGATGAGTTTGCTGACAACCATATTAATGTCAATCAGTGGCGGATTGGAATTTTTTTTAAAGGTTGCGGATGTGGCGATTAACCGTATTTTCAAGGGGTGCGGTCGGGTTTTTTTGCATAAAATATACACTAATTTTTTTAAGTGTTGCGGTCGCCCACCAACGGCTGTGGGTAGGTAACGAGATAATGAAAAAGATTAACGAAATCATGAACTGAGTGTATTTACTTATTGCATGTGAAATTGGTGGTGTCGCATGAGCCCTTCCACTTGGCTGGTGGAGGACCGAATCCGTTGTCCTTGAAGCTGTCGGATTCGGGCCAGACACCAGTGTCTAGCATGCCGACGATGACGTCGCTTTCAAGAGGTGTTCTTTTGACATCTTGAGGAAATCCCATGAAGTCCCATGATCTTGTTGTATGTAGTTGCTTTTTGCGGCTTGGGAAAACGGATACCACACCCTCCATTTCTACGTGCAAAAGGGAAATCGCCAAATTAACCTGTTGACCACTAAACTTACCTCTCCTTGCGCTAGGTGGCATTTGAGAGTAATATGATTTTGTTTTGTTTTGTTTAAATTGTTTAAAAGGTTTGTAACCTATTTAGTTCTAAATTATATTTTTTATTATTTTTTTAGAGTAGGATACAATACAATTACACTTATCATACAAAACGTACGAATTACGTGGAAAAGTAATAAAAATGTGATGGCATTATAGTAATTATTTTTTGTCTTATTTTCTTATGGGGCTTGGTTTTAGTTGTTTTTATTCTTTTGATTTTTTATTTTTTTTAGTCATGAGCATAATCATCTCGTAGTAAAATCAAAATTTATTCACTCACGAGCTAGTTGGTTTTTCTCATCTTCGGTAAGCTTGGCGACGAAACCATTAAAGCTCCTCTTATAGCTCCAAAGTAAAGATTTTGACGCCCGGCTGCTCAAAACTCATGAAAGATGTTAGTGATGTAACTTAATTATACAAGAGAAAACATTTTCAGTAGTAAAAGTTTTGTTTTTCAACAACAAATTCAGTCGTAGAGTTTGAAACAACTTTTAGTCACAAGAACTAAAATATAAAAAGTAATTAATTAACCTGCCAATAATTTGTTGTAGCATGCTAGTGTGGAGTGATGCTGCGGAGAAATCGCTGTTTTTTGGAAGGTTACCCATGTACACAATGTACGTCTGAAAAACACAAAAATTTAAAAATTTATATACGTTAACCAAAACGAAACAATCAAAAAACACATATGATCAAACAGGCTGGTTATATATTTGTATGGTAAAAGGTGGTGATATATTTATGTTGTTAGAAAAGAAATGCCTTGAGATCATTGGAGTCAGCTGCTAATGTGTCGCTAAAGATGAAAGAATATGTGATGGTGAGTAACAAAAGCAGTCTCAATGCAGGAGATGCCATTGATTTGAAGATTGTGTTATATGCAGATGACTTTGTTTATGCATGTATGTATGTATATATATATATATAGCCTCATTGTTTTCTCAAAAGTCATCCAATGTTTTTGAGATTGTCGGATGTGCTACAAAAGCCGTCGTTAATTGATTAAGGCGAGCTTGACAATGTTAAATTAAGAGTCCTGTACGTTATGAGCTGTTCTTTTTATTTTAAGTGTCCTCTTAAAAACATATAATATATGTCATAATTTATTAAAAAAAACTGTTGATCGTCCAATCATACTGTCCAGACCGTTTTAACAAGCATAGTAATCATACAAAGTCTTCCATCCTTTCTTTTTCCAGTCATATGTTTCTTTAAATTTTGTGAGCGAAACATTTCGTGGATTTCTTATGTTTGTTTTTATATTAAATCAACCGATATAAACAGAATTTAGTGTTTTCAAAAATTTTCTTTTTGTTTATTTACATGAACATTCGAACATTCGGTATATTAATTGTTTATCTTTGTTTAATTATGTATAAATATAATAAATATATATAACATATTTTTGTTAATATAACTATAACTACATTATTCACTTTAACGTTGATAGTTATTTTACAAGTTAGCATATCTACTTTATACTTTATATGTATTTTCATTTAGCTGGTAAATAAAGGAACATTATGTTTATGAAAAATATATGTTCATTTCAGTCGTCTATATGTATATTTGTTCGATTGAACTTAAATGAATAGACATGGATAAGTCTCTATATTCATCTTTTGTCTCGTTTATATACAACCCTAAATACTATTATTTTGCTATACAACTGACCGATATCGTCTACATAGATTAGTTTTACCATTTACAACTAGTTTTATAGCAGTCCAGTTAGTTGTTTATTGTCATAATCTCACAACTATACTTCTTTGCATTTTAAATAAAACACGTATTTGTTTCAAATCAAAGTACAACTCATTTAACCAGAGCCGTCCCTGAGGATTTAAGTGTCACGGCCGAGCCGAAGAAAATGCCCTTTGACCTAACGAATTATATAAACTTTTTTTATTGACGGTTAACTTTATAACAATAAACATCGAAAAAAATAGTATTAGAATAATTCAATTACATAGTGCAATAGCTAATCGATTAGTCGTGAAACTCTCTTAGCATTCTTGATAGCAAACTGTTTGATCACTTTTCACAATTTATATTCTCTAAAGTTTAATTCTCGATGGCTAGCATCGCCAATCCAGCAAGTCTTTCTTGGGACATTGTGAGTCATAAGTAAGATTTAAATAACTTCAATTTTGAAAACTCCTTTCTACAAATGTCATCGTGACTAGAATAGTCAACAATATTCTATATTCAATCCTTGTGTTTAAGAAATAATCGAGATCTTTCAAATGCTTCAAAACATCTATAGGGTTGCTAAATTCACTGGTTTCTAATGTGCCAGAGATAGGATCAATACCTACATAGCCTAACATACTAAATGGGTATGGTCCTGAATCATACGCGAGTAGTTAAAACATACGTGCGCAGAAGACCATACCCAAACTTAGCAAATTAATTCTTGACCACCACTAGGTCGTGCGCGCAAGCTCTCGATGGCGCACCCAGCACAACGATAGCTAATACGAGTACAAATAGTACAGGAGATATAGCCAATCAGAATACATCATACCATGACCAGACAACTCCTACGATGGCCAATCATGTAAGAGACAAGAAGTACAAAAGGACAGTGACGTGGAACCAATCAGGTTGCGTCGTTCACTACTCCGTGATCTCCATTCACAACTAGTGAAAGGCTTGACAATAAGGATAACTGGCAGGCAACGTGGCTTCGATCACCGTGCGTCGACGTCTCTATACTCTGCAAACACTAACGATCGTGTCATAAGAGACAAACAAGATATTCCTTGTTGGAGACATCCAGCCCAAGGCCCATCAGCCCGACTCTTTATCCACACTCTTCGGCTATAAATACTAGCCTTCAACCACATGTTTAAGGATCGGCTCTCTCACTCCCCCACATTTAACACACACTTGTTTTATCTTCTTAAACGATACTTATTCTCACACCGAGGGGTTGTTACAAGGTGAACCCCCAACCTCTCCTCCTTATAACGAGTCTCACGGTGCTTTGTTTTGCATATAGCAATCAGTTTATCATCGGGGAAAGACTAAGTATTTACTCTTACTTGACGAGACCATTCCTACAAGAATAAATCCCTTGAATTTAGATTTGGTTTTTCTTCACAGACCCAAAATTTCATCAATCTTGTGAACTGATCGATGTCAATCAAGTCGAAAAAACAATCTTATCTCCCATATGAGTAGGACGGAAAACCAATCTTACCTCCCATATGAGTAGGACAGGGAACATTGATTAACCTACCACCATGATGTAACCTTACGGTGAAATGATTAAAAAAATCCCGTTAGACTAAATTACCAACTAAACAACTAAAAAATGAAATAAAGGTAGATATATATTGCCATGATGTAAGATTACTGAACTTGAACTTAAAGCGAATCAAATTCAAAATTTGGGGCAAACTCAGTAATCTTACACACACATGGAAAATGAGTTTGTCCTAAAGTAGTAGCGACTATGGACTGTATATATAAACACACATGAAAAAAAAAACCTTATATATTTGGGCTAAACTCTTTAAGCTCATAGTCGCTACTACTTTTACCATTCTTGTATTTTACATATTTACATCACAAAATTCTAGGAGCCCATGGTCCTTATGACTTTTACCATTCCTGCTTTTTACATATTTACCATTCTCGTATTTTACATATTTATATCATATTGGTCTTTTGGCATATTGATAGTTTATTAATTTTGTAAATTAGTATTTTGGATGATAATAATTAGTTTATGGTTGTTTTAAAAATATAAAGAAAGCAATTAATCATTCTGAATATCAAATCGAATTGATGATAAAATTTGAATTGAATAAATCAAATCTAAATTGAATACGAATTCATTTAAGAAAATAAAATTAAAAAATTCGATTTGATTAACTTGAAAATTCATTATCCAATTCGCTGAACACCTCCCGGGTGGGTTTTTGTGAAAGTTTTCAATTAAAGTTTGAGCGCCTCTTGTGTAACTTGAACATAACGTAGGGATTTTAATAAAAATAAAAAAAGTTTTCAATAGGTTAGTGTTTTTATGTTTGTTTTTCCCATTCGAAAGTCCTGTTCATCCGTTTATTCTGTTTCTTCCTTGTGAGTTTGGTATCATCCTCCCTTTCTCCCAATCTCTGCAAATCTAATCTAATTTTTACTAAAATAAATTACCAACCCCACATGGTTACCTTAAACGAAAGATCCAAGAATTGTTGTTATTTATACATTTGATGAATTAAATTCTTTTTTTCCCAAACTTTGTAGGTTTGTAACGAGTGGAATGGCATATAAGGTGGATCACGAGTACGATTACTTATTCAAGATCGTCTTAATTGGGGATTCGGGTGTCGGAAAATCCAACATACTTTCCAGATTTACCCGAAATGAGTTTTGTTTGGAATCTAAATCCACAATTGGTGTTGAGTTTGCTACAAGAACTCTTCAGGTTGTTTTTTTTCCCTTTGAATCTAAGCAATCCTTACATTTGTATCGGTTTACATTGTTTAATTACATTTCAATGTAGAAATCGTATTGAAAAAACAACCCATCTTTGGTTTTAGGAGTGAAATTGATGTGTATATTGTACTACCTGAAAGATGTGTGTTTAAAGTCCCCACTGAGGTTGAGTGATCATATAACCATATGAAAGTTGTATGCAATGTGTGCAGGTTGAGGGGAAGACAGTGAAGGCACAAATATGGGATACAGCCGGTCAGGAAAGGTACCGCGCAATCACAAGTGCTTACTACAGAGGCGCAGTAGGCGCTCTATTGGTTTATGACATAACAAAGAAGCAATCATTTGAAAACATTTTAAGGTGGCTTCGCGAGCTAAGGGACCACGCAGATGCCAACATTGTCCTCATGTTGGCCGGAAACAAATGTGATTTAAAGCATCTTAGAGCCATTTCTGAAAGTGATGCGCAGGCTTTGGCGGAGAAAGAAGGGCTTTCGTTCCTAGAGACTTCTGCGCTTGACGCACATAACGTTGAGAACGCATTCCAGTCGATTTTGCTCGATATTTATCATATAGCAAGCAAGAAAGCCTTGGCTGCCCAGGAAGCAGCCTCTTTAGTTCCTACACAAGGCACCACCATTAAAGTTGAGAATAATGATTCCAAAAGGTCAGCTTGTTGCGGTAAATAAATGTGTATTTTTCTTTTAACGTGTTTTGAGTACTCGAAAATACACCTGGTGTGACACCTTTGTGGTAAATCTGTCACGTGATTGCTCGTTTTTTTCACTCTACCATCGATGTACGTTATACAAACACAAGAAAAGAAAAGAGTGAAAGAAAGTAAGGAGAAGAAGAGGAAGAATTGCTATTTGCTAAGAGCATTGGCCTTTTATTGTAAGCATATAGAATCACATTAAAGAGAATTCATATATGTAATATTCGTTTGACCTTCGTATAATATAGTTTGTACAAATGGTCAAATACTATTTCAGGATTTTTTGAAGGATCATCCCGAGTTTGTACATGTACTATTGTTTGCACAAACTGGTCAATTCCTGATCGCATGACACAAAAACAATAAACAATCACAAGGGAAAGCTTCCGGTTAGGCGAATGTGATCAAGTGTACGTCGCAGGCCATACATATTCACAGCTGCATGAGCGGCTCGAAAACCTCCTCCATATGCTGCTGAAGTGTCTTTAGCTATCTGATGCATGAAGAACTCGCCAAGTTTATTCTCTACTCTTGATTTTCCACCTTTCTTTGAAGCCGAAGATGATGATGACGATGATGACGGTGCTGCCAAGGTGGAACTTGATCCCGAACCCGGTGTGATCTCTGATTCAAGCCACATATGCGAAAGCACCTGACATATACCTTCTTCCACCTCAGGATTTAGGTTTCGATAGCCTGTCCGTTTATTAATATAATTATTTGCACAAAGGATAAAGAAAATTTTCGTTTCTAGTAAGAACAACAAATGTTCTCTAGCTAGTTACCTTTAAGGCGTAACCAGCTGTGCATCAACTCATGAGCAAGAATGGCACCCGTTAGTAATCTGCAACATAGTTTCATGACATTTGTTTCACAAACTAGTTTCCAACTTTATTGATATACATAGAATCAATAAAGTATTTTTACCTCGGGAGACCGTAAAGAACAAGAATGGCTGTAACTTCACATCTTCGAGTCAATTTCTGAGGTTGGGTTCTCATTCCTATCAACCCTTGGCCACCGACTTTCGGCTTTTTCTGTATCTAAAAGTCACAAAATCAGATCATATCATTAGTCAGATCAAAGACACCAAGTGAAGAAAGATTAAAGCGACAAAAAAAAGACTTACACTCGCAACCGTCTGTTCCTCAGAGAGGCAAAGACCCCGTGTCTCGGGCATGTGATGAAAGCCCTGAAAAAGAAGCCATTTAGTTTGCGGGTCAAGAAACGTGATAGTGGGAAAGTAAGAAATGATGAATCTACTTGTTTCTCTCCAACAATAGCTTCATTAAGCGCTTGTTTTTCAACAAGTAACATGGGAATTTGTTGATCAAGTTTCATGTTCATTCCTTCATAGTAGTCTCTAATAGTGTGGTATAGTGGTTGGCAGTCACCCGTATCCATTATTGCAGATTCCATGCAATCCAAACATAAACTCCGTCCATCTCCTAAAGCTACATATCTTGTATTCACCGACTTTAAAAAAAAAACATTATAGAACGTCAAACAATTTCATAATCAGATTAATAAGACATGAAACATTGCAGAAATGAAAGTATGATACCTCTAATCGTTCACAACTACAGCACCGTATTGTGTTATCATGCTCGTGTTTAGGACAATATTTCTGTGACCAGAATGGATGGCATCGATACTCGATCAACCCAGCTCCATTTGTGGGAATCTTTAGCAATAGTTATATTCACATATTAGCACTTTCAATATATTAGTTACATGCACAAAAGGGGTTTCAATTTCAATGTTTGACAGTTCATTACAAATTGCAAGCAGACTTCACACTTGGGATGTGTTAACTCTTTGAAACAAGTCTTATGGTATGCATCCTTGCCTGATAAAGAGAACTTGAATCAACAGAAAAAAAAAAACGTTAATTAGAAAACATTCAACACCATCATTTGACCGATGAGCAAATAAGAAAAAAGAATTACCTCGTGTTCTGTGATCGGGTAACGACAACCACGACAACAAAAGCATTCGGGGTGAAAAAAGGCACCCATGCATCCTAAGTAACTTCCGTAACCAATGTCGCGGTTACAACCACCGCATACTCTACGGATACATTATAAGAATTAGATAGTCATTTTTGGTTGGAGTAATGTGTACCGTAAGTACCTATATCCCGTTGGCTGATATTCTCTAGGAACATAAGGAGGATATGAAAAACGAGGGTCATCTTGAACCGCTTTAGCATGGTCATCCTCATTGTTATGTCGCCACCCGTATCCTGAACAAATGCAGACACAAAAATGTTAATATGTGGTCAGTTAACAGATGATAATTATGATTTAAAAAAAGAGGTGCGGAACAGCTTCTTTTAACTGGTAACATCTTACCATTTGGTTTCTTTAAACCTTCAGCCAAAGAAAGTGAAATTGCTCTATCTAATTCTTCCTTCTCTTTATCACTTCTTGAGCGATTGTCCTGCATAAATCTTGTTAGTTAGTAGTTCAGAATATTAATCAAGATGAAAATTTGGGTCATCAAGAAAAGTACATGCTTTTTAATTAGCACTATGATACAAATCAAACTTTTTCAACTTTTTGCAACCAACAAACATCAGAATTCACTCAAAGTTTTTCTTGATGTTTTGTATATATATACTGAATAAGCAAGATAATATTTACCAATGATCTAACAGGAGCGCGTTAAAACCATGTTTTCGTCTCCAATAAACTGTGGACGACGATGATGAGTACCACCCGCCTGCCCCCGATTACTAGAACCGCCTTTAAAAAACTTACTCAGCCATCTCATAAACCAAGATCTCTTCTCTGCGTAAAAATTAAGAAACAAAGTAACCTGCGTTAAACCCCTAAATTCAATAATTACATGTGAAAAATGGGAGCTAGGCCAAAGTGGAAACCGTATGATTTAAATACAAATTTTATAGATGCATTTTCAAATGATTAACAAAAGCCAGAAGCTTATCAAACACGAACATGATTTTCAATGAAATTTAGCATTTAATATTCATAGAGGCATTTCATCGAACAGTTGGCGGATATTATAAACAAAACCAAAAGTAGTCTAGTTTCTCCATACCGTAAGCAGAAGAAGAAGAAGACATAACTGGTGGGCTTTTGGGACTTATGTATAGAATTGCCACCGAGTTTCAAGAAGGCGAAAAAGCAAAGGCGTAAACGAAAAGGACTATGAGAGAGATAGCGTCATGTAAGAAAGAAAAATGAAAGGTAGCAGAGAGATAAGAGTAACAACGGCATCATTACTAATAAAGCTTGTATTTTTTAGAAAGTAAAAAAATGGGGAATCTCTGATAGGGATAGTTATCAATTATTCACAGAGGGGGCAATAGATCGAGAGAGATTCTTCAAGCAAAGAAGAGAAAGTGGGTGCACCAAAGATAACCTTAGAATCTTCATACGAAGAAAGTTAGCGGTTATGGGTGTCACGGCCCACCCCACGTTAGCAAAATCGGGCAGATAGCTTTGTATATGTCGTGTGTGTGTGTGTGTGTGTGAGAGAGAGAGAGAGAGAGAGAGAGAGGGTGAGCTTGAAGTTTAGCATCTTGAACAAGATGGTTACTGTGTATTAAACTTCAAATACAATTTTGCCGGTAAAAGTTATCTATAAGCTCGTAATGGTCCTTGATGTTTTACTAATATTCATATCTAACCGGCACTTTTACTTTTCTTGCTTTTTGCTATATAACATGGGTAGTAACTAGTAAATTGTGTTGTGCGTTGGAGTGGTGTGTTAGTAAAAATTTTACGTAAAAAACGTACACCAATTGAAACGTAAATAAAAATAAGTACGAAACGTGTTATATTTGACCTGACTCACTTTCAGAAAAATTTACGTCGAAACGTAAATCAATTTGAATTTATAGCCACACGTACGTATAAAAAAGAAAGAAAAAAAGACTAAACGACTAAAAAAATTCAAAACACAAACATTGTTCACAAACTTTGCTAATTGTATTTGTATATATACTAATGTGTAGTTAGACCGTTTTGTTTTCGAAACCGGACTGGATTAGCTAGTCGGATTGTCAGATCGGGTCTGGTTAAACCTCTTTGATCGTTCATCATTTGAACCGGTTGGATCTATGAACCAATGAATCAGGCCGGATGGTCAAATTAGATATCCACTTTTTATATTTTTTTATAAATATTATTTCCTTTGAAATCTCTCATCTACTTATTATTTAGTACTCGAAACTTCATATTATGTTTACATCAAAGTTTTCATGTTTAACTAAATTATTAATTATCTATATATACTAAATCATAACATTAGGATGAATAGTAGGGCTGTAAACGAATCAAACAAACACGAACAAAATCTTGTTCGTGTTCGTTTGTTAAGAAATATACGTGTTCATGAACTGTTCATGAACGCTTAATGAACGAGATTTTATGTTTGTGTTCGTTTGTTAAGGAAATGAACTTGTTCGTGTTTGTTTGTGTTTGTTTGTTAATTTATGTCACACTCCGATCCGCAGCGGAATAAGAGTCAGGGCATAATTGGGTTATCACCAAAGCTCATGATATTTACTAATATGTTTCATATTTATTAAAGTCAAAATTACATTCTCAATAATCCAAACATGTCCATACAAATACAAAGAAAAATAACCAACTAAACAATCCAAGCTCTAAACAAGTTTATTCTTCTAAGCCAATCCTATGTGTTTCTTGCTGCAGCTGGTTCACCTGTATCATGTGTAAAAATGGGGGTTTTTGGGTCAACATAAGTTGGCGAGTGAACCTTGTTAGAAAAACATTTATTATTGATTTTCTTGTTATTTTATCAAGGAAAAATTGTGCAATAATCATATGTAAGCAAATGTAAATAATCAAACAATAGCAATAACAACCACAAACTATAATATACAATAACATATGAACTTGCATGAATATATAACATGAATGAAACTGTATATGTTGGCAACGTCACGTTCACGCTCATAATGTAATGGGGAACGGACGGCCTATGATGAATGTCTGTGCGATCAAGGCTCAATCAAACGGAGCCGATCGAATGTTGGCAACGCCAGGTTCACGCTCATAATGTAATGGGGAACTGCTCAACGCTTATAATGTAATGGGGAGCGGCGGCTTATGAAATTGCATGTACTGAAAATAATAAATTAAATCTAAACAATAACCACACTACAGTTGATACAAGCTGAATACACATTTGTTCATGATATAATGTATGCACAATGATTTAAATATAATAAATGGTAAGACACATGATACACCCCAAAAACGTGATTAAAACGGGGAATTTGTAGAGATTCACTCACATTGGGTGCGTTTGGTTGGAGATGATGAGATGCGCACGAGTTTGAAGGATTGAACAATGAGGATTAACTAACCTAAATAATAACGGAAGGTATAGTTAATGAGTGGATTTTATTAATAATTTTAATAGAATTTTTAGATATATTTTTGTGAGTTTAAGGCTATTTCTTATCTTTAAAAACATTATTTTTAAGTATTTTTAATTGATTTTTGAATTAAATTAAATAAATAAAAATAAAAAAAATGTTGACTTTTGCGTTGACCGTTGACCATTGACTGTTTGACTGTTTGACCGGTTTTATTGTGTAAATGTATGCGCCGGGCAGGACTCGAACCCGAGACCTCCCGTACACGTGCACGCAGCTCTACCAACTGAGCTACGTGTCTAACCCGAAATAATCCTGTTTTTAATTATATTTATATACTAATTCAGTTTATTCGAAATTCATTTATTTAAAAAAAAAAAGATTTTAATTATCAAACCGGTGCCGTCAACAGGTCTCGAACCCGGGACCTGTGATTTAATGTTACACACAGTCCACCGCTGGACTGTGTGTCTAACTTGGTTAATATACAGATTTTTATTATACTTAATATCTAATTACGAAAAGGATCCGGTTCAGTAAAAAAAAGAACATTTTAATTACAGAGTGTGTGTGTGTATCAAGGATCGAACTCGCGGCGTGTGATATATGTGTGCACACAGTCCACCGCTGGACTGTGTGTCTAACCCGAGATAATATCCAAATTATAATAAACTTATAATCAACCTACTTCGTCTTCTTCGTTACCGAATTACAGCCTACGATTACTCTATTGTTTCTTGTTTAATTTGATTGACAAACATTCATAAGACTAAAATGAAATGGCAGAGACGGTGTTGGAAGTAAACATACCGGATGAATGATTTATCTCAGAATTCCGGCAAGGCGTCGGCTCTGTTTTTTATGAACTTCGACTGAGCGAACAAATTAACAGTTTTGATTAGTTAATTGTGGAATTGAAGTACTAAACAAGAGTTATCAGAAGGTTTGAATGACTATACCCTTTTACAGCGGAAGTTAGGAATTTTCAGAAGTTTTCCGGCGAGAGGGAATTATCCGATATCGACGTCTGAAATTGATTCCGATTGAAAGGTTTGAGTTAGCAATAGCTTAACAACTGATAGACAATGAAAGAATTGAGAGACTTACTGATTTGATGGAAAACACGGTTTTCCGGTGAAAGTTCGGCGAGTTCAAAAAGCTGCTCCGACGAACTGAAAGTTGTGCGAAAATGAAATTGAAGGTTTGCAGAATGTGTTTGAGTCGCGAGAGGGGACAATGATTGAAGTAATTCAGAAAATGCTAGTTTTCGGTTATTAAAACCGATCCACTCTTGAATTCAAGTCCATTCAAAGCTAAATTGATTGGAGGTGTCGGTGTAGCGGTTATAATCGGTAAACCGCGAACAATCAAACGTTTTTGGACGTTTGGTGACCGACTTCGGTTACAGTTGGCGTAACCAGATTGATTTATGATCGACCATAAAATTTAATTGTTTCCTAGAATTTACAGAAAACATCAAGTGGCGGAGTGGTTATGTGTGTGTGTGATAAGTCTTTGAGTTTAAACCCGGCTGACCCGGGTTCGAGTCCCGGCAGCCTGATTTTTATTTTAATTATTTTATTTTTACTTTTTATCAATTATAACTTTTATATTCTAGTTTGTTTATTAATTATGCATCATTAAAATTAAAATTGACATAAATACGCAACGAAACATTTATAACTTGATATTCGATTACAAACGGAGCGGGTTTGGAAAACCCGTTTTTGACAAATGTTACAATTTAGGCACCGAACGCTGATGAACACAACTCAGCACAAACTAATGTTCATGAACACAAATGGAAACAAACGAACACACAAGGCGTTCATGAACATAATATTTAATTCAATGACACCTAAATATTTTATTTGTCTGAATTTTAAGGTATTTAAATAAAATATAAAAACTAAAAACACAAATGGACTATCCAACACAATCAAACATAAACGAACACGTTACCAAACATTGACGAACATAAATAAACAAACAGAACCTCTGTTCATGTTCACTCATTTAACTAAACGAACGAAATTTCTTGTTCGTGTCCGTTTGTTTAATAAACGAACGAACACAAACAAATTTTCTGCCGAACAGTTCACGAACTGTTTGCCAAAAGTTTGGTTCATTTACAGCCCTAATGAATAGTGAATTTTTTTTGTCTTTGTTGTTTGTTTTATTCATAGTAAGCTTTAAGATCTTTTATTTGTAATAAAAAATTAGTTTTTTGTTTATTTTACTATAAAAGTTAAATGAGTTTTTATTAGTTTTGTAGTACGTTTTTTTTCTCGAATTTAGCCATCATTCGATTGTCACTTAGCACGATGTTTAGTGATCACATTTGGGCCCTCGAGTATTTTTTACCACCTCGGTTCTCTAATATATGTCGGTGTAAATTCAACTTCGTCTACGTTTTACGTTACGTGAGCCATTTGGTGTTAGAAATTCGTGTTTTTATTTTACGTTTTTTTTTTTCGGTTTTGGTTGTTGTACGGTGGCTACTTAACATGGTTTTACGTCGTCCCTGCAACGTTGATAGCATTATTTTACGCTCTCTCGCGCAACGTGAGGGTCAATGACTAGTCCACACCAAAGCATAAAGTAATTTCATATCCAATTGTTTTTTTTTTACAAAATATATGTATATAATTTTTTATTTTTATTTTATATATGACATAATTCGGTAACTAATATGGTTCAGTTGTCCGTCCTATTTGATGTACAGTCGGAATCTAAAAACCATAAGCATTGTTAGAATGGTTATTCCCAACTTTATTTTATTGAATATTTATTTTAATATGTTACGTTACATTACATTACATTTTCTATGGATGGGAATAGTGTCACGAAGCTACCTGACACTTTCCTACTGGTCCAGGTAAATTACGATTTTGCCCCCTTTAAATTTATAATTTTATCATTTGTTTTGTTTTTTCCCCTCCCAGCCAAATTATGATTTTTACCCTCAGTTCAAATCTACAGTTTTGCTATCGTTTTTTGTTTTTCCCTATCAAATTACGATTTTGCTCCCAGTGTAAAATTGCCGTCATGCCATCTTTTTCCTTCTTTTTTTCAAAACTATAGCAGTGTTTTGTTTTAATTGGTTGACTCTGAGTAATTTTTATTCCTACCAGGTGGCTGGCTGACACACGCTCATTTGTCTTGAAAAATTACAATTTTACCCCTATTTTAAAATTATAGCATTTCCATTGTTTTAGTTTTTTTTCCCCAAAGTATGATAGTGTTTTGTTTTAATTGATTTAGTCGATATAATTTTTCTTTTGAGAACGTATTATGAGTATTATGTACAAGTAACTAAAAACAGACTAAATGTTATGAGAGAGAATTATTAGGCTTGGTGTCCCGAAACGCAGGTTGGGAAATAACTAGTTAGATAACAAATGTGTGAACAACCAAAAATAAATTACCCTGACAAAGCCCAAAAGCAAATGGAAACCTTGATGATGACCGTCGTACAAAGACCTTAGTGGCCGTCAATAGCATTTCGATGGTGAAATGATACATGCCGACATTAGTTAGAATAATACTCTTGATGTATGTTCCGTTTTTGTCCGGTTTCTTCTATCTTGCTAGTTTCGATTGTGTTATATCGCTGCCTTATAACAAAAGGTTAGGAATTAATGTACGTCAACTATTCGATCATTTGACATTTCACAAGCAGAATAGTCGACTAGAATGCATGCATGCATGTTTGATTCCTTGATCTATGAGCATGTTTACATGAACAAAGAATATGAATATAGTGATAATGACTATACATACCTCGGTAAATCGAGTAAGGCGACATCTAAGTCATGTAATACTATTCCTGTTTAAAAGCACAAAATCTCGTTATTATGTTTCTAAAACTCTATATATATAGTCATTACTATCAAAGGTGTCATCGTGTTTTACAATTGTGTTCCTTCCTAAGTGATGAAGTCATCTAAATTTTTATTGAACATTAATCTATATTTATATTATATAATATAATAAATGAAAATATTTAAAGACTTGTGTCACTCTCTACTACTTTTTCACTCTATATTTTATTTTCTTTTTCTTGTTAAATAATAATGTTAAAATATAAAAAACATATATTTAGTTATTTAATATATTTTTTTATGAATAGTAATTATATCATTAACCGAATAAATTTAATATGGTAATAGTTATGGATAATTATAATTACTGACTTATCGTTTTTGAAAAAAAAACTTATTTTATTGATAGTTATTATATCATCGGGCATTTTACATTTTAGCCAACTCCATTATTTTAGACAAGTATACTAATTAATCGCTTAAACTTTTATCTGTATATTTTTTTAATTCAAAATTTGATTTATCAATTAAAATTGTCAATAATATTTTTATTTATTCTACACACTGAAATTTTTTTATAGCCAATTAGGGTCGAATTTAAAAACGTCCAATCATATACATGCACGTTTAAAGATCTAACATTTGTTATGATTTGTTGAATTCCATTGTACTTTTCGTCATATCACTATAGCTGAAAGTTTTTAAGTAATTGTTTTCTTTTATTCCCATTTGGATTTATAACATGACTTATTTTAGCTATTTCCATATGTTTAGATATGTTTTGCAGATTTGGCGAGTTCAACCCATTTTCTTATGAATAGATCTATTTGGATTATGTTTTTATCTCAAGCGGGTCAAACGATTAAAAGTTAAATGAAAGTAGTATAAAATGAGAAGGTAGATCGGTTGAAAGTCGCCTAAGTTTAAATTAAATGCAAATAAATATATTTGAATTGTTATGTTGTAATGAGAATAATATGACTTTGTACTCATATTTGTAACTTAGCTATACCTAATAAATAAGTAACTAGTTGTGCTACGTGTCAAAATTCTGTGTGCCCAACTTTTTTGTAACCATTTTAAAATTTTTGTCGTTTATCTTGTGTAAGCTCAAACTATACCTAATATATAAGTTACTAAATGAAAATATTTATGTGTATTGCTTCTCAACTATTTTATTAATTTCTTTATTAATATGTATTTTATGAATATATCATTTATTAATTTGTTCTCAAACTATTTTCTTTGTTTTTTAGCTTATTAATAACTAAAGATATCAATAATATCAAGCAGTCTAAGAAAGATTGTAAAAATGACATGTGACACTCCTTATAAGTAGACGTGTTCAAAAAAACCGGTTACGCAACCGAAACCGGTTTTTTTGAAACCGGTTCGGGTAAGAACCGGATAGATACCGGTTTTGATATTTAAAACCAAAACCGGTTAGAAAACCGGTTAATTTGAAAACCGGTTAAAAATTGGTTATGTCAAACAACCGATTAACCGGTAACGGGCAAAAAAAAGCCGGTTTTAAAAATCAGTTAAAACCGGTTAATAACGGTAACATGCATGTAACGGTCATATGACCGTTTGGGAGGCTCCTAGCCGTTTTTTTGGACTGATTTTGGCCTAAAATTCTTCCCCAACTAGTATTTAAGGGTTGTGAGTGTTTAGGTTCAAGCACACCACTCTCTAAACCTCCAAAAACTCTTAAAAACGCTCAAAATCTTGTTCGATATTTCTTGAAAAAGCATGGCAAGCTCTAGTGCTCATGATTCGGTCAACATTGGCGAGTCTACAACGGACACGGTGGTTTGTGTTATTCCAACGTAGCGCAACCCCGAAGTTTGGGCACATTTCGATTTGTGCGAGATGGCCAACGGGAGAAAAAAGCGCGTTGTCACCATTGTAATGGTTTCTACGCCGAAACCGCAAACACCACATTGAGACAACACATCGAAAAACCGTTTTGCAAGGCGTTGAAACAACAACCCGCTAGTGGTCAAACCTCCATGGCAAGTGAAGACGCTTCTTTGTTCGCCTACAATTACGAAATGGCTAGGGAGGAAAAGCGAAGTTTGTAATCCAAGAAAGTTTGCCGTTCAACACTTTCGACAAACAACGCTACACAAAGATGGTTCAAAGAACTCTCCAACCACGATACACCCATGTAAGTCGTGCTACTCTTAGGAGAGATTGTTTGAAATTGTGGAAAAATGCTAAACAAGAATTAATTTCTTATTTTGAAAAATTAGAAACCGGTGTTAACTTAACTAGCGATGTTTGGTCCGTACCGCACGGTTCACCCGACTCATATATTTGTGTCACCGCCCATTGGATTGAACCGCCGACGTGGCAAATGATGAAACACGCAATTTTTTTTAAAATTATTTGATTACCCTCACACCGGTGAAGCAATTTATAAAGCAATCGACAAATGTATTGCAACATACAAATTGGAAAACAAAATTTTTTTGATATCTTTTGACAACGCCTCAAACAATACGGTTTCGATAATGCATTTAAAATTAAAATACAAACCGATTTTTGAAGGTATTTTTTTCCATAGTCGATGTATTGCACACATCATTAATTTGGCCGTTCAAGACGGTTTAAAGGTTATTGAACCACAAAAGGAAGCTTTCAAAAAAATGTTACGTCATATATATAGTAACACACATAGACATTCAAAATATAAAAAAATGTGTAAGGAAGCGGGTCGAATACGCTTAGGACCCAATTGGGACGTTGCTCATAGATGGAACTCGACTTGCACCATGTTTGAAAAGGCTATTTTGCAAAAAGAAAGTTTAATAGAATTTCATAACTCTTTGTCTAGTCGTAGGAAGGTTTCGACTTACCACCCATCGGGTTGGGCTACTATTGAAACGGTTACACAATTGTTTCAAGTTTTCAAAACATCAACAAAAACTTTATCGGGTGTCTATTATCCTACAAGTTCTTTGGTGCTTCACAATTTGTTTAAAATGTGTTTAAAATTAAACGAGATGTCGGTTAGAGGTAGGCCATATTGTGATATAGCGGAAACAATGAAGGAAAAACTAAGAAAATATTTTAGCGAACTACCGACGGTTTTCACTTGTGCCGCCGCTTTAAACCCTTGCTTTAACGTTTTTGGTACCGGGTCTTTGATTGAAAAAATTGTAAACGAGTTGAATTTAAACACCGATTGAGACCCTAACTTTGGCGAAGCCACAAAAATTCGTTTCAACGATCAACTTTCAAGAATGTATGACGTTTATGTAACAAAATATGGTGCAACCACGTCACACATTCACCAGTCGATGAGAAATGCCGCTTTCGGCGAAGGATCTTCTAGTATGGAAGACCAAGATTTGTATGTTTATAACCAATTGTTTGATGAGTCGAGTCAAATGTACCGTGGTAACACCACTAGTAGCGAACTTGGTCGATATGGTGGGTCGAACTTTCTATAAACAATGACTTCACACGAGTTTAAAAATTTTGATTTGTTGGCTTGGTGGAAAAGTAAGGAAGATCAATTTCTGATCTTAGCCACAATGACCCGAGATTTACTAACGGTCCAAGCTTCCACGGTAGCTTCAAAAAGTGCTTTTTCTATTAGTGGCAGGGTGATCTCGATAAGGAGGACTCGACTAACAAAAAAAGCGGTTGAGATGACGATTTGCTTGAAATGGAATACGAAGGCGAAGTGTACGAGGACGAGGTCCAAGCCGAAGTGACAACCCAATGACCGACGAAGAAGCCGCATTGGATGAATTCCTTCGCAATAGTTCAACTTCGGGTTCAAGCGAAGAAGAATAAACGAAGCTCAAGATATATTATTTCTATTGTAGTCCCACTAAAATATATATATATATATATATATATATATATATATATATATATATATATATAAGTGTGGACGTTCTTGCTGATTAAAATTTTAAGTTTACGTCCTTAATTTTTTTCATTTATCGTTCGTACTTGGTTCACCGTTATGTAACAATCGTTTGTTTCAAAAGTTAATCATATTAAAATTTAAATTTTTAAATTTTCGTAGTTAACTTTTATATTACAATACTTCATCTTCAGCAAAAAAAAATAAACCAAGAAAATAAAAGAAAAATGTTCAGCCCCACCGGTTTTTCAACCGGTTTTTTTTTTCAGTTTTTTACCGGTTTTTAAACCGGTTTTTTTTTCAAATTAATCGGTTTTAATTAAAACTGGTTTCAAAACCGGTTATTACCGGTTAGTAATTTTTACAAAAAAAACCGGTTATTAACTGAAACTGGTTATTCAATAACCGGTTTTTTTAAACCAAAAAACCGAAACCAGTTTTTAACCGGAACCGGTTTAAAAAAAAACGATTTGTACACGTCTATTATAGGTAGGATGGAATGTATTTTAGTCCTAAAATACAAACTCTCACCCTTTTCTTTTTTCAAAATACAAAACAAAAAAATATTTCAAAAAAAGTTTAGCACAAAAAATCTAGTACTAAAAATGTTGCACAAAAAATCCTAGACAAAATTCCAGCACAAAAAGAAAATGCAGCACAAGAAATCCAACAAAAAAATCTAGTACAAAAAATAAAAATATAAGAAATTTTTTTGAGGATTTTGAGTTCTCACATTTTATATAGCAATATGGTGCTTAAATTAAAAAAAAAAGATACTTAATTTTGTGGTTCAATATTTTTTAGAAATAATATCGTATAAAAAAATTACGAACGTTTTAAAAATATGGGGAATATGCATTTGCCTTGCATGTGAAAAGAGGAAATCGACAAATAGGCTATTCCCAGATTACCATTACACCCTATCTTTTTTTTTCATACACTTTCATATTAACCATTGATTTAAAAAATGAAATATCAAAAAAAAATTTCTTATCCTACTTAAGCAAAATCATTTTTTTTATTTGATCCCACCCTCCATGTAGATAAATGTACTTTTATAAGATAAAAAATCATATATCATTTTGATACGATTTTGTTTTATATAAAAGAAATATCAAAATGTAAAAAAATATTGGTGATATATTTTTTATCAAACATTATAAAAAAATAAAACTATATTTAAATAAAAGTCGGTGAAAGAAATAGGAAAAAAAACATATATTTGCAATCAAAAAAATAAAAATATTAATATGAAAACAACTCTGTTTCTGGTAAATATATATATAGGAGGGTTCATTGGGGATTGGGTGACACTAAAAAAGTGTGGGAACCGAAAAACCACCCATTTAACTTGTTAAAATTTTAACTTAACATATTAAAAGTTAATTTTTTTAATTGTTTTCCGAAGCGTTTGCATATAAATATATGTAAAGCCTTTTTAATAAAAAATTCAGAAACTAATTCTTTTTAAACAGTAAAAATAAAAAAAAAACGATTTTTATTGGAATAGTTTTTACACATTTTATATACAAAAGTTCCGATTTTTTCAAAAAAAGTAATTTTTAGCAATTTTTAGAATGAATTTTTATGATTTAGTTAACATATTAAATGAACTGTTCCCCGGTTCTCCACTTTTTAGTGTTCACTAATAAACCTCATTATATATATATATATATATATATATATATCAAAACACAAAAAAAACAATCACGGTGGTATGTTTTTTTTAATTTTTTTATATACAATATATATATATATATATATATATATATATATATATATATATCAAAACACAAATAAAAACAATCACGGTGGTATGTTTTTTTTAATTTTTTTATATACAACATCTTATATATTAGTTTTTCTGAAAGTAGCATATATGTTCTCAAAAATATGAGTAAGGTTTGTCTACATCACATTCTCTCCAGACCCTATCAATAGCTTTGTTATAAATGAGATTTATTGGGTGTGGAACATTTTATATTAAAAACTATAATAGAAAAATAAAACTATATTTTAAATATAAGTTGATAAAAAAAGAAAAAAAATTATTATGTGTTTTATCATTGGTGCAAATAGCAATTTTAACAGAATCACCTACACATATTTTAGAAGTGTAAGTAAAAAAAATAAAGTCTAACCATTATGTCTGGCTAATCAGTTTAACCGATCGGAATAAAAACTGAACAAATTAAATAGACTCAAGGTGGTGCTAACAAAAAAAGTATTAACCATTCGATCTGATTTATGAGTACCGATCCAACTAAAAACTAAAAAAATTAAATAGACTCAAGCAGTGCTAACTTATAACAATATTGGGTGGGAGTCGTTATTGGGAGCTCAATCAACCTACAAATAGAAATTGAAAATGGGGACACCATGTTTAAAAATACAAGGTTATAAATAAAAGTGTTATTGTTATTCTTTATTCTCTCTGTCTGCCTATGAGGCTATGAGTATCATAATGTAAAAGAATACTTTGTTCAAAAGCATGTGTTAAATATTATAACAATTAGGGTTTATTAACGGAGACTTATAATCAAGTTTTTATAAATCACTATTTAATGAGCTCTCTTAATATTGTTTTTACAACTTCTGATATTATTTCGTTGTGATAATTTTTAACTGGTTAGAGAACACGGAATCGAGCCCGGGAAGGGTTGGTGATGCCGAGGCCCTACCAGTAACACCACCCCTGTAACCGGGAAGAAAATATTTCATTGAAAACCGATGAATGAGAACTTATGAGTGAGGAAACAAGGAAAGAGTGAATATGTTTGTCCTTCTAAACCAAAATCAAAATCAAACCCAAAATCTTTATGCTTTTCTTTTGTTCGTACCTTGAAATCAAGCTAACAATGAGGGATGAAGGAGGAAGTGTTGAATGCAAGTTTGAGTTTGCAAAATCGTTCCTCAAGTTTGTTTGTATTTTAACAATAACCTTAAACTATTTATAAATTAAATATATAAAAATATGGTTTATTTTAAGTTATATATTAACAGTTAAAAATATTTTAATGTTTTAAAGTTTAATCTAAATTAAAATAGTTCAGTTTTAAGAAAATATGAAAAAAAAACTTGGATGACACGACGCATTATAGGGAAAATTAGGAAAGTAAAGTAAAGAAAAAATTGTTGTGTCGTTGATGCATCACACAGAAATCTGTACAATCTGGTATGACTTCCTCCATTTTACAATTTGGTGATGCAATACTTATAAATTTTTGTTGGTGTTTAGTAACTTTTCTAGTTTAATCTAAAGTCACATGTAACTTTGATGGATGATCATCCATATGGTTATTAAGTTAATTTGAATGTTATGAGACAACATGTTGCATGGTGACTAGTTCAGATTTGTTATGATCTATTCTTTTTATATGTATAGATCGAAGTATTATATAACTATAAACTATGTTTAAAAATGCTAACAACTTAGAAGTTTAAATTACGGTATATATTGAAATTCTCATCTACAGTCTTTGTGCATTATAATTGTTACTGGTATTAGTTAGTTATCTGTGTATAAGTATTACTCGATCATGCTACAATCCTAGTTTTGGAGTGTTGTATTATTTTCTTTTAATGATGATACCCGAAGACCTTTTTGGATGAGGATGCTTGTAACATCTGGCTCTTTGAACTTTCAAGATTGTCTGCTTTGCTTTTGATAGGTTGTCAATCCAGGAACTTATGGATTTGTTTCTGGTTGCCTTGGTGTAAACTTCCCAGGAGGTCACAAATCCTAGTACTACTCCCACCTAAACACGCTTAATTGTGAAGTTCTTCTCTCATCCATTAGCATTAAGCCCAAAACACGTTTGTGATTTAAGAGGTGGGGAACGTCTTATGAACCAAGAATCTCTCCTGGTCACGGTCGATGTGGAATTTGTCTAGGGTGTCACAATGGTCCATGTTAATCTTTCGGGAGTCGGTATCAATATCGTTACAATCACCCCCTAGGGACTTATCGTCCTCAATGAGGTTGCCCCACACTCCCGAACAACTCAGGAGTTTTGATACCATTTGTAACATCTGGCTCCTCGCACCACCAATATTGTCTGCTTTACCCCCGATGGGTTGCCCATCCAGAAACTCACGGATTCGTTTTTTGTTGTCCCGATGGAGACTTCCCAAGAGGTCACGTATCCTGGTACTATTCCCACATGAGAACACTTAACTGTGGAGTTCTCCTCTCATCCACTAGCATTAAACACAAAACGCGTTGGTGATTTAAGAGGCGTTGGTAATTTAAGAGGCGGGGAATGTCTTATGAACCAATAATCTCACCTGGCCACGACCGATGTGGGATTTGCCTAGGGTGTCACAATGGTCCATGTGAATCTTTTGGTAGTCGGTATCGGTATCGTAATCTTTCGGTAGTCGATACCGGTATGAACCAAAAATCTCTCCTGACCATGGCCGATGAAGGATTGTATCAGAAAGGAGGGAGAAGAGGAGTACACCAGAAGGAGAGGAAGATTCGGATCTAGGGTTTTAGAAAAGAAACACACAGACAGGTCATAATAATAGGAAACGAATCCCGCATCACCCACATATAAAAATCTTTGACCCGGAATTTTGAGCGGAAAAATAGAATTGAAGAGCTCTAAAATCAGCCCAAATCCTTTCATTTATTGTATATAATAGATTAATAAAGTTTATAGAAAAACCTATGTAAATGCCGATAATTACTTCTATAAAATCATTTGATTTTATAATGAAAAAGTACTTTTTAATGAAAGGGGTTAAAAAACCACGTCATTTGTGACTTACCTTTTGCTTTGAACGATCTTGAGGATTTTATGCTCACGGAAGATCAACTCGTTTGGTTTCTGGAATTAAATTCCAATTTCCAATGCAAAGTCTACTTTACTTTTTAGGCCGTCACTTGCTATTTTATATACACACTACTTTGTTTGATCCAAGGTATTATAGCATATCTTTGCCATTTCAGTTTTGACAAAAAAATTATCGATTTGGTGAAAATGTTTAATTATTTAGGCTCAAAAGTTTATTCAATACCCATATCAGTAGGTGTGGCTATATATTGAAAGTTGTATACTAAATATTATGTTATTTGGACATTGTTAGTGTTGGTGGATTCAGAATTTTTTTTCAATAGGTTTAATTTTGTAGATACTCTAATATAATAGGACCGAATGTAAAAATATTTGGTTCAGTCCGACGGTTCGGGTCGAACAAAATTCATCACATAATAAAAGTACGATACAATTATAAAAAAACATGGTCATTAAAAATTTAAAAAACATGCAATACATATACGACGGTTCTTACAAATAAAAAAATACCTATAATTGTTCCCTACGAGTTTTCATCTTTTGAAAATGTTGCATTACATCTTCGACCGAAACTTGTTGAAAGAACTCTTTTTCGATGTTACAAATGCAAGCATCGTTCATATATCCATCACCCATTCTATTACGCAATTCCGTCGTCACATGCTTCATTGAAGAAAAACTTCTTTCAACACTAGCTGTTGCAACCGGTAGAACTAGTGACAACTTTATTAAACGATAACCAACGGATAATTAATGTGTATGCTTGTTTCCACCTCCTTTTGGCAAGATCACTTACCCCATTCAAGTTGTCAAACCGTCCATCCCTTTTCACATTACTAATGTAGTGGCCGAGTTGATAGATAAGTTTGTCTTTCTCATCAAAAGTGAAATCATACGGATACATCTCTGCCATCTTTAGCAAGTTTAGTATATTAAAGGCACTAAAATTACAACGCGGGCTCAACGAACTCGTACACATAAGCAAATCAGTAGTTACCTCGTTAAAACGATTTCCAAGCTCTTGAATTTGCATATCGAGAACCGTGTTGAAATTATTAACCACATAATGGTGACGGTTGGTGATGTTGGTCTTCCTTCTTCGATATTTCGGGTCAACATACTCATCTTCCATGTTAACCATTTCAATCTCATATTTGTCACAAAAGGATGTGCCATCTTTTAAAAGCGAGTCAAAACCTTCAAGTCGATACCTTTGTAATTCTTCTTTGGTTGATCTAACAAACACAACTGCATTTGTAATGTTTTGATCCTTTCTTTGAAGAGCTTCACACAAAACGTTAGTAACTCCCAAGATGTGCTTCATCAAATGTAGATAAAATACAAAATCAAAACTTTTCATGTATATATGAAGCCCTTTTGCTTTACTTTAGTGAGCACCATCAGATCACAAAGTTTCTATATATTCAAGCACGTCAATAACAACAGGATATAATGCAAGCAAACGGAGAATCGTTCTTTCATGAGAACTCCAACGTGTTTCTCCGGCTCTTGCAAGTGAGAGTTCTTGATTCTGACCACTTCCGGTTTCAACTCGAATTCAATTTCAAACTCTCTCCAACGTGTTTCTCCGGCTCTTGCATGTGAGAGGACTTGGGGTAATAGAACAAGGGAGGAAGAAAGGTCTGATGTGCGACTTGTGGGTATGATGTATTGATGTGCGACTGCCGACTGTGCTGTGCGATTTGGGGAATGGGGCTTGATATAAGGTTATGAAAAAACCCTAGGTTTAAAAAAACGCAAAAAACGAATCAGACGGGAGTCGAACCGCTGACCTTTTGCTTAGAAGGAAGTGCAGTAACCACTCTGCTATCTTACAATTTCTTTAATGGGTTCATCGCAAATTTTATTAATGTGTTCATTCAAAAATTTCTATTACCATTTCTACTAATATTTTGAAACCAAGTGGGTTCGGGCGAACCCATAACCTTCAATATAGATCCGCCCCTGATTGTCACTTAATATATGTATCGTATATACAATGTATAACACATAACATTTTAAGATACATAAAAGTTGATTTTTATTTATTTTTATTTAATGACTAAGATACAATATAAAATGAGGATAAATTAATCTTTCAAACACCAATTATATTTTAACTCTCTTATTTTAACTATAATTTAATATTATAAATAATTAGTTATTGTTAAACTTTATTCCCGTATAAAAAAATAATTATCCCTATAATTTTTAAGCAATCATAACTTTGTGTATATTATATTTAAAAAAGAAATATTACACCATAAAAATGAGTATTTTATTATCTTTAACTTGAGTACAGTATCGTTATAGTTTTTTAATTAAAAAATTGATATGTCACGTGATTAATAGTGTCTAAGGGTGAGCAATAATTGAATCGTTAACGAAACCGAATTGAAAACAAATGAAGTTGATTCGAAATTAACCAAAAACTGAATTAACCGAAATTCCAATTAACCAAAGCCGGTTAATCGATTTTTTGTGTACCTACGTTTAACCAAAATTAATCGAATCTAATCATTCATATTTTCGTATATTTCTAGCTTTTATACCTTCAATTCTTGTATTTCGTATTTATACCTCCATTTTATGTCTTTATACTTCCATTTTATGTATTTCTAAGCAATTAAACGAATCAGATAAAAAACCGTCAACCTAACGAAATAAATCAAACCGATTAACCAAAAACTGATAGGTTAATAAAATAGACTAACTATGACTTTAGTTGAGAATAATAACCGAACAATACACACCCAGACAGTGTTTGTGTTTCCCGTCGCATCACGCGGACACCATTCTAGTATTATTATATATGAGTTTTAGTTGTTACCACTCGAAGAGCTTTAGCTATGGCGTACCTTTCATGTAAGTTAGGTTATAGAACTTCGGGAAGACATTGAAGAGTGCTTGAGAGTTAAAAAGGCATACGTGATAAATGTAACTGATTTTTTTTTTCTTTTTTCTTTTTCAATTATGTTGTAAATTGCTATGGTTTAAGTATTTGTACTAGATTTTGATTTATGGTTATTGTATATGTGATATCTCAACCTAAAGTCATCTAACCAAATCTTAAAATAACAAAAACTATCAGACCGAATCTTAAAGGGATCAAACTCGTATAAAATCGTGATTTAAATATCATATTCTTAGATTAGCCAAAATCTTCGGACCAAATCATAATTTACTCTAAACTTTATTTACCTTTATTTTTATGACTAAGGTTTGAATTGTTATGGTTTTTGATTCTTCATATTTTTTGTTCTTAGGAATAAACGTTTCAACAATTGGGTAATTATAAGAATATGGTACCATGCTAAAAATTGTTTTTGCTTCCTTTAACTAATGAAAAAATATATATAAAAGTTGAGCATTGTCTAAGAGCGGTTTTTTTGAAAAGCGACACCTTTTGAGCAGGGGTATTTATATACATAAGGCATATTTCACTAATTTATTGTTTGACAAATAATTTAGATTCTAGTAGGGGTATTTATATACGTAAGACATATTTAACTAATTTAATGTTTGACATACAATGTAGATTCTAGTAGGGTGTCTATAGGATGTGATCGGAAATACAAAGATTGTTAGGGGTGTGTGATTTACTTATTAGCTTTAACTAAAACCGAGGTCACCAGTTAAACTATTTTATTAGCTAATCAGTTCGGTTTATTTGCTTAGATTGTCGATTTTTAGTTTGGTTTATTCTTGTTGATAATCTAAACCAAACTTGGACTAAATTTTTTTCTTAGAAATACCTAAAATGGAGGTATAAATACAAAATTAAAGTATAAAACGTGAAACAAATGAAATGGAGGTATATATTACATGAAATATATGAAAATATAAATGGTTCGGTTCGATAGATTTCAGTTAACCGAGGGTACAAAAAAGGTGATAACTTATTTTCGGATGTCAGTTTCACTTATTTTCGGTTCAATTTCAGTTAACATTCGCTTATTACTCATCCTACACATTCTTAATCACGTAATGTGTCATTTTTTTGTTAAATTAAAAAAGACTACATCAATATATACTCAAAATTAAAATAAAATAAAATATTGTTTTTATTTTACAATTTTTTAATGAAAGTATTAACGTATGAAAATATTATAGTTTGTAATTTTTTCAATGGAAGTAGTAACGTATGAAAATATTATAGTTTAAAATATTGTGGGGTAGTTGATTTAAAATAAGGGGAAAAGTGTAATTATTGTTTGAATAACCAAAGTTAAGGGCATAAATGTGTAAGTATATTGCTTACAAGACATATTTACTCCTAATTTTTTTTAACATATGCACTAAATATTGTAACTTAAACAATGAACTTGTTTAAGTTAAATGACAGAACTCCAAATCAAACCTACTTCATTTACCTGAAGATGTAGACTATAAGTCTAGACTTAGAGTTCGTCATCATTCTAATAGAGTAATTGCGACAGAGTGGAATTTTGGAGAAGAGAGCGGCCTAAAGTTCTAAATTAGGGTTTACGAAACTTGTCACTTAACTATTTATGGGATCCAGAAGATTAGGTAATTGCATCAATTAATAAATAAACTAGAAGAACACATATGAGAGGATGATTGCTAACCATATCAATGTCTATAATCGAAACATGATACGTGATTAAGGTGATGGTGGAGACAGGAATTAGATATTGTAGTGGTAAGTGAGGAACTAAACTGCGAGATTGATGGATTGGAGGAGAAGAGAGTGGTTGACAATTTCAAATTAAGCTTTTCAAAATGGGTAAAATGAGCGTGAATTTTATAATGTTGAGTTTCTAAACAATTACCACATGGCAAAAGTGGGTTAGTCGAATGCCAAGTGGCATAAAAAGATATTTGTTTATTAGACCATGTGTTATTAGACCACGTGTAGTCATAAAGCCTCTTAGGGGGCGTTATGCGACAAGTGGCGAAACACGTAAAAGAGGGGCTTTATATCACAAGAGGGTGTAGTAGTAAGGAGGTTATATAACCCCTTTAATTATGCATACGTATGTATGTATATATATGTGTGAGTGGAGGAGGATGGGCAACGACGTGATGATTTTCACGAGAATTGAAAATTTCTCACCCATAGTGCCCGCTATGGTAGTGTGGCCGGGCGCTATAGGACACCATGGCCTTGTTTCACATGACATACCATCTCACTACGGGCGGTCTTATAATAGTTATATTTTAATTGGTATGTATGATATTGTAATGTAATTTTATCACTTACATATGATAATTTCAATTTTCAATGGCCTTGTTTCGCGCGACATATTGTCCCACTACGGGTGTCCTTATAATACATATATTTTAATTGATATGTATGATATTGTACTTTAATTTAATCACTTACACATGATGTTTTCAATTTTCAATGTTTGTAAGAATACATGTGATATTAATCTAATATTTTATTATATAATATTGTCATGTTGATATACTAGTAGCATTATAATTGAGTGGACCCTCTATTAACGGGCTTTGTGACTACCAGCCCATAATGTTGCTCTATTATATTCCTAAAACTATAATAGTAATGTAAAATCAACATTGTATAAGAATATAATCATACCATAATCATGTTAAACATGGAAAGCAGTTACAATATAGTAAACAAAAAAATTAAGTTTATTTGTTTTATAAATAATCATCTATAACTTTATTAAGCCATATATGACTTAAGGTTGTTTAAACAATGAGTTGATGCTAGCTCTACTAAAATCAAAACTAATATTACAATTAAGTCTAACTATTATATTTTAATAAACTCTATTGATAATATTATATCTAATACTCCTCGTAGTCGTAGTGGAAGAAAATCATACGCTGAGACCGAAGCACTCACAACGTATATATTGGTAATAAAAGGAACATATAATATCGAAAAAAAGCAAATTCATAACTTAAACAGTAAGAAAACTATGTGATGGAAAATGATAGCGATGAGTTTAAGTTCACAACGACGACAATAAGAAGCACAACAACAAAGCTATGGTTATACTAGTTATGACTGCAACGATAGGGGCTATAATTTGTGACGACAAGATGACAACAAGAGCTATCTATGAATCCTTCTCTCTCTCTATGTATATGTATATGTAAAAGTCGACAAATCACTTATGAAAGAGGGACAGGATGAAAAAAAAAATGAGACAAACATCTGTAACTTCTAAGTATTCCCATATAACCATTTTGTTTTTATTTGTTTTAACAAAACTTCTAAATATTTTACTTAAACTTTTTTATTTTAACCTTTTTTCACTACTGGCATCTAAGCAGTAACTCGGATGTTTGTAATTTTTATCTGATTAGGTGTGATACTATTATAAATTTTAATTTTACGTCTTAAAAGCTATATATTTGTAGAGTTAAGTTCAGGTACAAAGAGCCTTATTGTACAAAACGTATAAGAGCCATGAAAAAGCAAAAAAAAAAAAAAACGTTGTGACATTTTTGTAATTATTTATTCGTAGGGTAATTATCAAAACTACTCTACAAATGATCTTGTAAGGTAATTTTGTAAAATGATCTTGTTGGGTAATTATTAAAATTACTCTGCAAGTTTATCAAACAACATACAGTTCAAAATTACTCTACAAGATAATTTGTAGAATAATTATGACACTCTACAAAATTATTATACAAGATCAAAATTACTCTACAAGATCATTTTCAAAAATTACCCTACAGGATCATTTGTAGGGTAATTTTGATAATTACTTTACGAGTAAATAATTACGAAAATGTCATCACGTTTTTTACCTTTTCATCATATTCGTACGTTTTGTATAATAAGGGTATATGTATTTGATCTTTTGCCTATATTTGTAACTTTAATTTGACCAGGTGTGATGCAAATATAAAGATCGTTTTACATTTTAAGCATTAACTTCATATTAAATCAACATTTCCACTGCGATGCGTGAATTTACGTGCAGTTGACGTTTACGCTGATACCTTAAGTATTAACCTGTGATGCGTGATTTTATGTGTATTTAACGCTTCCGCTGCAACCCACAAGTATATTTACTTAGACTACTCGTTGTTGTCCAGGTGAGCACCATATTCATCCTTTAATATCGATCTACCTGACCCTGACTAGACGGCCACTCACACATTCCCTCACTTAAGCCTGTTGTGGTAACCTCCGCTCGCCTAAACAACCTTCAAAACATCTACTCATCCAAGCTACCATGCTAACCTGACCCCTTACACACCATCACTAGCAATACCACGTTGTAGTGTTCACGAGCCACCTGGGCGTCAAGTGTGCAGTCTTAGTAGTTATTAATAATTTAAGTATTAACCTTGTGACGCACCCAAATTTGGTAGGCGATCTCTCTTGAATTAATTTGGAAATTGGAAATGGAGCGTTGATGTAGTAGTATGCCCTAGCCCCTACTCTAGTCTTCCTCCTATTCTTGTTTCTCAATTACACAAAAAATATCCATCTGAATCATCCCTTTGACATCGAAGAAGGAAGATTGTTGATTCTTCGATGGACCCAGTAGCCGTTGACAAGATAATCGAACGGCTAATCGAAGTTCGATCCACTAAATCAGGGAAGTTGGTTCAGTTGACCGAGGCTGAAATCAAGCAGCTCTGTGTCGCCTCTCGCGAAATCTTTATCAACCAGCCCAATCTTCTTGAGCTTGAAGCCCCTATTAAGATTTGCGGTACTTTCCAATCCATTCACCTGTTTTTATTCAACCGATTTTATTTATTTATCTTGTTTCCATGTTCTTTGATATTATTTGGTGTATTGGGAAATCTGTGATGGCTTATAAAACAACATTTACTTCCATCCAAATGAACCATCTAGGCCATACCTAATTTTATGATTTCTTCTGCTAAATGGGTTGTACTGTGGAAGATATTTGTGTTCTAAGGTTACAATTGTAGCATTTATATTGCAATGGTTCTAATACTGTCTTGATTGTTGATTCGGTTTGTTGTGATCCTTTTTTGATTGATTTTACCAAATGAATACATGTCTGTTATGTGCTTGTGATTGTGTCTCCACGAAGAACTATGAGCTAAAACCTAATAGGCCCAAAGATCTTGAAATGCGATTTAGTGGATTATTCAGTTACTTTGTCAAGTTCACGCCAATCTTTCCAACATCTTCTTAAGCTAATTGTTGAAGAAAAAGATGCCCGTTTGTGAACGGCCATGGTATCTTTTCAAACCCGACAGCTGATGGCACGTTGACCTCACCGAATTCCTCATCACTAAACAACGCTTGTTACTCTCGCCATATAGAGGGAGGTCTATCTGTGACCAAGCTCGGGCGTGAGAATTAAGTATTTGAGTATATGAGAGTGACGTGACAATAGCAAGATAAATGACCATGTAAAAAGGTCTAGCAGTACCAAGTGATATGTATTAATACATTTCTAGGATCCTTCAGTTGATGGTAGTGACATGATGCATGATCCCCTTGCATACCGATATTGTAATGAAGTTGTGTGGGTTGCTATCTGATGATCCTTAGCTTGTTATCAAGTGGGCTCTGTTTTCTTATTAGATGATCCCTTTTTTATTCGGACTGAACCATTAGGAGTGTTACCTCTTTATATCCGGACCGTTTCTAATAATTCAAACCATTAGGGGGCGTTACTCCT
Organism: Scalesia atractyloides; assembly: GCA_947069175.1. NCBI lineage: Eukaryota > Viridiplantae > Streptophyta > Magnoliopsida > Asterales > Asteraceae > Scalesia > Scalesia atractyloides. The sequence goes on along the minus strand of CAMTDV010000116.1, from coordinate 84,402,873 downwards.
TCACTTTTACTGATTTTTGTCTGTATTGTGCAAGTTGTTTCTCTTTGGTTGATTTTTACATAACATCTTTGGTTTCTTACTTTATTTCTTTAAAGCTTTATTAAACTTGACATTTCTGATGTTTTAGGGATATTCATGGACAATACAGTGACCTATTAAGGCTTTTCGAATACGGAGGCTTTCCTCCTCAATCCAATTATCTTTTTCTGGGAGATTACGTAGATCGCGGTAAACAATGTCTGGAGACGATATGCCTTTTGCTCGCTTATAAAATCAAGTATCCGGAGAACTTTTTTCTTCTTAGGGGAAACCATGAATGTGCTTCCATAAATAGGATATACGGGTTTTACGATGAATGCAAACGCCGATTCAATGTGAAGATATGGAAAGCTTTTACTGAATGTTTTAACTGTCTACCTGTTGCTGCTCTTGTTGATGACAAGATCTTGTGCATGCACGGTGGTCTATCACCCGAGCTTACGAATTTGGATCAAATTAGAAACTTGCAACGGCCTACTGCTATCCCCGATACGGGCCTATTATGTGATTTGTTATGGTCTGATCCGAGCAAAGATGTCAAAGGATGGGGGATGAATGATCGAGGTGTTTCTTACACTTTTGGTGCGGACAAAGTTTCCGAGTTTTTAACAAAACATGATTTGGATCTCGTGTGTCGTGCTCACCAGGTTAATTATTTATTTCGTGTACACAAACTAACATAGATGCATATGTGTAAATGTTCATTTATAAGTAATGTTGTTTATGCATCGCTTTGCAGGTTGTGGAAGATGGTTATGAATTCTTTGCTGACAGGCAGCTGGTAACTATATTCTCGGCTCCAAATTACTGTGGTGAATTTGATAATGCTGGCGCAATGATGAGTGTCGATGAAAATTTGCTGTGTTCGTTCCAGATTCTGAAACCGGTCGATAAGAAAAATAAGTTCATGATGTCTACAAAAATGTAATCGTGGTGTTATTTTGCCTGCCCATCTCCCAAGGTCAGATTAGTTTTGTTATATATTTCAATTCAAAGTTGAAATGATTCTTTTTGTGCTAGAATACAAAAACATTAATATATGGTTTTTTCGTTTTGTAGTATCTGTCTTGATTGATGGATCTAGGTGGTAACATTACATATCAACATCTTTGAAGATTTGGTTTTAAGATCTTCTTGCCCTTGTTAAGAAAAAAAACGTGTGCAAAATTAATGTACTTTTATAACTTTATGTTTGAATCCCACTTGGGTAAATTATCAATGATGGGTAGATTGATATACGGTGAAAAGCTTCTACCCATTAGGTGTGGTTTCGTAGGTCTTTTGGGAAAGAAAGATAAACATTGTTTTTTGTTGCCTTGTGTGCTTGAAGGATATTTTGTTTTTAACTTGCTATCCTAAAGGTCTTCGTGAATTGGTTTGCATCATTTTTTATATGGGACCTGCAAGTTAAAACGATCAGTTTATGTCACTATATAAATGTATTAGATTTAGAGTAAAGTAAACGGATGGTCCATGTGGTTTACCAAAATTTTGGATTTAGTCCATAGTTTTCCAGAAGTACACAGATGGTCCTGGTGGTTTGCATTTCGTAACGCATTTAGTCCCCAACTTTTTCCAAAAGTACATGGGTGGTCCCTGTGCTTTGCATTATGTAACACATTTAGTCCCTAACTTGGGCATACTAAAACCAATAGATTTGTTTGTTGGGAACTAAATGCGTTACACGGTGCAAACCATAGGGACCATCCGTGTACTTTTGACAAGTTAGGAACTAAATCCAAAAGTTAGGTAAACCACAGGGACCGTCCGTGTACTTTACTCTTAAATTTAAAAAAGGAGACCGCTAAAGGTACCAAAACGTAGTCCACTAGTGGTTTTCTTCATGGGGTATACAAACTTGTATGGTTAGTTGGTTACGTTATATCTATGTACTTATAAGTGTGGCATAAGTTGGTTATGCTACATAAGTACAAACCTGTGGAGAAATCACTTATTTGTTGTAGTGTTTGGACTGTAAAACAGACTATATGAAAGAGATAGGCTTATGAAACTTGGTCTTGCTTTAATGCCATGTGTCCACTAGAAAATTCACAATCTTTATGATTGTATCTGTAGGCTCATTGTCGTATATTGATAATATTGTGTTCGACTTTGTATCAGTTAATATTGTAGGGAGGAAAACGACAGGTTTCGGATCGAGAGGACTTTTTTTGTGTTTTAGTACTGCTTATTCCCATCACTTTAGAGCTTCAGCAGCTGAAGATTGTGGACTTCAACCTCCCAAATACCTCCCCTATTTTCAACTGTTATTGGATTGAATATGTGTATATATATTTAGCTGGGTAAGTTTAGTAATCTGAGCACCCGTACTCCTTTTTTTTTCTGTTCTACAACGTGAATGCTGATGGATTGCATTTTACTTTCAAGAAATTATTGGTAATGTTCAGATGAAATTATTAGTTGCTACTGCCCTGCACAGTTTTGTACGAATTTGGTCTTGTCAGTAGGAAATTACTGACATAGTTCTGCCAATAGCCGGTAGAACTTGCCTAACAGGCTGCTATTTAAATCCTTCACAAACCAACCTGACCCAAAGTTTTTTAAGGTATGCCTATGCTTCTCATATGGTTGGGTCTGTGTTCATCTTGCAAATTCGAGTGTAATCCTGTGTTCGATTCTCTGATTGAAGCGCAGTCGGTCCAGACTTTTGTTTTACTGTAGAGATGCCTTAACTGGGCCCGGCCTAACGGGCTTAAGCCAACACATTGATTTTAGCCTGATTATGAAATAAGAATATACCCGTTGGGTTGGGCCCTTAAGAGAGTTTTCCTCCAATATCAACTTTGGTCAATTGCCATTGCCAAAATAAACAAACAAAATAAATTTGGAAAATTTGACTATAATTTTTAACTTATTATTATTATTATAGAATTATTGGTGCAATACAGTAGTAGTTAGTGTTGTTATTGCCCATGGCATTATAGCCTAGTGGCATTGGAGTTGGATAAGGCTTAGGGACTATTAGGTCATGGTTCGATTCCTACAAGAGGATTTTTCCCATATTTATTGGGTTTCCTTCTGAATTGTGTTTAGCCATTATTGTTTAGTGGAGATGTATATGATTAGGTGATTTCGCTGATAACACAATGGTACTCTAGTGATCTGTTAGTGATTCAAATTTACCGGTAAAAAAAATAAAGCTTTGCCATTAAAAAAACAAAAATCACATATTTTTCCTATTGATTTTTTAGAAGATAACTGTTTCTTATTCAAAAGTCAGTGTCACTAAATGTTTGAGCATACATACAGCAAACCATGCACGTACAAAACATTAATAAGCGTCTTAAATGGTACCCACATCTTTTATTAGTGTAGTTAATGTTTACCTAGATATCTTCGGATAGAATTTTCGAATTATTAAAAGTATAACTTTCTTTTTTTTTAACAGCCATCAAATACCATACAAATCTAGTCATCCGGGTAAATCTATCGGCGAAAAGCCATCCACGCCTTACGTAGGCAGACAACGCTTATGAACATGCCCGCTCACCATTTTAGGGGAAGCCCCTAGCTACCTTAAACAAATTACAAACAAATGGCACTAAGTAAGACTTCAACCCATAATCTCTACATTGAAAGGTCATCCTCATAGAGTTCCCTCTTCACAATACTCATAGAGTTCCCTCTTCACAAACCAATTGATCTAGTACTTATTCACATTAAAAAATTCACATTAAAATGATCTAGTTTTCCAATATTAAATTATGAATTATGATAGAAGAATATTTAAACACATAGGTTGGGATTATTTTAGTGTACATATGTTTATTTAAAAGTCAATTCATTAAATTCCGTCTAGTGTTTAATTAATCAATTTTACGTTGCCATTAGTTTTCCAACTTAAAATTCTATATTTAATCGACTGATAATAACTTCACTAAAAGATCTTTAAAAATGGCAAATAACTTATTATAAACAAACAAAATGATATTTATATAATGTCTAAAACCCAAAATATAAGTAATACATGCAATAACCACCCAGTCACGTCTCTACTGTTGTTTAGTTTTATTTCTTCGTATACGAAATCCAAAAATAGAAAAGAAATTATATAAAAAAAAACTACTGCTCAACCCATCTAGCATATCTAACCGTATGTCGTCTCAACCACAACTGATAAACAACCATATGGAATGCATCGTGCGCCTGCGGTTCCGCGTTCCACACCAAATGCTGTGTCGCCGCCACACCAGATTCCACCAACCGCTCATACCGACTTTTCTCTATTCCATCCAACACCCGTTTCAAACCCTTAACACCACCGTTTACCCCCACAAACACCGCCATCTCTGACCAGTCAACCACATCCATCAACGGCAGATCCTGTATCGGACGGTCCATAATCACCACCGGCACACACCCTGATGCCATCGCCTTTACCATCCACGTCATATCCGATCCATACACAAACAAACAAAACCTACTATTCTTAAATTTCTCCTTTTTGCTCACCGGCTCATATTCTACAATAAATTCAGGATGATCACTAATTTCTTCAATTAAATTTAACCGCGTTTGACCGGCCGTTAGTTTCATGTAACCTAAATACGTCTCTGAGATGTTAACGGCGTTAACAGACGGAGTTAATAGTTGAAAGGAGTGCATCGGAGGTAGAGTGACGTCCTTATGCGGAATAAACAAACCGGATGACGTAGGAAAACAGGATATCTGAACGGAATTCTTCTTCAATTCGACGACGTTTCGGTCAGAGGACGAGTCAACGCCGGCGGCTGAGAGGTAAAAGTGATCGGCACCGAGTGTACGGTTCCAGAAGGGGAAATTGGTGCGGATGTTTCTGATGTGACGCGCGAGGTTGCGCGTGGAGATGGAAGAAGGGAAGGGGAGGAAGAAAAGGTGGGCGTGGTTAGGGTCTTGGGTGAGGAAAGGGGAGCGGAGGAGAGAGGTGTAGAAGTGGGACTGTTGGGGGGTGGTGAAGAGGGTGGGGGTGGTGGATGGTGGTGGCGGGTAGATGAAGATTTTGAAGGAGTTGAGCATGTTGTTGTAGTTTGGGAAGAGGGTTTTGGGGGAGAGGTAGAGAGTGGTGGCATGTGTGGTGATGGTGAGGAGAGAGAGGAGGAAGATGGTGATGGGAGCCATGAAAGGGAGGAGAGGGTTTGGGTGAGTTTATGATGAACGTGGTAGGTTTGGAATGGATAATGGAATTGTCGTACTTTGCATACCAATTTATTTTATTAATATTTTCATCGTGACTAAATATGGTATGTATTTGTGTTTAAGAAAAACTAAAAAGAAAATGGAAGAGATGATTGAAGATAATTAGTATTTGATTATTAATATATTAGAGGTGTTTGGGATTCTTTTTTAAAAAAGATTTATTAAATTATTATTAAATTATATAAGTTATAAGTGAGAAGTTATAAATATTAACTTTTTAAAAACAATTTCTTAATATACAAAACTATCTTAAATAAGTTAACCCAAACATTATAAAAACAATTTATTAACTTTTACAAGTCAAAATTATAAGTTGCTTCAAAATAAGCTAACCCAAACACCCCCTTAGTGTTAAGGCCATCGCGTTGCGGCAGAGACGTAAAATCATGATAAGTAACACCAATGCCATACCACTGTAAGTGACTACAACACTGGAAAAACTCGTAAAAACAAAATAAATAAAAAAGGAAAAAATCAAACCGAATGAAAAACAAACGTGCAATCGTTGAACCACACACACCCGTTACGGTGTGTTAATGCAAAGAGTAGTCCGAAACGTAAAACATAGAAAAAACAACTAAGTCGATCTAGCGTTATGACGAACATGTCAAGCGGGAATAAATACAAAACTTGCGGCGGGCATGTCAAACGAGAGAAAATAGACAAAAAAAAACGGTGAAACCCACTCGCACGTTGCCGCGTGTTAACTCACAAAATTTAGTACGAAACATAAAACAAAAAACTTACGAAAGATGAAAAGTATGGGAGTCCAACGTTAAAAGTAAAAAAAAGTATTTAGGTTAAAATGCAAAAGTTGAAAAGCTTTAGGTTAAAAGTAAAAAAAAATCAAAAAGGTAAATTGTTAAAAATAAAAAGTTTTGGGTCAAAAGTGAAAAATCAATTTTTTTAAACCCTACGAAGCACAAAAAAGTTATAAAGTAATAAAATTTCGGTTACATTTTTATACTTAATAAATCTGTTTTTTCTTCATATCATTAAATAATCAAATATAAAAAATAATAGCTAATTACTTGTTCTTATAACTTTAATGTTCAAGTAAATCCACATATCCGAATTTTTATTAGATATATTTATATTAATTCAAGAGATACTAATAATTTATTAGATATTAGATACATTTAAGTTAAATTAAAATTAAGATTGTAAGATTGAAGAAGAGATTGTCATGTGACATTAATTGGAGTTTATTTAATATTTAGATTACTGTTATCCTCATAAACAATTTTAAATTAGAGTAAAGTGCAATATGCGTTTTTGTGTTTGTTGTCAGAATTAACTTGAGTCTTTAATTTTTTAAAAATGGATACTTGAGGCCTTAAGGTTTCCATTTCACTATACTTTGAGTCCCTAGGGCCGACTGTCGTCAAAATTTGTTGAATTATGTCGACATAATAGTGTAGTTTCATGATTAAAGCTTTTGTATTTGAACATTTTGTAGCTGGAATTAAGGTAAACAGTACCCTAATCCATATGATGATCTAATAGAAATGATTGATGTTAACATTTGAGTTATGCAAAAAAACTGATGGATGTTGATACGGTAGAACAACGTGTTGGGAATAATTCGTAAATGTTTGGATAAATCTGAAGTCGTGTAATCACTATCAGATCAAACAATTGTAGTGGCTACCAATCTTTGATCTGATAAAATCAGAAAAATTCTAGATTTTTGTATGGCAATTTTTGATTGTGAGATTGTGGGGATTCGTCTCGAAAAAAACCAAAATTCGTCCAGGGTTTTCCCTAAAAAAATTGGGAGCGTATTTTTGGTTTTTCACAACTGCTTGCAGTTTCAATTTTGAACAAAAACACCTTTAGTCACTTAAGTTTCCAAAAGTGCATATTTAGCCCGAAATTAAATTTCTGATGCATTTTTGATAAAGGACTTTTGTCCAAAATAAAAAATTTCGACCCCAGCCAGGGGCTCTGCCCCATGGACCCCGCCAGGGGCTGCCGCCCCTTGGACCCTGCTCCCAGGAGCGCTGCCCCCGGACCCCCGCCAAGGGGGCGCTGCCCCTTTGGATCCCCCATTAGTCCCGATGACATTCAAATAAGCGTGCACTCTTATTTGAACGTCACACGCAATCTCAAATTACACTAAAATATCCAACATACCTCCCCCATTTTAGTGTAATCAATAATTACCTAACTTGTTAACAGCAATCAAACAAACTAATGCATAAATGAAATGTCGTGACGATTGAATTTCATATTAGTATATTACACATTCCAAATATTCGAATTTAAGGGTGTCTCTAAGGATTGAACCCTTAATATCCATACTGAATACATGAAGATAATATACACATTAGTTTACATACATAGATCTAACTTGACACTATCTTTTACTAGCCTATGTCCCTATCCTTCATAAGCATATCAAAGCCAAGTCCAAGCTTCTTGAAGCAGCTAAACTTCATGCTCATATAGGTAGCTCTTTTAGTCTTGCATCTGCAAATGCAATTTTTCAAAAGAGCTATTAAGAAGATATACCTCAACCTTACTTAACTTGCAGATCTAAACACATACCTTTGGGATAATTTTAATGTTGTGTTCCAAACTCCAGATGTTAAGCTTTCCACATTGAATTCTGCACCTAACGTCATATTAGGTGGGAATTGGGTATCTTAACATGAGAGTTTTCAGATGGACTTTAATCCTAATCCCATAGCTGATCTTTTCACGAGATCTCTAGTTAACCCTTTGGTTAAGTGATCAGCTAAGTTATGTTGAGTTCTCACATACTCAACTGAAATCGCACCATGCATGATGAGCTCACGAACCATGCTATGTCTCACACCTAAGTGTCTTGACTTGCCATTATACACTTGACTATACGCCTTAGCAAGAGTAGCTTCACTATCACACCTTATAGAAATGGGAGCCATTGGTTTTGGCCACAATGGAATCTCATAAATCAAGTTTGTAACATTTGTCAAAAACGGGTTTTCCAAACCCGCTCCGTTTTGTAATCGAATATCAAGTTATAAATGTCACGTTGCGTATTTATGGCTATTTTAATTTTTAATGATGCATAATTAATAAACAAACTAAACTATAAAAGTTAAAATTGATAAAAAGTAAAAATAAAATAACTAAAAAGAAAATAAGGCTGCCGGGACTCGAACCCGGGTCAGCCGGAAAAGAACTCAAAGCTTTATTACACACACATATCACCACTCCGCCACTTGTTGTTTTCTGTAAACATTAGGAAACAATTAAATTTTATTATCTATCACAAATTAATCCGGTTACGCCAACTGTAACCGAAATCGGTCACCAAACGTCCAAAAACGTTTGATAATACGCGGTTTACCGATTATAACCGCTACACCGACGTTTTCAATCAAGTTTGCTTTGAATGAACTTGAATTCTAGAAGTGAATCGGTTTTAATAACCGAAAACTTTCAATTCCATAATTACTTCAATCTTTGTTCTCTCTCACGACTCAAACACACTCGGAAAGCTCTCAATTACATTTCCACACAATTTTCAGTTCGCATATGGATTCCTGACCACAACAACCTTCGTGAATTTCTTATGAATGAGGCTCACAAAACGCGATACTCTATACACCCTGGAGCCGATAAGATGTATCAAGACCTTCGATACACCTATTGGTGGCCTGGAATGAAAAAGGATATTGCTGTTTTTGTTTCCAAGTGCCTTACATGTTCCAAGGTAAAAGCTGAACATCAAAGACCCTCAGGACTTCTGGTCCAACCTGAAATACCTGTATGGAAGTGGGAAAACATAACCATGGACTTCATTACCGGGTTACCTCGCACTTCTGGTGGGTATGACACTATATGGGTAATCATCGATCGACTTACAAAATCAGCTCACTTTATTCCTATCCGCGAAGATTTCAAGAACGAAAAGCTAGCTCGTATTTATATCAACGAAATCGTAAGCCGACATGGTGTACCGTTAAGCATTATTTCAGATCGTGATGGTCGTTTCACTTCACGAACATGGCAAGCAGTACAAGCCGCTTTGGGTACGCGATTAGATCTCAGTACCGCCTATCATCCTCAAACTGATGGACAATCTGAACGCACCATTCAAACTCTTGAAGATATGCTTCGAGCATGTGTCATAGACTTCAAGGGAAATTGGGACGCTCATTTACCATTAGTTGAATTTTCGTACAACAACAGCTATCATTCAAGCATCGGCATGGCACCTTTTGAAGCTTTATATGGTCGTAAGTGCCAATCTCCAGTATGTTGGCACGAAATTGGGGAAGCTCAAATCACTGGTCCAGAATTGATTCAAGAAACCACAGACAAGATCCATCAAATTCGAAACAATCTTCTAGCGGCTCAAAGTCGTCAAAAGAGTTATGCAGATAAACGACAGAAGCTTTTGGAGTTTAACATTGGTGATCATGTACTTTTAAAAGTATCACCGTGGAAGGGAGTAGTTCGTTTTGGTCAAAAAGGCAAGCTAGCACCACGCTACGTAGGACCTTTCAAGATACTCGAAAGAGTAGCACCTGTAACATACAAGCTTGACCTACCAGAAGAACTCAACAGGATTCATCCCACGTTCCACGTATCAAACTTGAAGAAGTGCCTCGCTGATGAAAACCTCCACATTCCTCTGGAAGATATTCAGATTGATGAATCTATGCATTTTATTGAAAGACCTGTAGAGATCATGGACTTCGGAGAAAAACGTCTTCGACGAAGTCGAATTCCAATTGTTAGGGTACGCTGGGAGTCGAAACGGGGACTTGAGTTTACTTGGGAACGTGAAGACTCAATGCGTGAAAAATACCCGCATCTTTTTCCTACTACTACTACTTAAATTTCGGGACGAAATTCCTAAAAGTAGGGGATACTGTAACATTTGTCAAAAACCCGGGTTTTCCAAACCCGCTCCGTTTTGTAATCGAATATCAAGTTATAAATGTCACGTTGCGTATTTATGGCTATTTTAATTTTTAATGATGCATAATTAATAAACAAACTAAACTATAAAAGTTAAAATTGATAAAAAGTAAAAATAAAATAATTAAAAAGAAAATGAGACTGCCGGGACTCGAACCCGGGTCAGCCGGAAAAGAACTCAAAGCTTTATCACACACACATATCACCACTCCGCCACTTGTTGTTTTCTGTAAACATTAGGAAACAATTAAATTTTATTATCTATCACAAATTAATCCGGTTACGCCAACTGTAACCGAAATCGGTCACCAAACGTCCAAAAACGTTTGATAATACGCGGTTTACCGATTATAACCGCTACACCGACGTTTTCAATCAAGTTTGCTTTGAATGAACTTGAATTCTAGAAGTGAATCGGTTTTAATAACCGAAAACTTTCAATTCCATAATTACTTCAATCTTTGTTCTCTCTCACGACTCAAACACACTCGGAAAGCTCTCAATTACATTTCCGCACAATTTTCAGTTCGCCGGAGAATCTAATTGGACTCGCTGGACTTTCGCCGGAAAACCGTATTCTCCATCAAAACAGTAAGTCTTTCAATTCTTTCGTGGTCTATCAATTGTTAAGCTATTGCTAACTCAGACCCTTCAATCGGAATCAATTTCAGACGTTAATATCGGATAATTCCAGTTCGCCGGAAAACTTCTGAAAATCCTTATCTTCAGCTGTGAAACGGTATAGACATTCAAACCTTCTGAAAACTCTTGTTTAATACTTCAATTCCTCTTGTAGCTAATCAAAACTGTTAATTTATTCATTCAGTAGAAATCCGTAAAAACAGAGCCGACGACTTGCCGGAATTCTGAGATAAATCGTTCTCCGGTATGTTTACTTCTAAATATCGTCTCTGCCATTTCGTATTAGTCTATTGAATGTTTGTCAATCGAATTAAATAAGATACAATAGTGTAATCGCAGACTGTAATTTTGTAACGAAGAAGACGATGATAGTTTGATTATAAATTTAATAAAATCTGGATATTAGCTCGGGTTAGACACACAGTCCAGCGGTGGACTGTGTGCACATACATATCACACGCCGCGAGTTCGATCCTTGACACACGTATGCTCGGTAATAAAAATGTTTTGTTTTTCTAACTGAACCGGATCCTTGTCGCCGTAGATGTTAAGTATAATACAAATCTATATATTAACCAAATTAGACACACAGTCCAGCGGTGGACTGTGTGTAACATTAAGTCACAGGTCCCGGGTTCGAGACCTGTTGATGACACCAGTTCGGCGATTTAAAACATTTTTGAAAATAAAAGAATTTTGAATAAACTGAGTTAGTATATAAATATAATTAAAAACAGAATTATTTCAGGTTAGACACGTAGCTTAGTTGGTAGAGTTGCGTGCACGCGAACGGGAGGTCTCGGGTTCGAGCCTCACCCGGCGCATACAGTTACATAATAAAACCGGTCAACAAGTCAAAGTCAATAGTCAACGGTCAACGCGAAAGTCAACATATTTTTGTATTTTTATTTATTTAATTTAATTTAAAAATCAATTAAAAATACTTAAAAATAATGTTTTTAAAGATAGGAAAAAGCCTTAAACTCACAAAAATATATCTAAAAATCCTAATTAAAATTATCAATAAAATCCACTCATTTACTATATTTTCCGTTATTAGTTAGGTTAGTTAATTCTCGTTGTTCAAATCTTCCAACTCGTGCGCATCTCATCATCTCCAACCGAACGCACCCAATGTGAGTGAATCTTCACAAATTCCCCGTTTTAATCACGTTTTTGGGGTGTATCATGTGTCTTACTATTTATTATATTTAAATCATTGTGCATACATCATATCATGACCAAATGTGTATTCAGTTTGTTTCAACTGTTGTGTGGTTATTGTTTGGATTTAATTTATTATTATCAGTACATGCAATTTCATAGGCCGCCGCTCCCCATTACATTATGAGCGTTGAGCATGTTCCCCATTACATTATGAGCGTGAACCTGGCGTGCCAACATACGATCGGCTCCGTTTGATTGAGCCTTGATCGCACAGACATTTATCATTTCCAGTACATGCAATACGATCGGCTCCGTTTGATTGAGCCTTGATCGCACAGACATTTATCATTTTCAGTACATACATTTATCATATGCTGTTCGTTCCCCATTTATGTTATTGTATGTTATTGTAAGTTATTGTATGTTATTGTATGTTATTGTATGTTATAGCTTGTGGTTGTTATTGCTACTGTTTGATTATTTACATTTGCTCACTTATGATTATTGCACAATTTTTGCTTGATAAAATAACAAGAAAATCAATAATAAATGTTTATCTAACAAGGTTCACTCGCCAACTTATGTTGACCCAAAACCCCCCATTTTTACATATGATACAAGTGAACCAGCTGCAGCAAGAAACACATAGGATTGGCCTAGAAGAATAAACTGGTTTAGAGCTTGGATTGTTTAGTTGGTTATTTTTCTTTGTATTTGAATGGACATGTTTGGATTATTGAGAATGTAACTTTGACTTTAATAAATATGAAACACATTAGTAAATATCATGAGCTTTGGTGATAACCCAATTATGCCCCGACTCTTATTCCGCTGCGGGTCGGGGTGTGACAAAGTTTCTTAGCCACTCAGCTTCTTTGCCAGCTGCGGCTAATGCTACAAACTCAGACTCCATTGTTGAATCAGTTATGCAAGTCTGTTTCTTTGAAGCCCAAGAAATGGCACCTCCCCCAAGTAGGAATGGCCAACCACTTATGGAAGAATGATCTTCCTTATTGTTTATCCAACTTGCATCTGAATATCCTTCAATCACCGAAGGAAATCCAGTGTAAGTTAGACCATAATCCATGGTTCCTTTCAAGTATTTGAATACTCGACCTAGTGCTTGTCAGTGATGAGTACTAGGATTGCTAGTAAACCTACTAAGTTTTCCAACTGCATACACTATATCTGGTCTGGTGCAGATCATAGCATACATAAGTGATCTAATCGCTCTTGAGTACTCAAGTGGAGATACTGCAATGCCTTTATTAGGTAATAGCTTCAGACTAAGATCAACAGGAGTACTTGCGGGAGAACAATCCTTGAAATTGAACTTGTTCAAGATCTTCTCAATATAGTGTGATTGAGAGATTGAAATGCCCATGTTCTCACGTTTGATTAGTACCTAAGATCACCTCAGCCTCCCCCATATCTTTCATAGCAAACATAGATGATAAAAATTCTTTTGTTCTATTGACTTATCTTGGTTAGTGCCAAAAATCAACATATCATCTACATACAAACAGATCAAGACTCCGTTTCCAGAAGCATCAAACTTGCTATAAACACATTTATCTGCTTGGTTTAAAGCAAAACCATTAGACAATACAATCTCATCAAACTTTTGATGCCACTGTTTGGGTGCTTGCTTCAAACCATAAAAAGATTTAATTAGTTTACACACCTTTTTTTCACTTCCAGGCATAACAAACCCTTCTGGTTGTTTCATGTAAATCTCCTCATCTAATTCACCATTTAGAAATGCAGTTTTCACATCCATTTGGTGAATTACAAGATTATGTATAGCAGCAAGTGCTAATAATAATCTAATGGTGGATATCCTTGCTACAGGAGCATATGTATCAAAGAAGTCAGTACCCTCCTTTTGTCTAAACCCTTGGATTACTAATCTGGCTTTGAACTTATCAATAGTACCATCCACCTTCATCTTCCTCTTGAAGATCCATTTACTTCCCAATGGTTTACAACCAGGAGGTAAATCCACCAATTTCCAAGTGTTATTTTGCAAAATAGAGTCCATTTCATCTTGGATGGCTTCTTTCCAAAATGAAACATCCCTTGAAGCCATTGCTTCACTATATGTCTTTGGATCCTCATCAACATTGAAACAATATTGATATTGAAAATTAATATCAATCCTAGATCCTTCAACTAAGTACAGTTGAAAATCGTCACCATAAGACTTGGCCTTTCTTTCTCTTGAACTCCTTCTTGGTTTAGTGCTAGTTGAAGGCATAATTTCTTTTCCACTAGAAATCTGGAGAAAAGGATTCATATCCTTTGGCCTAGGTATAGATGTGAATCTTTCTTCATCATATTCTACATTTCCACTTCTTGCCTCAATAACCGTATGTACTGAAACGTGGTCATTTAGTTCTATTACATAGAACCTGTGAGCAAATGAGTGCTCAGCATATCCAATGAAAATGCATTCTATACCTCTTTCCCCTAAGTTTCTTATCTTAGGATCATTGAGCCTAACCACGGCTCTACAACCCCAAACTCTTAGTTTTTGAAACTCGGGTGGCTTTTTATACCAAAGCTCAAAAGGGGTTGTTTTGTTCCTTTTATTAGGAACTCGGTTTAACAAATAACAGGCTGTCAACATAGCCTCTCCCCAAACCCATTATTTAAACCCGAATGGGACAGCATGGTATTAACCATCTCTTTTAACGTCCTATTCTTCCTTTCCGCCACACCATTTTGTTCCGGTGTGTAAGGAGTTGTGGTAAGGTGTATTATTCCAGTTGATTGGAAATATTCCAGATCCTCACCACCTCTATCCGTATGTAGGGTTTTGATCAATTCACTTTGATGAAGCTCTACTTCTTGTTTATAGATTTTAAACTTTTCCAAAGCTTCATCTTTTGCATGTAACAAGTAAACGTAACAGAACCTAGTAGCATCATCTATAAAGGTTACAACATACTTCTTGTTACCTAATGATGGTGTACCATGAAAATCACATAGATCACTATGTATCAAATCTAACAATTTACTTTCTCTATTAACATGTTGCAAGAATGGTTTTCTAGTTATTTTATTCAACTTGCAGACATGGCACTTCATTTGTTAAATTAACTGCCGGAATTAAGCTCATCTTAGAGATTTCCATAAGTCGTTTATAATGTACATGTCCTAATCTAGCATGCCATAATTTAGATTTTGACGAATTTACACTAGATGACGAATCAATCATACAAACAGAATTATCACTAAACGGCACTTCTAGATTTAACATAATCATACCATTACATAAATAACCAAATCCGATAAAAGAACCATGTCTTGACAAGATATACTTGTCACATTCTAACACTTGTTTGTAACCGCAATTATTTAATACGATACCGGATAACAAGTTTTTCCGAATGCCGGGTACATACAATACATTACTTAAACTTAGAGTTTTTCCAGAAGTAAATACTAGTACTACACTTCCAATTCCGTGGATTGGCTCGGTTGCAACATTTCCCATCTTTAAAACAGATCCATCTTCAATTAATGTAAGGTCCTTGAACCATCTTCGATCCTTACATACGTGACTTGTTGCTCCCGAGTCATACCACCAAGCAACAGAATCATCCTTGTTGCTTTGGATTCTTAGAGGATCCACCAGTGCCAGCTTCATTCTTGGCTTTACCAACACGACAATCTCTCTTGAAGTGTCCTAGTTTACCACACTTCCAACAGCCTTGATCATTGGTCTGTTTTGCATACTTCACAGCCTTGTTCTTCTTGTTAAACCCACTTTGATACTTTCTTTTGTTGTTTCCCTTGTTAGAATTTTTGAGACTAGGGCCACTTTCTTCCACCATGTTAACAGAAGATCCACCAACGTGTTTGTCTTTGTTAATATTTTCCATGGCCCGACAAGACTCCTCAATTCGAAAACAACTTCCAAGTTCAACCAGATTCATTTCCTCCTTCTTATGTTTTAAAGTATGTTTAAAATCTTTCCATGAAGGAGGAAGTTTATCAATGATAGATGGAACAGAAATAACTTCATCCATCTTTAAACCATGTTGTTCGAATTGACCCAGAATTCTTAGACATTCATTGTATTGTTCCATGATGGGTCTACCATCAACCATTTTATAATTCATAAAATCACTGACCAAGAATTTCTTACTAGATGTGTCTTCAGCCATGTATTTGGCCTCTAGTAATTCCCACAGTTCTTTTGCAGATTCAACATTTTGATAAATATCAAAAAGAGAGTCACACATACCATTCAGAATATGCCCACGACAGATGTAATCAGCATTCAACCACTTTCCACGCTTCCTAGTTTGTTCCAGCGGTTCATCCACCACTTCCTCGGGCATCGGGTACTCAGAACGTACACCACTTTCAAAGTCGTCAACAGAAAATGCATCTTCTTTTGCCAACGACGAAAGTCTTGCCCTTCAAACTTGTCCAATTTCGCAAATTTGTTCGTCATAGCCTTCGAAGATTCACCACCGCTTGTCATCTTCACTGAAATTGTTTGATCTTTGTTGGGAATAATTCGTAAATGCTTGGATAAATCTGAAGTCGTGTAATCACTATTAGATCAAACAATTGGAGTGGCTACCAATCTTTGACCGGATAAAATCAGAAAAATTCTAGATTTTTGTATGGCAATTTTTGATTGTGAGATTGTGGGGATTCGTCTCGAAAAAAACCAAAATTCGTCCAGGGTTTTCTCTAAAAAAATTGGGAGCGTATTTTCAGTTTTTCACAGCCGCTTGCAGTTTCAATTTTGAACAAAAACACCTTTAGTCCCTTAAGTTTCCAAAAGTGCATATTTAGCCCGAAATTAAATTTTTGATGCATTTTTGATAAATGACTTTTGTCCAAAATAAAAAATTTCGACCCCAGCCAGGGCTGCCGCCCCTTGGACCCTGCTCCCAGGAGCGCTGCCCCCTTGGATCCCCCGTTAGTCCCGATGACATTCAAATAAGCGTGCACTCTTATTTGAACGTCACACGCAATCTCAAATTATACTAAAATATCCAACACAACGTTGATGCAAAAAGCTGGTGGAGGCCATGGATGGTAGTTGGTGGCGGCGGTGGGTGGGTGGCAACGATGGTGGATGGGTAATGGTTGTGGTGGTGGGTGTCGGGGTGGTGGCGCCGATGGAGACAGTGGCGGGTGGCGGCGACTAGTGGGTGGTGGCATCGGTGGTGGGTGGTGGCGATGGTAGTGGGGGGTTGTGTTGTTAACGAAGGCTGCAAGAGGGGTTGAAATGAAAAAAAAACATGGTGGACGGATGGAATGATTTTGAGGGAATGAAATGCCATATGTTATGAGTGATTCCATTTCATTGACCAACCAAACGCCATTTTTTTCATTTCTTTGTAATGGTTCATCCGTTTCATCTCTTATTCCTACATACCGAACACTACCTTCACTTCACACAAATTGCAGACAATTTTGCTTATATATAATTAATGCAAGAAACAAAACACTAAATATAATTACATAATATTTGTTACTAACTTTCAGAGCCGGTCTTAAATATTCTTAAACCCGATTTCAAGCACAAATCGGTTCCCATTTAGGAAAGGAGATCAAGGTTGAGGTTAAAAAATAAAAGTATAAGCACATAATAAATACTATTTGTATGATAGATAATTATGGAAAAGGTGAGTAAACAATATGTATCATGTTATATATAAACTTCTAAAATATAAATATAAGAAAACAACTAATAAAAAGTTGAGTTCGAGTTAAACTGGAGATTAAAAAATTATTCAACAACAGTTCTCAAGCTTTAGAAATAGAGCTCGAGATAAGGCCAAACTTGAGTTCATGCGCTCTTAAATTGGATGAGTTGAGCTCAATCATAGAAAAAATTGGCTTTAGTTCAACTTATTTACACCCTAAATAAGTTTTTTTTTTAAATGTATACTTTATTCATAGAGGACAACCTCAATCGGGCTGCACAGAAACAAGAAGAGATAAAATGAATAGTGTTATGCGAAATGATGACAGAGAAAAGAATAACCTCAATCGGGCTGCACAGAAACAAGTAGAGACAAAATGAATATTATTAATGCGAAATGATGACAGATAAAAGAGAAAAGAATGAAAAGAAAATAATATATTAATTTGATTAAATAATCTGATCAACCTATTTTAGGTATTCACATGTTGTCAAGTGCTACAAATTTGAGACTGTAGCTTCTAATAACCATAAGCCAACACCTTAATTACATGTTAGTATGATGGCTATAATATTATATTTGTTCATATCTCGTAATGTTATTAGCTTAGTCATATAATTTCGAATCATGCTTTAGCAAATAAAAAGAGTATTTAAGGTAAGAGAAAATTCATATTTATTCCGGTTAATTTCGCACTAACAAGATTCAGAGCACTCAAAATAAAATTAAAAAATAAAAACCTAAAACAACAAAACTGACAACATTGTACCTAGAGGTGCCTAAAATCAGGTTTGGTAATCGGAACCAATTTATGACCTGGAACCAGAGCTAGCATTGAATTCGCTTTGATAAGAACAGGTTACGAACTAAACAACCGATTTGATATTGGTTGAGAAGCCCTTCGTTTGATACCGATTAATGTCACACCCCAACCGATGGCTAGACCGTTTTGTTTACTTAACATGACCTCACGAATACGGGCGGTGCGTTAATCCTATAGCGCTATACATGTTAAGGGAGACTTGTACACAGTTAATGACGTAGTATAAAGCATTCGATTCTTGCATATATGTTTGCATGTTGATGTATTGAATAATATATCTATTTATCTTGTAGAGTTTGTATATTTTTAACGCGTTTTCGTTTCGATTTGTCATGAATTTATCTACTTTTAATCCAAACGCGTTTTTCAGGTCTTGGTTCGTGCAAATGGTTGGAAGGATGGGAAAAACGAGCGAAAATGGTGAAAAGAACCGAGCCGGGACGTGAGTGGATCGAAAACGAGAAAACGAAACGCAAAAATCAGGATTTCCACCCGGTCACGGGGCGCGACCGGCACACATCAATTCTCTCGCGGGGCGCGAGAGAATGATAATTATCTCCGGAATCAAAACACGGTCGCGGGACGCGACCGGACCCTCCAAACTCTCTCACGGCCCGCGAGAGAGGTGTTTATCCAGAAAGTTTCGAAATCAGAGTTGTTTTGGGATTTGGTTGTTTATAATAGACTTATTATCATTGTTAAACACATCTTAGGCAATTTTGGATGAACGAGGGCAACTTTGGAGCTAATTTCTGGAGGTTTGAAGCTACACAAGGCAGATCTAAGCTGCAGGAATTGTGGTGGTGATCATGGGAGTTCAAGGCAGGAGCTTGTTACGGTTTATCATACCAATCTCCACTTTGATTTCTTTGTTTTGATCAATCATGCTAACTTATTATCAACTTTGTTTTATTCACTTTTTAAACATGTTGTTAGGCTAGATTTTCTTTGGTTACCTAGGTTTTGGATTTATGGAATTATGAAACTTTGATTTGCTTTAATTTAATCCATGGTTTGAATATTTAAATTGGTAAAGGTCACAACTTTAATGATCTAGTTTAGGGTATTTGCATGATCTTGTTTGTTTGATGATTGTTTGGTTGTTTTGCATAAACTTTGGTGAATGTCTTTCATATAATAGGTTTATGTTACTTTTCGTGTTCTTAGGAATTCATGAAGTTGTCGGTAAATTTGGCCAATAAAACCGGGGAAACAATTAGATTAACTATAAAATCAAACTTGTCATTATACCTAACTTGTTAATTGAGAAATTGCAATTAGTTGGCTGAATTAATGTGGTAAATTGTTAGGTTAGGGTTTTGAGAAATTCCCGAGTCTAATTTCCTTGTCACAACTGAATCAGTTAATCTAAACTAGAAAATTGTAGTTAGTCTAGGTTAATTATTGAGAGGTAATTAATAATTAGGCACTTTACTAATTTGAAAAGATAATTGAAAAAGAATCTTTAAGACCGGTAAACGAATAAAAATGATAGGTTATTGTAGGTGTCTTCCTGAGAAGGGTCGGGGGTCCTGTTTAATAATCTTAAACTTTGATATGCTAAGATCCCGGTAAAATATTCAACCAGATTAACTATTGTTAAAGTGAAGGAGTAGTATTCTAAAAATCTAACCTAGGTAACTAGTTTTATTATCTCTTGGTAAAAGTTCTAATAAGTCCCTAGAAGCTCATAGTTTGGTCATTCCAATTTGTTAGTTTTAGTTAAATTGATAATTTAGAATTATTAGTAAACCCCCCTTTAAAATATACATAGTGTGTAATTGAGTCTAAACTAGTGGTCTTAGCAATTAGAGAGTCCTGTGGGTTCGATAATCCGGACTTGCTTCATACTATTCTACAATTGATCGGTCCACTTGCCGGTTAGTAGTTTAGTATAATTTAGGAGTCTAGAGTTTAATTTGAGTCTAGAATTAGGGTAATTTGTTTTGTTTTTAATTAATTTAGCAGTCTAGAGTTTAATTTGAGTCTAGAATTAGGGTAATTAGGGGTAATTTGTTTTTTTTTCTATTATAATTGAATCATTTGTGCTAACTTCTCGTGTTTGTCATGTTTCTGGTTTAGTGGATGCCCCACACGCGCTCGCAAGGACCTCCGCTTAAGCCGCCGGCGGACACGCCATTTTCCCCCGCACCAAAGGTAAGTGTTTCTTCCTCAACTTTTCAAGTTCATCTCATTCCTTTGTACCACCCGATTTCGATTTTACACCTAAACTTTCATCACCGAATTCTCCATCACCCCGTGTAGTCCATAGAAACGTAAGCCCACCACAGCCACCACCCAACTTCCACATGGCCGATAATAACAATCAGATCGTATACCAACAGGCCACCACCGGTTTCACCGGTGCGAACTCACCCATTACCTTACCCCCCATGAACAATGACCGAGCTTGGCAAATCCTTTCTTACATCATGACCGCCATTACTAACTCTTGCCAATTCCACGGTCGTGATGATAAGGATGCGCCTGTGCATATTAACCGCCTTACCCGTCTATGTCATACATTCAATATAGAGGGCGCGGGTCATGACGCCCGTTTTCTCCAAGTCTTTCCATTCTCTCCCGGGGGTCGGGCTGCCATCGGGCTGCCTCTTTACGGGATGCTTTCCTTAAGAAATACTTTCCACCCGCCAAAGCATCCCGCCTTCGTGATCAGAACCATTTGTTCCGAATGGAGCCTGACGAGCCCTACCATCTAGCTTGGGATCAGTTCCAAACTTTAGTATCCTGTTACTCCCAACATGGTCTATCAGACTGGGCACTTGTAGAGAAATTCTACAACGGTCTCACCCCTGAGACCCGTGCTCGATTCGACACCTCTGATGGTGGCCACCTGATGGGAAAGAAAAAAGTAGCCGAGTGCAATGACCTTTTCGAGAGCTTTGCCCATCCTGATATCGATTACAGCACTGCCGGTAGGAATTCAATTCCTGTTTCATGTACACCTCCGGTTAACCGGGGTTTACACCAAGTTAGCTTGGAAACTACGGTAGCTGCTGCTCTAGATAGTTTCAAGAGAGAGGTCACGAAAGAGATACAGGAGCTGAAGAAAAAGGTGGACAGATGTGAGGTGTGTAGAGGGGTCATGACACTCTAGAGTGTCCCACGCTCACTGTTGAGCAGGTTGAGTTTATCACCGGTCAGAACCGCGGTCCTACAAATCCTTTCAATAATAATACTTCCAATTATAATCAAAACTGGCGTAATGATAATAATAATTATCGATCTTCCGGTAACCCCCCTGGCTTCCAATCAGGCTCGAATCAGAACAGGGGGCAGGGTCATTACAATAGTGGAGGGTCAGGTCACACTAGTCAGTTTAATGGAGGGGGTTCAAATCAGGAGGGTTAGACTAGGAGTGGAGGGTCAGGAGGTAGTCTAGATAGGATCGAAGAGCTTTTATCCCAACTAGTTGTCAAAGATCAGGCTACTCAGAAAACTCTAGCGGAACATGATATGCTCTTGAAAAATCAACAGTTCGCACTCTTAGATCTGCAGAGGTCGGTCGGTAGTATCGCTAAGCAGCTGCAAGAGCAGCCACACGGCCAGTTCGCGGGTAATACCCAACCCAACCCCGCGAACCAACACGCAAAAGCGATTACTACGCGCAGTGGTAGGACTCTGAAGGAGGTAGGTAGAGAGGGTGTAGAAGTGGAGGTCGAGGAGTGAGATGAAGAGGTAGATGAAGAAATCGAGATGGAGGCTCCACCCAGGGTGCACACCAGGTTAGACCCAGCAAGTACCGCTCCAGGCGGTGGACCTTCAGTTGAGAGTAGGGGAGAGAGAAAACCGGTAGAGTTTAGGCCATCGCCGATTGTAGGCACTTCACGCCTACCCTACCCAGCACGTCTGAAGCAACAAAAATATGCCAAGGAGTACGGGAATTTCCTTGACATGTTTACTCAATTAAAGATTAATCTTCTGTTTATCGAGGCCCTCCAATCTTCTGAAACGTAAAGATAGGCTGGGGGAGCTCTGGAATGTCCCGTTGACCGGGGGATGTTCTGCTGTCGTTTTGAACAAGTTGCCCGAGAAGCTTACTGATCCGGGTATCTTCACTATCCCATGCTTATTCGGTGGATCCATCTCTCCAGCCCATGCTTTGGCCGATCTCGGGGCGAGCATAAATATGATGCCTTTCTCGCTGTACGAGAGATTAGGTTTAGGGGAGCTCACCCATACTCGTATGTCATTGTCCTTAGCCGATAGGTCTGTCAAATACCCGAGGGGAATCGTAGAAAACCTATTTGTTAAAGTTGATAGATTTGTCTTTCCCGTAGACTTCGTCATCCTCGATATGGAGGTCGACGAGAAGGTACCCATCACCTTAGGTCGCCCATTCTTGCGCACCGCGAAAGCGCTCATAGACGTTCATGATGGGAAAATCACCCTTCGAGTCGGAGACGAGAACGTCACATTCGAGATCGCAAGGTCGATGCAACACCCAATGGGTGGCGACAACGATAGTGGCCCTTGTCACTCCGTATACTTTCTTAACTCTTTCATGTCATGCGTTGATCAGTGTATCGAGTACATCAGTGGAGCTAACCTAGTGTGTGAGGATGTAGTAGCTGCGGAGAGTGATAGTGAGGATATAGGGGACGATGTCTTCGAGATTCCCGAGACTCTAGATTTCTGTGGGGTGAGTGCCGCTACTGAGAGTACACCTTTGTCGACAACCAGCAGCCGTAGAGCTTAAGGTTCTCCCGTCTCATTTAGAATACGCGTTCCTAGGTGACAATTCGAGCTTACCCGTGATCATTTCTTCGAAATTGTCGACAAAGGAGAAGGAGCGTTTAATCGAGGTCCTGAAGTCAAATAAGGAGGCCATCGCATGGAAACTGTCGGATATCAAGGGGATTAGCCCTACCTTCTGTACTCATAGGATCCTCATGGAGGACGTCTTTAAGCCAGTAGTGCAGCCACGGCGCCGTCTGAACCCGAATATGCAAGAAGTTGTAAAGAAAGAGGTGCTTAAGCTGATGGATGCTGGTCTCATCTATCTGATCTCCGATTCTGCATAGGTAAGCCCCACTCAGGTCGTTCCCAAGAGGGGGGATGACAGTGGTCAAGAACGAAAAGAAAGAGCTTCTCCCATCGCGAACCGTCACGGGCTGGAGGGTGTGCATAGGCTATCGAAAATTAAACGACGCCACCCGCAAGTATCACTTCCCGCTCCCGTTCATCAATCAGATGCTAGAGCGTCTTGCAGGACAACAATTTTATTGCTTTCTTGACGGCTTCTCAGGTTACTTTCAGATCCCGATTGCTCCCGAGGATCAAGAAAAGACAACCTTCACATGCCCGTATGGTACTTATGCGTATCGCCGCATGCCGTTCGGGTTATGTAACGCTCCGGCTACTTTCCGGCGCTGTATGGTAGCCATCTTTCATGACATGATCGAAACCTCTATGGAGGTTTTCATGGACGACTTTTCGATCTATGGAAACACCTTCGATCAATGGCTTACTCACTTAGATGCGATGATGAAACGGTGTGTCAATACGCGACTGATGCTCAATTGGGAGAAATGTCACTTTATGGTGACAGAGGGCATAGTGCTAGGGCACAAAATTTCACGAGCCGGGATAGAGGTCGATCGGGCGAAAATAGATACTATCAGCAGACTTCCCCCACCGTCTAGCGTCAAGTCCATCCGCAGCTTTCTCGGTCATGCGGGCTTCTACCGACGGTTTATTCAAGATTTTTCAAAGATCACCCGCCCCATGACTCGACTTCTCGAGAAAGATGTACCCTTCGTCTTCGATGACGACTGCTTAAAATCTTTCACGATCCTTAAGGAGAAACTAGTGAGTGCTCCTATCCTTGTCTCACCAGACTGGGGCTTGCCTTTCGAGCTCATGTGTGATGCGAGCGATTATGTTGTGGGCGCCGTTTTGGGTCAGCGACGGGACAAACATTTCCACCCTATTTACTACGCTAGTAAAACCCTCAATGACGCACAGGAGAACTACACCACTACAGAGAATGAGCTTTTAGCAGTGGTATTCGCGTTTGATAAATTCCGCTCTTACCTTGTCCTGTCCAAAACTATCGTCTTTACGGACCATGCGGCTCTGCATTTCCTTTTCCAAAAGAAGGACGCGAAACCTCGTCTCATTCGATGGATTCTCCTGCTCTCCGAGTTCAACATCGAGATTAGAGATAAGAAAGGAGCAGAGAATGTAGTTGCTGACCATATATCCCGACTAGAGGACCCTAGTAGAGAAAAAATTAGGGAAGAAGAGATCGGTGATAGATTTCCCCACGAGTCGGTAGAGTTTGTGACAGCCGAAAAGGAGGGAATGTCGTGGTTTTCCGACTTCACGAATTTATTGGCGAATGGAGTGGTACTGAAGGGGATGACTACGCAGCAGCAGAAGAAATTCTTCCGCGATGTCAGGCGTTATATCTTGGACGACACATTTCTATTTCAGGTAGGGGGAGACCGAATTTTGAGGCGTTGCGTGAGTCGAGAAGAGGGGCAGAGATACTGAGGCACGTGCATGAGGGACTAACAGGAGGTCACCATGGTTCGCATGTCACCGCACAAAAGGTTTTTGATTGCGGTTTTTATTGGCCATCCGTTGTGAAGGACGCCCTAGAGTTTGTGAAGATTGTGATCGTTGCCAGCGTACCGGCAACATCTCATCCAAGGACGAGATGCCCCAACATCCCATCCAGATTCTTGAAGTCTTCGATGTTTGGGGATTGACTTCATGGGACCGTTTCCCGTCTCTAGCGGGAACTGATACATCCTCGTGGTTATTGATTATGTCTCCAAGTGGGTTGAAGCTCAAGCTTTACCCACAAATGATGCTCGAGTGGTGGTGAGATTCTTAAAGAAATTATTCACCTGTTTTGGTACCCCACGAGCCATTATCAGTGACCGTGGCACGCACTTCTGCAATACCGTCATGGAAAAGGCATTGGCGCGCTACGGTGTCACTCACCGCCTATCATCCGTAGACTACGGTCAAGTGGAGAACGCGAACAGGGGGTAAAACGGATCCTGGAGAAGACTGTAGGTAAGAGTCGAAAGGACTTGTCCGACAAACTGGACGATGCTTTGTGGGCCTTTCGCACCGCCTACAAGACACCATTAGGCACCACGCTCTTCATGATCGTATACGGTAAAGCCTGCCATCTCCCGGTCGAATTAGAGCATAGGGCACTGTGGGCGTTGAAGACCGTAAATTTGGACCTCACCGAAGCAGCCAAGCGACGATTCTTTCAATTCACGAGTTAGAGGCACTCCGGGATGCGAGCGGTCATGGAGTCTGAAAGAGAAAACAAAGGCGCTGCACGATCGACGGTTGAAGAATGTGAAGGAGTTTCAAATCGGTGACAAAGTGCTTCTATATAATTCCCGATTGAAACTGTTTGCGGGCAAGCTGAAATCCAAATGGTCCGGCCCGTACGTGGTAAATGAGGTTTTCCCATATGGAACTATCAAGCTGAAAGACGAAGCTGACGGAGGGACATGGATGGTCAACAGGCATCGTTTGAAACATTATTTAGGAGGGCCGCTAGATCCCACCGAGACGGAGGAGACTCCTCTCGAAGTTCCGCCTCAGACCGCGTAGATTCTCGGGTTTCGGCTCGAATGTAGAGTATATAGAGTTTGGTAGTTAGTTGCATTTTGTGCATTTATTTAATTCATGTTTCATATTTTGTTTGTTTGTTTGTGGGTCGGTTTAGTTGGTTTTTGCAGGTCACATCAGGCATCAGTCATGGAGCACGGGCGATTGCAGGTACGTTTGATCAATCTGGTAGACCGAGTGTGATTCCGTGAACTAACAAGCTAACATGATAGTTTCTAAGATTCAAAAAATTTTCTAAGGCATAAAACCTGACAAAAGAAAGAAACTTTTTGTGAAACAAGCCTCTCGCGGGGCGCGAGAGGCACAAGTCTCCTCGGTCGTGGCCCGCGAAAGGCCAGCAAGTTTCAGAATCTTTACTCGGTCGCGGCGCGCGAGAGACTTAGTAGTCTCTCTCGCGGCCCGCGAGAGGCCTTATCTGCAACTAAAAACCCTAACCTCCACTTTTTCACAGCATTCACCAATTTTCTCAAACACTTTCCTTACGGCTTTTAACCCATTTTCACCATAACTCCGCCATTTTCAACCCAAAATCACCCACATTTTCTTCCCTACATCATTCCCCACTCATTTTTACGTGATTTCACCCGGTTTTTACCCTTCCACTCGCATTTCACCGGTGCTTTAAAGGTTCAATTTTTTTGTACTCATCTTACAGATCTACAACAAGGTACGGTTTTTCGCAACTCTTATGCTTCTATTCTTTATGCTATAGTTTTTTGTTGCGGTTATTTTGCTATTTGATACTGTGCTAGTTGTCGGTTCGGTTAAGTGCGGGTTGGGTTCATCTGGGTTGCTTTTGAGTTTTGATAGTGATGCTGATTATAATGTGTGGATAGATTATATACATGCACGGGGGATTTCGCGGGTTTGGTCCGGTCCAACATTGAGTGTGGGGATGAGGGTTGGCTAACTTTGTTTTTAAACAATAATCTGATTTTTTTAAGATAGTCAACCGTTAATTCTGCAATGATTCAACCTGTTTTATCTTTCATTATACACTCAATGTGGGCTCGTATCTCGGCACATCGGTTTAATTGAGGACAATTAAAGTGCCGAGAGGGGGGTAGTGTTTAGTTTTGGATATGTTTCGGGGGGGGGGGTTAGTAACATTTGATTAATCATGCATATAAGATTAAGTCTCGCCCGTACTCAATCTCCATTCGGGCGAGATTCGTTTTTTAGTAAACTATAATGTTACACTCGCTTCAAATGAATAATTGTTTTTCTGTTGCAAACCACAACTGCGAATGAAATGCTATACGGTCGTTTGTTCATGTGGTTGCTTTCTTTTTAAGGTCATACTTGTCTTACTTGTGCTTTATGCAGATGTCAGGAGAAGGTAGCTCAAGCAGGGCCGGCAGAAAGAGAAGGGGACCAACACCTCATCAGAGAGGTGACCCCACCGTCGCCCCACAACAACCCTCTTATTTCGGTAGGCGCAGAATCAGGTATCGGGGAGAAGGTGTCCCCCCATGGGCAGAGCACGCGAATCGTGGACAGCCCTCTATTGCAGTTCGATTAGACTCCCACGAGTGGGAGAGGCTCTCAAACTTTGTCACTTGTGAGTCATTACCTTACAGGAGGATTAATTGGGAGTTGATTGATAATTTGGGACAGAGGGGTCGGATCGAGCAGCTACTAGGGGATAAGTTCAGAAGGGTACTAGATTGTGGAGCAAGACAGTATAAGGAAATCACTTACGAGTTCCATTCCACTTTCGAGTACCAACAAGGAAAGTTCAACGAAAATGACGCGGTTTCTTTTGCCTTGGGGAGGCAAGTATTTGAAATGACCATTCCACAGTTTGCGGTGGCGACGCAAATATATTCAGATGAGGAGGTTCAGTCGCCGGATTTTGCCACAAGCTTGCAGGGTGTCTTCAAAAGAAGGCACCCCCACAGTATACAGACAGATGAACTCGCCAGATTTTGGGGCACCATCTCTTCTGCCCTGTACTCAAACAACAAGGTGGCGAGCGATATCACTGATCCCATTCACCGATTCCTTCATAAGATTCTTGCTGCTATGTTGGTCGGGAGGGGCCAAGGGGACGGCCGGCAAACCTGGGCACAATTTTTGCTTGGTCAATGAAGAGACTGTGGAGGGGGGGGCCTCGGGGCAAGGGTTTATTGCGGGCCTTTGATTACATGCTTGGCTGAGAGCCTAGGGGTGTTTGACAGATACCCCCAGGACAGAATGAGAGAAGGCCCCGCCCCCTGTGTCATGAGCATCAGAGATCTCCAGGCTGCCGAAATTCTCACCACCCAAGAGCCGATTAGCTGGATACCAGCCCGCCAAGGACTTCAAGTGCAACCGCCTCCCGGGTCCGAAGCTGCATCTTCTATGCAGGCGGGCATCCATACTCGATACCAGCGGCCAGTCACCCGCCAGGAACTGCCAGGATGGCAGTACTCTCTTCGGGAACCTCGTCCGGACCCACCTGACCTTAGATTCGCTTTCTGACAGGATGGAGACTGGGTTCGGGGATTTGAGAGGTTATGTGGACCAGCAGTTTGGCGGGGTGCGCCAAACCATGTTAGAGAGTAGACGAATGCACGAGGCCAGCCAGAGGAGGCTAGAGGATGGGATGCGCTACATGATGCAGAATCTAAACATGGGAGTCCCGTCTTACTTTCAGCAGCCAGGCGGTCAGGCAGGTTATAGCCAGTTTGCAGGGATGGAGGATGTGCAGCCATACCAGGTATTCGAGGCGTCCGAATAATCTGAAGAGGATGATTG
The DNA here is from genome assembly GCA_947069175.1 of Scalesia atractyloides. Taxonomy (NCBI): domain Eukaryota; kingdom Viridiplantae; phylum Streptophyta; class Magnoliopsida; order Asterales; family Asteraceae; genus Scalesia; species Scalesia atractyloides. The sequence goes on along the minus strand of CAMTDV010000116.1, from coordinate 84,374,049 downwards.
AAGCAGCCGAAGATCTTCACCTTGATTTTTTTTCTTTTCTGCTATTTTCAGTTATTATGGTTTGTACATTTAAACAATTTACTTTGGGGTTGGTGTTGGTTGGTTGGGTATGTGTTGATGGACAATCTTGCAAAACTATTGATTTATTTGGTTTTATTATTATTATTATTATTACGTTTTGTAAATGCGTGATGCTAGGTTGATGTTATATGCTGTTCCGTTCGCATGAGAGCGTTGAGAGGGGCACATTACGCGCGCTCGGTTTGGAGAGGACGAGTGGTTTGCCTGGCACATCGACAGACTTGCACTACCAGCTAAGTCGCTTCCTTTTCTGTATTTTATTTTTCTTCTTATTTGGTTTGCTTGTTTTTAGTTTATTTTGAGTAATATTTGTCTCGTCCTTGCATTGGGGACAATGCAAAACTTTAAGTGTGGAGATGGGATATTAGAGTAGTATTAGATTTATTTAAAAAAAATAAAAATAAAAAAATCCGAAAATGTCTTTTGAAAAAGAAGTTTGCATGAAAATTAAATGGAAAATGATAGAAAAATTAAACTTTTATTCGATTTCAAATAATAATAATATGAGAATAAAAAGGGGTGAGTTTATGTCTAATTTGGGATGTGCGAGTAGGCTCGATTCAGTTCTTATTTACTTTGAGCTTAATACACCTTAATAGTCGGTCTACTAGTGGGTACTCATCTAGGAGAAATGGAAATTGAAACCACCAAAAATAGTATAAGGAATGCCGTTATAAGCTAAAATATTTAGAACTTTTAAATATGTAAAAAAAAGAAAAAAAAAGCTCGATTGAAAAGTAGACTAAGGCCTATGGAATCTCCTTTGGGGATGGTGACTCTGATCGAGAATCCCTCTAGGATTAGTTGAAATTTTAAGTATCGAAGCCTACGTTGTCGCTCTCGGGGATGGTGACTCTGGGTGAGACAGCCTCTAGGTTAGATATGCAAAAGAAATCAAAAAGCTCAACTGAAAAAAAAAAGAAATTGGTTGATTTTAAATTCTTTATATTTTGGTATAAAACGGTTAGGAAAGGGTTTAAATAATTCGTTCCTTTTGTTTCATAAGCTTGAGGTGGGATTAGGGATACTGTGGACTTTAGTGTGAGACCCTAGGTGGATTGACCGCACTTAAATTAAATTTACATGATAAGAGGCTTAAGCCGAATTTTGAGTTTAAGTGGATCAAATACTTGCAATCGCGGTTAACATGAATCTCGTTCCCTAATGAAAATAATTACAATTTTTGAAATCGAGTAATTGTTTGGTTATGATTCCGTATATGCACAATTCTTTTTCGAGGGCGAAAAAAGAGCAAGTGTCGGGATATTTGATGTATTGAATAATACATCTATTTATCTTGTAGAGTTTGTATATTTTTAACGCGTTTTCGTTTCGATTTGTCAAGAATTTATCTACTTTTAATCCAAACGCGTTTTCCAGGTCTTGGTTCGTGCAAATGGTTGGAAGGATGGGAAAAAAGAGCGAAAATGGTGAAAAGAACCGAGCCGGGACGTGAGTGGATCGAAAACGAGAAAACGAAACGCAAAAATCAGGATTTCCACCCGGTCGCGGGGCGCGACCGGCACACATCAATTCTCTCGCGGGGCGCGAGAGAATGATAATTATCTCCGGAATCAAAACACGGTCGCGGGACGCGACCGGACCCTCCAAACTCTCTCGCGGCCCACCAGAGAGGTGTTTATCCAGAAAGTTTCGAAATCAGAGTTGTTTTGGGATTTGGTTGTTTATAATAGACTTATTATCATTGTTAAACACATCTTAGGCAATTTTGGATGAACGAGGGCAACTTTGGAGCTAATTTCTGGAGGTTTGAAGCTACACAAGGCAGATCTAAGCTGCAGGAATTGTGGTGGTGATCACGGGAGTTCAAGGCAGGAGCTTGTCACGGTTTATCATACCAATCTCCACTTTGATTTCTTTGTTTTGATCAATCATGCTAACTTTTTATCAACTTTGTTTTATTCACTTTTTAAACATGTTGTTAGGCTAGATTTTCTTTGGTTACCTAGGTTTTGGATTTATGGAATTATGAAACTTTGATTTGCTTTAATTTAATCCATGGTTTGAATATTTAAATTGGTAAAGGTCACAACTTTAATGATCTAGTTTAGGGTATTTGCATGATCTTGTTTGTTTGATGATTGTTTGGTTGTTTTGCATAAACTTTGGTGAATGTCTTTCATATAATAGGTTTATGTTACTTTTCGTGTTCTTAGGAATTCATGAAGTTGTCGGTAAATTTGGCCAATAAAACCGGGGAAACAATTAGATTAACCATAAAATCAAACTTGTCATTATACCTAACTTGTTAATTGAGAAATTGCAATTAGTTGGCTGAATTAGTGTGGTAAATTGTTAGGTTAGGGTTTTGAGAAATTCCCGAGTCTAATTTCCTTGTCACAACTGAATCAGTTAATCTAAACTAGAAAATTGTAGTTAGTCAAGGTTAATTATTGAGAGGTAATTAATAATTAGGCACTTTACTAATTTGAAAAGATAATTGAAAAAGAATCTTTAAGACCGGTAAACGAATAAAAATGATAGGTTATTGTAGGTGTCTTCCTGAGAAGGGTCGGGGGTCCTGTTTAATAATCTTAAACTTTGATATGCTAAGATCCCGGTAAAATATTCAACCAGATTAACTATTGTTAAAGTGAAGGAGTAGTATTCTAAAAATCTAACCTAGGTAACTAGTTTATTATCTCTTGGTAAAAGTTCTAATAAGTCCCTAGAAGCTCATAGTTTGGTCATTCCAATTTGTTGTTTTAGTTAAATTGATAATTTAGAATTATTAGTAAACCCCCTTTAAAATATACATAGTGTGTAATTGAGTCTAAACTAGTGGTCTTAGCAATTAGAGAGTCCTGTGGGTTCGATAATCCGGACTTGCTTCATACTATTCTACAATTGATCGGTCAGCCGGTTAGTAGTTTAGTATAATTTAGGAGTCTAGAGTTTAATTTGAGTCTAGAATTAGGGTAATTTGTTTTGTTTTTAATTAACTACTTTTAGAATATCACATGTATTTGTGTTAAGCATGTATAAACGGATGTTTGTTTGTGATTTATGCATACAATATTGTGATTTCAGTGAGTTGGTATAATCATATATGTTGCACCCCAAAAGTGTAAAAGTAAAGAGGGAGTCGAGTATGCTCACAATTTTTCAAGCTTCCTAGTATTCCGTGAGCTGATATGTTGAAGTGATGCACATCGGAGTTACCCTACAACAGGGAAACAAAGGTGTGTGAATAGACTGTGTTTGGCGAAGGATTTAGATTTGGATTCGACAGATATGAGAAGAAAACGTAGAAAAGGGTCAGTTCGTGCGAAGTGACCTGCTTTTCGTACGAAGTGACTGTCCACTTCATGCGAAGTGATAGTTCTTGAATGTTTTAGCTTGTTTTACACCCGTTTCGACAATGGTTTCTGTGAACGGGAATTCTAACAGCGAGGCAGAACAGTCTAAGACCATAACACTTAATCAGAATACGATTAAGATTATGTCCAGACCAGTTGATTTAAGGAAATACAATAGTTATGTATAGTTTATGTTCTTTTTAGTCAAGTTTGTCATATAAGTCAAACAAGGAGGCATAAAACCTCGTTATATGATTCACCAAAGCACTAAGCCTATCAACGCAGTTGAAAAACCCGGTTGGTTATGAATATACAGAAATTTAATATACAAAATGTTCAAGTGAGGTGTGGAACTTAATTTGGATAGCCAAAGCTCCTAATGTTCTCACACTTGCTGAAATGCAAGTCCAATCCTAGTTAGGATGATGAACAAGGTCAGCCGTTACACTTGTTCAAAAGAAAAAGAGAAACATAAGGTAAAAGGAGTAGAAGAAAAAGACAAGTATTAGTGAGCTGAACTCACTTAGAGGATTCTGGAACAATCTGCCAATAATTCAGAAACTTCAGAGTGGGAGCAAGAGTGTTCAGAAAGATTGAAGTGGTGAAGTGAGGTTGTATTTATTGGAAAATGTTGGTGCCAGTCCCACTTCGTGCGAAGTGGTTTCAACTCACACGAGTGAGTTGGTTTGGTGCTGTTTTTACGTATTTTAACCGTTTTTCGAGTGTTTCAAGCATGAAGTTGTGACATATGAGTATTGCACGTATAATAAGTATGATTTGCATGCAAGTACGTATTTTAGCGATTGATTGTATGTAAAACAAGTGTGGTTAAAGTATGGATTTTCATTATGATCACGTCTTAGAGTACAAGTTTGGAAAGTAAATACGAATAAGACACGAATACAAGTTTCTATAAATAGAATTACGATTACACTTCCTAAATAAGAGAAAGTACAAGAATGCGAGGAGTTGCAGTCTCCCCTACTTTAAGAAATTTCTGTAACATCCGTCAAAAACTGATTTACCAAACCCGCTCCGTTTAGCAACCGAACAGTCAGTCAAAAATTTTGTTGCGAATTAAATGCCCAAAATATTTTTAAACGATACGTAATCAATTATTATACAAGAATATATAATTAGTTTTTGAAAAACTGTCAAAAATCGCAAAATAAAAATAAAATACCTCTGCCGGGTTTCGAACCCGCGTCAGTACCGAACCAGCCAACAGAATTAACTCACACACACAAACCACTGCGCCATTTGTTTTGTTTGTTAAATATTGAAATCATTTAATTGATATCATGACGTTACAAATTCAAAACCGGCGCCCAAAAGTTCAGTCGTCGGAATCCCGGTAATCTCGCGAGTTTTTAACACCATTTTCAGTTATAACGTAAATTATTATTAGAACATCGGTTATAACCGACGTTTGGGTCCGCGACACTTTCTATAACCGCCGGAGTTTTTATAATTTACGAATCCAGTCGGAAATCGGGCTAAATGCATTGACGATTTGTTCTATAAATTCACCCACAACCCACTGCAAACCTTTTCGCTCAAAACCACACTTTTTCTCGGCGTAATTCCACTCGCCGGAATTAATCTGTTCGTTGCCGGAAAACCGGTTTCCTCATTTCCGAGCCTCACTGAGCCTCTGAAGCTTATACCGGAGATACCCATACTTTTTCCAAGCTTTCCGGAGACTTGCTGCTGCAAGACACCTGACGCCGGAGTTGATTGCTGTCACCAGAGTTTCTGCCGGAAAACAGAGGGTCCAGTCGGTATACCTTTTCGCTTATTTTCCTTTTCTTTTCACCTTTATCTCACCATAATGAACTGGAAAACACTAAATAACATGTTTTAAAAACTTCGAACCAGACTGTTACCGATTCTGATTAAATCTCAACGAGGAAGACGATGTTTCGGTAGTTTATAAGTATAATTAAAATCAACTTATTACTCGGGTTAGACACACAGTCCAGCGGTGGACTGTGTGCACATTAAGCATACAAACGTCTCGAGTTCGAATCCGGTTTCACACACGTCGCCTTAATAAAAATCATTTTTTTGTTAAACTGAACCGGAGTCGCCACAGATATATGTTAAGTATATTAATAACCGAAATAATAACCAAGTTAGACACACAGTCCAGCGGTGGACTGTGTGTATATTTATATCACAGGTCACGAGTTCGAGTCCGGTCTTCTGCACCGACTCGGATAATTATCTATTCTTTTAAATAAGGCAGAAAAGGAAATAACTAATTTGTATTTAAGTATAATAAAAATCGGATTATATAACATGTTAAACACACAGTCCAGCGGTGGACTGTGTGTTAGTTTAAGCCACAGGTCCCGGGTTCGAGACCTGTGGAGCACACCGTCCGAATTGATTTAAACTGTTTTTAAAATAAAATGATTTTCGGTTTAAACTAATTAATATATATATATAATTAAAATCAGATATATAACGGGTTAGACACGTAGCTCAGTTGGTAGAGCTGCGTGCACGCGTACGAGAGGTCTCGGGTTCGAGCCTCACTCAGCGCACCTATATTCCGAATCGAACCGGTCAACGGTCAGGTCAACGGTCAACGGTCAGAAAAAGTCAAATTTTTTTATTATTTTTATTTAATTATTTTAATTAAAAATCAATTAAAAATAGTTAAAAATAACATTTTTAAGGTTAGAAAATAGCCTCAAACTCACAAAAATACACCCAACAATCCTACTAAAATAGATTAATAAAATCCGTTTACTTACCAAACCATAATGCGATTTATCTAGGTTAATCTCACTCGTGGTTAAAACCACTTCGCGTGCATTCAACATCATCAACCGAACGCACCCACTGTGAGTGAATCTTACAACTCCCCCTTTTAAATTACACGTTTTGGGGTGTGTCATGTGTTATGAAAATAATTAACTTATTTATTTAAACTTGTGCCATACCACATCATGACCTAAACTTAGATTGTTTATATTGTTGTGATTACTTATTTCCTTTTTGTCAAATTATATGAAACTCAATCATTAGGCCCCTCAGTTCCTCGTGAGAGACGAGTTGAGCATCGCGTGCCTCTAAATGTTCCATTTTTGTTCATGTGTGTATCATTGAGTTATATTATTTGTAGTTGTGTCATTCATATTATCATGTTTATGCAATTCATACAATAGGCCCCTCAGTTCCTCGTGAGAGACGAGTTGAGCATCGCGTGCCTCTAATTGTTCCATTATTGTTCATGTGTGTTTCATTTAATATCTTATGATTGTTGTTTAAGTTTACATCTATTTTTACTCATGTTTGGTTGTGCACATATTTCATAATCAATTTAAATAAATTTGATCAAATGTTTTCCATAGGATTCACTCGCCAACATTATGTTGATCCAAAAACCCTTTTACACATGATACAGGTGAACAGGTTGAAGCAAGGAAAACATAGGATATGCCTTAGAAGAGAACAAAGAAGTTTAGATTGTTAGTTAGAACATGTTGTAACATTTATTGTAAATTTCAATTTAATTTGTATTAAAGAATATGAAACGCATAATAAATGTCATGAGCTTTGATGATAACCCAATCATGCCCCGATCACCTTTTCCGCTGCGGGTCGGGGTGTGACAAATTGGTATCAGAGCCATGACTATAGGGATATAGGATAGGTTATTAGACCCTTAGAGCCTATACTATAGTCTGCCTAAATTTTAATTGATTAGGTGGTTACATACAAACTTGTGATATTTATTTGTTTCATATTTGTTTACATTTCAGTCAAACATACATGCTTATATACATATTCATTATACATATATACATATTCATTATACATATATCGATGTTCATGTATTCAATTTATTTTCATACTCTCATTATCCAAAGATTTTGTGCAATTTTCAAATCTCATCAAAGTAAGTTCTGCGACGGGCATGTAGTAACTGGAAGGGTACAAGTACCGGTAGTCGGAACGTCCTGTCTAGGCTGGCATTCGTATAAATCCAATATAACGGACCAGTTTGCCTACCTGGGGACCAACGATGAGAGTACGAAGGACCTATTAGGCCAAAGCATGCCACACCAAACGTCGTTCGAACTAACCCTACTTTGAGTTGTCACCGTGTCTACACCTGGACACATTCCGAATATCACACGTTGTATACATATTTCTCGATTTTCTCCGGGTTTTTGTGTACGCAACCTGGCAAACCCGTGCGAACCATATGAAAAACCGGTATTCATGGGGGCCCACATGATTATACAGGTAAAGTATGGCGGCATGTAGGGCCTAACAGCGAGCAAACCCAAGACATCCTATGGATGTAGTAGATTTATTTATCTATAATTATTTTATGAATGTTCATTCCTAATGCGACCCATGAACCCAAAAACATCCAACTCATACTCTTGTCATGTATTTCTTGTAGATGTCTTCTAACCTCGCCTGTAGGAAGACGAGAGCAAGAAAAGCCCGCGAACGCATGGCTGCCTTAATCGCTCAACAAATGGCTGCCGTAATACCCAACATTGTAATCCAAGTTCAACAAGCACTCACCGCTAATCCTGTCAATCAAGCAAACCAAAACGTTATCAACTCTCCATCAAATATCACTAAATGCACCTACAAGCATTTCAAATCATGCGACCCTCTAAAGTACAAAGGGACTGAAGGCGTCACCGCTCTCCTCCATTGGTTTGAAGAAATGGAGAACACTTTTCTAAATTGCGATTGCCCTGACGATCGCAAAGTGCGATATGCTACCGGTCGACTATATGGGATAGCACTTACTTGGTGGAATACAGAGAAGGCCAAACGAGGCGTCGACGATGCTATGTCCTTAACTTGGAACGAATTGAAGGAAATCATGACCAGACGATTTTGCCCAAGGAGCGAAATCAAGAAATTAGAAGATGAATTTTACTCATTGAAGCAAATGGAAGGAGACCACATCACTTACAACAAAAGATTCCTCGAGTTACATCAAATGGTCCCCAACATGTTCACTCCCCTCTACCGTTTGATCGAGCACTACATTCGTGGTCTTCCGTCAAAGATCCAAGACCCTGTAATAAGTACCAAGCCTGCAACTTTGGAAGCAGCAATGGAGCTAGCAACAGAGCTCACCGAGAACCGAATCCGAAACGAAGACTTCAAGGAGGAGAAGAAGAAGGATAAAGAACCGACTGAAACTTCCGACTCCACCCAAACCGAATCCCCTTCTCAACCCAATCCTAAGAGAAGAAGAGTCGGGCGACTTTTCGCTGCTACCCAACGAAATCAACCAGTTTTACACGCTATACCCATCCGAGCTATCCCTATCACCCAAGTGGCACCCGACTCAGCTTACCCAAATAAGAAACCATATCTTGGACCTCACCCTCGATGCAACAACTGTTTTTATCACCATCCCCATACCCTACCATGTCGTCTATGTGCAACTTGTGGACGCTATGGTCAATTGAGCAATGTTTGTCGCACCTTTCAAGACCAAACCTTTTCCCCTACTCAAACCATAAACCAAACCTATCAACAACCCCAATACCCCATGTTCCCATATGCTCGAGCTTGTTTCAATTGTGGCGACCCTACCCACTTTAGAAACACATGCCCTCAATTGGTTAACGTTATCAACACTCAAGCCCAATCAAACCCAGTTAACCAAGTAAACCAAGAAAACCCAACCACTATGCCACCAGCAAGAGGAAGAGTCTTCAACATCAATGCCAATCCGGTCGAAGATAATGACGGCCCAAGTGAAGATACTCAACTAGTCCTCTTCGCCGAAGATCCAGATTCAACTCCTATCGTTTAGTTTTATGTTTTTTCTTTATCACATGTGTAGACTGTTAGAATAATTATTGTATATTATATATTGTTTTCAGTATATGCATTTGCCGAGGCCGTGGCTCCCCATCCATCGAGGTTGAGTTGGATCCCCATTTTATTATGCGGTTGATCTTGGCGTGCCCGCACGATCGGTTCCGTTTGATTGAGCCTTGATCGGTTATTTCATTTTACATTTCAATACATGCAATACGCTCGGCTCCGTTTGATTGAGCCTTGAGCGCACGTTTCAATTTACATTTCCAGTTCATGCAATACGTTCGGCTCCGTTTGATTGAGCCTTGAGCGCACAGACAATTTCATTATCAGTATCTTGTGGTTGTGGTGTTTGTAGTAGAGTCGCATCGAACTAACCATAACTTGCGGATAAAGTCAATGAAAATTTGACAAGGATATGGTGAATACGCCGCTGGTACTTCCTATATATAAGTATTCTTGTCAAATTATCGGAGGCATTATCAGGCGGTTATGAGAGGTTCCATGCATAGGTTGTTTGTGTGATTGTTGTTTAGATTAAGTTGTTCAATTTCAGTACATTCAATACGTTCGGCTCCGTTTGATTGAGCCTTGAGCGCACAGTTCAATTTACATTTCCAGTTCATACAATACGTTCGGCTCCGTTTGATTGAGCCTTGAGCGCACATACAATTTCATTATCAGTATCTTGTGGTTGTTGTGTTTGTTGTAGAGTCGCATAGAACTAATCATAACTTGCGGATAAAGTCAATGAGAATTTGACAAGAATATGGTGGATACGCCGCTGGTACTTCCTATATATAAGTATTCTTGTCAAATGATCGGAGGCATTATCAGGCGGTTATGAGAGGTTCCATGCATAGGCTGTTTGTGTGGTTAAGTTATTCATTTTCAGTACATGCAATACGCTCGGCTCCGTTTGATTGAGCCTTGAGCACACAGACAATATCATTTTCAGTACATTCAATACGTTCGGCTCCGTTTGATTGAGCCTTGAGCGCACAGACATTTCATTTTCAGTACATGCAATACGATCGGCTCCGTTTGATTGAGCCTTGATCGCACGGATATATTTCATTTCAGTATTTTATGATTGTTGTATTGGTTGTAGAGTTATAGGACTAATCATAATTCACTGATAAAACCAATGAAAATTTGACAAGAATATGGTGGATACGCCGCTGGTACTTCCTATATATAAGTATTCTTGTCAAAGGATCAGAGGCATTATCGGACGGTTATGAGAAGTTCTATGTAGGATTTATTAGTTTCTTGGTAACTAATCATAACTTGTGGATAAAACTAAAGAAAATTTGGCAAGAATATGGTGGATACGCCGCTGGTACTTCCTATATATAAGTATTCTTGCCAAAGGATCAGAGGCATTATCAGGCGGTTATGAGAAGTTCCATGTAGGATTTAGTATTGCCTTGGTTGGAATTTGTGTTACATTTATATCATCTTGCTATTTAAAGAGATTGGATTGTGTTCCATTTCTACATAAACTAACCTCTCCATCATAACAAACGAGAGAGAAACATATATGCTATCAGAATGTGGATTCAATTATTTGCTGTTGTGTTTATTCATGTTCGAATATCAGCTGTTGTGTTTTTATTTATGTTCCATGTAGGTTGTAGTGTTAGAAGTTTTGCCTTAGGATATAACCATACTTTCCCAAACGTATCTAAACTTTTATGCATGATATCATTTTTAGCAAATCATTTCTGCTTATCAATACTTATACAGTAGGCAACAAAAAGCGATTCCTGAATAGGGTACTTAACCCTTACAAGGAACGTTACCGTCTCGAACAAAAACTTAAACCCTTATTTTTCTAAGCATACAACTGTCAAACTAAACATCATCATCCTTTTAGTTAAAATATATCATTATTTAAATTTCGGGACGAAATTTCTAAAAAGCAGGGGATACTGTAACATCCGTCAAAAACTGATTTACCAAACCCGCTCCGTTTAGCAACCGAATAGTCAGTCAAAAATTTTGTTGCGAATTAAATGCCCAAAATATTTTTAAACGATACGTAATCAATTATTATACAAGAATATATAATTAGTTTTTGAAAAACTGTCAAAAATCGCAAAATAAAAATAAAATACCTCTGCCGGGTTTCGAACCCACGTCAGTACCGAACCAGCCAACAGACTTAACTCACACACACAAACCACTGCGCCATTTGTTTTGTTTGTTAAATATTGAAATCATTTAATTGATATCATGACGTTACGAATTCAAAACCGGCGCCCAAAAGTTCAGTCGTCGGAATCCCGGTAATCTCGCGAGTTTTTAACACCATTTTCAGTTATAACATAAATTATTATTAGAACATCGGTTATAACCGACGTTTGGGTCCGCGACACTTTCTATAACCGCCGGAGTTTTTATAATTTACGAATCCAGTCGGAAATCGGGCTAAATGCATTGACGATTTGTTCTATAAATTCACCCACAACCCACTGCAAACCTTTTCGCTCAAAACCACACATTTTCTCGGCGTAATTCCACTCGCCGGAATTAATCTGTTCGTCGCCGGAAAACCGGTTTCCTCATTTCCGAGCCTCACTGAGCCTCTGAAGCTTACACCGGAGATACCCATACTTTTTCCAAGCTTTCCGGAGACTTGCTGCTGCAAGACACCTGACGCTGGAGTTGATTGCTGTCACCGGAGTTTCTGCCGGAAAACAGAGGGTCCAGTCGGTATACCTTTTCGCTTATTTTCCTTTTCTTTTCACCTTTATCTCACCATAATGAACTGGAAAACACTAAATAACATGTTTTAAAAACTTCAACCAGACTGTTACCGATTCTGATTAAATCTCAACGAGGAAGACGATGTTTCGGTAGTTTATAAGTATAATTAAAATCAACTTATTACTCGGGTTAGACACACAGTCCAGCGGTGGACTGTGTGCACATTAAGCATACAAACGTCTCGAGTTCGAATCCGGTTTCATACACGTCGCCTTAATAAAAATCATTTTTTTGTTAAACTGAACCGGAGTCGCCACAGATATATGTTAAGTATATTAATAACCGGAATAATAACCAAGTTAGACACACAGTCCAGCGGTGGACTGTGTGTATGTTTATATCACAGGTCACGAGTTCGAGTCCGGTCTTCTGCACCGACTCGGACAATTATCTATTCTTTTAAATAAGGCAGAAAAGGAAATAACTAATTTGTATTTAAGTATAATAAAAATCGGATTATATATAACATGTTAAAACACACAGTCCAGCGGTGGACTGTGTGTTAGTTTAAGCCACAGGTCCCGGGTTCGAGACCTGTGGAGCGCACCGTCCGAATTGATTTAAACTGTTTTTAAAATAAAATGATTTTCGGTTTAAACTAATTAATATATATATATAATTAAAATCAGATATATAACGGGTTAGACACGTAGCTCAGTTGGTAGAGCTGCGTGCACGCGTACGAGAGGTCTCGGGTTCGAGCCTCACTCAGCGCACCTATATTCCGAATCGAACCGGTCAACGGTCAGGTCAACGGTCAACGGTCAGAAAAAGTCAAATTTTTTTATTATTTTTATTTAATTATTTTAATTAAAAATCAATTAAAAATAGTTAAAAATAACATTTTTAAGGTTAGAAAATAGCCTCAAACTCACAAAAATACACCCAACAATCCTACTAAAATAGATTAATAAAATCCGTTTACTTACCAAACCATAATGCGATTTATCTAGGTTAATCTCACTCGTGGTTAAAACCACTTCGCGTGCATTCAACATCATCAACCGAACGCACCCACTGTGAGTGAATCTTACAACTCCCCCTTTTAAATTACACGTTTTGGGGTGTGTCATGTGTTATGAAAATAATTAACTTATTTATTTAAACTTGTGCCATACCACATCATGACCTAAACTTAGATTGTTTATATTGTTGTGATTACTTATTTCCTTTTTGTCAAATTATATGAAACTCAATCATTAGGCCCCTCAGTTCCTCGTGAGAGACGAGTTGAGCATCGCGTGCCTCTAAATGTTCCATTTTTGTTCATGTGTGTATCATTGAGTTATATTATTTGTAGTTGTGTCATTCATATTATCATGTTTATGCAATTCATACAATAGGCCCCTCAGTTCCTCGTGAGAGACGAGTTGAGCATCGCGTGCCTCTAATTGTTCCATTATTGTTCATGTGTGTTTCATTTAATATCTTATGATTGTTGTTTAAGTTTACATCTATTTTTACTCATGTTTGGTTGTGCACATATTTCATAATCAATTTAAATAAATTTGATCAAATGTTTTCCATAGGATTCACTCGCCAACATTATGTTGATCCAAAAACCCTTTTACACATGATACAGGTGAACAGGTTGAAGCAAGGAAAACATAGGATATGCCGTAGAAGAGAACAAAGAAGTTTAGATTGTTAGTTAGAACATGTTGTAACATTTATTGTAAATTTCAATTTAATTTGTATTAAAGAATATGAAACGCATAATAAATGTCATGAGCTTTGATGATAACCCAATCATGCCCCGATCACCTTTTCCGCTGCGGGTCGGGGTGTGACAATTTCGTCCCGAAATTTATTCAAGAGGACGACTCAATGAAGAGATGTGGATGCTTGGTCTTTATTTCACTCTCGAGTTCCCAAGTGAATTCAGTGCCACCTTTGCCTTCCTATCGAACTTTGACTATGGGAATGCGACTGCGCCTAAGTTTCTTGGTTTCTCGGTCCATGATTTCGACCGATTTTTCCACAAAGTGAAGGGATTCATTGATTTGAAGGTCACCAAGCGGGACTTGAAGTCCTTCTTAAGCTAGACATTTCTTGAGGTTTGAAACGTGGAAAGTTGGATGGACATTGTTGAGTTCTTGAGGTAGATCCAGTCGATACGTTACTTTGCCAATCCTTTCGAGAACCTTGAAAGGACATACGAAGCGAGGAGCGAGTTTACCTTTCTTACCAAATCGAACCACTCTTTTCCAAGTGGATACTTTGAGAAGTACGTGATCCCACATTGAATTCCACGGGCTTACGCCTCTTATCAGCATAACTCTTTTGTCGACTTTGAGCCTTGAGCAGGTTATCGCGAATCTGTAGGATCTTTTCCGTCATCTCTTGTATGAGTTCGGGACAAGTTATTTGAGCTTCATCAATCTCGTGCCAACAGATAGGTGATTGGCATTTACGTCCATACAGTGCTTCAAATGGTGCCATTTGAATACTAATGTGGCAACTTTTGTTGTACAAGAATTCTACCAGTGATTTGAGCTTCACCGATCTTAGGTTTTGGAGTAAATGAGGATATCGTCTATGAATACGATCACAAAGCGATCCAAGTATGACTTACACACACGGGTCATCAAATCCATTAAAACCGTAGGTGCATTGGTTAACCAAAAGGCATGACTACGAATTCGTAGTGTCCATAGCGAGTACAAAAAGCGGTTTTGGGAATATCCTCTTCGAGTACTTGAAGTTGATGATAACCAGAACGAAGATCGATTTTTGAAAAGCACGTTGCGCCTTGGAGTTGATCGAAGAGATCGTCAATGCGAGGAAGGGGATATCGGTTCTTTAAAATGAGTTTATTGAGTTTCCGATAATCAATACACATACGAAAAGAACCGTCCTTTTTGACAAAGACGACTGTAGTGCCCCAAGGGGAAATACAAGGGCGTATAAAGCCTTTATCAAGTAATTCTTGAAGTTGGCCCGATAGGTCTTGCATCTCCGATGGTGCGAGACAATAAGTAGCTTTAGCAACAGAAGTTGCTCCAGGAATGAGATTAATACGAAAATCAACAGAACGAGGAGGAGGAGGACCAGGTAGATC